>JASTWF010000271.1:0-655410 GCA_030390025.1 Squalus acanthias
CCGCGATCCCCGACCCCCGCGATCCCCGACCATCCCCGCGATCCCCGACCCCCGCGATCCCCGACCATCCCCCGCGATCCCCGACCATCCCCCGCGATCCCCGACCATCCCCCGCGATCCCCGACCCCCGCGATCCCCGACCACCCCCCGCGATCCCCGACCCCCGCGATCCCCGACCCCCGCGATCCCTGACCATCCCCGCGATCCCCGACCATCCCCCGTGATCGCCCGACCATCCCCCCGCGATCCCCGACCATCCCCGACCCCCGCGATCCCCGACCCCCGCGATCCCAAATGCCCGTCCATCCCCGACCCCCGCGATCCCCGACCATCCCCGCGATCCCCGACCATCCCCCGCGATCCCCGACCACCCCCGCGATCCCCGACCATCCCCCGCGGATCCCGACCATCCCCGCGATCCCCGACCATCCCCGCGATCCCCGACCATCCCCCACGATCCCCGACCATCCGCGATCCCGACCACCCCCGCGATCCCCGACCATCCCCCGCGATCCCCGACCCCCGCGATCCCCGACCATCCCCGCGATCCCCGACCATCCCCCGCGATCCCCGACCATCCCCGCGATCCCCGACCCCACGATCCCCGACCCCCGCGATCCCCGACCATCCCCCACGATCCCCGACCATCCCCGCGATCCCCGACCACCCCCCGCGATCCCCGACCATCCCCCGCAATCCCCGACCCCGCGATCCCCGACCATCCCGCGATCCCCGACCATCCCCCGCGATCCCCGACCATCCCCCGCGATCCCCGACCCCCGCGATCCCCGACCCCCGCGATCCCCGACCCCCGCGATCCCCGACCATCCCCCGCGATCCCCGACCCCCGCGATCCCCGACCATCCCCCGCGATCCCCGACCATCCCCCGCGATCCCCAACCATCCCCCGCGATCCCCGACCCCCGCGATCCCCGACCATCCCCCGCGATCCCCGACCCCCGCGATCCCCGACCCCCGCGATCCCCGACCATCCCCGCGATCCCCGACCCCCGCGATCCCCGACCCCCGCGATCCCCGACCCCCGCGATCCCCGACCCCCGCGATCCCCGACCACCCCCCGCGATCCCCGACCCCCGCGATCCCCGAGCACCCCCGCGATCACCGACCCCCCCGCGATCCCCGACCCCCCGTGATCCCCGACCCCCGCGATCCCCCGACCCCCGCGATCCCCGACCCCCGCGATCCCCGACCATCCCCCGCGATCCCCGACCACCCGCGATCCCCGACCATCCCCCGCGATCCCCGACCACCCCCGCGATCCCCGACCCCCCGCGATCCCCGACCATCCCCCGCGATCCCCGACCCCCGCGATCCCCGACCCCCGCGATCCCCGACCACCGCGATCCCAGACCCCCGCGATCCCCGACCCCCGCGATCCCGACCCCCGCGATCCCCGACCATCCCCCGCGATCCCCGACCCCCGCGAACCCCGACCCCCGCGATCCCCGACCCCGCGATCCCCGACCATCCCCCGCGATCCCCGACCCCCGCGATCCCCGACCCCCGTGATCCCCGACCATCCCCCGCGATCCCCGACCCCCGCGATCCCCGACCCCCGCGATCCCCGACCATCCCCCGCGATCCCCGACCCCCGCGATCCCCGACCCCCGCGATCCCCGACCACCCCCGCGATCCCCGACCCCCGTGATCCCCGACCATCCCCCGCGATCCCCGACCATCCCCCGCGATCCCCGACCCCCGCGATCCCCGACCATCCCCCGCGATCCCCGACCCCCGCGATCCCCGACCCCCGCGATCCCCGACCACCCCGCGATCCCCGACCATCCCCCGCGATCGCCGACCCCCGCGATCCCCGACCCCCCGCGATCCCCGACCACCCCCGCGATCCCCGACCCCCGCGATCCCCGACCACCCCCGCGATCCCCGACCCCCGCGATCCCCGACCATCCCCCGCGATCCCCAACCAACGCCGCGATCCCCGACCCCCGTGATCCCCGACCGTCCCCGCAATCCCCGACCATCCCCCGCGATCCCCGACCATCCCCCGCGATCCCCGACCAGCGCCATGATCCCCGACCACCCCCGCGATCCCCGACCATCCCCGCGATCCCCGACCATCCCCCGCGATCCCCGACCATCCCCGCGATCCCCGACACCCCCCGCGATCCCGACCACCCCCGCGATCCCCGACCATCCCCGAGATCCCCGACCACCCCCGCGATCCCCGACCACCCCCCGCGATCCCCGACCATCCCCGCGATCCCCGACCATCCCCCGCGATCCCCGACCATCCCCCGCGATCCCCGACCATCCCCGCGATCCCCGACCATCCCCGCGATCCCCGACCACCCCCCGGGATCCCCGACCCCCGCGATCCCCGACCCCCGCGATCCCCGACCATCCCCCGCGATCCCCGACCCCCGCGATCCCCCGAATATCCCCCGCGATCCCCAGACCCCCGCGATCCCCGACCACCCCCGTGATCCCCGACCCCCGCGATCCCCATCCCCCGCGATCCCCGACCACCGACCATCCCCCGTGATCCCCGACCATCCCCCACGATCCTTGACCATCCCCGACCCCCGCGATCCCCGACCCCCGCGATCCCCCGCGATCCCCGTGATTCCCGACCATCCCCCGCGATCCCCGACCCCCGCGATCCCCGACCATCCCCCGCGATCCCCGACCATCCCCCGCGATCCCCGACCATCCCCCGCGATCCCCGACCCCCGCGATCCCCGACCACCCCCCGCGATCCCCGACCCCCGCGATCCCCGACCCCCGCGATCCCTGACATCCCCCGCGATCCCCGACCATCCCCCGCGATCCCCGACCATCCCCCGCGATCCCCGACCATCCCCCGCGATCCTTGACCATCCCCGACCCCCGCGATCCCCGACCACCCCCGTGATCCCCGACCCCCGCGATCCCCGACCCCCGCGATCCCCGACCCCCGCGATCCCCGACCATCCCCCGCGATCCCCGACCCCCGCGATCCCCGACCATCCCCCGCGATCCCCGACCATCCCCCGCGATCCCCGACCCCCGCTATCCCCGACCTCCCCGCGATCCCCGACCCCCCGCGATCCCCGACCATCCCCCGCGATCCCCGACCCCCGCGATCCCCGACCATCCCCCGCGATCCCCGACCATCCCCCGCGATCCCCAACCATCCCCCGCGATCCCCGACCCCCGCGATCCCCGACCATCCCCCGCGATCCCCGACCCCCGCGATCCCCGACCCCCGCGATCCCCGACCATCCCCCGCGATCCCCGACCCCCGCGATCCCCGACCCCCGCGATCCCCGACCCCCGCGATCCCCGACCCCCGCGATCCCCGACCACCCCCGCGATCCCCGACCCCCGCGATCCCCGAGCACCCCCGCGATCCCCGACCCCCGCGATCCCCGACCCCCGTGATCCCCGACCCCCGCGATCCCCGACCCCCGCGATCCCCGACCCCCGCGATCCCGACCATCCCCCGCGATCCCCGACCCCCCGCGATCCCCGACCATCCCCCGCGATCCCCGACCACCCCCGCGATCCCCGACCCCCCGCGATCCCCGACCATCCCCCGCGATCCCGACCCCCGCGATCCCCGACCCCCGCGATCCCCGACCACCGCGATCCCAGACCCCCGCGATCCCCGACCCCCGCGATCCCCGACCCCCGCGATCCCCGACCATCCCCCGCGATCCCCGACCCCCGCGAACCCCGACCCCCGCGATCCCCCGACCCCCGCGATCCCCGACCATCCCCCGCGATCCCCGACCCCCGCGATCCCCGACCCCCGTGATCCCCGACCATCCCCCGCGATCCCCGACCCCCGCGATCCCCGACCCCCGCGATCCCGACCATCCCCCGCGATCCCCGACCCCCCGCGATCCCCGACCCCCGCGATCCCCGACCACCCCCCGCGATCCCCGACCCCCGTGATCCCCGACCATCCCCCGCGATCCCCGACCATCCCCCGCGATCCCCGACCCCCGCGATTCCCGACCATCCCCCGCGATCCCCGACCCCCGCGATCCCCGACCCCCGCGATCCCCGACCACCCCGCGATCCCCGACCACCGCGATCCCGACCCCCGCGATCCCCGACCCCCGCGATCCCCGACCACCCCCGCGATCCCCGACCCCCGCGATCCCCGACCACCCCCGCGATCCCCGACCCCCGCGATCCCCGACCATCCCCCGCGATCCCCAACCAACGCCGCGATCCCCGACCCCCGTGATCCCCGACCGTCCCCGCAATCCCCGACCATCCCCCGCGATCCCCGACCATCCCCCGCGATCCCCGACCAGCCCATGATCCCCGACCACCCCCGCGATCCCCGACCATCCCCGCGATCCCCGACCATCCCCGCGATCCCCGACCATCCCCGCGATCCCCGACACCCCCCGCGATCCCCGACCACCCCCGCGATCCCCGACCATCCCCGAGATCCCCGACCACCCCCGCGATCCCCGACCACCCCCCGCGATCCCCGACCATCCCCGCGATCCCCGACCATCCCCCGCGATCCCCGACCATCCCCGCGATCCCCGACCATCCCCGCGATCCCCGACCACCCCCCGGGATCCCCGACCCCCGCGATCCCCGACCCCCGCGATCCCCGACCATCCCCCGCGATCCCCGACCCCCGCGATCCCCGAATATCCCCCGCGATCCCCGACCCCCGCGATCCCCGACCACCCCCGTGATCCCCGACCCCCGCGATCCCCATCCCCCGCGATCCCCGACCATCCCCGACCATCCCCCGCGATCCCCGACCATCCCCCACGATCCTTGACCATCCCCGACCCCCGCGATCCCCGACCCCCGCGATCCCCGACCCCCGCGATCCCCGACCATCCCCCGCGATCCCCGACCCCCGCGATCCCCGACCATCCCCCGCGATCCCCGACCATCCCCCGCGATCCCCGACCATCCCCCGCGATCGCCGACCATCCCCGCGATCCCCGACCATCCCCGACCCCCGCGATCCCCGACCCCCGCGATCCCCGATGCCCGTCCATCCCCGACCCCCGCGATCCCCGACCATCCCCCGCGATCCCCGACCATCCCCGCGATCCCCGACCACCCCCGCGATCCCCGACCATCCCCCGCGATCCCCGACCATCCCCCGCGATCCCCGACCATCCCCGCGATCCCCGACCATCCCCCACGATCCCCGACCATCCCCGCGATCCCCGACCACCCCCCGCGATCCCCGACCATCCCCCGCGATCCCCGACCCCCGCGATCCCCGACCATCCCCGCGATCCCCGACCATCCCCCGCGATCCCCGACCATCCCCCGCGATCCCCGACCCCCACGATCCCCGACCCCCGCGATCCCCGACCATCCCCCGCGATCCCCGACCATCCCCGCGATCCCCGACCACCCCCCGCGATCCCCCACCATCCCCCGCAATCCCCGACCCCCGCGATCCCCGACCATCCCGCGATCCCCGACCATCCCCCGCGATCCCCGACCATCCCCCGCGATCCCCGACCCCCGCGATCCCCGACCCCCGCGATCCCCGACCCCCGCGATCCCCGACCATCCCCCGCGATCCCCGACCCCCGCGATCCCCGACCATCCCCCGCGATCCCCGACCATCCCCCGCGATCCCCAACCATCCCCCGCGATCCCCGACCCCCGCGATCCCCGACCATCCCCCGCGATCCCCGACCAACGCCACGATCCCCGACCATCCCCCGCGATCCCCGACCACCCCGCCATCCCCGACCATCCCCCGCGATCCCCGACCATCCCCCGCGATCCCCGACCAACGCCACGATCCCCGACCATCCCCGCGATCCCCGACCGTCCCCCGCGATCCCCGACCGCCCCGCAATCCCCGACCATCCCCCGCGATCCCCGACCGCCCCGCAATCCCCGACCATCCCCCGCGATCCCCAACCATCCCCCGCGATCCCCGACCAACGCCACGATCCCCGACCACCCCGCGATCCCCGACCGCCCCGCAATCCCCGACCATCCCCGCGATCCCCGACCAACGCCACGATCCCCGACCACCCCGCGATCCCCGACCACCCCCGCGATCCCCGACCGCCCCGCAATCCCCGACCACCCCCGCGATCCCCGACCGCCCCACAATCCCCGACCATCCCCGCGATCCCCGACCAACGCCACGATCCCCGACCATCCCCGCGATCCCCGACCATCCCCCGCGATCCCCGACCATCCCCGCGATCCCCAACCATCCCCCGCGATCCCCGACCGTCCCCCCGCGATCCCCGACCACCCCCGCGATCCCCGACCATCCCCCGCGATCCCCGACCATCCCCCGCGATCCCCGACCATCCCCCGCGATCCCCGACCATCCCCCGCAATCCCCGACCATCCCCCGCGATCCCCGACCGTCCCCCGCGATCCCCGACCGTCCCCCGCGATCCCCGACCGTCCCCCGCGATCCCTGACCCCCGCAATCCCCGACCCCCGCGATCCCCGACCATCCCCCGCTATCCCCGACTCCCGCGATCCCCGACCATCCCCCGCGATCCCCGACCACCTCCCATCCCCTGTCGATTGTGACTGTGACAAAGGTAAACTATCCCTCCTCGTCCTTCTCGACCTGTCTGCAGCCTTTGACATGGTTGACCACACCATCCTCCTCCAATGCCTCTCCACCGTTGTCCAGCTGGGTGGGACTGCACTTGTCTGGTACCATTCTTATCTATCTAATTGTAGCCAGAGGATCACCTGCAATGGCTGCTCTTCCCACTCCCGCACTGTTACCTCTGGTATCCTCCAAGGATCTATCCTTGGCCCCTCCTATTTCTCATCTACATGCTGCCCCTTGGCGACATCATCAGTAAACACAGCGTCAGTTTCCACATGTACGCTGACGACACCCAGCTCTACCTCACCACCACCTCTCTCGACCCCTCAACTAAATCTAAATTGTCAGAATGCTTGTCTGACATCCAGTAATGGATGAGTAGAAATTTCCTCCAACTAAATATTGGGAAGACCGAAGGTATTGTATTCGGTCCATGCCACAAACTCCGTTCCCTAGCCACCAACTTGATCGCTCTCCCTAGCAACTGTCTGAGGCTGAACGAGACTGTTCACAACCTTATAAAATACATATTTGACCCAGAGATGAGCTTCCGACCACATATCTGTGCCATCACTAAGACTGCCTATTTCCACCTCTAGAACATCGCCCGACTCCATCCCTGCCTCAACTCATCTGCTGCTGTAACCTTCATCCATGCCTTTGTTACCTCTAGACTTGACTATTCCAACGCACTCCAGGCTGGCCTCCCACATTCTACCCTCCGTAGACTTGAGTTCATCCAAAACACTGCTGCCCGTGCCCTAACTCGCACCAAGTCCCGTTCACCTATCACCCTGTGCTCGCTGACCTACATTGGCGCCCGGTTAAGCAACACCTCGATTTAAAAACTCTCATCCTTGTTTTCAAATCTCTCCATGACCTCTCCCCTCCCTATCTCTATAATCTCCTTCAGCCCCACAACCTCCCGAGATATCTGCGCTTCTCCAATTTTGACCTCTTGAGTATCCCCGATTTCAATCGTTCCACCATTGGTGGCCATGCCTTCAGCTGCCCAGGCCCTAAGTTCTGGAATTCCCTCCCTAAACCTCTCCCCCCTCTCTACCTCTCTTTTCACCTTTAAGACGCTCCTTAAAACCTACCTCTTTGACCAAGCTTTTGCTCATCTGCTCAAATGTCTCCTTATTTGGCTCAGTGTCAAATTTTGTTTTATACGAGTCTGTGAAGCACTGTGGGATGTTTTACTGCGTTAAAGCGCTATATAAATACAAGTTGTTGTTGTTGTTGTACAATTCTAAAGGGGGCGCAAGAACAGAGAGACCTGGGCGTGACTGTGCACAAAGCTTTGAAGATGACAGGTCAGGTTAACAAAGCAGTTAATAAAGCTTATGGGATCTGGGGCTTTACAAATAGAGGCATAGGGCTGAATTTTCCAGGGTGGTAGCGGGCGTGATCGGTGGCGGGTCGGGTGGGAATGTTGGTGTTTTGACAGCGGGTCTGGAACCTGCTGTCAACTTGCTCCCACGCGCCTTTCCCACAGGCGCATCTGACAGCATGGAGCCGACCCGACCTACAGTGGCGGGGGGACCCAATTGAAATCATTATGAGGTAATTTACAGGCACTTACGAGTCTTTCTCCCCTTACTTTTTCAATTTCCCTGCGTGGCCACGGGATTCACACAGCTCGGGAAACACATCTGTCAAGCTGAGGCGTGAGTTCCGTGGCCATTGCTCCAGCTGATTACTTGACAGCATGGAAAACAAACCAAAATAAAAACATGTTGATTACAGCAGCTAACAGGTTGATGGAGATTCTCGACTACTTGTAAAGCTACTGGTAAATGTTAATTTTTCACTGGCCATTCTTGGCTGTGGCCGTCCAACTGAACAGTAATTGCAGTGAATTGATCTGCACTATAAAAATGACACATGCCATTTAAATAAATTTTTGTGTTGTTTCTGGTCAGGTTTTTCTCACTGTATACTGTGATTGTCCAGTTACACATTAAATCAATTCATCAACCGTAACAATTTCATTCTCATCACTCATTCCACTGGTTCAATTTGCTTTCAGTTCCTGAATATGACCAATTTAATTTTTCAGTCTGAGACTTTAGGGTGAATTTCTGTGGAGGTTCTCTCACTTGTCCATTGTTAACTTCAACGGAAGAGCTGCAGAAATCCCAGAAACACCTTATAAGCACCACTTACACTGTTTACATAAGAACATAAGAAATAGGAGCAGGAGTAGGCCATTTGGCCCTTCGAGCCTGCTCCACCATTCAATAAGATCATGGCTGATCTTCTACCTCATCTCCACTTTCCTGCACTATCCCCATATCCCTTGATTCCCTTAATATTCAAAAATTTAGCGATCTCTGTCTTGAATATACTCAACAACTGAGCCGCCACAGCCCTCTGGGGTAGAGAATTCCAAAGATTCACCACCCTCTGCGTGAAGAAATTTCTCCTCATCTCAGTCCTAAATGGCCGACCCCCTATTCTGAGACTGTGACCCCTTGTTCTAGATTCCCCAGCCAGGGGAAACATCCTCCCTGCATCTACCCTGTCAAGTGCTGTAAGAATTTTGTATGTTGCAATGAGATCCCCTCTCATTCTTCTAAACTCTGGAGAATATAGGCCTAGTCTACTCAATCTCTCCTCATAGGACAATCCCCCCATCCTAGGAACCAGTCTGGTGAACCTTCGTTGCACTCCCTCTATGGCAAGTATATCCTTCCTTAGGTAAGGAGACCAAAACTGTGCACACTACTCCAGGTGTGGTCTCACCAGGGCCCTATATAATTGCAGTAATACATTTTTACTCTTATACTCAAATCCTCTTGTAATAAAGGCCAACATACCATTTGCTTTCCTAATTGCTTGTTGTACCTGCATGTTAACTTTCAGTGATTTGTGTACAAGGACACCCAGGTCTCTCTGAACACCAACATTTCCCAATCTCTCACCATTTCAAAAATACTCTGCTTTTCTATTTTTACTACCAAAGTGGATAACTTCACATTTCTTCACATTATATTCCATTTGCCGTGTTCTTGCCCACTCACTTAGCCTGTCTATATCCCCTTGAAGCCTCCTTGCATTCTCCTCACAACTTACATTCCCAACCAGCTTTGTATCATCAGCAAATCTGGATATATTACATTTGGTCCCCTCATCCAAATCATTGATGTAGATTGTGAATAACTGAGGCCCAAGCACTGATCCTTGCAGTACCCCACTAGTTATAGCCTGCCATCCCGAAAATGACCCGTTTATTCCTACTCTGTTTTCTGTCCGTTAACCAATCCTCAATCCATGCTAGTATATTACCCCCAATCCCATGAGCCCTAATTTTGTTTAATAACCTCTTGTGTGGCTCCTTATCGAATGCCTTCTGAAAATCCAAATACACCACATCCACTGGTTCCCCTTTAACTATTCTGCTAGTAACAACCTCAAAAAACTCTTAAGAGATTCGTCAAACACGATTTCCCTTTCATAAATCCATGTTGACTCTGCCCAATCCTATTAATATTTTCTAAGTGACCTGTTACCACATCCTTAATAATAGATTCTAGCATTTTCCCTGCTACTGATGTCAGGCTAACTGGTCTGTAGTTCCAGGTTTTCTCTCTCCCTCCTTTCTTAAATAGTGGGGTTACATTTGCCACCTTCCAATCTGCAGGAACCATTCTAGAATCTAATGAATTTTGGAAAATGACAACCAATGCAACGGATGTTTGTCAGGGATTCCGCAGCTCATCCGCTGAACTTGCATAAGATTGTAAATCCACCCCTTTACAATTATATTTAAAATCTGCTTAATTTTATGTATTACCTATACACACACATCTTTTATTTGTGCCAGTTACAGATACAAAAGTCTATAGATTTGTGACTGAAACACCAATAACTTCCAAATTAATGTACTTTTTAAATTATGTTCATGATCGTATTTGTAGATGGAGTCATATTACTTAATAACTTTATTTAAATATTTCTTTGTCACCCATATATAACTTTTATTATATGATTGTACAGTAAAGATTCAACACCCACGATGTTAGATTGAACTTAAAATTTAATGTGGTCAGGGTCCCTTTAAGGATCCCGGCTTAAAATGTGTTATGAGTGACGTCTCCAGACCCGCTCCATCTAATTGGGCTGGGTAACGCGCTGGGTGGGCTTAATAGGCCCCATTAAGGCAAGTTAATTCTGTACAGCGCGATGGAGCCAGCAGTGGGTTTGGGATCCACCACGGACAACGGCTGCACTGGACCCGCCCTAAGGAAAATTCTGGCCCTAGTATACAAAAGCCAGGAAGTTATGCTAAACCTATATAAAACAGTAGTTCAGCCTTAGCTGGAGTATTGTGTCCAATTCTGGGCACCACACTTTAGGAAGGACGTGAAGGCTTTGGAGAGGGTACAGAAGAGATTTACTAGAATGGTTCCAGGGATGAAGGATCACAGTTACGTGGATACACTGGAGAAGCTGGGGTTATTCTCCTAAGAGCAGAGAAGACTAAGAGGAGATTTGAAAGAGGCGTTTAAAATCATGAACAGTTTAGAAAAAGTAAATAAAGAGAAGCTCTTTCCAATGACTGAAGGGTCGATAATCAGAAGGCACAGATTTAAGGCGATTGGCAAAAGAAGTAGAGGCAACATGAGGAAAAGCTTTTTTATGCAACGAGTGGTTAGGATTTGGAATGCATGGCCTGATCGGGTGGTGAATACAGAGTCAATAGTAACTATCAAAAGGGAATTGCTGAAAAAATTGAAGGAGAAAAAATTGCAGAATGTGGGGAAAGAGCGGGAGAGTGGGACTGACTAGATTGGTCTTCGAAAGAGCCGGCGCAGACTCGATGGGCTGAATGGAATCCTTCTGTGCTGTACTATTCTATGATTCTATTATTCTATGTTTGAAGTAATGTTTAAAGGATATGGGACTCAGTGAATTGCTCTCTGACAGCCAGAGAAGTTGCGAAGGGCTAAATGGCCTCCTTCTGTGCATTATTATAGAATCATAGAATCAATCATAGAATTTTACGGCACAGAAGGAGGTCATTTGGCCCATCGGCCAAAAAAGAGCTATCCAGCCTAATCCCACTTTCCAGCTCTTGGTCTATAGCCTTGCAGGTTACGACACTTCAAGTGCATGTCCGAGTACTTTTTAAATGTGGTGAGGGGTTCTGCCTCTACCATCCTTTCAGGCTTGAGTTTCAGACCCCCACCACCCTCTGGGTGTAAAAGATTCTCCTCAACTCCTCTCTAATCCTTCTACCAATTCATTTTAATCTATAAATGTGGTGATCAGAACTGTACGCACTACTCCAGCTGTGGCCTAACTAGTGTTTTACACAGTTCGAGCATAACCTCCTGCTCTTATATTCTATGCCTCGGTTAATAAAGGAAAGTATCCTGTATGCCTTCTTAACTGCCTGGATTTAATGAGGTGAATTAAAACACCGTAAAACTCACTTAAGATCAACAACTTGCATTTATATGGCACCTTTAATGTAAAAATGAACCCAAGGTACTTCAGTGACATGTGGAATAGTAACAACAAGCCAAAGAAGTACTGATTAAGGGGTGATCAAAGAGATGGGTTTTAAGGAGGACCTAAAGGATCTGAGGCAGTCGGAAAGGCAGAGTAGAAAGGCAGAGAAAGGCAGCTGAAGGCGCAGCCACCAATGGTGAGGTAAAGGGAGGGGGGCAAACACAAAAGGCCAGAGTCAGAGGAATGGAGAGCTATGGAAGGGCTGGAGGAGGTTACAGTGATAGGGTGAATTGTCAAGATGCAGGGATTTAAAAACCATTTTAAGTTTGAAGCATTGTGAGCCAGTTTAGGTCAGAGCTTGAGCACAGAGCTTGGAGACAGAGCTGGGAGAATGCAAACAGAGTGGGTTGCAAGCGGAGTGGAGGACTTTGGTAAGTGTGGTAACACAATACAGCTTCCTGTGACTCGAACTTTATTGCATCACTTCCTGTGATTAGTCCAAGATAAATACTGGACTGAGCAGTTGGATCCTGGAGAGGCATAGAGTAAGACCTCTTTTGTATGTAGCACCTTTTTAGTTGATTAAAGCTTACTTTAAGTTCACCACGCGTAAGGCTCATTCTTACGACAATTTAATCAACTTTGGAAAACTTCGCACTCAAACTTTTTGGACGAACTCGGAACTAAGGATCCAGGGAATCACCCATCATGGAAAACATCCTTAAACCATCGCGTCTTGACTTGGACCCAAACACCCCAGCAGCCGGTAAGGTGTGGAAACACTGGTATCGCACGTTTGACAATTTTCTTGAATATTGCAAGGCTGATGATGACTCAAAGTTGCGGATACTCATCAACTGTGTCACCCCGAATGTATTTCAGTATGTGGAGGAATGGGGCAGTTACGAGGAGGCAATTCGGACGCTTAAGAGACTATATACTAAGACACCGAATGAGGTCTATGCCAGACATCTACTAGCTACAGCCCAACAAGGGCCGGAGGAATCCATTGATAAATTCCTCCAAGAGCTTCGCAGACTTAGTATGGACTGTAACTTTCAGGCGGCCTCAGCTGATCTGTACCGTGAAGAAATGATCCGTGATGCTTTCATCTGCGGGCTTGCCTCCCCATTTATACGCCAGCGTCTACTGGAAAGTAAGACACTTGAGCTTCAGAGAGCTTATGACATGGCTTGCTCTCTAGATCTGGCAAAAAGAAATGCAGACCTTTATACAGTGCCCAGACCTCGGTCTACTGCCTTAACTACAGTCAGGCAATTTAAGAGGCCACAGGTGAACTCTATTAGGGAGGTCTTTATCCCTGACGATCAATCTGATGACTTCACTGATGAAGAGGATGATGACCCCACTGTGGCAGCCTCTTGGCAATCTAAGAAATGCTTCTTTTGTGGTGATGAGTTTCACCCTCGGAAATTCTGCCCTGCTCGCAATGCGTTTTGCAGTCATTGCAACAAAAAGGGTCATTTTGCAAAGGTTTGCCTATCAAGAGCCTCTACGGGGGCTTATCAAGCTAAGTCCTACCGAACTGCCCCAGTAAGGGCCTATCAAGATGTTCCGGCTAAAATCTATCGTGCTTCCTCTCGGGTTTACTCTCGAAGAAACACACCTAGAGTTTCAGCCACTCTTTGTGCAACGACACCAATTACAGCTGCTTGTCCTCAGAACCTATTCCATGCAGCTACAAAAGCATCAATTAATGGACATACTTTAGATGCCTTAATTGACTCAGGTAGCACTGATAGTTTCATTAGGGAACAGATTGTTGCAGAGTTAAAGCTACATGTTTTCCCATCGGACCAGGCAATTGCGATGGCTCAGTCATCACTTAATACCAGAATTTCTGGCTTTTGTATGGTTGAAATAACACTTAATGGTCACAGGTATCCCTCCACCCGGCTTTCGGTGCTCAAGGACTTATGTAGTGATCTTATCTTAGGGCTGGATTTTCAAAAGCAGCATAAGAAGCTCACCATTGAGTTCGGCGGATCCAAACCTGAACTCACTATTTCTAATATACGACCTCGATTACCGTTCTGTGCATTGTCAGCAGCTTCACTGGATGAACCCTCACTGTTTACCAGTATCCCTCCTCGATGCAAACCGATTATAACAAAGTCACGACGTTTCAGTCAGGAAGACCAGTCTTTTATTGCGGCTGAGATTTCTCGGCTTTTAGCAGAGGATATCATCGAGCCTTGTTCGTCGCCATGGCGCGCCCAGGTCGTTATTGTTAAGAACCCTCTACAACCTCACAAGAAACGGCTGTGCATTGACTATTCACAGACCATCAATCAATATACGGACTTGGACGCATACCCATTGCCGCGCATCGATGATATGGTTAATAAACTGGCTGAGTACACGGTGTTCTCAACATATGATCTGAAAAGTGCCTATCATCAGGTACCCTTGAAGGTCTCAGACAAGCAGTATACGGCCTTTGAAGCCAATGGACGGCTGTATCAATTTCGTCGCCTCCCCTTTGGGGTCACTAATAGAGTGGCTGTCTTCCAGCGAGCAATGGATGACCTGGTCAAACAGGAAGACTTGAAGGATACGTTTCCTTATCTGGACAATATTACTGTCGCAGGTCGCAATCAGCGGGAACATGACGCCAATCTCCAACGATTTTGGGATGCACTCCAGCACCGTAATTTGACATTAAATGCGGCTAAATCCATTGAGTCACAACCAACCATCAACATCCTTGGCTATTGTGTGGGCAATGGCATCATTAAACCTGACCCTGAAAGGCTTCGCCCACTCCAAGAGCTCCCGCCACCTAAGAATCCGGCCTCCTTGCGCCGGGCCCTCGGCCTGTTTGCATACTATGCTAAATGGATTCCTAACTTCTCGGACCGAATCCAACCTCTACTGAAGGCCAGCACATTCTCACTAGACACAGCGGCTGTTGCAGCCTTTAACCTCCTGAAAAAACAGTTGGAGAAAGCGGCTCTTCACTCCATCGATGAGAGTCTTCCTTTTGTCGTTGAGTGTGATGCCTCGGAGGTGGTGATCTCGGCCACTCTGAATCAGGAAGGTCGTCCGGTGGCATTTTTGTCCAGGACTTTTCAAGGGGCTGAGCTACATTATCCTCCAGTCGAGAAAGAAGCTACAGCCATCATAGAGGCAGTACGGAAGTGGAGTCATCTCCTAGCTCGCCAGCACTTTACCTTAATCACGGACCAGCGATCGGTCGCCTTCATGCTCGATAATCGAAAATGGACCAAAATTAAAAATAATAAAATCCAGCTTTGGCGGCTGGAATTGGCCTCTTTTGGTTACACCATCCACTATCGACCTGGCAAGGAGAATGTGGCTCCGGATACCCTCACACGAGCATTCTGCTCCGCCATGGCACCCTCTACGCTCGTAGACATCCATGATGGGTTGTGTCATCCGGGCGTTACTCGCATGCTACACTTCGTGCGGTCCCGAAATCTCCCATTCTCTACCGGGGATGTAAAGAAGATGTGCTCGGACTGCAGAGTCTGTGCGGAATTGAAACCTCAGTTTTTCCGCCCCTCGGGTGGTATACTCATACATGCGACCCAGCCAATGCAACGGCTTAGCATCGATTTTAAGGGGCCGTTGCCCTCTTCAACTCGCAACACTTATCTATTGACCATGGTCGATGAGTATTCCCGTTTTCCGTTTGCCTTTCCCTGCCCCAATATGCTGACGACCACGGTTATCAGCTGCCTTGAGCAGGTATTTGCTTTCTGTGGCATGGCATCCTATGTTCATTCGGATCGGGGCCCTTCTTTTATGTCAGGAGAACTCAAGGCCTATCTCTCGGAACGGGGTATTGCTGCCAGCAAAACGATGCCTTATCATCCGGTCGGGAATGGACAAGTCGAGCGTTATAACGCTATCATCTGGAATGCGGTACGTCTGGCTTTGAGATCTCGGGGCCTACCCAACCAGCAATGGGAAGCAGTACTTCCAGACGCATTACACTCCACACGGTCCCTCCTTTCGACCGCCACAAATACGACGCCTCATGAACGGTTCTTCCGATTTCAGCGTCGCTCATCCTATGGGATATCTCTCCCGTCATGGCTGACTGCACCGGGACCAGTGCTACTCCGAAGATATGTCCGGGCGTCTAAGAATGACCCCCTGGTAGATGAGGTTGAGCTCACTGACGTCAACCCTACCTACGCCTATATTCGGTATCCTGACGGTCGGGAATCTACCGTGTCATTGCGGGATCTGGCTCCCTGCCCGCCGAAACATAGAGGGCCACCAGGGGATGATATTGTACCAGGCACATCTCTGGGCTCGCCAGGTGCCTCTCATCACGATCTGGATCTGACGCCGGCTGGTACCTCACTCCAGCGTGCCGACCTGGGGCAGACTGACTATGAGCCCGTCGGGGCTCGCACGCGCAGCCACGATCCACCCCGTACCGTACGCTCGGAAACGGATCTGCCACAGCCCTGCCCGACACCCGTTCGGGCACCAGTACACAGTCAGGATCGTCCTGACCCCTCACAGAGCGGGCTGGATCACTCGGACTCTGGTCCACGGCCCGCGGCGGGTAAACGGGCTAGGGGCCCTCTACCGCTATGAGAACCCAAACGGGTGCGGCTCTCCCTCGTCCAGCGGCTACGAAATGGAGGGAGCATCCCGGCCTCCTAATCTTTTGGGGGGGGGAGAATATGGTAACACAATACAGCTTCCTGTGACTCGAACTTTATTGCATCACTTCCTGTGATTAGTCCAGGATAAATACTGGACTGAGCAGTTGGATCCTGGAGAGGCATAGAGTAAGACCTCTTTTGTATGTAGCACCTTTTTAGTTGATTAAAGCTTACTTTAAGTTCACCACGCGTAAGGCTCATTCTTACGACAGTAAGTGCAGGAATTTAGTGGAGATTACATCGGATTACATAGGATATATGGCTCAGAAATAGGCCATTCGGCCCAACCAGTCCATGCTGGCGTTTATGCACCACTCGAGCCTCCTCCCGTCTTTCCTCATCTAAATCTATCAGCATAACCCTCTATTCCCTTTTCCCTCATATGCTTGTCTAGCCTCCCCCTAAATGCCTCTATTCTATTCGCTTCAACCACTCCCTGTGTTAGCGGGTTCCACATTCTCATCACTCGTTGGGTAAAGACGTTTCTTCTGAATTCCCTATTGGATTTCTTGGTGATTATCTTATATTGATGGCCTCTAGTTATGCTCTTCCCCACAAGTGGAAACACTCTCTCTGTATCCACTCTATCAAAATTTTTCATAATTTTAAAGACCTCTATTAGGTCACCCCTCAGCCTTCTTTTTTCAAGAGAAAAGAGACCCAGCCTATTCACCCTTTCCTGATATGTATACCCTCGCATTTCTGGTATCATCCTTGTAAATCTTCTCTGCACCTTCTCCAGTGCCTCTATATCCTTTTTATAATATGGCAACCAGAACTGTACGCAGTACTTTAAGTGTGATCTAACCAAGGTTCGATACATAACTTCCCTACTTTTCAATTCTATACCTCTAGAAATAAACCCTAGTGCTTGGTTTGCTTTTTTTTAATGACCTTGCTAACCTGTGTCGCAACTTTTAGTGATTCGTGTATTTGTACTCCGAGATCCCTTTGTTCCTCTACCCGACCTAGATTTGCACCCTCCAAGTGATAAGTGACCTCCCTATTCTTCCTACCAAAATGTAATACCTCACATTTATCTGTGTTGAACTTCATTTGCCAATTATATGCCCATTCTGCAAGTTTATTAATGTCCTCCTGTAACTTGTTGCAGTCCTCCTCAGTATTGACTATCACCCCCCAATTTGGTGTCATCTGCAAATATAGAAATTGTGTTTTTGATTCCAAAGTCTAAATCGTTAATGTAAATTGTGAACAGCAGTGGCCCCAGCACTGATCCTTGTGGAATACCCACCTTCTGCCATTGTGAATAGCTACCCATTACTCCTACTCTCTGCTTTCTGTCCTGAAGCCAGCCAGCAATCCATTCTGCTACTTGTCCCCTGACTCCGCATTCTCTGACCTTGTTCATCAGTCTATTATGGGGTACCTTATCGAAGGCCTTTTGAAAATCCAGATAAATTACATCTATTGCATTACCATTGTCTACTCTCTCTGTTACCTCTTCAAAAAATTCAATAAGGTTGGTCAAGCAAGACTTTCCCTTTTGAAATCCATGTTGACTATTCATGATTATATTTTTGGTTTCTAGATGTTCTTCTATTTTCTCCTTTAGTAGGGATTCCATTATTTCTCCTACCACCAATGTTAAGCTGACTGGTCTATAATTCCCTGGACATATTCTATCCCCCTTCTTAAATATAGGTATTAGATTAGCTATCCACCAGTCCTCTAGCACTACACCTTTTTCTAACAAATTATTAAATATGCGTAGTAATGCCTCTGCTATCTCTTCCCTAGATTCTTTTAAAATGCGTGGATGCAAATCATCTGGACTAGGAGTTTTATCCTCTTTGAGTGTGATTAGTTTATTTAATATATCCCCTCTTTTTATTTTAAATGCACTTATCTCATTACTAATCTCATCATCCAATGTCATGTCCACCTGTTCTATCTCCTGGTAAACACTGAAGCAAAATAATTATTTAATATTTCTGCCATCTCTCTATCGTTACCTGTGGTATTATCCTGTCTATCCCTTAATGGCCCTATTCCCATCCCAACCTTCCTTTTTTTTTATTGCAATGGCTTCTCTTCCCGCTCCTGCACCATTAACTCTGGAGTTCCCCAAAGATCTCTCCTTGGCCCCCGCCTATTTCTCAGCTACATGCCACCCCTTGACGACATCATCCGAAAACACAACATCAAGTTCCACATATACACCAATGACACCCAGCTCTACCTTGTCAACACCTCTCTCGACCACTCCACTGTCTCTAATTTATCAGACTGCTTGTCCGACAGTCATTATTGGATGGTCTGAAATTTCCTCCAATTAAATATTGGGAAGAATGAAGCCTTTGTCTTCAGTCCCCACCAGAAACTCCATTCCCTAGCCACCGACTCGATCCCTCTCCCTGGACACTGTCTAATGCTGAACTAGACTGCTCACAACCTTATTATTCTATTTGACCCTGAGCTCTCTAAAATCTGCCAGATGGATCAGGTTCTGCAGGCAGATTTTAGGGAGCTAGAAAAGAGATTAATAAGTAGGACCTCAACGGTAGCAATCTCCGGTTGACTCCCGGTGCCACGCACTAGCAAGTACAGAAGTAGGGGGATAGAGCAGATGAATGCATGGCTGGAGAGATGGTGCAGGAGGGAGGGTTTTAGATTCCTGAGGCTCTGGAACCTGTTCTTGGGGAGGTGGGACCTGTACAAGCTGGACGGGTTGCACCTCAACAGGGCCAGGACCAATATCCTCATGCGGTGGGGGAGGGGGGTTTGCTAGTGCTGTTGGGGAGGGTTTAAACTAGCTTGGCAGGGGGATGGGAACCCGAGCATAGATTCAGAAGGGAGAAAAGCAAAGCTGGAAATGAAAGGCAGATAATTATTTAGTTTGGAAGGCAGAGGAAACAAAGGCTGGAACATAGACAACAAATGAGTTTAGCAGTGCTAAATGGTAAATACTTCAATGCAACAAGTCCAGTGAATAAGGCAGATAAGCTGAGGGCACAGATAGACACGTGGAAGTATGATATCATAGCTATTCCTGAATCATGGCTGAAAGAAGGGCAGGAATGGCAGCTCAACATTCCTGGTTACAGGGTTTTCAGATGAGATAGAGAGGGGGATAAAAAAGGAGGGGTCGAATTATTGGTTGAAAAAACAATTACAGCTGTGAGAAGGGATGATATGTTGGAAGGATCATCCAATGAGGCCATATGGATTGAACTGAAGAACAAAAAAAGGGACAATCACACTGCTGGGAGTGTACTATTGACCCGCAAATAGTCGGAGGGAGATAGAAGAGCAAATATGTCGGCAAATTTCTGAGAAGTGCAAAACAATAGGGCAGTAATAGTAAGGGATTTCAACTACCCTAATATTAACGGGGATAGAATTAGTTTAAAAGTTATAGAGGGTTCAGAATTCTTAAAATACATTCAAAAGAACTTTTTTAGCCAGTACGTAGCAAGCCCAACAAGAGATGGGGTAGTTCTGGACTTGCTTTTAGGGAATGAAGCTGGGCAGGTGGAAGGGGTATCAGTGGGAGAGCATTTTGGTGGTAGTGATCATAATTCAGTTAAATTTAGCGTAGTTATGGAAAAGGACAAAGATAGACCAGGAGTAGAAGTTATCAATTGCAGACAGGCCAATTTTACTCAGCTGAGATGTGATTTAGCAAAAGTGGACTGGAAACAGCTACTTGAATGTAAATCAGTGTCAGAGCAGTGACAGGCATTCAAGGAGGAGATAGTGAGGGTTCAGAGCAAATATATTCCCAGAAAGAAAAAGGGTGAGACTCACAAATCTAAACCTCTCTTGATGTCAAGGGGCGTATAGGGTAGGATAAGGCAAAAAAGGAAAGCTTATGTCAGATACCGAAAGCTAAATACTGCAGAAAGCCTAGATGAGTATAGAAATGCAGAAGTGAAATTAAATAGGAAATTAGGAAAGCAAATAGAGGGCATGAAAAAATATTGACAAGTAAAATCAAGGAAAACCCAAAGATTTTTTATAAATACATAAAGAGCAAGAGGGTAACTAAAGAAAGAGTCGGACCTATTAGAGACTAAAAAGGTAACCTGTGTGTGGAGGCGGAAGACGTGGGTACGGTTCTTAATGAATACTTTGCGCCTGTCTTCATTAAAGAGAGGGATGATGCAGACATTGTAGTTAAGGAGGAGGAGTTTGAAATATTAGATGAGATAATCACAGTGAGAGAGGAAATATTAAGGGGTTTAGCATCTTTGAAAGTAGATAAATCACCAGGCCCAGATGAAATGTATCCTAGGCTGTTAAGAGAAGCAAGGGAGGAAGTAGCGGAGGCTCTGACCATCATTTTCCAATCCTCTCTGGCTACAGGTGTGGTGCCGGAGGACTGGAGGACTGCTAACGTTGTATTGTTGTTTAAAAAGGGAGAAAGGGATAGACCGAGTAATTACAGGCCAGTCAGCCAAACCTCGGTGATGGGGAAATTATTGGAAAAAATTATGAGGGACAGTATTAATCATCATTTAGAAAGGCACGGATTAATCAAGGACAGTCAGCATGGATTTGTTAAGGGAAGGTCATGTCTGACTAACTTGATTGAATTTTTTGAGGAGGTAACTAGGAGGGCCGATGAGGGTTGTGTGTTTGATGCAGATCCTACATGGATTTTAGCAAGGCTTTGACAAGGTCCCACATGGCAGACTGGTCAGAGAAGTAAAAACCATGGGATCTAAGGGAAAGTGGCAAATTGGATCCAAAATTGTCTGAGAAGTAGGAAGCAAAGGGTTATGGTCGATGGGTGTTTTTGTGACTGGAAGGCTGTTTCCAGTGGGGTTCCGCAGGGCTCAGTACTAGGTCCCTTGCTTTTTGTGGTATATATCAATGATTTAGACATCAATGTAGCGGGGCATGATTAAGAAGTTTGCAGATGATACAAAAATTGGCCGTGTGCTTGATAGTGAGAAAGATAGCTGTAGACTGCAGAAAGATATGAATGGACTGGTCAGGTGGGCACAAAAGTGGCAAATGGAATTCAATCCAGAGAAGTGTGAGGTAATGCATTTGGGGAGGGCTAACAAGGCAAGGGAATACACAATAAATGGTAGGACACTGAGAAGTGTAGAGGAACAGAGGGACCTTGGAGTGGATATCCACAGATCCCTGAAGGTAGCAGCACAGGTAGATAAGGTAGTTAAGAAGGCATACGGGATGCTTTCCTTTATTAGCCAAGACATAGAATATAAGAGCAGGGAGGTTATGCTTGAACTGTATAAAACACTAGTTAGACCACAGCTAGAGTACTGCATACAGTTCTGGTCACCACATAACAGGAAAGATGTAATTGCACTAGAGAGGGTACAAAGGAGATTTACAAGGATGTTGCCAGGACTGGAGAATTTTAGCTATGAGGAAAGATTGGATAGGCTGGGATTGTTTTCTTGGGAACAGAGGAGGCTGAGGGGCGATTTAATGGAGGTGTATAAAATTATGAGGGGCCTAAATAAAGTGGATATGAATTTCCATTAACAGAGAGGTCAATAACCAGGGGGTGTAGATTTAAAGTAATTGGTAGAAGGATTAGAGGGGAGTTGAGGAGAACTTTTTTCACCCAGAGGGTGGTGGGGGTCTGGAACTCACTGTCTGAAAGGATGGTAGAGGCAGAAACCCTCATTGCAGTTAAAAAGTACTTGGATAGGCACTGGAAGCGGTCTACACAGAGCAAGATTAAATGGAGTGGACTTGAAAAGAATGTTTTATTTGAGAATTTGGAGAAGAGGGGAAAGGAGTTGTTGCTTTTTGACTACACTACTTGTAGCGCTTTGTGTTACAGGTAGATATTTAATTTCAGTAACCTTGGCCCAAAAATTAGTGCCGCTACGCGAGAGTACGCACTGTGTACTCTCGCTTATTCTGTCTCCAATTGCCGGTTTTCTGCATGCACTGCACATGCGCTGAAAACCGGCACTTGGTGAATTCAAAAGGGGGCGGTTCCTAGGTGAACCGCGTGCGCGCTACAGGCTGCGCGCACGCGGTGCACTTAGTGCTTTGAACGCGCAGGTAAGCATGGAACATTTTAGACATAAAGAAAGGAGGCGTAAGACCCTCTTTTAACAAGGTAAGTAGTTAATTAAGTATTATTTTGAATTTTTTTTAACAGGTATATCTTTTTTAGAGACTTTAAAGACAGGTAAGTTTATTTTTATAACTTTTTAAAAGATTTTAAATTTTTTCAAAAATTTAATTTTTTGTTTAAAATGGTTAATTTATTTAACTATACTTATTTTATTAATGTGATGGTTTTTAAAAAAAATTTAATTGAGGTTCAGCTGTTCTTTTGGGGGGGTATAGATTCATAGCTTTCACAGCACTTATGTGAAAGCTATGAATAAGAACATAAGAACATAAGAAATAGGAGCAGGAGTAGGCCAATCGGCCCCTCGAGCCTGCTCCGCCATTCAATAAGATCATGGCTGATCTGATCCTAACCGCCAATCTACTATCTATCACAGAACCATCTCCTGCATCTAACAGAATTGCACACACGAAATAGGAGCAGAATCAGGCTACACAGTCCCTGGGCCCGCTCCACTACCCACAGGGCCATGACCGATCCGAACCTAGACTCATGTCCAAATTCCTGCCCGCTCCCCGTAACCCTTAATGCCCTTTACTTCTAGGAAACTGTCTATTTCTGTTTTAAATTTAATTAATGTTGTAGCTTCTACAGCTTTTTGTGGCAGCATATTCCATGGACCTACCACCCTCTGAGTGAAGTAGTTCCTCCTCATCTCAGTTTTGAAAGAGCAGCCCCTTATTCTAAGACTATGTCCCCTAGTTCTCGTCTCACCCGTCATCGGGAACATCCTCCCCGCATCCACCCGATCCAACCCCTTCACAATCTTATATGTTTCAATAAGATCGCCTCTCATTCTTCTGAACTCCAATGAGTAGAGTCCCAATCTACCCAACCTCTCCTCATATGACCACCCCCTCATCCCCGGGATTAACCGAGTGAACCTTTTTTGCACTGCCTCGAGAGCAAGGATGTCTTTCCTTAAGTAAGGACACCAAAACTGTATGCAGTATTCCAGGTGCGGTCTCACCAATACCTTGTACAACTGAAGCAATACCTCCCTATTTTTATATTCTATCCCCCTAGCAATGAAAGCCAACATTCCATTTGCCTTCTTAATCACTTGCTGCACCTGCATACTAACCTTTTGAGTTTCGTGCACCAGGACCCCCAGATCCCTTTGCACTTCAGTACTCTCCAGTTTCTTGCCATTAAGATAATAAATTGCTCTAGGATTTTTCCTGCCAAAGTGCATCACCTCACACTTTCCAGTGTTGTATTCCATCTGCCAAATCTCTGCCCACTTACTTAGCCTGTCTATGTCCCCTTGCAGGTTTTTTATGTCCTCCTCACTCACTACTTTCCCTCCCATCTTTGTATCATCTGCAAATTTTGATATGTTACACTTGGTCCCTTCCTCCAAATCGTTAATATAGATTGTGAAGAGTTGGGGACCCAGCACTGACCCCTGTGGAACACCACTAGTTACTGATTGCCAGTCTGAGAATGAACCATTTATCCCAACTCTTTGCTTTCTGTTAGATAGCCAATCCTCTATCCATGCCAGAATATTACCCCCAATCCCGTGATTTTTTACCTTAAGCAATAATCTTTTGTGTGGCACCTTGTCAAATGCCTTTTGGAAGTCTAAATACACTACGTCCACTGGTTCCCCTTTATCCACTCTATATGTTACTTCCTCAAAGAACTCCAGCAAATTTGTCAAACATGACTTCCCCTTCGTAAAACCATGCTGACTTTGTCCTATTAAATTATGATTATCCAAATGTCCTGTTACTGTTTCCTTAATAATGGACTCCAAAATTTTACCTACCACAGATGTTAGGCTAACCGGTCTATAGTTACCAGCCTTCTGTCTACTGCCCTTTTTAAATAAGGGTGTTACATTAGCAGTTTTCCAGTCTGCCGGGACCTTAGCGGAATCCAGGGAGTTTTGAAAAATTATTACCAATGCATCTACAATCCCTACCGCCACTTCCTTCAAGACTCTAGGATGTAAGCCATCAGGTCCAGGTGATTTATCCGCCTTGAGTCCCATTATTTTACCGAGTACCACTTCCTTAGTGATTTTGATCGTGTTTAGCTCCTCTCCCCCTATAGCCCCCTGTTTGTCCAGTGTTGGGATATTCTTAGTGTCCTCTACTGTAAAGACTGATACAAAATATTCATTCAGTGTTTTTGCCATCTCCATATTTCCCACCATTAATTTCCCGGTCTCATCCTCTAAGGGACCAACATTTACTTTAGCCACCCTTTTTCTTTTTATATAACTATAAAAACTCTTACTATCTGTTTTTATATTTTTTGCTAATTTACTTTCATAATCTATCTTCCCTTTCTTAATCAATCTTTTTGTTATTTTTGCTGCCTTTTAAAGTTTTCCCAATCCTCTGTCCTCCCACTAGATTTCGCTACCTTATATGCCCTTGTTTTTAGTCGAATACTATCCTTAATTTCTTTACTTAGCCACGGATGACTGTCCTTTCTTTTACACCCTTTTCTTTTCAGTGGAATATATTTTTTTTGGAAGTTGTAAAATAACTCCTTGAATGTACACCACTGATCATGTGTCGTCTTACCCTTTAATCTATTTTCCCAATCCACTCTACTCAATTCCGCTCGCATACCTTCATAGTCTCCTTTATTCAAGCTTAGCACGCTTGTTTGAGATCCAACCTTCTCACCCTCTAATTGAATATGGAATTCAACCATGTTATGGTCACTCATTCCAAGGGGATCCTTTACTAGGACATTTTTAATTAATCCTGTCTCGTTACACAGGACCAGATCTAAGGTTGCTTGCCCCCTGGTCGGTTCAGTTACATACTGCTCAAGAAACCCATCCCTAATACACTCAATGAACTCATCCTCAAGGCAGCCCTGCCCCATTTGATTTGTCCAATTAATATGATAGTTAAAATCCCCCATAATTATAGATGTGTGTGCTGCCATTGGCTCTAACTGAGTCACGTGATCCCACAGCTCGCACGAATTAACTACGCCTGTGGGATACGGAAGCCCTGCACAGCTGCTGTCCAGAACATCAAGTTCGTGCGAGCTCGGACTGAAAAAGCCAGCGCGCAGTGAGAGATCGCGGGGAGGCCTTACCCTCGCACGAAGGCTCCCTCACGAATTTTTGGGCCAATATCTTAAACTAGATCAAGAAACTACACTATAAACTACCTAAATACAAATTTAATTAAATTTAATTAAATAAAACAAGGTCATAGAGGGATGGCAGTGCAGGTGGTGTGCCGCAACCACAGCATGTGAGAGTTTGTGGAGAGCATTGTGATCCCGGACAACCACGTTTGCAGTAAGTGCCTACATCTTGAGGAACTTTAGCTCAGAATTTTTGAGCTGGAGTCTGAGGTGCAGACATTGCAGGGCATCAGGGATGGGGAGAGTTACCTGGACACTTTGATCCACGAGGCAGTCACACCCCTTGGGTTAGGTAGTGGTACAGGTCTGGTTAGTGGTCAGGGACAGGAGGGTGTGACTGCAACTCAGGCAGGTAAGGGGACCTCAGGTGCAGTGCTAAAGGAGCCTCAGCCTTTGCCCTTGTCCAACAGGTATGAGGTTCTTGCTGCCTGTGTGGATGAGGGAAACGCCTGCAGGATGGATGAGCAAGCTGACCATGGCAACATGGTGCAGGAGGCCATTCAAGTGGGGGAAGTGAAAGGGAATGTAGTTGTGGTAGGGGACAGTATAGTCAGGGGGATAGATACGGCTTTCCGCAGCTGTGACCGAGAGTTCTGAAGGTTGTGTTAAAGACATCTCCTCGCGGCTGAAGAAGAACTTGGAATGGGAGGGGGAGGATCCAGTTGTCATGGTCCACGTAGGAACCATCGACATATGTAGTAGAACTAGGAATGAGGTTCTGCTGAGGGAGTTTGAGGAGCTAGGATCCAAATTAAAAAGCAGAACCTCAAAGGTAATAATCTCTGAATTGTTACCTGAGCCACGCACAAATTGGCATAGGGACAAACAGAGAGGTTTAAATGTGTGGCTCAAAGAGTGGTGAGGGAGGAAGGGGTTTCAGTTCATGGGGCACTGGCACCAGTACTGGAGAAAGAAGGAGCTGTTCCGTTGGGACGGGCTCCACTTAAACCGGGCTGGGACCAGTGTCCTGGCGAACCGAATAACTAGGGCAGTAGTCAGGGCTTTAAACTAATGAAGGGGGGTGGGAGGATTTGGGAAAGAGTAAATTTAAAAGCAGCGAGAGAAATGTCAAGGCTCTAGAGCAGAGTAGAGTTTTGGGTAAAAATAAGCAGAGTGGGTCAGGAAGGGACAGAGAGAGTAACAAAGGTAATAAGGCATCAGGGACTAAGGTGACATCAGGGGAAAATAGCATTCGTAACAAAATAGATTAATTAATAGCGCAAATAGAAATCAACAGGTTTGATCTAATAGTTATAATGGAGACGTGGTTGCAAAGTGGCCAAGGTTGGGAACTAAATATTCCAGGATACTTAACTTTTAGAAGAGAAAGGCAAAATGGAAAAGGAGGAGGGGTAGCCCTGATAATGAAGGATGGGATAAAGACAGTAGAGAGAAAGGATCAAGAAGTAGAATCAGTTTGAGTGGAGCTAAGAAACAGCAAGGGGCAGAAAACATTGGTGAGAGTTGTTTATAGTTCTCCAAACAGTAGTTGTAATGTAGGGCAGAGTATAAATCTGGAAATTAGAGCCGCATGTAACAAGGGTATTATAGTGATCATGGGGGACTTTAATCTACATATAGACTGGGCAAACCAAATTTGCAGTAATAGTGTGGAGGACGAATTCATGGAATGTATGCAAGATAGTTTTCTAGATCAGTATGTTGATGAACCAATTAAGGAACAGGCTATTTTAGATCTAGTATTATGCAATGAGAAAGGGTTAATTAATAACCTTGTAGTAAAGGGGCCTTTAGAGAAGAGTAACCATAATATGATAGAATTTTATATTGATGTGGAAGTGATTTAGTTAAATCAGAAAGAAAGAAAGACCGACCTTTCACGCACAGCAAGCTCCCACAAACAACAATGAGATAATGACCAGATACAGGAAACTCTTTCGTATCCGGCACCAACGGGACCGGGATGGTGCCGGTTGATTAAAAATTCCGGATAACGGAGAGGTATATCTACCGAGGCTATTTTTAACAAACAAAAATAAAAAAATCAAGAAATGTGCAGTATAATTGGGTACTCCCCTGCAGAATGTTGTGTTAAATGGATGGTGGAAGATGCTTGATTAAGTACAGTAATGCCAGTTGGAGGGTAATCCATAACTCTTTAATTACTTAACAGTAAAACAAAACTTATAAACGACTGTATACTGTAGTTTTCGGAGTATGAATTCTGCCGGTTATTAGAGAATTCCGGATATTTAGGTGCCGTTTAAACGAGAGTTTCCTGTAATCTGTTTTTGTTATTAATACATAATTTACAACAAATATACATTCCTTTAAGGCACAAAAACCCCACAGCAAAAGTGGTCCAACCATGGCTAACAAGAGAAGTTAAAGATAGTGGCCCAGAAATTAGACTTCGATGGTTGCCGCGGGGGTAAGGATCCGGCGCGATCTTACCTACCGCGCCTGCCTTTATGGTTCGGGCCCACACGAACTTCTGGTCCTGGGCCTCTCCCTGGTGCCGGCGCGCAGTGTGTGCGTGTCCCAGAGGCGCAGTTAGTTCGATGCGACCTCTGGGATCATGTGGGCCAGTTAGAGCCAATGGCAGCACACCATCTTTCATTCATAGTTTTGACAGGAGAACTGTCAAAACTAGGAATATAACTTGCCCCCAAAAGAACAGCTAAACCTCAATTAAATTTTAAAAAAATCATCACATTAATAAAATAACGATATTTAAATAAATTAACCACTTTAAACAAAAATTTAAATTTTTGAAAATTTTTTAATTCTTTTTAAAAGTTATAAAAATAAACTTACCTTTCTTTAAAGTCTCTAAAAAAGATAAACCTGTTGAAATTTTTTTTAAATAATACTTAATTAACTACTTACCTTGTTAAAAGGGGGTCTTACGCCTCCTTTTTTCATGTGTAAAATCTTCCATACTTACCCTCGCGTTCAAACCTGAAAAAAAACCTAAGTGTGCTGCGTGCGGACAGCCTGTAGTGCGCACGCGGTTCACTTAGGAACCGCCCCCTTCGCAATATTGGAAGTGCCGGTTTCCCGCTCATGCGCAGTGCATGCAGGAAACCGACACTTCGGGACCGAATACGGGTGAGTACACAGTGCGTACTCTCCCGTATTCGACGAATTTCTGGGCCAGTATTAGATTAAAGGAAGAGTCTCATAATGTTGACAAAAAGAGCAGTAAGCCTGAGGATTGGGAGGATTTTAGAATCCAGCAAAGGAGGACCAAGAAATTGATAAAGAAAGGGAAAATAGAATATGAGAGTAAACTAGCGAGTGACATAAAAAACAGACTGTAAAAGCTTCTATAGGTATGTAAAAAGGAAAAGATTAGTGAAAGTAAATGTGGGTCCCTTACAGGTTGAGACAGGAGAAATTATCCAACTTGCCTCCATTCACAAAATCCAGCCCAATGAGTCTGCAAAGGGATATAGATAGGTTAAGTGAGTGGGCAAAAATTTGGCAGATGGAGTATAATGTGGGATAATGTGAGGCTATCCACTTTGGAAGGAAGAATGAAAAAGCAAATTATTATTTAAATGGAGTGAGACTACAAAATGCTGCGGTGCAAAAGGATCTGGGGGTCCTAGTATGTGAAACACAAAAAGTTAGCATGCAGGTACAGCAAGTAATTAGGAAGGCTAATGGAATGTTGGCCATTATTGCAAGGAGTATGGTGTATAAAAGTAGAGAAGTTTTGATGCAACTTTACAGAGCGCTGGTGAGACCGCACCTGGAGTACTGCGTACAGTTTTGGTCTCCAAATTTAAGGAAGGATATACTTGCATTGGAGGCAGTGCAGAGAAGGTTCACTAGGTTGATTCCTGGGATGAAGGGGTTGACGTATGACGAAAGGTTGAGCAGGTTGAACCTATACTCGTTGGAGTTTAGAAGAATGAGAGCTGATCTTATTGAAACATATAAGATTCTGAGGGGGCTTGACAGGGTGCATTCTGAGAGGATGTTTCCCCTAGTGGGGGAATCTAGAACTAGGGGGCATTGTTGCAGAATAATGGGTCGCCCATTTAAGACGGAGATGAGGAGGAATTTCTTCTCTCAGAGGGTCGTGAATCTTTGGAATTCTCTACCCCAGAGAGCTGTGGAGACGGAGACATTTGAACTACAAGAGAGTCAAGGGGTATGGGGAGAGAGCGGGGAAGTGGTGTTGAGGCGAAGATTGGATCAGCCATGATCTTATTGAATGACAGAGCAGGCTCGAGGGGGCGATTGGCCTACTCCTGCTTCTGTTTCTTATGTTCTTATGTTCTTATACTTTGGGCTGGATTTTACCTGTCGATGCGGCTTGGGGGCGGGATAGCTGCCTTCCGGGTTCCGATCTCGCCCCCAACGATGTCCGACGCACAGACGCTATTTTGCGTCAATTGGCCTTGTTAAGCCCGCCCTGTGGGCTTGCCGGCCAATTAAGAGAAAGTCGGTGTCAAATGACGTCAGTTGATGACGCGTCATCTGCTGGTTTTCTTAAAGGGGCCACACACAATTTTTTTTGACAGGCGATTTTTCAGTGTTTGACAGCATTGAGGTGCTGCAAACACTGACAATCACTGTACAAATGTGAGCCCTTGCACCCAGGCTCTCCAGTGACTCCCTCCTTAGGCTAGAACAGATGGCAGCTGCAAGTGAGGTTACAGAAGCGATCTGTCACTAGTGAGAGAGGTTCTCCCAATGAAGTGGGACTACACAAACACTTCAAAACTTGTTACTTACAGAAAAGTTTAAATACATTAAAAATGATTTTCCCAACATTTTCTTACCTCTGAAACTCACCAGTGTACCATTGGATCATTCACACCACTTCTGCAACTGTCATCAATGAAGAAACATTACAGTAGACCCACAGCATGCCACACTTACCCTGGCGTGGTGTCCGGATGTCGGGAAGCCCGCAGTACACCAGTCAAAAATGGAAAAAGCCTCTTAACTGCCTGTTAACAACCTGTTAACAAGCAGTTAAGTGCCTATAATTCTCTTCCCGCTGCTAGGTTTCGGGTCCATGCGTAACTCGAGGACCCGACACCCGGGAAGATTGTTTGGAGGCAGCTTGACAGTGGGTTCGGGACCCGCTGTCAATTTTTGCAATTTTGCCACCGGTCCCGCCTCCAAACCAACACCTTGAGCGCCGACAAAATTCCCCCCTTTGTGTCTGTCTTCACGGAAGAAGACGCAAAAAATTTCCCGGAAATAGTGGAGAACCAAGGCTTTAGTGAGAATGAGGAACTGAAAGAAATTAGTATTAGTTAAAAAAAGTACTGGAGAAATTAATGGGACTGAAAGCCAATAAATCCCCTGGAGCTGATGGCCTACATCCTAGGGTTTTGAAAGAGGTGGCTATAGAGATAGTGGATGCATTGGTTGTCATTTTCCAAAATTCCATAGATTCTGGAACGGTTCCCACGGATTGGAAGGTGGCAAATGTAACCCCACTATTTAAGAAAAGAGGGAGAGAGAAAACAGGGAGCTACAGACCTGTTAGCCTGACATCAGTAGTAGGGAAAATGCTAGAATCTATTATTAAGGACGTGGTAACAGGGCACTTAGAAAATAATAATAGGATTGGGCAGAGTCAGCATGGATTTATGAAAGGGAAATCATGTTTGACAAATCTGTTAGAGCTGTTTGAGGGTGTAACTAGCAGAATAGATAAGGGGATGTGCTGTATTTGGATTTTCAGAAGGCATTCAATAAGGTGCCACACAACAGGTTATTAAACAAAATTAGGGCTCATGGGATTGAGGGTAACATACTAGTCATAGAGTCATAGATTTATACAGCACAGAAAGAGGCCCTTCGGCCCATTGTGTCCGCGCCGGCCATCCAGCCCTATCTATACTAATCCCATTTCCAGCACTTGGTCCGTAGCCTTGTATGCTATGGCGTTTCAAGTGCTGATCTGAATGCTTCTTGAATGTTGTGAGGGTTCCTGCCTCTACCACCCTTTCAGGCAGTGAGTTCCAGATTCCAACCACCCTCTGGGTGAAAAAGTTATTCCTCAAATCCCCTCTAAACCTCCTGCCCCTTACCTTGAAACTATGCCCCCTGGTTATTGACCCCTCTACTAAAGGGAAAAGTTCCTTTCTATCTACCCTATCTATGCCCCTCATAATTTTGTGCACCTCAATCAGGTCCCCCCTCAGCCTTCTCTGCTCTAAGGAAAACAACCCCAGCCTGTCCAGTCTCTCTTCATAGCTGAAGCGCTCCAGCCCAGGTAACATCCTGGTGAATCTCCTCTGCACCCTCTCCAATGCAATCACATCCTTCCTATAGCGTGGCGACCAGAACTGCACACAGTATTCCAGCTGTGGCCTAACTAGCGTTTTGTACAGCTCCATCATGACCTCCCTGCTCTTATATTCTATGCCTTGGCTAATGAAGGCAAGTATCCCATATGCCCTTTTAACCACCTTATCTACCTGTCCTGCTGCCTTCAGGGATCTATGTACATGCACACCAAGGTCTCTCTGATCCTCTGTCCTTCCTAGGATCCTACCATTCATTGTGTATTCACTTGCCTTGTTAGTCCTCCCAAAATGCATCAGGGTTAAATTCCATTTGCCACTGTTCTGCCCATCTGACCAACCCGTCTACATCGTCCTGTAGCCTAAGGCTTCCATCTTCGCTATTTACCACTCCACCAATTTTCGTGTCATCTGCGAACTTACTGATCATACCTCCTACGTTCATGTCTAAATCATTAATGTACACTACAAACAGCAAAGGACCCAGCACCGATCCCTGCGGTACACCACTGGACACAGGCTTCCAGTCACAAAAACAACCTTCGACCATTACCCTCTGCCTCCTGCCACTAAGCCAATTTTGGATCCAATGTGCCAAATTGCCCTGGATCCCATGGGCTCTTACCTTCTTGACCAGTCTCCCATGCGGGACTTTGTCAAAAGCCTTTCTGAAGTCCATGTAGACTACATCAACTGCACTACCCTCATCCACACACCTAGTCACCCCCTCAAAAAATGCAATCAAATTGGTTAGACATGATCTCCCCTTGACAAAGCCATGCTGACTATCCTTGATTAATCCTTGCCTCTCCAAGTGGAGACTAATTCTGTCCCTCAGAATTTTTTCCAATAATTTCCCTACCACTGATGTTAGGCTCACTGGCCTGTAATTCCCTGCTTTAGCCCTACTACCCTTCTTGAATAATGGTACTACATTAGCTGTCCTCCAGTCCTCTGGCACCTCCCCTGTGGCCAGAGAGGTTCTGAAAATTTGTGTCAGAGCCCCTGCAACCTCCTCCCTTGCCTCATACAGCAGCCTGGGATGCATCTCGTCTGGGCCTGGGGATTTATCCACTTTTAAGCCCACGAAAACCGCTAGTACCTCCTCCCTCTCAACACTAATTTGTTCAAGCATATCACAAACCCCCTGCCTGATTTCTATGCCTATATCGCCCTTCTCCATAGTGAACACAGATGCAAAATATTCATTTAAAACCTCACCCACATCTTCCGGCTCTACACACAGATTGCCACTTTGGTCCCTAATGGGCCCTACTCTTTCCCTGGCTATCCTCTTGCCCTTAATATACTTATAAAACACCTTGGGATTTTCCTTTATTTTGCCCGCCAATGTTTTTTCATGCCCCCTCTTCGCTCCCCGAATTTCTTTTTTAAGTACCCCCCTGCACTTTCTGTACTCCTCTCGGGCTTCCACTGTTTTTAGTCCTTTGTATCTGCCAAAAGCCTCCCTTATTTTCCTAATCCATTCTTGTATATCCCTTGACATCCAGGGTTCCCTGGGCTTGTTGGTCCCACCCTTGACCTTTACAGGAACATGTTGGCGTTGTACTCTCTCTATTTCCTTTCTGAAAGACTCCCACTGCTCTGATGTGGATTTTCCTACAAGTAGTTTATCCCAATCCACTTTGGCCAGATCCTGCCTTATCATATTAAAATCAGCCTTCCCCCAATTTAGAACCTTTATGTCCTTTTCCATGACTACCTTAAATCTTACCGAATTATGGTCACTGTCACCAAAATGCTCTCCTACTGACACTTCTACCACTTGCCTGGTTACATTCCCTAGAATTAGGTCCAGTACCACCCCCTCTCTTGTAGGACTTTCTGCATGCTGGCTCAAAAAGCTCTCCTGGATGCACTTTAAGAATTCCGCACCCTCTAAGCCTTTCACACTCTGACTATCCCAGTTAATATTGGGGAAGTTGAAATCCCTTACTATTATTACCCTATTATTTCTACACTTCTCTGAGATTTGCCTACATATCTGTTCCTCTATCGCCCCCTGACTGTTTGGGGGCCTATAGTACACTCCCAGCAAAGTGCTTGCCCCCTTTTTGTTTTTAAGTTCTACCCATATGGCCTCATTAGAGGAACCTGCTAAGATATCATCCCTCCTTACAGCAGTAATTGACTCCTTGATTAATATTGCGACACCCCCTCCTCTTATACACCTCCCTCTGTCTCGCCTGAAGATTCTATACCCCGGAATATTGAGCTGCCAGTCCTGCCCCTCCCTCAACCATGTCGCTGTGATAACAACAATATCATACTCCCATGTGTTCATCAACACCTTCAATTCATCTGCCTTACTCGCAAGACTCCTTGCATTAAAATAAATGCCATCCAGCCTTGCCATACTCCCTTGTGCCATTACATATTTGCTCTGCCTTCCAGGCTGTCTTGTTTTTTCCTCTATATTTGGCTGTGCATCACCCCCTACTATAGCTCCACTCCGTATCCCATCCCCCTGCCAAGTTAGTTTAAAACCCCCCCAACAGTACTAGCAAACCTCCCCGCAAGGATGTTGGTCCCGTTCCGGTTCAGGTGCAACCCATCCGACTTGTACAGGTCCCACCTTCCCCAGAAGCAGACCCAGTGATCCAGGAAACTAAAGCCCTCCCTCCTGCACCAACTCTTTAGCCACGCATTCATCTGCTCTATCCTCCTATTCCTATACTCACTAGCAAGTGGCACTGGGAGTAATCCAGAGATTACAACCTTTGAGGTCCTGCTTTTTAATCTGCTACCTAGCTCCCTAAATTCTTGTTGCAGGACCTCATCCCTCTTTCTACCTATGTAGTTGGTACCAATGTGAACCTCGACCTCTGACTGTTCACCCTCCCCCTTCAGAATGCCCTGCAGCCGTTCAGTGACATCCTTGACCCTGGCACCAGGGAGGCAACATACCATCCTGGAGTCACGTCTGCGGCCACAGAAACATCTATCTGTTCCCCTTACAATAGAATCCCCTATCACTATCGCTCTCCCACTCTTTTTCCTCCCCTCCTGTGCAGCTGAGCCACTCGTAGTGCCACAGACTTGGCTCTTGCTGCATTCCCCTGAGAAACCATCTCCCCCAGCAGTATCCAAAACGGAAAATCTGTTGGAGAGGGAGATGGGCCCAGGGGACTCCTGCACTACCTTCCTAGTTCTTTTACTCTGTCTGGCAGTCACCCATTCCCTGTCTGCCTGTGCACTCTTTACCTGCGGTGTGACCACCTCGTTAAACGTGCTATCCACGAAGATCTCAGTTTCGCGGATGCTCCACAGTGACTTCAGTCGCAGCTCCAGCTCCGAAACGTGGATTTCGAGTAGCTGCAGCTGGAGACACTTCCTGCACATGTGTTCGCCCTGGACACCGAAAGTGTCCCTGAGTTCCCACATAGCACAGGAGGAGCACTCCATGCTGCCGAGCTGCCCTGCCATGTCCTACCCTTAACTTACTCCCTTTACTTCCTTTAAATTAAAGAATATTAAATACACTAGGGACCTTACTTCACTTTAAACACTTCTTACTCTAAACTAGAGACCTTACTTTTACTTCAATGACTGGACTGTAGAAATACTCACCAGGTCCTACTCACCAATCAGCTCCTTCCCTGGTTGCGACGTCACTTTAGCGGTTTCACAGTTGTTGTTGTTTGACTGCTCCCGCTCTCGGACTCTTTCCCAACTCGCAGCACTCCGGTGTCGGGCCTCCTCTGCAGCGCTCTTTTATGGCTGCTCCACCTTCTCTCAGGTCCCGCTGCCGCTCCCACACAGGTCCGCCTCCTCCAGATGGATTGAGCATTGGTTAACGGACAGAAAACAAAGAGTAGGAATAAACGGGTCACTTTCAGGTTGGCAGGCTGTAACTAGTGGGGTACCGCAAGGATCAGTGCTTGGGCCTCAGCTATTGACAATCTGCATCGATGATTTGGATAAGTTGACCAAATGTAATATATCCAAGTTTGCTGATGATACAAAGCTGGGTGGGAATGTAAGTTGTGAGGAGGATGCAAGGAGGCTTCAAGGGGATATAGACAGGCTAAGTGAGTGGGCAAGAACACGGCAAATGGAATATAATGTGAAGAAATGTGAAGTTAGCCACTTTGGTAGGAAAAATAGAAAAGCAGAGTATTTTTTAAATGTTGAGAGATTGGGAAATGTTGGTGTTCAGAGGGACCTGGGTGTCCTTGTACACGAATCACTGAAAGTTAACATGCAGGTACAGCAAGCAATTAGGAAAGCAAATGGTATGTTGGCTTTTATTACAAGAGGATTTGAGTATAAGAGTAAAGACATCTTACTGCAATTATATAGGGCCCTGGTGAGACCACACCTGGAGTATTGTGTACAGTTTTGGTCTCCTTCCCTAAGGAAGGATATACTTGCCATAGAGGGAGTGCCATGAAGGTTCACCAGACTGGTTCCTGGGATGGGGGAATGTCCTATGAGGAGAGATTGAGTAGACTGGGCCTATATTCTCTAGAATTTAGAAGAATGAGAGGTGATCTCATTGAAACATACAAAATTCTTACAGGGCTTGACAGGGGAGGATGTTTCCCCTGTCAAGCCCTGTCTAGAACCAGGGGGGTCACAGTCTCAGAATAAGGGGTCAACCATTTAGGGCTGAGATGAGGAGAAATTTCTTCACTCAGAGGGTGGTGAATCTTTCGAATTCTCTAACCCAGAGGGCTGTGGAGGCTCAGTCGTTGAGTATATTCAAGACAGAGATCGATAGATTTTTGAATATTAAGAGAATCAAGGGATATGGGGATAGTTCAGGTAAGTGGAGATGAGCTAGAAGATCAGCCATGATCTTATTGAATGGCGGAGCAGGTTCGAAGGGCCAAATGGCCTACTCCTGCTCCTATTTCTTATGTTCTTACGTTCTTATTAAGTGCCAAAACCTACAGGGCTATGGACCAAGAGCTGGAAAGTGGGATTAGGTTGGATAGCTCTTTTTTGGCCGGCACAGACACAATGGGCCAAATGGCCTCCTTCTGTGCTGAAAATGTCTTTGATTCTATGAAGTCAAGCATCATCCTGACTTGAAACTATATCACCGTTCTTTCATCGTCGCTGAGTCAAAATCCTGGAGCTCCCTACCTAACAGCATGGTTGGAGTATCTTCGCCACACGGACTGCAGCGGTTCAACACGACATTCCCGTAACAAATCCATGCTGACTGTTCATGATCAATCCATGCCTTTCTAAATGACGGTTAATACAGTCCCTCAGAATTTTTTTGAATAATGTGCCCACCATTGAGATTAGTCTGATTGGCCTGTAATTATTCGGTCTATCCCTTTCTCCCTTTTTAAACAACAGTAAAACGTTAGTCAGTCCTCCAGCACCACACCTGTAGCCAGAGAGGATTTGAAAATGATGGTCAGACCCTCCGCTATTTCCTCCCTTGCTTCTCTTAACAGCCTGGGATACATGTCATTCGGGCCTGCATATTTATCTACTTTCAAAGATGCTAAACCCCTTAATATTTCCTCTCTCACTATGTTTATCTCATCTAATATTTCACACTCCTCCTCCTTAACTACAATGTCTGCATCGTCCCTCTCTTTTGTGAAGACAGACGCAAAGTATTCATTAAGAGCCATACCCACATCTTCCGCCTCAACACACAGGTTACCTTTTTGGTTCTAATCTTTCTGTAGTTATCCCCTTGTCCTTATATTTTGGAGGGGTACTTGCAGGTGGTGGTGCTTCCATGTGCCTGCTGCCCTTGTCCTTCTAGGTGGTAGAGTTCGGGGTTTGGGAGGTGCTGTCGGAGAAGCCTTGGCGAGTTGCTGCAGTGCATCTTGTAGATGGTACACACTGCAGTCACGGTACGCCGATGGTGGAGGGAATGAATGTTTAAGGTGGGGGATGGGGTGTCGATCAAGTGGGCTGCTTTGTCCTGGATGGTGTCGAGCTTCTTGAGTGTTACTGGAGTTGCACTCATCCAGGCAAGTGGAGAGTATTCCATCACACTCCTGACTTGTGCCTTGTAAATGGTGGAAAGGCTTTGGGGAGTCAGGAGGTGAGTCACTTGCCGCAGAATACCCAACCTCTGACCTGCTCTTGTAGCCAAAGTATTTATGTGGTTGGTCCAGTAAAGTTTCTGGTCAATGGTGACACCCAGAATGTTGATGATGGGGGATTCGGCGATGGTAATGCCATTGCTTATCAAGGGGAGGTGGTCAGAATCTCTCTTGTTAGAGATACACATTGCCTGGGCAATTGTGTGGCACGAATGTTACTTGTCACTTATCAGCCCAAGCCTGAATGTTGTCCAGATCTTGCTGCATGCGGGACCTGCACACCAAGGCATTTCTGCTCCTCAACTCCGTTTAATATCCTGCCATTTAAGGTGTATTCCCTATGCTTACCTCCAAAATGTATTAGTTCACATTTTTCTGCATTTGTCACTGAATTTCCCATCATGCTAGCCTATGTATGTCCTTCCCCTAATGTTACGCGACACACTACTGTACACTGCTCCTACCTCGACACACTACAGTGGTATTGTGTAGGATAGAGAGTACCTGTAGGATTTAGTAAACATTGTTAAGATTTTGTAACCATTATTAAATAACTATAATATGTGAAATTGTATGTTAAAAACCTAAAAAGCCTGTATAAAATGGCGAATGGTTGAGAAGTAAAGCAGGATGGGAAATTATGCCAACCTGACTAAACTCTGTTAGAAAATGCTGTAGTAATGAAATGTTCTATTCAGTAAACAAGGAGATAATGGGGAACAAGAAATTCAGCAACATTGCAAAAGAAGATAGGGGGCTGGAGACAGTCAAAAGTCCCTGTCTTCTCAAAAATGCAGACCCGGCTAAACAATGAGCTGATTAAAAAGCAAAAAGACATCTGTGAGAACTTAGTGCAAAGGTTGTTCTCAGATAAGGATAGCTTGCTTACTAACTATCACGTAGGCACAAGGGAGATAAAGGTAATAAAAATACTGATATTAAACACCGAAAGCAGCGTGAAGCCTGTCGAAGTTTCGACTTCCGAGTAAGACTCTTCAAACATAAAGTATCGTCAAAGGCAGGCTTTATTATTTACTTGCTTGCAAGGAGAATGCGCCGTAGTCAATAGCTACGATGACACACTGAAAAAATCACAGAAAATGGAACATCCTTATACACTGAAAATACAAGCTTTCCATATCACATGACATGTTGTTTAAGGTAAGCTAAGTTAAAAGTAAAAAAAAAATAGAAATGCCTTATGATGAGACTAGCTAATCTCTACAGTCATGGAGTCTGTCTATCTGTTCTTCTTCTCCCACCAAGGCCAAGGCACCTGGCTGTTTACTTCACTAGTCCTTGGTTATCTCAAGTTGATTAGAAGAAGCCTTTTTTTCTTTACTAGCAGACTATGAAAACAGCATAGTCTGCAAAGTTTAAATTCATCTTCATGAGAAGTCATAAACAACTTTATCTTTTCCCAAACAAGTCAGAGTCGGCCATTTTGTATCACTCTTTGTGTCTAGGAAGCCATTTTGTGTCCGAGACAAAAATACACTTCCCAAGCCAAAGGAAGAAGAAACTTCAGTCAACAGAATACAGCAAGAGGATTAAAGAGACCGCGCCACAGTCACTCGGAAGGAACACCGGGGTTCGCTGAACAGACTGCGACTATCTTCTTGTTAAGTATTACTTCCTTGTACAGGATGTTTAATACTTAATAAACCTGTTTTACTTATACACACTGGGGTAGAAATTCGGCTGTTGTCGGGTGAGTACGCACTGTGTACTCACCCGTGGACGGAACAAAAGTGCCGGTTTCTTGCATGCACTGCGCATGCGTGGGAAACCGGCACTTCCGTTCCCCTGAGGAAAGGGGTTCCGTGGTCGAACGCGCACGCCGGAGGGCCAGCGCGTTCGCCTCGCACTTTGGATTTTTTTACAGGTTCCTCCGTGAAGGTAAGCACGGAGAAGATACACTTTTAAAAAGGATGCGCAAGGCCTTCTTTTAACAAGGTAAGTGTTGATTTTATTAAAATTTAAACATTTTTTTCACAGATTTATCTTTTTTAATTACTTAAAAGAAAGGTAAGTTTAGTTTTAGCCCCGTTAAAAAATTTAATTAATTTTTTCAAAAATTTAAATTTTTGTTTAATGTAATTTATAGTTATTTTAAAAATGTGATGTTTTTAAAAAAAAATATTTGTAGTTTTAGGGATGTTTTGGGGCTGATCTGTATTCATAGATTTGACAGGTCTTCCTGTCAAATCTATGAATGAAAGATGATCTGCTGCCATTGGCTCTCCATGGCCCACGTGATCCCAGGGGACACATCGCACTAACTACGCCCCTGGGATACACAAGCACTGCACGCCGGCAGCTGCAGGAGGCCCAGGAGCCGAAGTCCCCGTGGGCCCAGAGGTCAACGGCAGGCACGGTAGGTAGGTGCACGCGCGATCCTTGCACCTGCGGGAAGCCAGGGAGCCAAATTTCTGGCCCATTATACCTGTACCCGGAGTGGTTTGTGCAGTCACAGACAAATTATTCTAAAAAGCTTTTAAAGCAACAATTGCTCCAGTTTATTTTCATTAAATCCTCCTAACTGTCCCATGAAACACACCCTTCAGCTTAAATTTTGTCCATCCATAAAAGTGAAATTCCAAAAATTCCCCAAGACCTTTTTTCTGCTGAAGCTGTAAACAGCAAAGTGAAGACCTGTCAGCACTGAGCCTGAGCTTAAATGTCCCTGACGCAAGCTACATCACATTTTAAATGGATGGCCATGATCATCCCAAACTGATTTGGTGCCACCTAAAACAAAAATATGCCCTCATCGATGGCTCTTGCAGAAGGGAGAGAAGCAAGCAAAGCCTGGTAGTGCAGAAAGTAATCAGACACTCATGATCATCTAAACCTCATGGCGACTGCAATAGAAATTGCGATCGTTAAGCAGAACGTGATAATTACAGGAGCTTGGATCAATGATGACACCTTCCCACCCCCCACCTCCTGATGAGAAGAAACTCCAGCCTCCCCTCCCCACCATCCCAAAAAAACAGGATTTGGGGAAATTATAGTCAGAGGCTTCCCTCAGGATGCTCAAATGGAAACAATCAGGTCCCAGTGATTTGTTAATCTTAAATTTATTTAATGCTTTTTTTGTTGCAGATTTACACAGCGGAAGTGCTAAACAGACTGATTCTGCACAGGTGCACAGTGACCTCTCAGTATGGATGAAAAAGCCACAAAAGAAACTGTTCCTCCCTTCTACATATCCCGGTCACTTTTTACATTGCTGGTTCTGATGACACTACTGTTGCTGTTTCTAAACTTGCATAATATAAAGGTGTGTAGAATGGTATAACCAGTATGTTTAGAGTAAACGATCATGTTGACCAAGGTTCAACGAAGAAGTGATTAAAAATGTGATGGTTTGTCTCTTTTGGACCACATGTTCCAAGTGGAGAGTCATAGGGGGAAAAATTAGTTCGCGCCCCATTTGGGGCGCAAATATCGTCTGGACGCAAATATTAGCGCCTGGCGCTAATTATCAGCACTGACTGGAAACTTCACTTTTACCGCCCCGGGAGGTGAGTGGAGCGCTAAATCAGGCGCTGCACACCTGTCTTAAGGCGCAAAGGCCAAGGAGTGAGGCGCTAACTCAGAGCACTGGCGAAGCTCATGTAATGTCAGTCAGCAATGGAACACACACACAATGGCACGGGCCAGTTCTTAAAGGGGATGGTTAATCTTGCTTTCCATCCACATCCTGTTCATTGCAGCCTTGAATCTCGGCCTGGAGAGACTTGCACATCAAATGTGCTGGAAAGAACAATGGAGAGTACCAGGCAAAGAGCTCAGAGTGCAGCTCCCACAGTCTCTGCTAAATCGATACAAGGAATGGCAAATCAAAATGAACCTGCAAAGTGCTGCTCAGTACCCAAAACTCCTTCACACAACGTTGAATCTCTCCAGAAGTCTCTCCCTCTCTCTCTCAGAATGCGTAGTTCAAAAATGCCACCAACAATAAAAGACAGGAAGAGGCCCCCTTTAAATAGCGCCCCCCCAGCCCCACAGCGATTGATAGCATTCCAGTCTTCTGGTCGTTGGATGCGCCAGGCGGTAAGGCAGGGGGCGCCACTCAATTTCCGCTCCGGGGCGCCACAAGGGCGTTGCACCATGGAATGACGTCACAATCTGCGCGCACAGGTGGTCGCAGCGGTAAAGTTTAGCGCCGCCGCACAATCTCTAGTTACGTTCCCGAGCGGCGCAAACATCGCTGCGCCCGGGCGTTAGCGGCTTTGCGCCCCATTAGCGCCCTCTTAAGGCGCTAACGGGAGGCGCAACCAACTGAATTTTTACCCCATAGAGTCATAGGGGTAGAAATTAGGTCGCGCCCCATTTGGGGCGCAAATATCGTCTGGACGCAAATATTAGCGCCTGGCGCTAATTATCGGCACTGACTGGAAACTTCACTTTTACCGCCCCGGGAGGTGAGTGGAGCGCTAAAGCAGGCACTGCACACCTGTCTTAAGGCGCAAAGGCCAAGGAGTGAGGCGCTAACTCAGCGCGCGAGCGCAGCGCAGCTGCTGCCAGTTAGCGAGGGAACACAGACACACTGGCGCCGGCCACTTCTTAAAGCGGGGGGGGGGCAACCTGCTCCCCAGCCACACCCTGCTCATTGCAGCCTTGAATCTCGGCCTGGAGAGACCTGTGAATCCATTTTGCTGCCAAGCATGGAGAGGGTGAGAGAATGCGCTCATCGCTTCACCGAGCGGGCCTTGGATGCCCTGGTTGGCGCGGTGGAGCGCAGACGATGTATGCTCTTCCCTGAGAGTGGCAGGAGGCCTTTGCCACGCGAGTTCAGAAGAGTGTGGAGGGAGGTGGCTCAGAGCGTCTCCTCCAGGAGCATGGTGCCCAGGACCCATACTCAATGCCGCAAAAAGTTCAACGACCTCACTCGGGTCGTCAGGGTGAGTGGCTTTTTCTCAATACCTCTCCATCCCTCCATCTCAACCTCACTCTATGGCCAGAGGGTCTTAAAACCCCAATGCACAACCATCATCCAACACCTATGGCCCTTTCATCAAACACACACACACATTCCACACTTTGCATACAGTATGGGCTATTCACCTATGGGAGGCACATCAGGCAAGACCATGGCTGTATACAGTAAGGGCTATTCACCTATGGGAGGCACATCAGGCAAGACCATGGCTGTATATTTACTCAGATGCTGTCCTTTTTCTTGCAGGCTAAGCTGGCGCATAATCGGAGACAGCAGCAACGGACAGGTGGAGGGCGGCCTCAGCTGCAACCCATCAGCGATCTGGAGGAGCGCGTCCACAGGATTGTGGCAAGCCGGGTGATCGGTCCCGTCGCCACTGGAGACGCCGACCCCGTTCTGGACAGCAATGGTAAGGTCATCACCTTTTTGTCCTCTGTCCTTCCACTTGTCCCTCACAACACCAGCCTTTGACACTTTCAATCCAACTTGCTAACTCGCTGCACTTATTCCTCCCTTACTGCCACCCTGTCCTCACGCTAAAGCCACTCTTGTACCTCCCTGCTTTCAGATGGTGATTCACCAGCTGAGGAGACGGGCCCTGAAGCTGCCACTGGGAGTGATGCTGCAGCTGAGGAGGAAGAAGAAGCCAGAGCATCAGTGCCACCCTCTCCCGAGGAAGCCCATGCCCACACTGGGAACACGCCTTCCCTGGAGGGGAGCAGGGGGGAAGGGTCTGATGAGGGTGAAGCTCCAGGACCCAGCGGGCTGCAGCAACGCCATGTGGGGGGTAGGGAAGAACGGGGGCCTTCTCCCCAGAGGGAGAGTATGCCAGACACTCCTACTGCAATGGACGCAGAGGAGGAGCGGCTGATTGCAGAAATGAACACCCAGGCGGTGGGCATGCACACTGAGCTCATGGGTGCAGTGGGAAGGGTGCCCGAATGCATTGAGTCACTGGCAAGGAGTGTGGAGCACTTCGCTGTAGCACAGGCGGATGCCACACTAACGCTTAGTGCTGCAATTCAGTCACTGGCTGCCGTGATCCCATCTCTGACTGCTCTCATACAGACTCAGATTGAGGCCACGCGAGCACAGACTGCTGCCAACCTCGATGGTTCATGCACATGTCCCCGGGGCTGTCACCGCGCCGCAGCAGGCCAGCAATCTGTTCTCCGGCAGATTGCTCCGGATGCTGAAGTGCTGCCCCGTGGGAGTGCCAGTGTGTCGGGCAAGCAGGGAGTTGCTGTCCTCTCTCACGATGACAGCATTCCTGCTGCCAACACTGTCACTTCTCCACTGCACTTGCCATCGCCTGTGGGACAGACTGCTGCCGCCCATGCAGAGTTGGTGCAGTCTGCAGCCGGGCCCTCCAGGCCCAGAACTGGTCGAGGCCGTCCTTCAGGGGCATCTGCAGTGTCAGGGTCTGACGAGCAGCAGCCTTCCACCAGCCTTGCTGCAGCCACTGAGGTCCCATTACGGAGGAGCAGTAGGGTTAGAAGGGGGGAAGTGCGCAAGGGAAGGAGATCACCCTCGAAGGGCAAAAAGTAGGAGGTGTGACAAAATGCTGGTCCTTTTTTTATTAAAGGTCGAGGTTCGTGGTCCAACTTTTGTTTAGTGTTTTGGACATTATCTCCAGGTTGTGAGAACCAGTTATGTTATTGACTGTTTTTTTGTGTTTATTTCTATGAGTTTGTCATGAGGAATTGACACACACAGAGTTTGTAAAATAAATAAGTTTCTGTATTCAAAATATACATGGTTGGTGGTTGGAATTATTGGTGCCTTGGCCGGCTTAGGGGTTGCGTGCTGGGTTCATTAATGTTGGTAGCAATGGCAGGGGCCCTAGAAGCGGCTTGCTATTAGCCGTTGACGGACGGCCCTTGCAGTTTGACCATTGTGGGCCGCCCTCCTGCCTTGGTGCTGCTGATGATCATCGTCCTCGTCCTCTTCCTCCTCTTCCTCCTCCTCCTCTGGTGGTGCTCCAAGGCCTGGTGGCATTGGCTGGGTCCTGAGGATTGCCATGTTATGCAACATGCAGCACACGACTACGAAGTTCGATACTCGCTCAGGCGAGTACTGCAGGGCTCCTCCGGAATGGTCCAGACAGCGGAACCGTTGCTTGAGCACGCCGATTGTGCGCTCAATAATGTTCCTGGTAGCTTGATGGCTCTCATTGTACCGCAGCTCAGCAGGGGTGTTGGGCGTACGGAGCGGTGTCATCAGCCAGGTGCTCAATGCATACCCCTTGTCCCCGAGAAGCCAACCAACTGGCTGATGCGGTGCCTCGAAAAGTTCTGCCACAGTAGTCTGGCGCAGGATAAAAGCATCGTGGCAGCTGCCAGGATACTAGGCATTGACAGCGAGTATCAGCTGTCTGTGGTCACAGACCAACTGGACATTCAAGGAATGGAACCCCTTTCTGTTCCTGAATTCCTCGGCATTCTCATGCGGAGCACGCAAAGCCACATGCGTGCAGTCAATGGCGCCCTGCACCATGGGGAAGCCCGCTACCCTCGCAAAGCCCAGAGCGCGGTCACGCTGCTTGTCTGGGATCATGGGGAAAGAGATGAACTCTCGTCTCCTTCTGAAGAGGGCATTTGTGACCTGCCGGATGCAGCAATGCACCGCGAACTGGGAGATATTGGCGAGGTCCCCAGCAGCAGCTTGAAATGAGCCAGTAGCGTAAAAGTTCAAAGCCACTGTGACCTTCACTGCCACCGACAGAGACGTCCTGGACCTCAGTTGAGGCTGCAGATCTGGCTGCAGCAGGTGGCAGAGCTCAGTGACCACCTCCTTGCTGAATCGCAGCCTTCGCAAACACAGCTCCTCGGACATATGGATGTAGGAGAGCTGTTCACGATATACCCTGGGAGGGTAAGCTCTCCTGTACATACGCCTGATGGCCCTCCTCCATCTGGCCATCATTGCCACTCTCTCTCTGCGTCTCTGTATCCTCCGATTCAGCTGGAGCAGGACAACGCCCCCAATCAGTGCAGCCCCCATATTCTCTTTGCAAGCAAAGTAATGAAGGACAGCAACTAAAGTAGCAGCAAAGTTAGGATCAATAGGCAAAACTACCTCACAAAGCATTGAGTCAATGTAGAAGTCTCTCTTTCTCTCTCTCCGAATCTCTCCCTCTCTCTCAGAACGAGTGGTGCAAAAATGTCGACCACAGAAAAAGACAGGAAGAGGCCCCTTTAAATAGCGCCCCCCCCCAGTCCCACAGCGATTGATAGCGTTCCAGTCTTCCGGTCGTTGGATGCGCCAGGCGGTAAGGCAGGGGGCGCCACTCAATTTCCGCTCCGGGGCGCCACAAGGGCGTTGCACCATGGAATGACGTCACAATCTGCGCGCGCAGGTGGTCGCAGCGGTAAGTTTTAGCGCCGCCGCACAATGTCAAGTTAAGTTCCCGAGCGGCGCAAACATCGCTGCGCCCGGGCGTTAGCGGCTTTGCGCCCCATTAGCGCCCTCTTAAGGCGCTAACGGGAGGCGCAACCAACTGAATTTTTACCCCATAGAGTCATAACGGCACAGAAGGAGGCCATTCGGCCCATCGAATCCGTGCCGGCTCTCTGTAGAGCAATCAAGTCAGTCCCATTCCCCCGCTCTATCCCCGTAGCCCTGCAAGTTTATTTCCCTCAAGTGCCTATCCAGTCTCCTCTTGAAAACATTGAGTGTGTCCGCTTTCACCACTTCCGTCGGCAGCGAGTTCCAGGTCCTCACCACTCGCTGCGTAAAAAAGTTTTTCCTCACATCCCCCCTGTATCTCTTGCCCAAAACCTTAAACCCATGTCCCCTAGTCTTTGTACCATCAACTAGTGGGAACAGCCTTTCCCCGTCTAGCCTATCCAAACCCGTCATAATCTCATCAAATCACCCCTCAACCTCCTTTGCTCTAATGAAAACAAATCCAGCTTCTCCAACCTGTCCTTAAAGCCATCCCCGGAACCATTCTGGTAAATCTCCTCTGCACCCTCTCAAGGGCCTTCACATCCTTCCTAAAGTGTGGTGACCAGAACTGGATGCAATACTCCAGTTGTGGCCTAACCAGTGCTTCATAAAGGTTCAGCATAACTTCTCTACTTTTGTACTCAATACCTCTATTTATGAAACCCAAGATCCCATATGCTTTGCTAACCACTCTCTCAATATGTCCTGCCACCTTCAGGGACCTATGCACATTAACTCCCAGGTCCCTCTGTCCCTGCACACTCTTTAAAGCTGTGCCATTAAGTGTATATTGCCTCTCCCTGTTCCTTCTGCCAAAATGCATCACCTCACACTTCTCTGTATCATTAAGGTCATATTTCTGTTGTTGTCTCTTTGAACAAGGGTTGAGTTTTCTCCCTGTTCGGGTCCTGCTGGGTTATGTATTCCCACTGTGTGGTGGGCATTGTTTTCAAGACCTCTGCCCATGCTCTCTTTGGCCACATGCTAGGAGGTGCACAACAGTAGTCTGGCGAGGACGCCTTGGCCTTTTTCTCTCCTCCCCTTCCCCATCAACCATCTGCAAGTAGACATTGTAGCTTCTGCTGCACCGGGTGCAGAGTCACATTGGGATCTGAGCAGAGTATTGAATTTGTGTCTTCCTACTGAGTGCTGAAGCATCAATAAGAAGTGCCAGTTTCAATTAATTGTCCCTGGTGTTCTTTAGTGCTGCACTTAAATAGAAAGTGACCTAATTTTAATGAGGAACATTATCCAATTTTAAACCTTTTGAACTGTACATGTTGCTTCTGACTTTCTCCTTTGTAACATTATGAATATGAATGGCGATTTGAAAACTAATACAGTTCCATGGTTTCCAGTACTTTGACCAAGTATTTATCATTGTTGTTATTTAGCCTTAACAATGAGTGTTAGCAGGCTACCTGACCTGTCGGAGGGCATCACAGTGAAGCCCAACCCTGTTTTCAAACTACGTCACACATGCTCTTCCAACAGGAGTCATTGGATAGTGATCAGGAGGGGGAGCACTGACTGATTATATATTCTTCCCCTCGCTAACTCAGGAGTTCTGAGGCTAACTCTGCACACACTGGAGTTTAGACCTGGAACTTTTCCGGTCTGGTAAGCTTCAGGCACTGGCTGGATAAACTCACTCAGCTCTCTGGGAGTCAATGGCCAGACTTTCCACAGATTTTTTTCTCTCTTGGTCTGAGATGCAGTCTGAAAATCTAAAATATTAAATACAGACTGCTTCATTGAAGTATTCAACCCTTTGATCACGGTGTAGTGATCCTGAAGAATGACCCTTCCTTGCTTCTTGTTTGACTGGAAGAGGATGTGTGTTGGGAAATAACATGTATGTATTGACAATAGAAAATATATTCATTAAACATGTTGGCCTACTCCAGCCCCTATTTCTTATGTTTTTATGTTCCTTTTCATAGTATGATAAACAAATTTCTGGATCAGAGTCCAAATGGAGGAGATATCCAACTCCAAAGTTTTATCACGCATTGCAGCAGAAAGAGGAAACAAGGAAGACCCCTTGGACACACAAATTGGTGCAGTGTGGTTACCAGAATCAGAGCTTCACCCCTGAAGAAAGGTCAGAGGGGACATTCCTTATGAAAATGATTGAATGGCCAAAACCACCCAAGCCTGCTGTGCCCTTTGTGAAAAGCAGCGACCCATCACACACTCGCTTTGTTATTTTAAATTCTGGAAAGACTTTCTATGTTGGAGATCAGTTACAAGTGATGCTGCGTATGAATGATTTTGAAGGAAACCCAAAGCAATATGGGGGTGACTATCTCCAAGGCCGGATCCACACCCCAGCTTTAAAAGCCGGTTCAGCAGGAACAGTTGTAGATAACCAAAATGGATTTTACTATCTAAATTTTAATTTATCTTGGGCAGGGAAAGTTGAAGTCTCTGTTTCCTTGGTTCATCCCAGTGAAGGGATCCAAGCACTTGAAAGGCTACGTGAGGAACGGTCGGATAGAGTGTATTATAAAAGTGCCTTCAAATCTGGGGGTACTTCAGAGACCACACTGTGTACCCTTTGTTTGCCTGAAACTAAACCGTTCTGTAACTTTACTGATGTCAGGACTGGGGAGCCCTGGTTCTGTTACAAACCAGAGAAGCTTCCCTGCTCTGCTCGTTTCAACCATGCGATAGCATATAAGGGAAATCTATTAATTGGAGAAGAGAGTCGTTATTTTCAAAGGTATGTCTTATTTATATATTGATTTTCTGTCACTCATTCTGAGCCAGTTTGTGATGTATGTACAAAAACAGCATTACTGGCCTATGCTAGAAACAGTGCAGATCTAAAGAGACTTGGGGGTCCATGTACATAGATTGTTAAAATGTCATGGTCAGGTACAGAAAATAATCAAAAAGGCTAATGGAATGCTAGCTTTTATATCTAGAGGACTAGAATACAAGGGGGTAGAAGTTATGCTGCTGCTATACAAAACCCTGGTTAGACCACACCTGGAGTACTGTGAGCAGTTCTGGGCTCCACACCTTAGAAAGGGTATATTGGCCTTGGAGGGAGTGCAACGTAGATTTACCAGAATGATACCTGGACTCCAAGGGTTAAATTACAAGGAAAGATTATACAAACTAGGGTTGTATTCCCTGAAATTTAGAAGGTTAAGGGGTGATTTGATCGAAGGTTTCAAGATATTAAGGGGAACTGATGGGATAGATAGAGAGAAACTTTTTCCGCTGGTTGGGAGTCTAGGACTAGGGGACATTGCCCAAAAGTTAGAGCCAGGTCTTTCAGGAGTAAAATTAGGACTCCCTTCTGCACACAAAGGGTGGTAGAAGTTTGGAATTCTCTTCCAAAAATGGCAGTTGATGCTCTGTCAATTGTTAATTTTAAATCTGAGATTGATAGATTTTTGTTAACCAAAGGTATTAAGGGATATGTGGCAAAGGCTGGTATATGGAGTTAGGTCGCAGATCAACCATGATCCCATTGAATTACGGAACAGGCTCGAGGGGTTAAATGGCCTACTCCTGTTCCTATGCTCCTAAATACAGATGTACAGAGCTCTCAGGGTAGCTGCAGTCAGAAAAAGGTATCGCATATTGCAGTCACAGTTCATATTGGGCCGTTAATGCTCGATGGCAATAATGCCGAACTTTTGACAATGTTGGGGGAAAGGGGGGTAGAAAAATCACCTCTAAGTGGTATTCCATAATGCTGAGGTAAATCATTTATATTACAGGTCTGTTACTAGCAGCAACTTAGCAATATAAATGGAGTTACACAGTTGGTCAATGATAGGCTTGTTCTTGTAGCTGAGTGGATGAAAACTTGAGAGCTACACTTAAAGCCTTTTTCCACTAATTTTCTCCTGTTATTTTCTTCCCTACCCTGCTCTCCTGATGGTATTGACTCCCTCATTGGGGCATATTCCCACGCAGACATTTGCACTGATCCAAGCGGCCATTATTCATGTGTGAGCTTCGACAGTGAGTGTTGGTAAGCTATCTCTGACTTGGGGGACAGCAGAGCCGAGCCTAAACCTGTCCCCGCCCAGCGTCCACACACAGACACTTCCAGTAGGGGTCGCTGTGTAGTTATTAATTGTAAGGAACTCTGGCTGATTTTTCCCTTTACTAACCCAAGGCTGCTGCAGTCAGTTGTAGTGCCCCTACTGCTATCTCAGCTGAGAGCCAAGTCAGGACAGGCTTACATTCCTGTGCAGCTCAGAGATTGAAAACATTACCTCGAAACTATCCGGTTGGCTACCTTTTAAACTTTCCTGTTGCAATAAATTTAATTTAAAGGTTTGAGGAATACAATGGCTTAATGTACAATATATTTACATTTTCAGCGGAGTCAACGTCAAGAAGCCTATAAGACCCAGTTCTGCAGGTTATGTAACTGTAGAGCCTTCACCTCGAGCAGGTAAGATAGATCTAAATTTGTGACTCGTAAGTTGAAGGTTTGGTATTTTTGAGGGAGCATGAGTAAGCAAAATGGTGAGGTAATTCCTTGCTTCAAATACGCAGGAATATGCGGCTTTTTCAAATAAAGTGTAATTTAATGCCCGATGTAGTTATTTACTGAATTAGATTAACAATTTGGGTACGAGCTTATTTAGAGCAAGTAGGATTTATCCAACAAAAATTATTGTTTTTGTGAAATCACATATGACACAGCAACCAAGCCTCCCCCGGTACCACGGTTGCAACCACAGGGAAGTCCGTCGTCAACCTGTCGGACCACACCCTTCAACCAGACGAAATCGAAGTTCTCGCCCTAGGGCTCAAGTTCTGCCCCACCACCAAAATGGACCCCATCGGTCTCGCGGCAGACACAGAGGAATTCATCAGGAGAATGAGGATCCGGGAATACTACCACAAATCCCAAGATGTCAGCAACAAACCCAATGAGACAATCAATGATCCGGAACAGCAGACAGAGGGAACCGCAGTGCAGCAACCGAAGAAGAAAGAGTCAAATTGGACCCCTCCGGAGGGTCGCTGCCCTAAGCTTGACATGTATGCTCAAGCTGTCAGGAAATGCATCAACGCCAGATTCATCAGCCGCACTCACAAGACAGTCCAGAATGTCACCCGAGCACAACGCAACGCCATCCACGCTCTCAAGACCAACCGCAACATCGTCATCAAACCAGCGGACAAAGGAGGAGCCATCGTCATACAGAACAGAATGGACTATTGCAAAGAAGCATACCAACAACTGGACAACCAGGAACACTACAGACAGTTACCCGCAGATCCGACCAAAGAACACACCCGCCAACTCAATAGACTGATCAAGACCTTCGATCCAGACCTTCAAAACATCCTACGCGCTCTCATCCCACGTACTCCCCGCGTAGGAGACTTCTACTGCCTCCCAAAGATACACAAAGCCAACACACCCGGACGTCCTATTGTATCAGGCAACGGAACCCTGTGTGAGAACCTCTCTGGGTACGTCGAGGGCATCCTGAAACCCATCGTACAGGGAACCCCCAGCTTCTGTCGCGACACTACAGACTTCTTACAGAAACTCAGCACCCATGGACCAGTTGAACCAGGAACACTCCTCGCCACGATGGACGTATCGGCACTCCACACCAATATCCCCCACGATGACGGCATCGCTGCGACAGCCTCAGTACTCAACACCAACAACAGCCAATCTCCAGACGCCATCCTACAACTCATCTGCTTCATCCTTGACCACAATGTCTTCACCTTCGACAACCAGTTTTTTACCCAAACACACGGAACAGCCATGGGGACCAAATTCGCACCCCAATCTGCCAACATCTTCATGCACAAGTTCGAGCAAGACTTCTTCGCTGCACAGGACCTCCAACCAACGCTGTACACCAGATACATCGACGACATCTTCTTCCTTTGGACCCACGGCGAAGGATCACTGAAAGGACTACACAGTAACATCAACAGGTTCCATCCCACCATCAAACTCACCATGGACTACTCCTCAGAATCGGTTTCATTCTTGGACACACGAATCTCCATCAAAGACGGACACCTCAGCACTTCACTCTACCGCAAGCCCACGGACAACCTCACGATGCTCCACTTCTCCAGCTTCCACCCTAACCACATTAAAGAAGCCATCCCCTATGGACAAGCCCTGCGAATACACAGGATCTGCTCAGACAAGGAGGAACGCGATGGACACCTACGGACACTGAAAGACGCCCTCGTAAGAATGGGATATGATGCTCGACTCGTCGATCGACAGTTCCGACGGGCCACAGCGAAAAACCGCATAGACCTCCTCAGAAGGCGAACACGGGACACAACCAACAGAGTACCCTACGTCGTCCAGTACTTCTCCAGAGCGGAGAAACTACGCCATGTTCTTCGCAGCCTTCAACATGTCATCGATGACGACGAACATCTTGCTAAGGCCATCCCCACGCCTCCACTACTCACCTTCAAGCAGCCGCCTAACCTCAAAAGTACCATCGTTCGCAGCAAATTACCCAGCTGTCAGGAGAACAGCGACCACGACACCACACAACCCTGCCACGGCAACCTCTGCAAGACATGCCAGATCATCAACACAGATACCATCATCACACGTGAGGACACTACCCACCAGGTACATGGTACATACTCATGTGACTCGGCCAACGTTGTCTACCTGATACGTTGCAGGAAAGGATGCCCCAGAGCATGGTACATCGGCGAGACCATGCAGACACTGAGACAACGTATGAACGGACACCGCGCAACAATCGCTAGGCAGGATTGTTACCTCCCAGTCGGGGAACACTTCAGCAGTCAAGGACATTCAGCCTCGGATCCGCGGGTTAGCGTTCTCCAAGGCGGCCTTCAAGATACACGACAACGCAAAATCATCGAGCAGAAACTGATAGCCAAGTTCCGCACCCATGAGGACGGCCTCAATAGGAATCTCGGGTTCATGTCACGCTACAGAACATGACTCGACATCGTTGTCTGTCTTTCCAGTTTAAAAAAAAACACAAAAAAAACCAACCAAAAAAAAAAGTTAAAAGCTCAACTGCAGACGGCAGGATTTGACACGTTGGACCCCCTGTGACCCACCTCATTGTCTTAGCTGTACTCTGATGTGTCTTTGATGTAATGCCTCCCTAAAAGATTGTATCTCTGCAGACAAATTGCTTTCTGTGTTTATATACTGTGTAATAGATTCCCTCATTGTACCTTTACCTGACGAAGGGGCAACAGCTCCGAAAGCTCGTAATTTTAAATATAACTGTTGGACTATAACCTGGTGTTGTGCGACTTCTCACATATGATTAAGACTGATCCAAAATATTATACGTGAAACATCTATAACTGTACAAGCCATTCAACATCATGCATAATACTGGAGATCAGGTCGTTATGGTGTATTTTAACTATTTTAATTTGTGGTTTGAAAATATGATTTAAATAGAATCCCTTTTTTCTTCAATACAGTCTGAGATATGGCATTACACTCTGGGGCCTAGAAATTTTGGGGGCCTATTTTTAGGCGCCTTAGCTACACAGTGTTAACAGCCGCCGCTCAAATGGGGAGGTCCGAGGAGCCCCGGATTTTGGGCCTCGGATCTCATCATAATCTAGATGGCGCTGCGGTAGGAGCCCGCACAGGTTAGTGCTCCAATTTCCAGCTAAGTTATTAGATTGGATTGCGGAAGTATGGAGGAGTCCGTGATTGAGGTTCGGTGGGGGATCGGGTAGGCTGATCGCAGGTCTCGGGAGTACTGTTGGGGGGTCCGGTAGAAAGATCACAGACCTCAGGAGTACTGTTGGGGGGCTGAGAGTGCTGTTGGCGGGGGCTAGGAGGTCGGGGCCGAGGCCGGAGGCACATTGGGAGGGGGTGCGTCTGGAGGTCAGAGTCGGGAGTGAGGTCGGATATCTCGGGACCGTGGGGGCGGCGGTGATTACAGTACTTACCTTTTTTTTTTTTACTTACGTGTTGTTTAGCGTTGGTTTTCCCGGAGGCAATCAGCACTGGCACTGGCTGCCTCAAGGCAATCCAAAGTTGCAGAAGGGACTAGAAGCAGGCGTTAGTCTATTTGCATATGCAAATAAGGGGCCTAACGCCTGCTTCAGACATGGGTAAAGTACGCCTATTCTTTGGCCTTTACCAAGATGGCATCCGGTGCGGCCAAACAACGGGCGCTACCAATCCCAATTTCGCGCCCATTAGTGTGGGTGTAAAACGGGCGGTAACAGATTGGCCGTCCATTATACACCCAGCCTGAGCTTTCCTCCCATTGACTTCACCTAACCAGATCTTTATAGAAACAGCAGCGATGAATTCAAGTGTTGACTTCAATAGAAAGGAAAATTGCACGGGGTGTATAACTGGCGGCCAATCTACTACCGCTCGTTATACACCCCCACCGAAGTTAAAGTTCAGGCGGGGATCTTAGCCAGAACGAAGTAATCCGACAGGATGAACATCTGCATCTACTTATTATTCATAATCATATTTCACAAATATGCTGTTGACCACATTGTAGACAATTGTCTTGTGCATTTGATGCGGAAATCCTGCTACAGTAAATAGAGACTTGATGTTAATGATTGATAAACTTAGTGCTAACCTCTGAACAAACAGCATTTTAAGGACATCAATGCAGCATTTGTTATAATACCTGGCTTGTCTGTATATCTGCTTCCAGTGTGTTTACTTTGAAACAAAATCAGGAATCCTGTTGTCTGATCAGGAAAAAGCAACAGTGTTGATCTCATATTTTGCTTGGTCCCCCCCCCCCCGACCCCCCTCAATATATCCAACATATAAACAAAGGGTGTCCCAATGAATGTAGTTGTGCATTCTGAGTGTGGGAGGTGGGGTCAGTGGCAGTGTGCAGCACTGGAGCCTTGCCAAGACGGTGGACGTGATTGAGGTTCGGTGGGGGATCGGGTAGGCAGATCGCAGGTCTCAGGAGTACTGTTGGGGGGTCCGGTAGAAAGATCACAGACCTCAGGAGTACAGTTGGGGGGCTGAGAGTGCTGTTGGCGGGGGCTAGGAGGTCGGGGCTGAGGCCGGTGGCACATTGGGAGGGGGTGCGTCTGGAGGTCAGAGTCGGGAGTGAGGTCGGATATCTCGGGACCGTGGGGGCGGCGGTGATTACAGTACTTACCTTTTTTTTTTATTTACGTGTTGTTTAGCGTTGGTTTTCCCGGAGGCAATCAGCACTGCCACTGGCTGCCTCAAGGCAATCCAAAGTTGCAGAAGGGACTAGAAGCAGGCGTTAGGCCCCTTATTTGCATATGCAAATAGACTAACGCCTGCTTCAGACATGGGTAAAGTACGCCATTGTATTGCTTAATTTGGATTACACGTTTAACACATTGGAAAATTTACAAGATTATCTGTGATTACAGATATGCGCTGACGAGGTGCAGGGAAACACTGCAATACTGACGAGCAGCACAACCTTATGATGCACAAGTCAGTCGGTTTCCTCTTGCATCCCTCAAAGGTGCTGAAAGCTTAGAGAAAGAAGCAACAGAGCAGCCTGGTGCCTCCAGAAGGACCCGTCCTGCACCTGGTCCATCCATACCCTCATGGCATCTTGTTTACTCAAGCAAGAGCTCAGATAGACCCATTCAGAGCGGCAATATTACTGACACAGAGCAGATATTACTGGGTGGATACCAGAGCAGCAGTGAACAGGAGGAGCATGTGGGCAACTTTGAGGAGACATCTGTCTCTCCCCAGAGGTGACATGAGCAAGATGCTTCAGCTGAGGATTCCAAGACCAAGATCTCAGGAGCCTCGGCTGTTAAAGATCAGTGATTTGGCAGCACAGTCTCACATGCAGGCAGTGGTAACTGTCTCTTCTTTCTTGGTGCTGACGGTGGAATAATTGGAGCAGTCCATAATCCACATCTGAACTGCAGTGAGGGAGGCAGGACATGAAGTGAGGATGACCCTGATAACTTTGGAAGTCCAGGAGATAAATTTAGCTTCCAGCCAGACATTACGAGGAGGGTACAAAAGCTGGTGCAAGAGAGAAGGCTTCAGATTCCTGGGGCATTAAGACCAGTTCTGGGGCAGGAGAGGTCTGTACAAGCCAGAAGGGTTGCACCTGAACAAGGCTGGGACCAATATTGTCACAGATAGGTTAACTAATGCTGTGGGGAAGGATTTAAACTAATTTGACTCACTTCATGTCCTGCCTCCCTCACTGCAGTTCAGATGTGGATTATGGACTGCTCCAATTATTCCACCGTCAGCACCAAGAAAGAAGAGACAGTTACCACTGCCTGCATGTGAGACTGTGCTGCCAAATCACTGATCTTTAACAGCCGAGGCTCCTGAGATCTTGGTCTTGGAATCCTCAGCTGAATTTGGCTGGGTGGGGGGTGGGGGGGGTCACCAAGACACAGCAGCAGAAAGGAGAGACAAGGTGCATAGATAACTAGGAGGGACAAACAGCAACAGAACAAAAAATAGTGCAGAAAGAGCAGGAATTAGATGGAGGAATAAAGCAAAGCCAACCAGCATGGTGTTGGAAAACATGTGTGTTAATGCGAGGTGTGTTACCAATAAGATTGATGAGTTACAAACACTAGGGGGGCAATTTTCTCAGCCCCAAGGAGGCGGTTATGGAGGCGGGACTGCCGGGAAAATGGCAGAATTTGGGGGTGGGTGACTAACCCGCCCCCAATCCGCCCCCATGCCATCTTCCCAGGAGGCGGGTAGCTGTCCTGCGCCGGGTCCCGTCTCCTGGGAGGCGGGAAGGGATTAACGCCTATTAACTGCCTGTTAACAGGTAGTTAACAGGCAGAAAATAGGATTATCCGTTTTTGCCCTCAAGTGCGGGCTTCCCGACGGCTCCAAAACCCGCCAGGGTCACCGAGGCGAGTAATGGGTCTGCGGGGGTCGGGGGGGGGGGGGGGGGCGCAAAAGTGTGGTGTGAAGGTAAGTGATGGGTGCAGGTGTGTAGAGGTGAGTATCTGAGGTAAGTTCTAAGTGTTTTTGAAAGTGTACTTACATTTGTTTCTTCCTGCAGGCTTCAGTCGGTTTCTATACGGAGAGTCTCACACCTCCATGTTGCAGATGAGAGATGTCTGTTGCATTCTCAGATGCAATAAACATCTCAATTCTGTAAAAGAAAGAAGGTTGATGCAACACCTCATGAAACTACAGAGAATGTGTAGGTGGTTAGTGTCAGCTTCACCTCTGACTTCTGAGCGGTTCGAATCGCTCCCACTCCCTTGGTTCTAGACCTTGGACTTATTTGGGGGTTGTGACAAAAGGTGCAGCAGACAACTGAGTTTGGTGAAAAACAACTTCAATCTTTATTAAAAAGGTAAGACACAAATAACAACACTCTTAATACTCTAATGGTGGGGAACACTTTGGTACAAGCGAGGGAAATGACAGTAGAACAATGCTTCACCCCTCCCAACCCCACTTTACTAGCTAAGTTAGGTTTTGAAGGACCAGGGATAATGCTCACCAATCCTTTGACAGTTGGGCTAAATCGCGGTTTTGGGGTTCGCTGTTTATGGCGGTTAGTGTCTGCCGTACCCCGTACGTGGTAGAGGACTTCACCTGCGTATCTGGTCAGTCTTCGCAAGTCCGCTGATGCGGTAGGATGTCGTTTTGGATCTATCTGGCGAGTACCCAATTTCTTTGGTTTAGCAGTAGGGTTTAGAGTCTTTGGGGAAAATCTTACCCAGGGGTAAGTCAGGAGTAGATTGTAGAGTGGAAACTTTGCGGTTCTTCGGGTTTTCTTCCCTTGAGTTGGTCTTTGTTGGTCGCGGTGGCCTGCTATAACCCGATCAGTTGGGGGTAATATGCGATTGTTGGTTACTTGAGGCCTTTGGTTTCCGCGATGGTTTTAGGCCTTGTCTAGTGTGTCGGTCGACCTCGTGGAGCCGTCGGTGACTTGTTGCTGCTTATTGCTCCGGGTGACTGTGTTGGGACCGTTGTTGGAGGTCCGTCGAGGTGGTATCTTCACGAGCTGGACTCAGGTGTGTCTGAGTGGTGAGCGATGCTGACTCGCTTCCAGCTCGGCTTTTCTTCTTCCTTGTTTCTTCTTCTTCTGATGACCAACTGTGTCGAACTGCTTAACGGGCCTTCAATTATACTGAATTGAAGTGGCCTTATCTACCCGCCAAATCTACTCAGTTCATTGTCTGGTTTTGGCGGGCTCGTTAATCGGTAACGACTTACTAGTGTGTTAACTGTTTTTTTAACAGGCCTTCAATCTCACCCATTGAACATGGCCTTATCTACCCGCCAAATCTGTTCAGTTCATTGTCTGATTTTTGGCGGGCCTGTTACCAGTAACTGCTCTGTACGTGTCAAATGGCTTTTGGGATGGTTTGCATCCTGTCGATCTCCTTGGTTGATCACTGGTGATTGATTTCGTGTTTGAGTTTCTAGGCTGGACTCAGTCTTTCTATAGAATGGTCCTGAGTGGGTTTTATTATGCATGTTTCTGATGGGCCCTGTAATCTGTTTTGATGGGGCCTGTTATTTTGGGTGGGACTGTCTTCTCCCAGGGTCTATTGTTCAAATGTTAATGTCTGCTGGGGCTTGAGTGGGGTCATCCCAGTTCCCCAGACCGTGTAATTAACTGCAATAGCCAAACTGCTTTTACAGAGGTCGAGCCCACCTCCTTGTCCCTTTACAGGCCCAGACATAGTTTAAAAATGCCAAAACTTGGTTTTTGGTCTTAAATTCCTTAGGTTAGGCCCAAATGCATTTTTATCACTCTGAGGTAGTTCCAAAGTCCTTTTTCCTTAGGTTTTTGGAGCTCTGCAAATTTTGGAAACCTTACAAATGTCATTGTTTGACAGCTTCACAGAGCTGTCAAACAATGACAATTAATCTGTCAAAATTTTTTGACAGATGACACGTCATACGTTGTAGTGCTCTGCAACTGGCTTTCCCTTAATTGGCCTGCTAAGCCCGCTGGGCGGGCTTAACAAGGTCAATCAAGGGAAAATAGCGTGGGTTGGCCACAAATCGATGGAGGCGGGACTGAAACCTGACAAGCAGCAGTCCCACCTCCAACTCGCCTCCATTCACAAAATCCCCCCTAGGTGCCACATGAGGTTATGATTTAATGGTTATAACGGAGACCTGGCTTAAGCATGGGCAAAAATGGGAACTAAACATTCCTGGCTATAATGTATTCAGGACGGATATGGAAGGAAAAAAGACAGCAGCAGGGTTGACAGTATTGATCATGGATAATCTTATAGTTCTATAGAGTAAGGATATACTAGAGGGTTCAAAGACTGAATCTACAGGAAACTCTTGTTTCACCGGCACCTAAATATCCGGAATTCTCTCTTAACCGGCAAAAATCATCCTCCGAAAACTCCTCTCAAATAACCGGCAATGTTGCCGAGTCCGAGTCCGAGTCTCCCGCGAACGCCGAGTACTCTGAAAACTCCTCTCAAATAACCGGCAATGTTGCCGAGTCCGAGCCCGAGCCCGCGAACGCCGAGTTAGTCAGTGGGGTTAGTTCTCCAAAGTGCCACTACTCGGCCTCCTGGCGCTGTCGGAAGTCCGAACACTGCAGTAACAGGAGTCTGATTCTCCCGCGCTGCCGGGAGTCTCTTCTGATCGGCCATTTTGCTGTGTGTCTCCCACGCTGCTGGTACTGTAGTCTCTTCTGATACACCATTTTACTGTGTGTCTCCCACGCTGCTGGTACTGTAGTCTCTTCTGATACACCATTTTGCTGTGTGTCTCCCACGCTGCTGGTAGTCTCTTCTGATCCACCATTTTGCTGTGTGTCTCCCACGCTGCTGGTAGTCTCTTCTGATCCACCATTTTACTGTGTGTCTCCCACGCTGCTGGTAGTCTCTTCTGATACACCATTTTACTGTGTGTCTCCCACGCTGCTGGTAGTCTCTTCCTAGCCACCATTGTTCTGTGTGTCTTTCCATCTTCATCGTCAATTATCTCCTCCATCTTGCATTATGGAATTCCCAAAAGCTGGTCCAAGCAAAAGGAAGAGAGTGGTCTTAACTTTAAAACAGAAAATTGAGATATGCCAACGACTAGAAAGGGGAGAGAAGCGTATCAACATTATGAATGAATTCAAAATCGGTTCATCAACAATCTACGACATCAAATCGCAGAAGGATAAGCTGCTCAAGTTTTATTCAAGCTCGGAGACATGTAAGAGTGTAGAGAAACGGCGTACGCTTCGTAAGCCTAAGCTTGAAGAGCTGGATACCGTGCTTTATGAATGGTTTTCTCTTAAGCGTTCAGAGGGTGTTCCAATTTCCGGACCCATGCTAATCGAGAAAGCGAAGGATTTCTACGAAAGGATGGAGCTCACTGACAAGTGTGCTTTCTCCGAGGGATGGCTAACGTGCTTCAAGTTACGGCACGGGATACGACGACTCGATATTTCCGGGGAGAAGAAATCAGCTGATCACGACGCCGCAGAAGAATACTGCGATTATTTCAATTGGATTGTGCAGCAACACGATTTGTCGCCAGCACAGTTATACAATGCCGATGAAACTGGCTTGTTTTGGAGGTTTTTGCCAGAATCAACGCTTGCTGGGGCTAGTGAGGCTAATGCTTCAGGTTACAAGAAAAATAAAGATCGTGTAACCGTGCTAACATGTGCGAACGCCGCTGGATCACACCGGGTTAAACTTCTTGTTATCGGGAAGTATAAAAATCTCCGTGCATTTAAAAATGTGAGGCACTTACCTGTTGAGTACAAAGCTCAAAAAAATGCTTGGATGGATAAGGAAATCTTCTCCGATTGGTTCCATCATATTTTTGTTCCATCTGTGAGGGAACATTTCCGTAAAATAGGGAAACCTGAAGATAGCAAATGCATTTTATTGCTTGATAATTGTAGAGCCCATCCGCATGAATCCGAGTTGGTTTCGGGAAATATTTTCACCATTTATTTGCCACCAAATGTAACTTCTCTCATCCAACCCATGGACCAGGGCATTATCCAAAATCTGAAGTGTCATTACAAGAAAGACTTCCTACGTAAACTGATAAGCCAAGATGACAATATTCAAGAATTTCAGAAGGAAAACAATATTAAAGTTGCCATCTATAATGTTGCATGTTCCTGGAACTTTGTGAAAGGTCACACTTTGAGGCAAGCCTGGCGCAAATTGTGGCCTTCTGTAATGTTTGCTGAAGGTTCTTTTTCAGAGGAGGAATTTCATGGGTTCAGTGTTCGTCCCAAGAAGAGTACAATAATGGAAATGGCTGGCATGGTGAAAAATGCAGGCCCAGCAAACCCTCTACATCACCTCAGTGAAAGTGATATCGAGCAGTGGGTTGATGCAGATAGAGAAGTTGGTGTTGTGCATATGCTAAGTGATGATGAAATAATTGAGAATGTTTTGAATCCAAAGAAAGAAAAGGAAAGTGAGATGGAAAGTGAAGAGGATGATATTTCTGAAGAAGAGAAGATTTCTTGGGCTAAAGCTGCAGAAGGATTATCGACATTCCTCAAATTTGCTGAAAGGCAGACTTGCTACTCTGCCCAAGAAGTTATGCAACTCCATATTCTACATTCTACCTTTCTACAGAAAAGGCAAGAGTCCACTAAGCAAACCGACATCCGCAACATGTTTAAGAAAGCTTCCAAAAGAGTCGCAGCAGCGGAAGTGCCTGAAGAATCTGTGGCATGTGTGGAACTGCATGATCCTGATGACCCAGCTGGCACGGATATTCCTGATGAACCAGATGACTCGGAATAAGTGTACAGTCAACTACAGTACTGTATACAGTCGTTTATAAGTTTTTTTTTACTGTTAAGTAATTAAAGAGTTACGGATTACCCTCAACTGGCAGTACTGTACTTAATCAAGCATCTTCCACCATCCATTTAACACAACATTCTGTAGGTGAGTACCCAAATACTGTATACTGCACATTTCTTGATTTTTTAATTTTTCTTTGTTAAAAATAGCCTCGGTAGATATAACTCTCTGTTATCCGGAACTTTCGATCAACCGGCACCACGCCGGTCCCGTCGGTGCCGGATACCAAAGAGTTTCCTGTAGTTGGTTAGGGTTAAGGAACAGAAAAGGAGCTGTTACATTGCTGGGTGTTTATGAGAGACCACCAAATAATGAGAAGGAATTGAGGAGTAAATCTGTAGACAAATTTCAGAGAAATGTAAAAATAAGACAGCAGTAATTGTCGGGGACTTTAATTTCCCTAATATAGACTGGGGAAAAAACAGAGTAAAGAGAAAGGAGGATGAAGAATTCCTAAAATGTGTACAGGAACTGCACCAGAATTCATCCAGTCACGTTTTCTCCCATACTCCCCCACCCCCCGCCACCGACCCAATCATATTGACGATACATACACGTCCCGGCACAGACAATGCTTGGGCCCCTCTTATCTCACAAGCTTCTATTGTCTCTTGAAAATAACCGCCTTACTGACTGCGATCTCGCCTCAAAACATTGTTCCCTTACTAATTGAATGGAGGAATGAATGTAACTGTGGCCTATCAAAGCTAAGACATTAAATGTAGTCTATCAAAGCCCAATATTATAAACTAATTAGAGAGGTTGTAAATTGGACAAAGGAATAAGGACCTAAATATTCGATGCTTTAACGCCGTCCGTTAAGGCCGGTTTTGTAGAAAGAATGGCAGGTGCCTTGCTTCTGCCCACTTCCAGCGCGGGACACGGCAGCCGCCATTTTGGCAAGTGCCATAGCGTTGCTGTTGACAGCACTGGCCTCTCAAATTTAAATAAGCAGATCGTGACGTCAATCGGTGTGCAACGCCTGAGTTGATGCCACGACTGCTAATTTGGATGTTCTCGCTCTCAATTATGCTGCGTCTTAACTGCGCACAGAAAAGCGTGCATGAAGCAGCCCTGCCTCTGTCAGAGCTTCTTAAAGGAACACACACATCTTTCAGGTAAGTTTGGATTTCAACTTTTGGACTATTTTTTATATTTTCTTGAAGTAGTGACTTGGTGAAATAGATTTAAAAAGCTTTTAAAGTGTGCAAGGAGTGCAGGGGTGCTGCTGGACACTTGTAAGGCTTCAGATGGTAACGGAAGGCCTCTGAGAAAACAGAAAATGCTGGAAATACTCAGCAGATCAGGCAGCATTTGTGGAGAGAGAAACAGAGTTAACGGGCTGGATTTTGATACTGGGGCGGGTTGGGGTCGTGTTATCCGAATTCTGCATCCACACGACTCTCATGAGATGTGTGTAACAAACGCGATTTTCCCTTGATTGGGCAATTGAGTTCCAGTGTGTGGGAACCCCTGGCCCAATTAGCTTTTCCAGTCTGAAAGTCGCCTCTGATGATGTCATCATTGCTGCTGCTTTTAAGGTCTGCAAGAGGCCTTGCTTCCTTTGCAGACTGCCAACCTTCTGGCCTTTGTTCCTACATTGACCTGGAGGCATCATGTGTACCAACAAACCCAAGTCTGCTCCAAGATTCGAGGACGCCGCCCTGCAAGCCCTGATAGATGGAGCAAGAGATCATAAGGAGGTGCTCTTCCCTTCTTCAGGGAGAAAGAAGCCTCCTCAGCAAACAAAGGCTGTGTGGCTCCACGTGGCCCAGGAGGTGACTTCTCTATCCTTGATCAACAGATCTTGGATTCAATGCCGCAAAAGATTTCATGACCTTGTGCGCACTGGAAAAGTGAGTATGACTTTCCCATCACCCTCAATCTGATGCCCTTTGCCTCTCCTCACCAGCACTCAGCTTTAGCAACCTCTTCCTCCACATCCCACTTGACACTGACATCCCTGCACCCTTACCCATTCCCTCTCTCTCTATGGTCACATTCGCCTAACTATTCCACTATGCAGCCCTCACACTCCCTATCACTGTCATGCTATGCAAACAACTTACAACACACAGGATGGGCCCTTGGTCTTGCCACCTCACTCCATCTTTGCCTCCTTATAAGCATCTATGAGATGGATTCTATAAACTCTCTCCTTCATTCTGACTCAAACTCCACTTGTCTCCCTCATTGCAGGAAAAGAGAGCTCACAATAAGCGCGAAAGAGCGAGGACAGGAGGAGGGCCACCCTCAGTAGCCCAGCTCACCACCTGGGAGGAGGCGGCCCTGGAGATCGTGGGACTCGATGATGATGCGCAAATGGGGGACGGGCAGATGGGCGCAGCAGAGCAAGCCGGTGACAGAATAGTTGTTCATCTCTCTCATTGACATTGCATGAGTCGCTGATAATGATTCTGAAACTCTAACAGTTGGACTTATGATCATCTGCAATATGCACTGTGCATGTCACCTTGGCCTCACATCTCTGACTTTTTCCTTTACTCCCCCACAGGACCATCACAAGCACCCGTCCCCACCATCCAGCAGGAACAGCCTGAGGCTCAAGACTCCTCAGAGGAAGCTGAAACTTCTGAGGGCACAGCGACAGCACAATTCAGCCAGGCCAGCACCAGCGCAGAGACTCACACCTCGGTGGGACCCTCGCGAGATAGAGTAGTGTTGTCACCTGGTATATCACAGCTCACAAGTGAGCATCAGCAGATGGTGGAGACAGGGAAAGCAGTGGAGAGTCCTCGTCGGAGGGCGCAGGACTCTCCCAGCTCGGCTCAGCTGCATGTCGACCCTATGCCTCTGGGTCCATCCACAAGATCAGCGGTGCTGGAACTCCAGGAACAGATGCAGAAGTCTCTGGCAGGTTTTGTCTCCAGGATCGCTGCGAGTGTGGAGCGAATGGAGGAGTCCATTACGAACATGAGCAGAGCCTTTGTGGAGTCATTGGCGCATGAACGCATCACCATGGAAAGGATGGCAACCTCCATGGAGGTGATAAGTCGCCAGAGTGCAGAAAACATGGTGAGTGTTCTGAATAGAATGACATCTCTGGAGGAGCGATGGACATCTATTGAACAGAGAAACCAGACCTTCATGGAAGTCCTTCTGAGTAGGACTGCCAGTGCAGATACGGGTCCCCATGGCCCCCCTGATGTGCAGCAAGGTGCTCTCAAGCCACTTGCAAGCGCTGAGGTGGGCCTGACCCATGAGAGGGATGATGGTGGCAGAGCACAAGGAAGTGGGGGCTCCTCTCCAAGCGCTCACACTTCCATGCCACTGACAAGTCCTCGGTCAGAGCCCCACCAGAGTCCACACCCAACTGAGATCGGCGTCTCAACCCCTGCACAGCCGCATGAGCAGCAGACTGTTGGCGAGCCCTCACAGGCTCGGCACCCCAGAGGACGCCCGCCCAAGGTGTCGAGACAGGAGCAGCAACAGAGTGAGCAAGGGGCCTCCACATCTGCTGATGCCAAGGGGGAACCACCACGTAGAAGCACGCGTAAGAGAAAGAAACTGCACAAATAGTCACAAGGTTTGTCACTTGGATGAAATGTTATGTTTAATTGTGATAAGCCATCAGTAGATTCCTGTAAATAAAAAATCTGATGGCTACTGCTGCAGTTGTGGCCTGTGTCATCTCGCTATTGGGACTTCCACATTGCGGGCTTAGGAGGAGTAGCAGTTGTCAGAATGATGGTCAGAGTGCTAGGAAGACGATGGGTCCTGGCCATTAACGATGCTGTGGCAAGAAGCTGTGAGGCAGAAGTGGTTGCTTGGCTAGGCTAGGCAAATCTGGCCAAGATGAGTGCGTTCCTTGCGTCCCGGCCAGCAATGGTCTCGCATATTGCCGCCGCTGGTTGATGCACCTCTGCCAGATGTTCGTTTTCTCTCTCCTCCTCATCCTCATCTGATGTCCAGAGGGAAAGGAACCGAATGGTTCCCATTCTTCTGGCAGATGCCTCAGTTGAGGATGCGCTGAGCCAGGGTGGGGTGAGGGGTTTTCCAGGAGCTCACACTGGAGATGGGTGTCAGGCTCCAAACTTCCACAACAATGAGTAGGCCTGCTAAAGTTTCCCCAGACCTGAAACAACTAAGTTCTGCCACCTGCAAATGATGATTGCTCCAAACTACTCTTTAATGGTGGAGCTGCAGCTGAAAGCCAGCAAGGCAAATGTGTACCCACCAGGTTTCACCGTCGTGTTTCAGAGGAGGCGTGCATCACGTGGAAAACCGGTAAAAATCCAAAAGGCCTGTGAAAATGGCATTATGGAGCCAATTAGGAGCTTGTCAATGGCCTTAAGGGCCTATCCCGCCTCTTGGAGGCGGGTCAGCAACTGGATCTGAAAACGCGCACCTGGGAAAATTCGGCGGAGGCGGGATGGGTGCAGGATCGGGCCTGCCCGCCATTTTTTCCTATTTTAACCCCCCACACGCCTCCAATCCCACCTCAATGGCCCTATGAAAATCCAGCCCAACGTCTCAGGTCGAGATGCTGCCTGACCTGCTGAGTATTTCCAGCATTTTCTGCTTTTATTTTAGATTTCCAGCATCCACAGTATATTTCCTCTGAGAAGACCAGTTGCTCACAGTCCTGGGGGGGCACATGGAAGTGAAGCAGAGGCAGTAAAGGGGACAAGCTGCTCACAGAGAGAAGAGGAAGGTGCAACCCAGACAGCCCCTTTCTGGTCAGCATATCCGGGATGGAATCATCCGCCTGCGGTACCAGTGACCACTACCCCAATTTCCCTTTCAACATTTGTTCTACACCTTACCTTCCCTCTGTTACTGACCATCACAGCATCCTCTTGGCCACAATGCTGAAATAAAAGCCACCACAAAGCAAACCTTCCAATACAACTTTATACATCTATCCATCCAACATGACATCTAGAAATCAACTAATCACCCTTGTGCATTCCCTTAGTGAGTGTCTTGTGTGTGCCTTTGTTGATCCGAGTGATGTAACACAGTGCTACCCCAGTGGCTGCAGCATGGCTGGTTGAAGGCTGCTGACTTTCAGTATGGGACACTGCAGATGGCCTTGCTGGTTGACTTTGAAGAGCTGGTGGCTGGGAGTGTCAAATCGAGTGACAATGTTTTCTTCTTCTCCTTCTCCTCCTACTCCTCCTCCTCCTCCTCTTCCTCACTCCTCTCTTCTCTCCCTCTTCTTGGTCACCCACTAGCTGGGCAGGCCGGATTTCTTGGGAACTTTGGTGCATAAGTGGTTTAAGGATAGGAGGCAGAGATTAGTGGTGAACAAATGTTTTTCTGACTGGAGAGAAGTATGCAATGGGGTCCCTCAGGAGTCAATATTAAGACCATTACTTTTCCTGTTCTATATAAGTGACCTGGACTTGGGTACAGGGAGTACAATTTTGAAGTTTGCGGATGATACAAAACTTGGCAACATAGTAAATAGTGAACAGGATAGTAGCAGACTTCAGGAGGACATAGACAGACTGGCAAAATGGGCAAACACTTGGCAGATTAAATATAATGCGGATAAGTGTGAAGTGATGCACTTTGGGCGATATAACATGGAGAGGCAGTATAATCTAAATGGTACCATTTTTGAGGGGGTAGGGGGATTCAAGAACATTGGCAACTGGGGGTGCAGATTCACAAATCCTTGAAGGTGGCAGGGCAAGTTGATAAGATGGTTAAGAAAGTGTTTGGGATACATGATATTGTAAATAGGGGCATTGAATACAAAAACAAGGAAGTCATGCTAAACCTTTCCAAATCTCTGGTTAGGCCTCAGCTGGAGTATTGTGTACAATTCTGGGCACCACACTTTAGGAAGGATGTCAAGGCCTTGGAAAGAGTACAGAGGGGGTTTACCAGGATGATACCAGGGCTGAGGGACTTCAGTTATGTGAAGAGATTGGAGAAGGGGGAATTGTTCTCCTTAGAGCAGTGAAGTTTAAGGGGAGACCTAATAGAGGTATTCAAAATTATGAGGGGTTTTGAGAGAATAAGTAAGGAGAAACTGTTTCCTCTGGCAAGTGGGTTGGTAACCAAAGGTCATAGATTTAGAATAACTGTACTAGAGGGGAAATGAGGAGACATTTTTTCACACAGCTGTTAAGATCTGGAATGGACTACCTGAAAGGGTGGTGGAATCAGATTCCATAGGTACTTTTAAAAGTCAATGGACATGTATTTGAAGGGAACTAATTTGCAGGGTTATGGGAAAATAGCTGGGGTGTGGGACTAAATTGGACCGCTGATGCAAAGAACTGGCACAGGCATGACGTGCCAAATGGCTCCTTCTGTGCTATAATATTCTATGATTCTCAGGGTATTAAAGGTTACAGAACCTTTAAGATTCCATGAGCTAGAAATTCATCTCTTTGCCGACACTCCGTAGCGCTATGAAATGGCGGCCGCTGCTCTTTCACCAGCTGGTGGCGGGTCCCGCAACGGCCACCATATTCCTCATCCCCTTTGCACTGCTGGTAACTGACAGCGCCCTGGAAAAAAAATGGCGGCGTGATGACGTCGGTCAGCGTGCAACGCCAACTTAACGTCACCAACGTGAATTTGACCCTAGCTCTGAATTCAGCACTGGGTCCTAAGCACACCAGGTTAAGCTGCAAAAAGTATTTTAAGTGTGTAGTGAGTGCTGCTGGACGCTTGCAAGGGCTCGGATGGTAAATGAAGGCCTTTGAGAAGACAGGACATGCTGCAAATACTCAGCAGGTCACGCAACATCCGTGGAGAGAAAATCAGAGTTCATATCTCAGGTTGACATGTTGCCTGACCAACTGAGTATTTCCAGCATTTTATGCTGTCATTTCACATTTACAGCATCCGCTTGCAGAGGGAATAGGAAGACGCAGAAGAGGAGGAAGCCGAAGAGGAGGAAACAGATGGAAGGATGCATTCCAGACAGCCCCTTTGTGTCCAGGATATCTGGGATGGAATCATCCGCCTGCAGTCCCACTGGCTGGGCAGGCTGCCTCTTCTTGTTGACCCACTGGCTGGGCAGGCTGCATTTCTTGGGTGTGTGAAATGAGGAAGGCACAAGGGTGGAGTTGTGCTGATGGGAGGGTGGGAAAGCAAGAGGTGCATGCCAGAAGGAGGATAACGTATGAGAATACCAGCATCTTGTATCCTTTCAGACCACCGCCTAATCTGCTCTGTCATCTCCATCAACGTAGCCCCAAAACAGCGGTGGCAACAGAAGCAATGCTGCAGGAAAATCAACGCTGGAGCACTCAAAGACCCTGCTAAGAAAGCCCTATTCAGCCTACACCTCACAACCAACCTGACAGCTCCCAATGATTCAGAGACACAGAGGGCTGGATTTTGATACTGGGGCGGGTTGGGGTCGTGTCATCCGCATTTCGTGTTATCCACCTGACTGCAATTGGATGTGGGAGATTGATGCAATTTTCACCTAATTGGGCAATTGAGTTCCAGCATGTGGGAACCCATGAACCAATTCGTGTTTTCAGTCTGAAAGTCGCCTCTGATGATGTCATCATTGCTGCTGCATTGCAGGTCAGAGACTGCCTGGCCTTTGCTGTGAGAGGACCTGGATGCAAAATGAGCAGCAGCTCTAAGGAGAGAGAGAGAGAGAGAGAGAACAGAGAGAGAGAGAGAGAGAGAGAGAATTAGTTTTTGCATCCAGGTCCTCTCACAGCAAAGACCAGGCAGTCTCTGAAGACCTTCAATGCAGCAGCATCAGAGGCGACTTTCAGATGTAATACTACTACTACTACCTTCATCACATCTCCGTTGTAATAGTGGACCTGCAGCTGATAGTCAGCTATCCAAATGTGCTCCCGCCAGGTTTCACAATCGTGGTTCATGACACGCGTGCTTCACGTAGATCAAGGGTTAAAATCACAAAGGCCTTTCAAAATGGCATTATAGAGCCAATTTAGTGCTTGTTAAGGGCCTTAACAGCCTATCCCGCCTCTTAAAGTCGGGACGGAGTCGGGACCAGCAGACATGATTTAATGAAAATTGCGTGGAGGCGGGATGGAGGCGGACTTGTGCCCGCCCGCCAGTTTTCGCAATTTTAACCCCCCACATGCCTCCAAACCCGCCTCCACGGGTCAATGAAAATCCAGCCCAGAGTGTCCACAGCGCCTGGTCTGCACTCAAGGCCTCCATAATCAGCACCTGTGAAGAGACGCTCGATCACTTGACCAGGAAACACCAAGACTGGTTCGACGAGAACGACCAGGAGATCCAGGAGCTAGTAAGCCGCAAGCGCAAGGCATTCCTGATCTGGAAACAGCAACAGAACTCGAGAGCAAGAAAGCAGCTCTACAGATGCCTGAAGGCCGAGGTCCAACAAAAAACTCGCGACCTAAAGAACAGATGGTGGATGGAGATAGCGCAGGAGATCCAGCAGCTAGCCGACAACCACGACGTGCGTGGATTCTTTAGCGCAGTCAAGACCACCTATGGCCCAAGCACCCAAGGTCCTACCCCACTGCGGGCCAAGAATGGAGAGGTACTCATCAAGGACAGAGAGGCAGTCAGTGCCCGCTGGAAGGAGCATTACGAAGATCTCCTTAATGAGACTCTGTCTTTGACGCGAGTGTCCTCAACTCCATCCCGCAGCATGATACCTGCCATCACCTCAGCACAACCCCAGCCCAGCATGAGGTTGAAAAGGCCATCCGACAACTGAAGAACACCAAGGCCTCAGGAGCAGATGGAATCCCCGCCGAGGCGCTAAAACATGGCGGAGAAGCACTATTGGTGCGAATACATGAGCTCATTTCTCTTATTTGGAAGGAGGAGAGCATGCCAGGGGATCTCAGAGATGCCGTAATCGTGACCATCTTCAAGAAAGGTGACAAGTCCGATTGCGGTAATTACAGAGGAGTCTCCCTGCTGTCTGCCACAGGGAAAGTCATCGCAAGAATCCTCCTCAATCGCCTTCTCCCAGTGGCCGAAGAGCTCCTCCCAGAGTCGCAATGCGGATTTCGCCCACTAAGGGGCACAATGGACATGATCTTCACCGCGCGTCAACTACAAGAAAAATGCAGGGAACAGCACTAACCTTTGTACATGGTCTTCTTTGACCTCACAAAGGCCTTCAACACCGTCAACCGTGAGGGATTATGGAGTGTCCTCCTCAAATTCGGCTGCCCTCAAAAGTTTATCACCATCCTCCGCCTGCTTCACGACGACATGCAAGCCATGATCCTGACCAACAGATCCACCACAGACCCAATTCACGTACGGACCGGGTTCAAGCAAGGCTGTGTCATCGCACCAACGCTCTTCTCGATCTTCCTGGCTGCAGTGCTCCATCTCACCCTCAGTAAGCTCCCTGCTGGAGTGGAGCTAATCTACAGAACAAATGGGAAACTGTTCAACCTCCGTCACCTCCAGTCCAGATCCAAGGTCGCCCCATCCTCTGTCATCGAATTACAGTATGCAGATGGCGCTTGCGTCTGCGCACACTCTGAGGCTGAACTCCAAACCATCATCAACCGAAGCATACAAGAGCATGTGCCTTACACTAAACATCCGTAAGACAAAGGTCCTCTACCAACCTGTCCCCACCACACAGTACTGTTCCCCGATTATCAAAATCCATGACGAGGCCTTGGACAACATGGACCACTTTCCATACCTCGGGATCCTACTGTCAACAAGGGCACTGCGCATGCGCGGGAAACCGGCACTTCGTGAATTCAAAAGGGGGCAGTTCCTAAGTGAACCGCGTGCGCGCTACAGGCTGCGCGCACGCAGTGCACTTAGTGCTTTGAACGCGCAGGTAAGCATGGAAGATTTTACACATAAAGAAAGGAGGCGTAAGACCCTCTTTTAACAAGGTAAGTAGTTAATTAAATATTATTTAAAAAATTTTCAACAGGTTTATCTTTTTTAGAGACTTTAAAGAAAGGTAAGTTTATTTTTATAACTTTTAAAAAGATTTTAAATTTTTTCAAAAATTTAATTTTTTGTTTAAAGTGGTTAATTTATTTAACTATACTTATTTTATTAATGATGTGGAGATGCCGGTGTTGGACTGGGGTGGACAAAAATGAGAAGTCGCACAACACCAGGTTATAGTCCAACAGATTTATTTAATTTTACAAGCTTTCGGAGCTGTTCGCTCCTTCCTCAGGTAGAGTAGCTGTGAGAGAATCTCCCAGAATTCACAATATAAGCACAGAAAAAATCTATTCAAATCTTTCCCTACATCAAAGACACACTAAGAGCACAGCCAAGACAATGAGATGTGTCCCAGGGGGTCCAACGTGTGAAAACACCTGCTGGCTGCATATCCTGTCAATTTGTGTTGGTTCTTGTGTTAGTCTTTTAAAAAAAAAACACCTGGAAAGACCGGCCATGATGTCAAGTCACGTTCTGTATCGTGACATGAACCCGATATCGCGATTGAGGCCATCTTCATGAGTGCGGAACTTGGCTATCAGTTTCTGCTCTATGATTTTGCGCTGTCGTGTATCCCGAAGGCCGCCTTGGAGAACGCTTACCCGCAGATCCGAGGCTGAATGCCCCTGACTGCTGAAGTGTTCCCCGACTGGGAGGCAACCCTCCTGCCTGGCGATTGTTGCACGGTGTCCGTTCATACGTTGTCTCAGTGTCTGCATGGTCTCGCCGATGTACCATGCTCTGGAGCATCCTTTACTGCAACGTATCAGGTAGACAACGTTGGCCGAGTCACATGAGTATGTACCGTGTACCTGGTGGGTAGTGTCCTCACGTGTGATGATGGTATCTGTGTCCATGATTTGGCATGTCTTGCAGAGGTTGCCGTGGCAGGGTTGTGTGGTGTCGTGGTTGCTGTTCTCCTGAAAGATGGGTAATCTGCTGCGAACGATGGTACTTTTGAGGTTAGGCGGCTGCTTGAAGGCGAGTAGTGGAGGCGTGGGGATGGCCTTAGCAAGGTGTTCGTCATCATCGATGACATGTTGAAGGCTGCGAAGAACATGGCGTAGTTTTTCCGCTCCGGGGAAGTACTGGACGACGTAGGGTACTCTGTTGGTTGTGTCCCATGTTCGTCTTCTGAGGAGGTCTATGCGGTTTATTTTATTAATGTGATGGCTTTTTTTTAAAATTTAATTGAGGTTTAGCTGTTCTTTTGGGGGGGTATAGTATTCATAGCTTTGATAGGTCTTCCTGTCAAAACTATGAATGAAAGATGGTGTGCTGCCATTGGCTCTAACTGAATCACGTGATCCCAGAGCTCGCACGAACTAATTGCGTCTCTGGGTCACGCAAGCACTGCACAGCTGCAGCCTTGAAACTAAAGTTCGTGTGGGCCCGGAGGAAAAAGGTAGGCGCGGAGTGAGATATCGCGGGGAAGCCTTACCCCCGCGTGAACACTCAGTGTTTAATTTCTGGGCCAATGTCTTATGTAGCGGCTCTACTACCACCCAGCTGAGACGAGCTAATTCAGCACAGAATAAGGATCAAAAGTGGTTCCTCCTTACCTAGATAGCTCAGTGGCACACCAGGTGCATTTACCCATTGGCACAACATTGTTCAGAATACTGCTTGGATCATTTTTCTCTTTGTGTAGGGGTACTTTCTGTGGCAACAACTAATGGTCCTGCTGGGATTTGCCATTGCCATGGAAACTGTGATTCGCCAAATGAAAATGTATTGATAACCTAAGGTATAATGCATCACGATTCCTGTATCTTGTTTCTCTTTATTTTCAGCTGCTGTTCTGGGAGAATGTGTCCGGGGAAAGCAAATGGTATCACCATCTGGCTTTTATTATAAGGACCAGTGGATGTCAACAACCTGCAATATTCGCCGCTTTGATACACCTGCAAGAATTACAGACTGTCTTCGTAGAAAAATAGTTTATCTGCTTGGAGATTCCACTATACGTCAGTGGTTTGAATATTTGACTGAATTTGTTCCAGGTTAGCTTGCTTAGTTGATCTATCTATCTATATCTTGCTCCTCCTCTCCACCTCCTCTACCAAGGTCTCCAGTGCAGCGTTGGAAGACCTTGGAGTCCGTTCTCTCCCATGTTGTGCAATTATTCCATCTTTTTCCACATCAGAATGAGTTCCACAAAGACTTCCACCACCTGCTCCAGCCACAATGCACCTCCCCTTTAAGAGAGGCAGGCTGACTTTGAGCACTGCAGGCTAGCTTGATGCGGTGCTAGCCTCTCACAATTTTGGGCCCCCTGCTGAAGTATGCAGCCACTCAACAGTGCTGTTAGCTGCATGCTGCAATCATGTTAATTAGCAGGCAACACGAAGTCGGCGTGCTGCCTGCATCGAAAGAAACGGGCACAGGTTAATCATGCATCGTGATCCCTGCGCCCGTTTTCAGGTGCTATGGAATTTAGCCCCCGAAGTTTGAAATTAAAAAAAATGCAATTACAAAATAAATGACTTAAACTTAACTATAACATTGTCTTCTCTCTTTGAGTAGCTTCAGTAATACTTTTATTTGAAGGTCTCATCTGGGCTTGGACATTAATATGGTAGATTTTTTTGCCCTTTGACCCTGGGGAATGACCATTTCCCTGAGTGCAGAGAGCAGGAATAATGGGTGGAGATCCGTTTTGATAGGTCCATGGCCCTTTTAATTGCCTCAGGATTTCCAGGGCTTCCCTGGTGAGAGGTCTGTGCCTGCAGTAATCACACCTGTGATGGGCCTACTAATGAAGCGGGAGACGGGATTCCCAGCCTCCCACCTCACTTTCCTGAAGGAACGTTCACTGGACACCCAGCGAAACACGGAGCTAAAGTCTGCCCCGGACCCCTCCGATCGGAATGTCAGCGGGGGTCCCAGGGGCAGGTCAAAGACAGGCAGGCAAGTTTCAGTTCTTAAGGTTTTGTATAACCCAGGATGTTTTGTGGCTTTTGGTGCCTCCATCAGCAGTGAGAAGGCCCCAATCTTGGAACCTGATGTGCAGCTGCAGGCCTGAGTGTAGGCCTGGCTTGGGGGCCCCTGGGCCATGTTAATGGTTCAATTCCAATTATTAATCAGTACGCTGTATAAGAGGAACAGCAAGGAGGAGGGGGTTGGGGATGGAGGGTCACGCATAGACTGGAGTATTTTTGTGGGGCCAGGAGGTTAAAAATTTCTTTGGGGCATTTTTTGATTGGCCTCCAGCACTCCCATTAAAGACCACTGATTAGGTCACTTAATGCTGGTAGTGCACATGCTCCAGCTAATGCTACCTCAAAATTGCATTTGCGGTCCTCTATACATCATAGGTCCCCAATTAGAACATAAGAAATCGGAGCAGGAATAGTCCACTTGGCCCCTCGAGCCTGCTCCGACATTCAATAAGATCATGGCTGATCTTGGGCTCGAAGCCACTTCTCTGCCTGCTCCCCATAACCCTTCACTCCCTTATCTTGCAAAAATCTGTCTATCTCCACCGTCAATGTATTTAATAACCCAGCCTCCACGGCTTTCTGGAGCAGAGAATTCCACAGATTTACGACCCTCTGAGAGAAGAAATTCCTCCTCATCTCAGTTCTAAAAGGGCGACCCTTTATTCTGAAACTATGCCCCCGAGTTCTAGATTTCCCCACAAGGGGAAACATCCTCTCTGCATCTACCTTGTCAAGCCCCCTCGGTATCTTATATGTTTCAATAAGATCAACTCTCATTCTTCTAAATTCCAATGAGTATAGGCCCAACCTGCTCAACCTTTCTTCATAAGTCAACCCCCTCATCTCTGGAATTAACCTAGTGAATCGTCTCTGAACTCCCTCCAATGCAAGTATATCCTTCCTTAAATAAGGAGACCAAAACTGTATGCAGTACTCAAGGTGTGGTCTCACCAATACCCTGTACAGTTGTAGCAGGACTTCCCTGCTTTTATACTCCAACCCCCTTGCAATAAAGGCCAACATTCCATTTGCCTTTTTGATTACTTGCTGTACCTGCATGCTAATTTTTTGTGTTTCATGCACAAGGACCCCCAGGTCCCTCTGAACTGTAGCATTTTGTAATCTCTCTCCATTTAAATAATAATTTGCTTTTTTATTTTTCCTGCCAAAGTGTATGACCTCGCACTTTCCCACATTATACTCCATCTGCCAAATGTTTGCCCATTCACTTAGCCTGTCTATATCCCTTTGCAGATTCTTTTGAGTCCTCTGCACAACTTGCTTTCCCACCCATCTTTGTATCATCCACAAACTTGGCTACATTACACTCGGTCCCTTCATCCAAGTCATTAATGTAGATTGTAAATAGTTGAGGCCCCAGCACCGATTTCTGTGTCACCCCACTAGTTACCGATTGCCAACCAGAAAATGACCCATTTATCCCGACTCTCTGCTTTCTGTTAGTTAACCAATTCTCTATCCATGCTAATATATTACCCCCAACTCTGTGAGCTCTTATCTTATGCAGTAACCTTTTATGTGGCACCTTATCAAATGCCTTCTGGAAATCCAAATACGCCATATCCACTGGCTCACCCTTATCCACCCTGCTCGTTACATCCTCCAAGAACTCCAGCAAATTTGTTAAACATGATTTCCCTTTCATAAAACCATGCTGACTCTGCTTGACTGCATTATGATTTTCCAAATGCCCTGCTACTGCTTCCTTAATGAAGGACTCCAGCATTTTCCCAACGACCGATGTTAGGCTAACTGCTGTATAGTTTCCTGCTTTCTGTCTCCCTCCTTTCTTAAATAGGGGTGTTACATTTGCAGTTTTCCAATCCGCTGGGCCCTCTCCAGAGTCCAGGGAATTTTGGTATATTACAACCAATGCATCCACTATCTCTGCAGCCACTTCTTTTAAGACCCTGGGATGCAGGCCATCTGGTCCAGGGGACTTGTCGTCTTTTAGTCCCATTATTTTACCAAGTACTTTTTCCTTAGTGACAGTGATTGTCTTTAGTTCCCCCCTCCCTGTGGCCCCTTGATTATCCATTTTTGGGATGTTGTTAGTATCTTCTACCATAAAGACAGATACAAAATATTTGTTCAGAGTCTCTGCCATTTTCCCGTTCCCTATTATTAATTCCCCAGTCTCATCCTCTAAGGGACCAACGTTTACTTTAGCTACTCTCTTCCTTTTTATATACCTGTAGAAGCTCTTACTATCTGTTTTAATATTTCTTGCCAGTTTACTCTCATTAGTCATCTTCTCTCTCTTTATTATTTTTTTAGTCATCCTTTGCTGGTTTTTAAAATTTCCCAATCCTCTGGCCTCCCACCAATCTTGGCAACATTGTATGCTTTCGTTTTCAATTTGGTACCATCCTTTACTTCCTTAGTTAGCCACGGATAGTGCTCCCTTCTCTTAAAATCTTTCTTTCTCACTGGAATATATTTTTGTTGAGAGTTATGAAATATCTCCTTAAATGTCCACCACTGCATTTCAACTGTCTTACCTTTTAATTTATTTATCACTTGACGAATTCCTTCAAAAGCTTCGCAGGCTCAGCAAAGATTGTAATCTCGAGGCTGTCTCAGCTGAGCAGTACCAGGAGGAGTTAATTCGTGATTCTTTTATTAATGGAATTGCGTCTCCCTTCATACGCCAGCGTCTGTTGGAGAATAAAACCCTCGAGTTACAAGCTGCCTATGACCAGGCATATTCTCCGGACTTGGTAAAAAAAAATGCAGATGCCTATCTTTTACCACGTACACGGACTGCTGCTATCACTTTTAGTGACTCCTCCGATAAGCCTCAGGCGGAAGCCTTCACTGATGACGACCCTACCCTAGCGGCATCTTGGCAATCTAAAAGGAAGTGTTTCTTCTGTGGAGCTGCATTTCATTATAGGAAATTTTGTCCTGCTCATCATGCAATCTGCAATCATTGCAGTAAGAAAGGCCACTTCTCAAAAGTATGTCAGTCAAGAGCCTCTTCTAGGGTTACAGCTGCTCCCTATAAAACTGCACCTCCCCCAAGAGCCACTACTAATGTTACAGCTGTCATTTATAAAACTGCTCCTCCCCCAAGAGCCACTACTAATGTTACAGCTGTCAAGGATAAAACTGCCCCTCCTCCCATCACAGCTGTTTTTCCCCAAAGCCTGTCCCATGCAGCCACGAAGGTTTCGGTAAACGGACACATTTTGAGTGTATTAATCGACTCATGCAGCTCTGACAGCTTCATCAGTGAGCAGGCTGTCAGTAAGTTAAAATTGCGTATTTACCCCTCAGACAGGGAAATTGCAATGGCTCTGATGACACTGACCACCAACTCTTCCGGCTTTTGTCTTGTCAACCTTATTCTCAATGGCCGCACTTATTTCTCTACCCGGCTCGGGGTGCTCAAAAACCTATGCAGTGATGTGCTCCTGGGACAGGATTTCCAGAAACAACACAAAAGACTCACTTTTGTGTTTGGAGGATCAAAGCCGGAGCTTACTATTTCCAAAGTACCGTTTTGTGCACTTTATACGGCTTCGCTTGACGAGCCTTCCTTGTTTGCCAATCTTTCCCCCTGATGTAAGCCCATAGCCATTAAATCACGACGTTTCAGCCAAGCTGACCTATCCTTTATCGAGGCAGAGATCTCTCGCCTTCTAGCTGACGGTATAATTGAGCCATGTTCATCTTCCTGGCGGGCTCAAGTCGTCGTTGTTAAAAATCCTCTGAAGTAACACAAGAAACGTCGTTGCATCGATTACTCGCAAACTATTAACCAGTATACCGACCTGGATGCCTACCCACTACCACACATCGATGACATGGTCAATAACCTTGCTAACTTCAAGGTATTTTCAACTTTTGACTTAAAGAGCGCATACCATCAAGTACCGTTAAAGGACACTGACAAAAAGTATACGGCCTTTGAGGCCAAAGGTCGGCTTTACCAGTTTTGTCACCTTCCATTTGGGGTCACCAATGGGGTGGCCGTCTTTCAACGGGCAATGGATAGCCTAGTCAAACAGGAGAACTTAATGGACACTTTTCCATATCTGGATAATATCACCATTGCTGGTCATGACCAGAAGGAGCATAATGCCAACCTCCAGTAATTTCTTGACGTTCTCCGCCGTCGCAACTTAACCTTAAATGAGTCCAAATCTGTGAAATCAGTACCATCAGTCAACATCCTTGGCTACTGGGTGGGCAATGGTGTCATCAAACTGGATCCGGAGCGACTTCGTCCGCTTCAGGAGCTCCCTCCTCCTACGAATCTCAGCTCTCTTTGTCGGGCCCTCGGCATGTTCACCTATTATGCGAAGTGGATACCCCACTTTTCCGACAAGATCCAGCCCCTGCTTCACGCGAAGTCATTTCCGTTGGAGGCGAGGGCTATTTCAGCTTTTGACCTCCTCAAGCAACAACTGGAAAAAGCCACGCTTCATTCCATCGATGAAAATTTCCCTTTCGTGGTCGAGTGCGATGCATTGCAGGTGGCGATCTCGGCTACCTTGAATTAAGGCGGTCGACCCGTTGCATTTCTGTCCAGAACTTTGCAGGGTAGCGAGCTCCATTATCCTCCTGTCGAGAAGGAGGCTCCGGCTATCATCGAAGCAGTACGTAAATGGAGTCATTTTCTCGCTCGTCGCCATTTCACGCTCATAACCGATCAGCGCTCTGTGGCCTTTGTGCTGGATAACTGGAAACGCACTAAAATCAAGAATAACAAAATACAGCTCTGGAGGATGGAATTGGCTGCCTTTGGCTACACCATACAGTATCGACCCGGCAAGGAGAATGTGGCCCCGGATACCCTCACGCGTGCATTCTGCTCTTCCATGTCAACTTCGACTCTTGCGGATCTTCATACTGACTTCATCCTGGCATTACCCGTATGTTGCACTTTGTGCGATCTAAAAATCTCCCATTTTCTACGGAAGACGTGAAAAGAACATGCTCCACTTGTAGAATTTGCGCGGAATTAAAACCGCAATTCTTCCGTCCGTCGGATGGCTCGCTCATGCACGCTACACAGCCAATGCAGCAACTCAGCATTGACTTTAAAGGGCCATTACCTTCCTCAACGCGAAACACCTACTTGCTTACTATGGTGAACGAATATTGACACTTTCCCTTTGCTTTCCCCTGTCCCAATATGCTTACTTCCACAGTGATCAAATGCCTCGATCAGGTCTTTTCCCTTTGCGGTACGGCCAATTTCATCCACTCTGATCAGGGTCCCTCCTTCATGTCAAGCAAACTCAAAAGTTATATTTTCCAACGGGGAATCGCCACAAGTAAAACGACACCGTATCATCCTATTGGAAACGGACAGGTTGAGAGATACAACGCTATCATTTGGAATGCTGTTCGTCTTGCACTGAGGTCACACAATCTATCAGACCAGCACTGGGAAACTATGCTCCCTGACGCGTTGCATTCCATCAGGTCTCTTCTTTCTACATCCACCAATGTTACTCCTCATGAACGATTCTTCGGGTTCCAGCGTCGCTCCACTCATGGGACGTCCCTACCATCATGGTTGGCAGCTCCTGGCTCCGTGCTGCTCCGAAGATTTGTCCGATCCTCCAAGAGTGATCCCCTCATCGACGAGGTGGAACTAACGGATGTCAATCCTACATACGCGTACGTGCGGTACCCTGATGGCCGGGAGTCCACAGTTTCACTTCGGGATCTGGCTCCCTGCCCAACCGGTCCCACGGACCCAATCGATAGAGAGATCCGTATTAACGACGCCGATACTCCGCGCTCCTCCGAGGATGACGCCCTACCCGGGACATCAAGGGATCTGCCAGCTACTCCGCCGGATCACCCCGGGGAACAGAGCGCTCCCCACGGGATGGCCACCCGAAGCCAGGACGCCGGTCAATCACCAGCTACTGAACAGGATGAAGCCAGCTCTGTGCCTGTGGGGGCCCGCACCCGGAGTCACGATGTCCCCAGTCCCCCTCAGGTCGATTGAGGCGACACGGGCTCTGCCAGCCCGCCGGTACGAACCAAGCGACCTAGGGACCAAGACACGGTCCGAGGAGACGTGCCTTCCAGCCACAAACGGAGATCCAAATGAATGCAGCTATTCGTAGTCCGATTAATCCGATAGAAGGAAGTCGCTGGACTTCCAATCCTTCAGGCGGGAAGAATGACATGAATCTGTCATTCATGAAAGAAAGACTTATGAAATAATACTGAGTGGCCTGCGGGTGGCGCTGTCCATGGAGAGTATAAATACTCGGGCACGGGCCCAGCTTGCGCAGGACATTCTTAACAGGAACTAGTGAAGGACACAACTAGACCTCCATGTTGTAAAACAGTTGATTAAAGCTTTGTTTAACGCTTAGACCAAGTGCCTAGTAGTTTTCTTACGTCACAGTCTATGAACTCCTCCTCAAGGCTACCATGGCCAATTTGATTTGTCCAATCAATTTGGAGATTAAAATCACCCATGATTATTACCGTACCTTTTTAGCATGTAAAACTGGCCTCCTGCCATCAACAGGCATGCGCTCTGGCCACCTTTCTCAGGACCCTACTCAAGATGGCAATGACAGAAACGCCAGTGTAAACTGGAAGGTAAGTCTCCTGACACCATTTTGAGGCCACTACAGCCCTATTTAAACCAGAAGTCGCACAACACCAGGTTATAGTCCAACAGATTTATTTAATTTTACAAGCTTTCGGAGCTGTTCGCTCCTTCTTCAGGTAAGGTAGCTGTGCAGAGGCAGTAAAATCAGCCCCAATTATTTTTAATAGGATAGTTTATTTTTCACAGTCTGTTTTCTCATGAGCTTGCTTCCATCTGAAACAAAAACCAAGCAAATTGAATACTGAAAAACTTTCAGAAAAGTTTCTCAAATGCAAAGGCTAATTATGTGCATCTTTGGTTTTAGATTGAAAAAGAAACATTTTAACTAATGAGCTTTGTGACAAAGGGAATACAAGGAAGTGGAATTTTGGGAACGTTATTGAATAAAAATGTTTCAAAACTTTTCTGATCCCTGCCAAAGTTCTACCAAACTCGAAGACCCGCACCCCAGTTCTATTGAAACCCAGGACCCACTCCCCTTCTAGTACGACCAAGACCATGCAAAGCCCTCCAGTGCTGCTTCACCTCATTAATACTCTTCCCCAGTGCTACTAAATGCCAGGTACCTACCTCTAGCCTGGTACATGTTGCCTACTATTTTGTTCTCTGTCCTGGACTTTTTTTTTTAATTGGTAAGAAATAAATTGAGTACATAAATAAAAGGATGTAAAATAATAATCAAGGCCACTGATTTCCATTTTCACAGAAAAATGGACAGAATTGTAGAGTTCAATCCTCAGAGTATTAGCAAAGATCCAGAGCACCATAGAATCATAGAATAGTACAGCACAGAAGGAGGCCATTCAGCCCATCGAGTCTGCACTGGCTCTTTCAAAGAGCAATCCAGTTAGTCCCACTCCCCCCACTCTTTCCCCATATCCCTGCAATTTTTTCTCCTTCAAGTATTTATCAATCCCTTTTGAAGGATACTATTGAATCTGTATCCACCACCCTATCAGGCAGTGCATTCCAAATCCTAACCACTCGGGTAAAAAGGTTTTTCCTCATGTCACATCTGGTTCTTTTGCCAATCACCTCAAATCTGTGGTCTCTTGTTATCAACCTTTCAGCCATTGGAAACAGTTTCTCCTTATTTACTCTATCTGAATCCTTCATAATTTTTAAACATCTCTATCAAATCTCCTCTTAGCCTTCTCTGCTCCAAGGAGAACAACCCCAGCTTCTCTAGTCTATCCTCGTAACTGTAATCGCTCATCCCTCGAACCATTCTAGTAAATCACTTCTGTACCCTCTCCAAAGCCTTCACGTCCTTCCTAAAGTGTGGTGCCCAGAATTGGACACAATACTCTAGCTGCGGCCGAACTAATGTTTTGTATAGGGTAAGCATAACATCCTGGCTTTTGTACTCTATGCCTCTATTTATAAACCCCAGAATCCCATATGCTTTATTAACTGCTTTGTTAACCTGTCCTGCCACTTTCAAAGATTTGTGCACAAGCACCCCCAGGTGTCTCTCTGTCTTGCACCCCCTTTAAAATTGTACTATGTAATAAAAACACAATTTGACTTATTCAGTCTCCATGAATGGGCGACCATGGTAATACATTGCGTGTTACATGGCATAAAAACCCATTATAAATCCACGTATCCTTCAACTCACCATGACCAATATCAGATATCCACTGGTGTAAATATTTTCTGGAAACATAAGTCCACCTTTTGTAAGGTGTGCCATGATATGTGTGTTCATGTGTTTTAGTTTTTCCCTTGCCTCCCTCACCTAATCATCTTCCCTCTCATGTTTGGGTTTGGTTCCAAAGTCATTAGTAGCACTTCACTAAATAGCCCAAGTATCATTCTTCCTGTGTTAGCTGAGATGGTGAGTGTTGACCAGCTAATCAACTGTGATTGGCATCACAACCAAACCCTTTACTATCCTCGTACAACATCCAATGTGCATGAACTTTCCAGCGGGGGGATTATTGAATAGCAATTGAACATGTTTGTTTCATTTTCTTCCTCCGCTCTGTAGCCCAAGGCATAGTGTCTAAGTGGAGTGCCCCATTCTCTCTCTCCAGCTCAGATCAACTCATTCAACAAGAGCTCGAACCTGGAAAACTTCCTGATGGGAATGACTCCGTACTCCACCAGGTGGTGCTGTTTCTCACTGAACCATTGGGGAGAAGTTACAAACAATTCTAGTGTTTGAGGCAAAAATGATTGAATATGTGAAAGTTGGAGACTTAGTTGAAATCCCATCTAGCCAATCAAATTTTAAAAATTCTGTTTTTTCCAAACATCTGATTCATTAATGGTAACACACTCAGCAGCTTTACTGCTCTGTATCTCTGAGACTTCTCAGCCACAGTCCCAGGTTCCAGTCCCTGGCTCCAACCTCCAGCCCAATCACAGGCCACAAGTTTCTTTTTTCTTTGACTGTATGTTTTGCAGTGGGGCTGTTTAAAAGGATGTGCTCCGCCCAGCCTCATACCTGTTAACACCAGCAAAATTATGGCTAAGCCTGTGAAATAACGTTATAATTTCTGCTTTAGGTCTCAAAAAGATTGACCTTGGCAAACCTCAAGATATCGGCCCTCACCTTGCTGTGGACTTGGAAAACAACATCGTGATGGAATTTCATCTTCATGGCCAACCACTCCGATTCAGCACAATTTCGAGTGTGGACATTCAGTACATTGCAAATAAACTGGATGAAATTCAAGGAGGAAAAAACATAGTTATAGCCTTCACCATATGGTCCCATTTCAACACTTTTCCGGTAGAACCATACATCCGAAGACTACAGAACATCCGGAGGTCAATTCTACAGCTGCTAGGAAGGAGTCCAGATACACTGATTGTAATAAAGACTGCCAATGTCCAGGCCCTTCCACGGGAGGTCAGTCTCTACAACAGTGACTGGTACGCCTATCAGGTTGATTTAGTGCTGAGAAAGATGTTTGAGGGCATCAACGTGGCATTTGTGGATGCTTGGGAAATGACGATAGCACATTACCTGCCACATGACTTACACCCTCAGCGAATCATTATAAAGAATCAAATAGATGTGTTTCTTTCATATGTGTGTCCTTCTGAAAAGAGATAAATACTGTATTAGATCTCTTCCAACCAGGTTTTGGTTATCATGTGATTCAAAATCTAAACAATGCCATCAGAACTCTTAGGCTTGTGTAACTGCCTAGATTTAATTATTTTTTAAAACATAGATACCAATTGTCTTCATAAAACAACTGATAATTTTGAATTATTCAAGTGTGGGAGTATTCATTGCGATTGTAACCAAAAGAGGTTTTTGTTTTTTGTTGTATACAAATGATCCATTATGACTGGAGCAAGGGTGATGGAGTTTGTCTTTTTAAAGGAACTGCTGTACATGGTGATTTATTGTATTGCAGAGGGGCTTTTTCCAAAGCAAGGTAGAGTAGAACACTGTTTTGTGGTGCTGGGAGTGTGGCAAACTCCACCTCCCTTATTATCAATGGAACTTTGCCTCAGATAAATGACAAAAGCTATTTGAAAGCTCAGGATACAGAGAGTGAGGAGGGACCGCACTGAGGGACAAGGGTGCAGTAGAATACAAACCTAAGGCTAAAGATTGTGAGACAGAGGATGGGGGAACTGCTGTGGAGATAGAACAGGAGAAGTGAGGTAACTTTGGTTTTCATGTTACACCCTGGTCTTGGAACATTGAAAGAAACCTGCAAAGAATGAAAAGATGGGCGAGGGAGAAGAGAAAGTCTGTGGGTAAGGAGAATGGAAACATTTGCTGCTTGATTTCTCTTCCCACCAACAGACACAAAAACAAGGCAAGAAACTGAATAATATTAGCAGAGAGTTTGCAACAACATACAGAGTTAAAGGAACAATATTGATGAATGGAAAGCAAAAAAGGAGGACATCCATTGGGAATACTGCTGGCGGTAACGGGAGGCGCTAAGGTACCCAATTTCCCCCCATTTTTCTTTATATACTTTAGGTGGGGAGAGGGAAGAGAAATGAAGTAAAAACAAAAAATGCTGGAAATGCTCAGCAGGTCAGGCAGCATCTGTGGAGAGAAAAACAGAGTTAACGTTTCAGGTCGATGACGAAAGGTAATCGACCTGAAACATTAACTCTGTTTCTCTCCCCACAGAGGCTGCCTGACCTGCTGAGTATTTCCAGCAATTTCTGTTTTATTTCAGATTTCCAGCATCCGCAGCATTTTGCTTTTGTGAAGAGAAATGAAGCTTTGTCAGTTTTAAGAAATATTTTTATTTCTGATTTTCAAATTTACGACCATAATATAGGCAACCAATATGGCTGAACCAACATAAAGCTTTCAGCCTCTGGCGAAATGATGCCCTGAGTCTCTCTTATTGTCCATCTATCCTCACAGCAAAGAGGTTTGACTACTGAGGTAACCTTGGTCGCTTGTTAGTTTGGAGATAGTGTTCCTACTGACCAACCAGGTCCAGTTCCTAACAGTTCCTATAACACGAGCCATAGCCTGTGGTCAGGGTGATGGATTTACAGTGGCTGGCGTGAAGTTCCCTTTTTACTACATGGAATTCTACGATTCTATCCATTTTTTAAATCAGTGACCTTTTTATGGGTTAATTCTTTTGGGTTATAATAACAGGGCTATTGAAGGGATGGTGGATTATATATGTTATATAAGAGAAAAGTGTATTCATGGTGTGCAAATGTGTCCTACTGTTCTAAAATAATAAATAATAAAATAATTTTAAAAAAGACTGCATCTTTAAATAAATAGACTGGGATGATGATTTTCAGCCCCTTGTGGCACTTTCGGCAGGAAAACTGGGGAAGTTGCCCTAAAATCCACTGCAGCTCATGTCTTCTGAGCATATGTGGAAGAAATGAGCCACAGTGGATTATGGGGCTACTTCACAGCGTTTGTTTCCCAACCTCCAGAGTAAACATTGTGACAAGAGGCTGAAAAAGCTGATGTCCACATGAAAAGTGAACAGATTGGCAGGTATGGGCAGAAGTTACTGCACGTCACTGCAACTCCATTGCTGGCAACCTGAGATGTTAATTGATTTGGAGGTGGTGTGGAGGAGATGACAGGCACTTGCACATTCTTTGAACCTGTTCTCAATTTTGAGTTTATTGGACTGTGATTTTGGAGGAGGTCAAGTCCGTATCACTCTTGGGCCCAATCCACTAAATTGCATTTGGGGACTCCCTGTTGAAGTTCCCCTGGACTCAAGCATTGGGTCATTGACCTTCTTCATTATGCAGCATATCACAGTCTCCCATCACTCCACTGACAGATTGATTTGCCTTTCCAATCTGCAGTGAGAAATATCTCATTTCACAAAATTCTCTTAGATTTCTTCAGGTAAATATTTAACAATTTGGTTCCCCTTTTTAATTATGTTGCTTGTGATTCTGTTCATGCTTTGTGGCATCTTGTGCAAAACATTGGGAAAAAAGGACTGTAGAGCACTCTGTATATGTACACCCCCAAGTGCGGGTGAGTGAAGCACATATTGAATGTAATGCCGGCTGGAGTTATTAGCAATTCAAAATATTCACTGGTTATGTAAATCAGGCTTTCACTCCCAACTTCGCAACAAACTAAACTATTTTATTACATTCTAGACCCCTTCAAGTTGTAGATCACATTTCTACAATCCTCTTGCTATTTTGAGTGAATGCTTGTTATAAAATCAGTTAATAAAACTTCAGAAAATGATTCTATGATTCTATGAAAAACTGACTAAAGCTAGCTTTCTCCCTCTCTCCATAACATCTTCCTTTCACTCTCTGTGAACCAAGTTCCATAAATTTGATAGTTTAAATAAAAAGGAAAAATATTTCAAAATATTCCCACACACTATTTAAGTTACAGTGACATGCCACCATGTGTGCTAATACTGTACCTCCATTTGAAAATAATGAGTTGTGATGAGGGTACAGAAGAGATTTACTCAAAATGTTCCAGGGACAAGGGATTACAGTTACGTGGATAGACTGGAGCATCTGGGGTTGTTCTCCTTAGAGTAGAGAAGGTTAAGAGGAGATTTGATAGAGGTGTATAAAATCATGAAGGGTTTAGATCGATAAATAAAGAGAAACTGTTTCCAATGGCTGAAGGGTCGATAACCAGAGGGCACAGATTTAAGGTGATTGGCAAAAGAACCAGTGGCAACATGAGGAAAAACTTTTTTATGCAACGAGTGGTTAGCATTTGGAATGCACTGCCTGATAGGATGGTGGAAACAGATTCAATAGTCGCTTTTAAAAGGGAATTCGATAAATACTTGAAGAAGAAAAAAATTGCAGGGATATGGGGAGGAGCTGGGGAGTGGAACTTCTTTTTGTTATTTCACGGGATGTGGGCGTCGCTGGCACATCCGTAATTGACATTGAGAAGGTGGTGGTGAGCTGCCTCTTGAACCGCTGCAGTCCGTGTGGTGAAGGTACTCCCACAGTGCTGCTTATGTAGGGAGTTCCAGGACTTTGACCCAGCGACGATGAAGGAATGGCAATATATTTCCAAGTGAGGATGGTGAGTGACTTAGAGGGGAATTGGAGGTGGTGGTGTTCCCATGCGCTTGTTGCCCCTGTCCTTCTATGTGATAGAGGTCGCAGGTTTGGGAGGTGCTGTCAAAGAAGCCTTGGCGAGTTGCTGCAGTGCATCTTGTAGATGGTACACACTGCAGTCATGGTGCACCGGTGGTGGAGGGAGTGAATGTTTAAGGTGTTGGATGGGGTGCCAATCAAGTAGGCTGCTTTGTCCTGGATGGGGTCGAGCTTCTTGAGTGTTGTTGGAGCTGCACTCATCCAAGCGAGTAGACAGTATTCCATCACACTCCTGACTTGTGCCTTGTAGATGGTGGAAAGGCTTTGGGGAGTCAGGAGGTTAGACACTCGCCACAGAATACCCAGCCTCTGACCTGCTCTTGTAGCCACAGTATTTATGTGGCTGGGATGCGAAACCGAACCAGTACAGATTTCAATGCAGCTGAGGGATGTCGGAAATTGAACTTCAATGCAAGCAAATGAATAATAAAATAAAAATCATCTGATTTCAGTTGGTTCCAACTGTACTATCTTTTGTTTGACTTGTAGAATTCTATCCAAATTTAAGGGTAGAAATTCCTCTGCTGCCCGTGTCCTAACTCGCACCAAGTCCCGTTCACCCCATCACCCCTGTGTTCGCTGACCTACATTGGCTCCCGGTTAAGCAATGTCTCGATGTTCAAATTCTCATTCTTGTTTTCAAATCCCTCCTTGGCCTTGCCCCTCCCTATCTCTGGTGGACGTAAATGATCCCTCGGCACTATTTTGAAGAAGAGCAGGGGAGATATCCCCGGTGTCCTGGCCAATACTTATCCCTCAGTCAACATTACTAAAACATATTGGCCCGTACTTTCCGCTCAGAGGATTCCCGCGGACGGAAGCCCCCGACCAGCAAAAAGGATGCGCACCTACCGGAAGTCAGTGCGCCCACGGAGAGTTTCGCTTTCTGGACGATGACTCCTGGGCAGCGTATGGGCTGTCAAAATTTACATTTGCATAGGCTACGCCCCCGATTTAAAAAAAACTCTTTAGAGCCCAACAACACTGAAAATAGTTGTGAATCTCAATGGTAAGTTCTTTCTTTATAGTTTTTTAAAACTTTTGTAAACTTTTAGAAACTTTTAAAGACTTTTACATGGATTTGAAGAATCTTAAATAGTTTTAAATAGTTTTAAAGAGATTTAAAGCAATTTAAATAGTTTTAAAAGCCCTGAAAACATTTTAATTAATTTTAATTAATCAGCAATGTGAAATGGAAGGACCAAGCACAGTTCGCATGATTAAGAGAGCTCAGAATTTCACTGACAATGACATCAGCACACTCCTCAATAAGGATCATTGGGAATGAGAAGTCCGGGTGCCGCGGAAAGGACAGATGACTGCTTGGACAGAAGTTGCCCAGGTTGTTAGCGCAAACTCCACCATTCCACGGACATAAGAAAATAAGAAACAGGAGCAGGAATAGGCCACTTGGCCCCTCGAGCCTGCTCCGACATTCAATAAGATCATGGCTAATCTTGGGCTCAAAGCCACTTCCCTGCCCGCTCCCCATAACCCTTCACTCCCTTATCTTGCAAAAATCTGTCTATCTCCACCTTCAATGTATTTAATGACCCAGCCTCCATGGCTTTCTGGGGCAGAGAATTCCACAGATTTACGACCCTCTGAGAGAAGAAATTCCTCCTCATCTCAGTTCTAAAAGGGCGACCCTTTATTCTGAAACTATGCCCCCGAGTTCTAGATACACCCACGAGGGGAAACATCCTCTCTGCATCTACCTTGTCGAGCCCCCTCAGTATCTTATATGTTTCAATAAGATCACCTCTCATTCTTCTAAATTCCAATGAGTATAGGCCCAACCTGCTCAACCTTTCTTCATAAGTCAACCCCCTCATCTCTGGAATTAACCTAGTGAATCGTCTCTGAACTGCCTCCAATGCAAGTATATCCTTCCTTAAATAAGGAGACCAAAACTGTACGCAGTACTCAAGGTGTGGTCTCACCAATACCCTGTACAGTTGTAGCAGGACTTCCCTGCTTTTATACTCCAACCCCATTGCAAGAAAAGACAACATTCCATTTGCCTTTTTGATTACTTGCTGTACCTGCATGCTAACGTTTTGTGTTTCATGCACAAGGACCCCCAGGTCCCTCTGAACTGTAGCATTTTGTAATCTCTCCATTTAAATAATAATTCGCTTTTTTATTTTTCCTGCCAAAGTGGATAACCTCGCACTTTCCCACATTATACTCCATCTGCCAAATGTTTGCCCACTCACTTAGCCTGTCTATATCCCTTTGCAGATTCTTTGAGTCCTCTGCACAACTTGCTTTCACACCCATCTTTGTATCATCCGCAAACTTGGCTACATTGCACTCGGTCCCTTCATCCAAGTCATTAATGTAGATTGTAAATAGTTGAGGCCCCAGCACCGATCCCTGTGGCACCCCACTAGTTACCGTTTGCCAACCGGAAAATGATCCATTTATCCCGACTCTCTGCTTTCTGTTAGTTAGCCAATTCTCTATCCATGCTAATATATTACCCCAAGCTCCGTGAGCTTGTGCAGTAACCTTTTATGTGGCACCTTATCGAATGCCTTCTGGAAATCCAAATACACCACATCCACTGGCTCACCTTTGTCCACCCTGCTCGTTACATCCTCCAAGAACTCCAGCAAATTTGTTAAACATGATTTCCCTTTCATAAAACCATGCTGACTCTGCTTGACTGCATTATGATTTTCCAAATGCCCCGCTACTGCTTCCTTAATGAAGGACTCCAGCATTTTCCCAACGACAGATGTTAGGCTAACTGGTCTATAGTTTCCTGCTTTCTGTCTCCCTCCTTTCTTAAGTAGGGGTGTTACATTTGCGGTTTTCCAATCCGCTGGGACCTCTCCAGAGTCCAGGGAATTTTGGTATATTGCAACCAATGCATCCACTATCTCTGCAGCCACTTCTTTTAAGACCCTGGGATGCAGGCCATCTGGTCCAGGGGACTTGTTGTCTTTTAGTCCCATTATTTTACCAAGTACTTTTTCCTTAGTGATAGTGATTGTCTTTAGTTCCCCCGTCCCTGTGGCCCCTTGATTATCCATTATTGGGATGTTGTTAGTATCTTCTACCATAAAGACAGATACAAAATATTTGTTCAGAGTCTGTGCCATTTCCACGTTCCCCATTATTAATTCCCCAGTCTCATCCTCGAAGGGACCAACGTATACTTTAGCTACTCTCTTCCTTTTTAATACCTGTAGAAGCTCTTAATATCTGTTATAATATTTCTTGCCAGTTTACTCTCATAGTCATCTTCTCTCTCTTTATTATTTTTTTAGTCATCCTTTGCTGGTGTTTAAAAATTTCCCAATCCTCTGACCTCCCAAGAATCTTGGCAACATTGTATGCCTTCGTTTTCAATTTGAAACCATCCTTTACTTCCTTAGTTAGCCACAGATGGTGCTCCCTTCTCTTAAAATCTTTCTTTCTCACTGGAATATATTTTTGTTGAGAGTTATGAAATATCTCCTTAAATGTCCACTACTGCATTTCAACTGTCTTACCATTTAATGTATTTTTCCAGTCCATTTTAGCCAGCTCTGCCCTCATGCCATTGTAATTGCCTCTGTTTAAGATCAGGTCACTGGTTTGAGATACAACTTTCTCATCCTCCAACTGAATTTGAAATTCACCCATGCTATGATCACTCTTTCCTAGAGGATCCTTTACTATGAGATCATTTATTAATTCTGTCTCATTACACAGTACCTGATCCAAGATAGCCTGCTCCCTGGTTGGTTCCATTACATTCTGTTCTAGGAAATCATCCCGGATACACTCTATGAACTCCTCCTCAAGGCTACCATGGCCACTTTGATTTGTCTAATCAATATGGGGATTAAAATCACCCATGATTATTACCATACCTTTTTTACAGGCCTCCATTATTTGTTGACTTATACTCGGTCCAACAGTATTGCTATTGTTCGGGGGCCTGTAGGCTACGCCCACCAGAGACTTTTTCCCCTTATTATTTTTTATCTCCACCCAAACCGATTCTACATCTTGATCTTCTGAGCCAATATCACTTCTCACCACATCCTTTACCAACAAAGCCACCCCACCTCCTTTTCCTTTCTATCTATCCTTTCGAATTGTCAAATACCCTGGAATATTCAGTTCCCAGCCCTGGTCACCTTGCAACCACGTCTCTGTAATGGCGATCAGATCATACCCATTTGTATCTATTTGTACTGTCAGCTCATCTATCTTGTTACGAATGCTGCATGCATTCAGATATAGAGCTTTTAACTTTGTCTTTTTACCATTTCTCCTTGTTTTGGCCCCATTTTCTGTTGCATTCTTATTTTTAAACATTCTGTCCCTTCCTGTCACACTCTGGTTATTATTTCCCCCATCTCTATCCTGCTCTATTGTTTTCTCATTTCTCATTGACTTTTTAAATTCCCGCTCACCTGGACCCTCCCCCCCCCCCCCCCCACTATTTAGTTTAAAGCCCTCTCTACAGCCCTAATTATTCGATTCGCCAGGACTCTAGCCCCAGCATGGTTCAAGTGAAGCCTGTCCAAAAGGAACAGCTCCCTCTTATCCCAGTACTGGTGCCAATGCCCAACAAATCAAAACCCATTTCTCCCACACCAGTCTTTGAGCCACTCATTCATTTCTCTGATCTTATTTACCCTATGCAAATTCACTCGTGGCTCAGGTAGTAATCCAGAGATTATTACCTTTGTGGTTCTGCTTTTTAATTTAGCCGCTAGCTGCTCACACTCTCTCAGCAGAACCTCTTTCTTTGTCCTATCTATGTCATTGGTACCTACGTGGACCATGACAACTGGATCTTCCCCCTCCCACTCCAAGTTCCTCTCCAGCCCAGAGGAGATGTCCTTAACCCTGGCAGGCAACACAGCCTTCAGGACTCATCCTCTCGGCTGCAGAGAACAGTATCTATCCCCCTAACTCTACTGTCCCCTATCACTACAACATTTCTTTTTACTCCCCCCACTTGAATGGCTCCCTGTACCACGGTGTTGTGGTCAGATTGTTCATCCTCCCTGCAGTCCCTGCCCTCGTCCACACAGGGAGCAAGAATCTTGTACCTGTTGGAAAAGGCCAAGGGCTGAGGCTCCTCCAGCACTACCTCCTGGATCCCAATACCTGCCTCACTTGTAGTGATACCCTCCTGTCCCTGACCATGGGCCAAATTGGAAGTAATTACTCTAGTGGGTGTGACTGCCTCCTGGTAACGCAGATGTGGTCACCGTGGACCTCAATGGTGTCCACCAGCTCCCACATGCAATAACAACAACACATTGCCTGGTCTCCCATCTCAATTAATTAATTAATTAGTTTTAAAATTTGGAACACGTATATCTTTTAATCTACACCAAGGCATTTAAACTTAGATGCCCAAGTTTGGAAAAAAGCGAGAAATAGAGAAATACTCACCAACCAATCACTTACCTGCTTTCTGGTGACGTCACACTTTGATTACTTTTTATTTCTTTACACTCACTGGTCCGTTGTATCTCTCTCTCGCTCCCAGCTCGGGTCCCGCTCAGGTCCGCAGCCTCTGCTCAGAACAGAACAATGCCGCAAAAAATGTAATGATTTGATGCGATCTGCCAAGGTTTGTACAGTTATTAGAAATGTCAACTGTAAAATGTGTTTAAATTTAACTGAACTATATTAAAACATGTTTTGATGCATGGGTGTTCTAAAGTGACTTCATTATCCAGGCATCTGAGCTTGTCATAAAATGTTATGGCTTTGGAGTCAAAACAGGATCATCCATTGTGCTGTTATCTTAACTCCACAGCTTTGTGAAATTTCAAATAGTGAAAAAAACCCTGTCTCCAAAGCAGCATGTGGTCCTGTCTCAAAGGCAGGTGGGCGGTCTATGCAGGAAAAAGTGAAGTTTCATTTTCTTTTCTGTTTTAATTTTAGGGTAAAATTGTTAATAACGCCAGAGAACGTGCCCTGACAGGCTGTGGTGTTTTCACTCTGAGGGTGTCACCTTTTGCACAATCCACCTCCTTTGACCCTCAGGCACAGATGCAAGGGGGCATATCGTTCAATTCTTTAATGTTTCGTATTATTTAAATGTTGGCATTGTTTTTTTTATTGAAATATATATTTGTGACTGAAAGTGTATGTAACCATTTCGTTTCAAAAGTTCAGCCTCTAGTCACTTTGAAAATATTTTCAACTTTTTTATTAGCAACAAATTCAACATTACAACTGTTTGAAAATTAGAAAATAACTAGTTTCCATCTTGAATGTCTTTATTGCACTAAGAAACCAAAAAAGTCACTTTAAACTATTTACAAATTTTATCCAAAAATTTATCTTTGCAAATGTTTGCAAAGTAGAAAATAGCTAGGTAACATTTAAAAGTTAAAAACTAAGAACATCAAAACAGTACCTCAAGTCTTTGATGCTGCAATAAAAGTTCACTGTTTCACTTTAAATTGAGAAGTCGCACAACACCAGGTTATAGTCCAACAGTTTTATTTGAAATCACAAGGAAGGGGCCACGTAAGCTCCGAAAGCTTGTGATTTCAAATAAAACTGTTGGACTATAACCTGGTGTTGTGCGACTTCTCATTTTTGTCCACCCCAGTCCAACGCCGGCATCTCCGCATCATGATCACTTTAAATTGTGTGTGTTCCTTTCTTTGCCTTGCTGGGGGAGGGTGAGTTACAAGGTGACACTATCATCACCTCGTGAAAGTGTTGGCTACTAGCAGTTCCCGAGCAGCCTTGCTTTCGGCAGCACTTGGCTCAACCGTGTCAGGCCTGGCCTCAGGCACATAGGCATCGTCCATGTCCTCCATTTCAGCATTGAGCTCCTCTGCAGGGTTAAGGAGAAGTCCTTCCCGCAGGGCAAAGTTATGCAAAGCACAACAGGCCACCACAATCCTTCCCACTTTCAGAGGAGAATACTGCAAGGTCTCCCCTGACCTGTCCAGGAACCAGAAGCGTGATTTTAGATCCGCGATTGTCCTCTCCACCACTTGCCGTGTGGACACGTGTGCCTAGTTGTATCTCTCCTGAGCCTCATTATTGGTCTTGCGGTAGGGAATCATCAGCCATGGTTTTAGCGGGTATCTCTTGTCGCCCAATATCCATGCGGATCCTGGAGGCAATGTGCTGAGGGTGCCATATAAGTCCGAGTGACGGAGGACGAATGAGTCATGAGCACTTCCCCGGTGATCTGCATTCACGTTTAGGATCCTGAGTTGCGCATCACAGACTATCGTAACATTTAATGAATGAAACCCCTTCCTGTTGATGTATGTCACAGGTGCATCAATTGGTGCCTTCAATGCAACGTGGGTTCCATCGACAGCCCCAATTACTTTGGGGAATCCAGCAATGCTATAAAATGCAAGGGCCATCTCCTTTTGATGCCAAGTGGACAAGTCAAAGTCTATGAACTCTGAAGCCCTACGGAAAATGGCATCTGTGACCTGGTGAATGCAGGCCCTCGCAGCACTCTGGGAGATGTTGGTAATGTCACCGGTGCCTGCCTGAAATGACCCACTTGCAAAGAAGTTCAATGCTGTGGTTACCTTCATGTTCACTGACATGGCAGTGTGGGTCTTCGAGCGTGTTTGAAGGTCATCCTTTAACAGGTCACATAGTCGGCTGATTGCCTCTTTACTGAAGCACAGCCTCCTCACACACAACTCCTCTGACAGCATCTCAAATGACAGCCTCTCCCTGTACACTCTCTGGGGTGATCAGGAGACAGTGATGGTTCCTCAGTCTTCTTTGTTGTTCCCTGGCGTTTTCGATTCTATGATCCAGAATCACACCGAGGATCTGGGCAACATCATCAAAGGGCATGTTTCTCCCTCACAGGCTTCCTCTTTAAACAGATGAAGTACATGTAAGGAAAAAATGGAAAGAGTTGTAAAAGTCATTTTAATAAAGTGAGTGGCTAGAAATTCATGTCAGGCTATGGTGGGTAACGTGCGGTATTGGATCGGACACACGTCACACCCACCTGATGAATATCACGACCCGAGATGATTTTCCAAGAACTTTAACATTTTCACAAAGTCATACATACAATTTCTAAAGGGCATAGAAAAGTTAACATATAACTAATTCATATATTCTGGCATAATTATTTAAAACATTAGTAAATGTGAAATAAATCATTTTTAAACAGTCATTTTCACAGTTAAAAAAATGAAATCTAATTCAATAGAATGCTTACCTTGCCCACAGCGAGAGTTGCTCTTTAAATTAACTACACTCCTCAAAACAAGATCCGAAACCAATAAAGTATTTAACAAATTAAAGTTGTTAAAAACTTACATCAGGCTTTCTACAAAGAACTTTGCTCACTTTCACAGTTAAAAATGTTCTGTTTCCAAACCCCCTGCTAAAAAAGGCCTTCTTCCTGCAGCTTCTTCTGGTAGAGTGCAGGCTGTACGCCTGCTTTTACTTGTCGCAGCTGTTTTGGACGTACCTGAACTCAAGCAGTTGAGAAATCATCGGAAATTTGAGTCGGTAGGGCTACCTTTCCTGCGTATGCGGCTGACCTGTCAAGAGGATTCTTGACAGATTGGAAGTGCCGGTTTTCAGCACATGCGCTTCGCATGCCTGAAACCGGCACTTGCGAGGCCCCTATGGGTGTGTACACAGCTCGTACACACCCGTAGGGGTCAGAAAATACAGCCCATTATCTGGTCATTATCACATTGCTGTTTGCGGGAGTTTGCTGTGCGCAAATTGGCTGCCGTGTTTCCTACATTACAACAGTGACTCCACTTCAAAAAGTTCTTCATTGGCTGTAAACGCTTTGGGATGTCTGGTGGTTGTGAAAGGTGCTATATAAATGCAAGTCTTTCTTTCTTTTTCTTGCGCCTCCCCGATTTTAATCGCTACATCATTGGTGGCCATGCCTTCAGTTGCCAAGGCCCTAAGCTTTAGAATTCCCTCCCTAAACCTCTCCGCATCTCTACCTATCTTTCCTCCTTTAAGATATTCTTTAAAACCTACCTCTTTGATCAAGCTTTTAGTTATCTGCCCTAATACCTCCTTATGTGGCTCACTGTCAAATTTTGTTTTATTAACCTCCTGTGAAGCGCCTTGAGCCGTTTTACTACATTAAAGGTGCTATATAAATACAAGTTGTTGTTGTTGAAGTTGTTGTTATGGATGTGGGTCGGAGGCCTTCCTGGGTTTTTTGATGTCCTCTCATTAACATAAAGGTGGTGCACTCCCAGCAAGATTGGGCCCCATTCTGAGAATGTGGAGGTCTGGGAGGGGAGTGCTGTGATAGGCCAGTGAAGTGTGAAAGGTCAGGAGAGTGTAGAGTTCAGCTCTAGAGAGAGTTCAGCCTTGAGGTACAGTTGAACACGAGTGTATATTTTCAATAATTAATAGCTGTATGATGCAAATAAGCACTCTTTGAATCTTGGGAGAATCTGGTTTCAGTAGAAGTTCAAACTAACACTACTTTTTGAGTTAGAAAGTTAGATACAGAGGGATGGCAGTGCAGTGAACCCTTATGATGTGTGTGAATTGTGATATGTGGGCATTCATAGATCCTCAGTGTATCCAGGGGCAGCACATTTTCACTAAGTGTCGGTTAATACATTACAACGGTGACTACACTTCAAAAGTACTGCATTGGCTGTAAAGCACTTTGGGACATCTTGAAAGACACTATATAAATGCTCTTTCTTTCCTTTTCGCTTTCTATCATGATCTCTCGCTTTATAAGTGGGAGAATAAAGAATACATAGAAACATTAAAAAAAGAAACATTGATGTTCTCATGAATCCACTGAAGGCACCGAGACTCCTACATCTCTATCACCAACTGCCAGCCCAGATTGGAAGCCAATTGCTTCCTCTACTTGTGGTGTCAAGTACCAGGTGCTGGTCCGTCCTCCTCATTCTCTGGCATGTGTGCTGTCTTCTCCTGCAGGAGCAATGCACAGTGTTAATTGGATGCTGGAGCCACCAGATCCTGTAGTCACAAGCTGTCAGGATTCGAGGAAGGAATGATTGTGATGTTAGGTGTCAGGCAGCAAGGATCTAAGTTGTGAGATACTTAATATGATTGCTCCCAAGTGACTTTGTTTCTGGGACTAGGAACATGTGATACTCTTAAAGGCGATGATTGACAATTGTGCTTCTAGAATGCTCATGTGCTTCTCTGTGATTCAGTTATCTGCCCATTTATTCATCTGACACCAACCTTACCCAGTGAGATCATTAAACTTCTTCTGACACTGCAAAAGGGTCTTTGGTGTCATGGGCATTCCACTAACACCTACCTCCTACCACATGGCCTGTGCTTCTGCAGGTGATGGCCTATTCTCTGATTTTCCAACAATGGCATTCCTCTGTTCTCTAGTTTGTATCAGCAGCAATTCCATACCATCCTCTGAGCATTTAGAAGCTTGCCTTTTTCTTTCCTTAGCTCCAGACATTTCAGTCCATCTTGCAATAGGCTGCTTAGTCCTTTAACTGCATGGAACCCTTTAAATAGGAAAGTTAAATCCGTTTCTTGCATTATCTGAGCTCCTGCCGTGTATCTGGCCCCCTGCTGGTTGGACTCCTACCTCGGCCCCGCCAGCTTTAATTAAACTAGTTGTCGTCCACTTATCTTGCTATCAGACAGTGTCCTGCTGCTGCCAGGAATCTGTAGAGTGCTTTTCAAGAGTTATGTCGTTTATGCACGGCAGTCTACTGTGGAGGGTTAGTGGGTGGGGTCAGCAACCGACAGTTTCTAAACTCAAGTTACACCAGAGTTGCACCAAGAATATTTAAATTAACATACTCCGGGAAAATTGAATGTAACTCCCTTAGCTGGTGAATGGCATAACGGACATCGTGGAAATTAACAGTTCTTCATGTGTGTGTCAGCCATTGAATATAGACAGGCCTTCTGGCAGTGAGGAGTATCATAGCTGAGCCTGATCCTATTGTTTTTTAAAAGTTATTTTGTAGTTTGGGCTAAAATGCATCCAATATCAGAGCCAGGGTATCTTAAGCAATGGAATAAAGGAGATTGGGGGAAGAAAGATCAAAGGATGGCAATGGGTGACCAAGGATACAGTTGCAGAGGAGAAGAGCTCAGTAAGGAGCTGCCAGCCCAGGAGCCAGCTTTTCGTGCCTTCTGTTGCCTAGGCCCTAAGCTCTGGAATTCCCTCCCTAAACCTCTCCGCCTCTCTACCTCCCTTTCCTCCTTTAAAATGCTCCTTAAAACCTACCTCTTTGAACAAGTTTTTGGTCACCTTCCCTAATTTCTCCTTATGTGGCTTGGTGTCCAATTTTTGTCTTAGAATACTCCTGTGAAGCGCCTTGGGACATTTTACTACGTTAAAGGTACTATATAAATACGCGTTGTTGTTGTTGTTGTTGTTTTTCTTCCCTTTAATCCGGAGAAATGTTCTCACACCACGTACCTTCTATGGATATCGCAAGCAAATCTTTCCCGATGTGGTTTGTTTGTAGAGAGGAGCTGTTACACTGCTGGGTGTACACTATTGGCCATCAAATAGTGGGAAGGAGATAGAGGAGCAAATTTTCAGGTAAATTTCAGAAAGATGCAATAATAATAGAGTAATGACAATGGGGGTCTTCAATTATCCTAATATCGAAATAAGGAAAATAACAGTGTAAAGGGCAAAGAATGGGACAAATTCCTGAAAGGCGCAGAAAAGAACTTCCTTAATCAGTATGTTTCCAACCCAACAAGGAAGGAAGCAGTGCTGGATCTAGTTCTAGGAAATGAAGTGGGGCAAGTGGAGCATGTTTCATGGGAGATCCTTTTGGGAACAGTGATCACGATATCATTAGGTTTAGAGTAGTTCTGGAAAAGGACAAGGAACAATCAAATGAAAAATACTCAACTGGAGGAGGTCTAATTTCAGTGAGTGGGAAGGGATCTGGCTCTGGTGGATTGGAATCAAAGATTGGCAGGTAAAACAGTAAATGAGCAATGGGAGGCCTTCAAAGTGGAGCTAGTTCGGGTACAAACTACACACATCCCCATGAGGTTAAAAGGAAGGGCATCCAAAGCTAGAGCTTCCTGGATGACTAAAGTTATAGAGATTAAAATGAAAAAGGAATAGGAGGCTTATGATAATTATAAGGTTCATAATGTAGTAGAGAACCAAGCCGAATACAGAAAATGCAGAGGAGAACTTAAAAAGGAAATAAGAGGGCAAAGAGAGTGTATGGCACTAGATTAGCAGTTAACATAAAGCACTAAAATCTTTTAGAGACATATAAGAAGTAAAAGGATAGTCAAAGGAAAGGTGGGGCTGATTAAGGACCATAAAGGAAATCTTCTTGTGGAGGCAGAGGGCATGGATGAGGTACTGAATGAATACTTTGCATCTGTCTTCACAAAAGAAGAGGTTGCTGCCAATGTCACAGTAAAGGAGGAGTTAGTACTGGAATTGGATAAGATAACAATAGAAAAAGAGGAGATACTTAAAAGGTTGGCAATGCGCAATGTAGAAAAGCTACCCAGTCCAGATGGGATGCATCCTAGGTTGCTGAGCGAAGAAACGGTAGAAATAGTTGAAAAGTAAAATACTGCGGATGCTGGAAATCTGAAATAAAAACAGAAAGTGCTGGAAATACTCAGCAGGTCCGGCAGCATCTGTGGAGGGAGAAACAGAGTTAACACTTCAGGTCGATGACCTTTCATCAGAACTGGAAAATGTCACAGATGTAACAGGTTTTAAACAAGTACAGAAGCAGGGAAAGGGGGGATGGGAGGAAAGAACAAAAGGGAAGGTCTGTGATAGGGTGGAAGGCAGGAGAGATTAAAAGACAAAAGGGATGATGGCACAAGGCAAAAGGAGATGATAATGGGACAAGTAAAGAAACAAAAGATGGATCTCGAAGAGGTGTAAATGGGGATAGCAGAATCAGCACCTGCTATCTGAAAAAAATAGGGGCTGAGGTTATGATCTGAAATTGTTGAACTCAATGTTGGTTCCGGAAGGCTGTAAAGTGCCTGATCGAGAGATAAGGTGTTGTGCCTCGAACTTATGTTGAGTTTCATTGGAACAGTGAAAGAGGCCGAGGACAGAGAGATCAGAGTGGAGCGGAGAATTAAAGTCACAGCCGATCGGAAGCTCGGGGTCACGCTTGCGGACTGAACATAGGAACATAGGACCAGAAATTCGGTGCATTTGAGCCACCTGTTAGCGCCTCCGGGGGGGGGGGGGGGCGCTAACAGGGCACAAATGACTTTTCGCCTGGGCGCAGCGGGAGTTTAGCGGCGGCAGTAACTGGTAGCACCCCGTTCCGCTGCGCAGGCGATGACGACGTCATCACCATGCGCAGCAGACTATTTTCGCACTGCCTGCAAAATTGGCCCCGCGCCCCCTGAATCTACAGCAGGCGATGACAGCGACCGATTCAGAGGGCGGGAACGGAGCGACAGGAGGCTCGCTGGGCGGTAAGTAAAGAGAAGGTGGCGGGCAGGGGAGAAAAAATCGGCCGACTTACTTGTCGCGACCTGTTGCGTCTTTCAACGTGGGGTCCGTGCCGCGATCTGGCAGCCCGGCACCCTGCTCCCCGGTGATCCAGGTAGGACCCCACAGAGTTGTGGGCTTGGGCCCTCCCCTTTAATGAGGGGAGGAGCTCTTCCATGAGGCAGCGCTACATGCGTACAGTGCATAGCACTGCAGAACGCACCACCCTGATATTCTGTGTTAGCACTCTAAGAAGGAAGTGGAGTGCTTGAATTAGCGCTCCACCGCCCTCTGGGGCGCTAAAACTGACGTTAGCGATCGCCAGCGCTATTTTTCACCGGGCGCTAAAATGGTCGCTAACGAAATTTTCCCCCATAGGAACCTAGAAACAGGAGTAGTCCATTTAGCCCCTCGAGCCTGTTCCGCCATTCAATGAGATCATGGCTGATCTGCGACCTAACTCCATATACCCGCCTTTGCCCCATATTCCTTAATACCTTTGGTTAACAAAAATCTATCAATCTCAGATTTAAAATTAACAACTGATCTAGCATCAATAGCTATTTTCAGAAGAGAGTTCTAAACTTCTACCACCCTCTGTGTGCAGAAGTGTTTCCTAATTTCACTCCTGAAAGGTCTGGCTCTAATTTTTAGACTATGCCCCCTAGTCTTAGAATCCCCAACCAGCGGAAATAGTTTCACTCTATCTATCCTATCTGTTCCCCTTAATATCTTGAAAACTTCAATCAAACCATCCCTTGACCTTCTAAATTCCAGGGAATACAACCTTATTTTGTGTAATCTCTCCTCGTAATTTAAACCCTGGAGTCTGGGTATCATTCTGGTAAAACTATGCTGCACTCCCTCCAAGGCTAATATATCCTTCCTAAGGTGTGGTATCCAGAATTGCTCACAGTAACTCCAGGTGTGGTCTAACCAGGGCTTTGTATAGCTGCAGCATAATGTCTACCCCCTTTTACTCTAGTCCTCTAGATATAAAGGCCAGCATTTCATTAGCCTTCTTTGTTCACTTCTGTACCTGTTCATGACATTTTAATGATCTATTTCCCTGGACCCCCAAGCCTCTTTGGACCTCCACTGTTTTTATCTTTTCACCATTTAGAAAGTACCCTGTTCTATTCTTTTTAGGTCCAAAGTGGATGACCTCACATTTTCCTACATTAAAATCCATTTGCCACAGTTTTGCCCATTCACTTAATATATCAATATCTCTTTGTAATTTTATGCTTTCATCTACACTGCCTCCAATGCCGCCTATCTTTGTGTCATCAGCAAATTTGGATATGTGACTTTCATCTAACTCGTTAATAAATATGGTGAATAGTTAAGGCCCCAACACAGACCACTAGTCACATCCTGCCAATTTGAGTACCTGCCCATTATCCCTAATCTTTGTCTCCTGCTGCTCAGCTAATTTCCTAAAAAGGTCAATAATTTGCCTTCAATTCCATGGGCCTAAACTTTAGTTAACAGTCTATTATGAGGGATCTTATCAAATGCCTTCTGGAAGTCCATATAAATAACATCCATAGACATTCCCCTGTCCACTAGTTTAATCACCTCTTCAAAAAATTCAATCAGGTTTGTCAGGCATGACCTACCTTTCACAAATCCATGCTGGCTCTCGCTGATTAGCTAAAAATTTTCAAGGTGTTCAGTCACTCTATCCTTAATTATAAACTCTAGTAATTTCCCGACAACAGATGTTAGGCTAACTGGTCTATAATTTCCTGGTTTCCCTCTCTCGCCATTCTTAAATAGCAGAGTGACATGCACAATTTTCCAATCTAAAGGAACGGTTGCTGTATCGAGAGAACTTTGGAGGATTATAGTTAAGGCATCTGCAATGTGCTCACCTACTTCCTTTAAAACCCTGGGATGGAAACCATCTGGTACTGCTGATTTTTCACTCTTTAGTGCCATTATTTTCTTCATTGCTGTTATTTTGCTTACGTTAATTTTGGTGAGGCTCTGTCCCTAATTCAATATTAGTTTCCTTGTGATTTCCGGCATGTTATCCTCTTCTTCTACTGTAAAAACTGACGCAAAGTAATTATTCAACATGTCCGCCATCTCCTTATTATCATTGACAATATCACCAATATCAGATTTTAAGGGGCCAACATTGCTCCTGACCACCCTCTTTTTTCGAATAAAATTAGAAAAATTGTTTATGTTGATTTTGATATCCCTTGCAAGTTTCTTTTCATAGTCCCTTTTTGTAGCTTTTATAATCTGTTTGTCACCTTTGTTGTTCTTTGTCATTCACCAGGATTTGTGCTTTTTTTTTATTGTTTGCATTTTTGTATGCTTTTTCTTTTAGTTTTATGTTGTCTCTTACCTCTTTAGTCATCCATAGCTGTTTATTTTTGGCAAATAGTGCTCTTGCCCCTCAGGGATATAAACTGGTTCTGCATCACATTAAATTATTTTTTGAACACCTCCCACTGATCTTCGTCATTTTACCCATTAACAGGCTAAATCTGGCTCATTACTCATTACTAAATCTAATATGGTAAGCCCCCTTGTTGGTTCTAGAACATATTGTTGCATAAAACTATCCCGGACACACTCAAGAAATTTACTACCTTTCTTACATGTGCTAGTCTGCTTATTCCAATCTATATCAAAGTTAAAATCCCCATTAAGACCACTCTGCCTTTACCACATGCTTGTCCAATCTCTGCATTCGTCTCCGTGCCCAATTCTTTGGCCAGGAGTCTTCCCCCCGCACAGCTGACCCTTTCTCCCGCTTTCTAAATTCTCGTTCTACTTGGACCCCTCCGTCTGGCCTCTTACCCTCTCTAGACCTTTTCATTGCAAACTGCCGACGTGACATCGGCCGTCTCAATTTCTCTGCTCCCCTCTCTCACTCCAACCTCCCTCCCTCTGATCTTGCAGCACTCCGTTCTCTCCGATCCAACCCTAACATTATCATTAAACCTGCTGATAAGGGTGGTGCTGTTGTTGTTTGGCGAACCGACCTCTACAGTGCGGAAGCTGAACGCCAACTCTCCGACACCTCCTCCTACCTCTGACTGGACCATGACCCCACTACCGAACATCAGGCCATTGTTTCCAAGACTGTCACTGACCTCATCTCCTCTGGAGATCTTCCCTCCATGGCCGCCAACCTCATAGTCCCCCAACCCCGCACAACCCGCTTCTACCTCCTTCCCAAGATCCACAAACAGGACTGCCCTGGTAGACCCATCATTTCAGCCTGTTCTTGCCCCACGGAACATATCTCTTCCTATCTCAACTCTATTTTTTCTCCCCTTGTCCAGTCTCTTCCCACCTACATTCGCGACTCTTCCAACGCCCTCCGTCACTTTAACAGTTTCTAGTTTCCTGGCCCCAACTGTCTCCTTTTCACAATGGACGTCCAATCCCTCTACACCTCCATCCCCCACCAGGACGGCCTGAGGGCGCTCCGTTTCTTCCTTGAACAGAGGCCCAACCAGTCCCCATCCACCACCACCCTCCTCCGCCTGGCTGAACTTGTTCTCACATTAAACAACTTCTCCTCTGACTCCAGTCACTTCCTCCAAATTAAAGGTGTTGCTATGGGAACCCGCATGGGCCCTAGCTATGCCTGCCTGTTCATGGGATATGTGGAACATTCTTTGTTCCAGTCCTACTCAGGTCCCCTCCCTCACCTCTTTTTCCAGTACATCGATGACTGTATCAGTGCCGTTTCCTGCTCTCGACCTGAACTAGATAAGTATCATTCACTTTACTTCCAATTTCCACCCTTCCCTCACCTTCACATGGTCCATCTCCGACTCTTCCCTTCCCTTCCTTGACTTCTCCATCTCCATTTCTGGCGATTGGCTTTTGACAAACATCCACTACAAGCCCACTGACTCCCACAGCTACGATAGCAAAATACTGTGGATGCTGGAAATCCGAAATAACAGAAAACACTGGAAAAACTCAGCAGGCCAGGCAGCATCCGTGGAGCGAGAAACAGAGTTAACGTTTCAGGTCGAAGTCTGACGAAAGGTCTTCGACCTGAAACGTTAACTCTGTTTCTCTCTCCACGGATGCTGCCTGGCCTGCTGAGTTTTTCCAGCGTTTTCTGTTATTTCGGACTCCCACAGCGACCTGGACTACACTTCATCCCACCCCGCTTCCTGTAAGGACTCTATTCCACTCTCCCAGTTTCTCCATCTCTGTCGCATCTGTTCTGACGATGCCACCTTCCATACCAGTACTTCCGACATGTCTTCCTTTTCCCTCAACCAAGGATTCCCCTCTACTGTGGTTGACACGGCCCTTGACCGTGTCCGTTCCATTTCACGCACTTCTGCTCTCACCCCTTCCCCTCCCTCCTGGAACCACGATAGGGTTCCCCTTGTCCTCACCTTTCATCCCACCAGCCTCCACATTCAACGGATAATCCTCCGCCATTTCTGCCACCTCCAACGTGATCCCACCACCAAACACATCTTCCCCTCACCTCCCCTTTCAGCATTCCGAAGGGACCGCTCCCTTCGCGACACTCTGGTCCACTCCTCAATCACCCCTAACAGCCCTTCTCCTTCACCTGGCACCTTCCCGTGCAAGCACAGGAGATGCAACACTGCCCTTTTACCTCCTCCCTTCCCACTGTCCAGGGCCCCAAACACCCCTTCCAGGTGAAACAGCGATTTACTTGTACTTCTTGCAATTTAATATACTGTATTCGCTGCTCACGATACGGTCTCCTCTACATTGGGGAGACCAAACGCAGATTGGGTGACCGCTTTGCAGAACACCTCCGTTCAGTCCGTAAGGGGTGTCGTAAGAATGAGCCTTACGCGTGGTGAACTTAAAGTAAGCTTTAATCAACTAAAAAGGTGCTACATACAAAAGAGGTCTTACTCTATGCCTCTCCAGGATCCAACTGATCAGTCCAGTATTTATCCTGGACTAATCACAGGAAGTGATGCAATAAAGTTCGAGTCACAGGAAGCTGTATTGTGTTACCACATTCTCCCCCCCCAAAAGATTAGGAGGCCGGGATGCTCCCTCCATTTCGTAGCCGCTGGACGAGGGAGAGCCGCACCCGTTTGGGTTCTCGTAGCGGTAGAGGGCCCCTAGCCCGTTTACCCGCCGCGGGCCATGGACCAGTGTCCGAGTGATCCAGCCCGCTCTGTGAGGGGTCAGGACGATCCTGACTGTGTACTGGTGCCCGAACGGGTGTCGGGCAGGGCTGTGGCAGATCCGTTTCCGAGAGTACGGTACGGGGTGGATCGTGGCTGCGCGTGCGAGCCCCGACGGGCTCATAGTCAGTCTGCCCCAGGTCGGCACGCTGGAGTGAGGTACCAGCCGGCGTCAGATCCAGATCGTGATGAGAGGCACCTGGCGAGCCCAGAGATGTGCCTGGTACAATATCATCCCCTGGTGTCCCTCTATGTTTCGACGGGCAGGGAGCCAGATCCCGCAATGACACGGTAGATTGCCGACCGTCAGGATACCGAATATAGGCGTAGGTAGGGTTGACGTCAGTGAGCTCAACTTCATCTACCAGGGGGTCATTCTTAGACGCCCGGACATATCTTCGGAGTAGCACTGGTCCCGGTGTAGTCAGCCACGACTGGAGAGATATCCCATAGGATGAGCGACGCTGAAATCGGAAGAACCGTTCATGAGGCGTCGTATTTGTGGCGGTCGAAAGGAGGGACCATGTGGAGTGTAATGCGTCTGGAAGTACTGCTTCCCATTGCTGGTTGGGTAGGCCCCGAGATCTCAAAGCCAGACGTACCGCATTCCAGATGATAGCGTTAAAACGCTCGACTTGCCCATTCCCGACCGGATGATAAGGCGTCGTTCTGCTGGCAGCAATACCCCGTTCCGAGAGATAGGCCTTGAGTTCTCCTGACATAAAAGAAGGGCCCCGATCCGAATGAACATAGGATGCCATGCCACAGAAAGCAAATACCTGCTCAAGGCAGCTGATAACCGTGGTCGTCAGCATATTGGGGCAGGGAAAGGCAAACGGAAATACTCATCGACCATGGTCGACAGATAAGTGTTGCGAGTTGAAGAGGGCAACGGCCCCTTAAAATTGATGCTAAGCCGTTGCATTGGCTGGGTCGCATGTATGAGTATACCACCCAAGGGGCGGAAAAACTGAGGTTTCAATTCCGCACAGACTCTGCAGTCCGAGCACATCTTCTTTACATCCCCGGTAGAGAATGGGAGATTTCGGGACTGCACGAAGTGTAGCATGCGAGTAACGCCCGGATGACACAACCCATCATGGATGTCTACGAGCGTAGAGGGTGCCATGGCGGAGCAGAATGCTCGTGTGAGGGTATCCGGAGCCACATTCTCCTTGCCAGGTCGATAGTGGATGGTGTAACCAAAAGAGGCCAATTCCAGCCGCCAAAGCTGGATTTTATTATTTTTAATTTTGGTCCGTTTTCGATTATCGAGCATGAAGGCGACCGATCGCTGGTCCGTGATTAAGGTAAAGTGCTGGTGAGCTAGGAGATGACTCCACTTCCGTACTGCCTCTATGATGGCTGTAGCTTCTTTCTCGACTGGAGGATAATGTAGCTCAGCCCCTTGAAAAGTCCTGGACAAAAATGCCACCGGACGACCTTCCTGATTCAGAGTGGCCGAGATAGCCACCTCTGAGGCATCACACTCAACAACAAAAGGAAGACTCTCATCGATGGAGTGAAGAGCCGCTTTCTCCAACTGTTTTTTCAGGAGGTTAAAGGCTGCAACAGCCGCTGTGTCTAGTGGGAATGTGCTGGCCTTCAGTAGAGGTTGGATTCGGTCCGAGAAGTTAGGAATCCATTTAGCATAGTATGCAAACAGGCCGAGGGCCCGGCGCAAGGAGGCTGGATTCTTAGGTGGCGGGAGTTCTTGGAGTGGGCGAAGCCTTTCAGGGTCAGGTTTAATGATGCCATTGCCCACACAATAGCCAAGGATGTTGATGGTTGGTTGTGACTCAATGGATTTAGCCGCATTTAATGTCAAATTACGGTGCTGGAGTGCATCCCAAAATCGTTGGAGATTGGCGTCATGTTCCCGCTGATTGCGACCTGCGACAGTAATATTGTCCAGATAAGGAAACGTATCCTTCAAGTCTTCCTGTTTGACCAGGTCATCCATTGCTCGCTGGAAGACAGCCACTCCATTAGTGACCCCAAAGGGGAGGCGACAAAACTGATACAGCCGTCCATTGGCTTCAAAGGCCGTATACTGCTTGTCTGAGACCTTCAAGGGTACCTGATGATAGGCACTTTTCAGATCATATGTTGAGAACACTGTGTACTCAGCCAGTTTATTAACCATATCATCGATGCGCGGCAATGGGTATGCGTCCAAGTCCGTATATTGATTGATGGTCTGTGAATAGTCAATGCACAGCCGTTTCTTGTGAGGTTGTAGAGGGTTCTTAACAATAACGACCTGGGCGCGCCATGGCGACGAACAAGGCTCGATGATATCCTCTGCTAAAAGCCGAGAAATCTCAGCCGCAATAAAAGACTGGTCTTCCTGACTGAAACGTCATGACTTTGTTATAATCGGTTTGCATCGAGGAGGGATACTGGTAAACAGTGAGGGTTCATCCAGTGAAGCTGCTGACAATGCACAGAACGGTAATCGAGGTCGTATATTAGAAATAGTGAGTTCAGGTTTGGATCCGCCGAACTCAATGGTGAGCTTCTTATGCTGCTTTTGAAAATCCAGCCCTAAGATAAGATCACTACATAATACCTTGAGCACCGAAAGCCAGGTGGAGGGATACCTGTGACCATTAAGTATTATTTCAACCATACAAAAGCCAGAAATTCTGGTATTAAGTGATGACTGAGCCATCGCAACTGCCTGGTCCGATGGGAAAACATGTAGCTTTAACTCTGCAACAATCTGTTCCCTAATGAAACTATCAGTGCTACCTGAGTCAATTAAGGCATCTAAAGTAGGTCCATTAATTGATGCTTTTGTAGCTGCATGGAATAGGTTCTGAGGACAAGCAGCTGTAATTGGTGTTGTTGCACAAAGAGTGGCTGAAACTCTAGGTGTGTTTCTTCGAGAGGAAACCCGAGAGGAAGCACAATAGATGTTAGCCGGAACATCTTGATAGGCCCTTACTGGGGCAGTTCGGTAGGACTTAGCTTGATAAGCCCTCGTAGAGGCTCTTGATAGGCAAACCTTTGCAAAATGACCCTTTTTGTTGCAATGACTGCAAAACGCATTGCGAGCAGAGCAGAATTTCCGAGGGTGAAACTCATCACCACAAAAGAAGCATTTCTTAGATTGCCAAGAGGCTGCCACAGTGGGGTCATCATCCTCTTCATCAGTGAAGTCATCAGATTGATCGTCAGGGATAAAGACCTCCCTAATAGAGTTCACCTGTGGCCTCTTAAATCGCCTGACTGTAGTTAAGGCAGTAGACCGAGGTCTGGGCACTGTATAAAGGTCTGAATTTCTTTTTGCCAGATCTAGAGAGCAAGCCATGTCATAAGCTCTCTGAAGCTCAAGTGTCTTACTTTCCAGTAGACGCTGGCGTATAAATGGGGAGGCAAATCCGCAGATGAAAGCATCATGGATCATTTCTTCACGGTACAGCTCAACTGAGGCCGCCTGAAAGTTACAGTCCATACTAAGTCTGCGAAGCTCTTGGAGGAATTTATCAATGGATTCCTCCGGCCCTTGTTGGGCTGTAGCTAGTAGATGTCTGGCATAGACCTCATTCGGTGTCTTAGTATATAGTCTCTTATTCGTCCGAATTGCCTCCTCGTAACTGTCCCATTCCTCCAAATACTGAAATACATTCGGGGTGACACAGTTGATGAGTATCCGCAACTTTGAGTCATCATCAGCCTTGCAATATTCAAGAAAATTGTCAAACGTGCGATACCAGTGTTTCCACACCTTACCGGCTGCTGGGGTGTTTGGGTCCAAGTCAAGACGCGATGGTTTAAGGATGTTTTCCATGATGGGTGATTCCCTGGATCCTTAGTTCCGAGTTCGTCCAAAAAGTTTGAGTGCGAAGTTTTCCAAAGTTGATTCAATTGTCGTAAGAATGAGCCTTACGCGTGGTGAACTTAAAGTAAGCTTTAATCAACTAAAAAGGTGCTACATACAAAAGAGGTCTTACTCTATGCCTCTCCAGGATCCAACTGATCAGTCCAGTATTTATCCTGGACTAATCACAGGAAGTGATGCAATAAAGTTCGAGTCACAGGAAGCTGTATTGTGTTACCACAAGGGGGACCCTGAGCTACCGGTCGCCTGTCACTTTAATTCACCGCTTCACTCCCACTCTGATCTCTCTGTCCTCGGCCTATTACATTGTTCCAATGAAGCTCAACGTAAGCTCGAGGAACAGCACCTCATCTTTCAATTAGGCACTTTACAGCCTTCCGGACTTAACATCGAGTTCAACAATTTCAGACAATAATCCCTGCCCCTATTTTTCATGCTGTATGATTTGCCAATCCCATTTGCAACATTTTATCTTTCCTGCCTCTTACATAAGCACAGTATGTTCTTTCAACTCCTTCCTCCCCTCCTAACCCCCCCCCCCCCCGTCTCTGCACCTACTTAATGGCCCAAAAATTAGTGCCGCTACGCGAGAGTACGCACTGTATACTCTCGCGTATTCTGTCACCAATTGTCGGTTTTCTGCATGCACTGCGCATGCGCTGAAAACCGGCATTTGGTTTTTGGAAAAGGGGGCGGTTCCTCGGTGCACCGCGTGCGCGCTACAGGCTGCGCGCACGCTGTGCACTTAGTGCTTTGGACGCGCAGGTAAGGACGGAAGATTTTAGAAATGAAAAAAGGAGGAGTAAGACCCACTTTTAACAAGGTAAGTAGTGAATTAAGTATTATTTTGAATTTTTTTTAACAGGTATATCTTTTTTAGGGACTTTAAAGACAGGTAAGTTTAGTTTTATAACTTTTTAAAAGATTTTAAATTTTTTCAAAAATTTAATTTTTTATTTAAAATGGTTAATTTATTTAACTATACTTATTTTATTAATGTGATGTTTTTTTTTTAAATTTAATTGAGGTTTAGCTGTTATTTTGGGGGTATGTAAGATTCATAGCTTTCACACCACGTATGTGAAACTTATGAATGGAAGATGATCCCACAGCTCGCACGAATTCACTACGCCGGTGGGATACGCAAGCACTGCCCAGCTGATGTCTAGAACATCAAGTTCGTGCGAGCTGGATCTGAAAAAGCCAACGCGGAGTGAGAGATCGCGCCTGCTCCTTACCCCCGCGGGAACAGAGCGAGATCAATTTCTGGGCCATTATCTGTTACATCTCCAGCTTTTTCCAGTTCTGATGAAGGGTCCCAGACCTGAAACGTTAACTCTGTTTCTCTCTCCACGGATGCTGCCTGGCCTGCTGAGTATTTCCAGCATTTTCTGTTGTTATTTCTGCATTTATACAATCTATCATTTCACAGCTGCTACCAGGAGGCAGCTCCCACTATAGTCTTAAATCCTTTTCTATTTCTTAATTCTATCCATAAAGTCTCCACTGCCTGCTTACCTCTCGTTATATCCTCTCTTCACTTCAAAATGTTTTCATCCTCACTCACTAAGGCTATTCCTCCCCCTCTACTATTTTCCCAATCTTTCCTGTAGACCTTATAACCTGGTATATTTAGTTCCCAGTCCTGACCGTCTTGCAGCCATGTCTCAGTAATGCCTACCATGTCATACCCTCCAAGTTGAATTTGCGCCAGCAGTTAATTCAATGTATTTCTTATACTCTGTGCGTTTGTATAAAGAACACTTATTTGGGCCACACACCCTAACCTGTCCTTCAGCTCTAATGTGTTACTCACATGTTTCTTATTTCTCTCTCCTGGTTTAATCACATTACATCTTTTAGTTTTCCCTTTTACTGGAGTGCCTAAAGCACAATTTCTGACTGTTACTCTACTCTCTTCCTTTTCGTTTGTTTTTGAACTATTATTTGTACTACATTTTCCACCTGAGCCCTCCGCCCTATTTACTAGTTTAAAGTCCTTGTGACCGCCCTATTTATCATTTCTGCCAGGACCCTGGTCCCAGACCGGTTCAGGTGGAGCTGGTCCCAACGGTACAGTTCCTTCCTGTCCCAATACTGGTGTGTACGGAGGTGTTCCGCAAAGTGGTCACCCAATCTGCATTTGGTCTCCCCAATGTAGAGGAGACTGCATCATGAGCAATGAATACAGTATACTAAATTGAAAGAAGTACAAGTAAATTGCTGTTTCACCTGGAAGGAGTGTTTGGGGCCCTGAACAATGGGAAGGGAGGAGGTAAAAGGGCAGGTGTTGCATCTCCTGCGCTTGCATGGGAAGGTGCCATGGGAAGGGGAGGGGGTGTTGGGGGTGATTGAGGAGTGGACCAGGATGTTGTGGAGGCAACGGTCCCTTTGGAATGCTGAAAGGGAAGGGGAGAGGAAGATCTGTTTGGTGGTGGGATCACGCTGGAAGTGGCAGAAATGGCAGATGATGATCCGTTGAATGTGGAGGCTGGTGGGGTGGAAGGTGAGGACAAGGGGAGCCCTATCGTGGTTCTGGGAGGGAGGGGAAGGGGTGAGAGCAGAAGTGCAGGAAATGGAAGGGACACAGTCGAGGGCCATGTCAACTATGGTAGAGGGGAATCCACAGCTGAGAAAAAAGGAAGACATATCGGAAGCACTAGTACGGAAGGTGGCATCGTCAGAACAGATGCAGCGGAGACGGAGAAACTGGGAGAATGGAATTGAGTCCGTACAGGAAGTGGGGTGGGAGGAAGTGCAGTCATGGTAGCTGTGGGAATCAATGGACTTATAGTAGATTTTGGTCGATAGGCTATCCCCAGAAACGGAGACAGAGAAGTCGAGGAAGGGAAGGGAAGAGTCAGAGATGGACCATGTGAAGGCGAGGGAAGAGTGGAAATTGGAAGTAATGTTGATGAAATTTTCCAGTTTGGGGAGAGAGCAGGAAACGGCACCAATATAGCCATTAATGTACCAGAAAAAGAGGTGAGGGCGGGAACCTGAGTAGGACTGGAACAAAGAATGCTCCACATATCCCACGAAAAGGCAGGCATAGCTAGGACCCATGCGGGTTCCCATAGCAACATCTTTAATTTGAAGGAAGTGAGTGGAGTCAAAGGAGAAGTTGTTCAATGTGAGAACAAGTTCAACCAGGTGGAGGAGGGTGGTGGTGGATGGGGACTGGTTGGGCCTCTATTCAAGTAAGAAGTGGAGCGCCCTCAGGCCATCCTGGTGGGGATGGAGGTGTAGAGGGATTGGACGTCCATGGTGAAAAGGAGACGGATAGGGCCAGGAAACTGGAAACTGTTAAAGTGCTGGAGGGCGTCGGTAGAGTTGCAGATGTAGGTGGGAAGAGACTGGACAAGGGGAGAAAAAAATAGAGTTGAGATAGGAAGAGATAAGTTCCGTGGGACAAGAAAAGGCTGAAATGATGGGTCTACCAGGGCAGTCCTGTTTGTGGATCATGGGAAGGAGGTAGAAGCGGGCTGTGCGGGGTTGGGGGACTATGAAGTTGGAGGCCGTGAAGGGAAGATCTCCAGAGGCAATAAGGTGAGTGACAGTCTTGGAAATGATGGTAGTGGTGTCATGGTCCAGGGGAAGGTAGGAGGAGGTGTCAGAGAGTTGGTGTTCAGCCTCCGCAAGGTAGAGGTCAGTTCGCCAAACAATAACAGTGTCAGCAGGTTTAATGACAATATTAGTGTTGGATCTGAAAGAACAGAGTCCTGCAAGTTCAGAGGGAGGTAGGTTGGAGTGAGTAAGGGAAGCAGAGAAATTGAAATGGCCGATGTCACACCGGCAATTCCCAATGAAAAGATCTAGGGAGGGTAAGAGGCCAGAGGGAGGGGTCCAGGTAGAACGAGAATTCTGAAGATGGGAGAAAGGGTCCACTGTGCGGAGGGAAGACTTCTGGCCAAAGAAGTGGTCACAGAGGCGAAGGCGACAGAAAAAGAGCTCAGCATCATGCCAAGCTCAAAATTCATTGAGGTGGGGGCATAAGAGGATGAAGCTCAGTCCTTTGCTGAGGACTGATCATTCGGGGTCAGAGAGGGGAAGGTTAGAGGGGATAATGAAAACACGGCAGGGGGTGAGATTAGAAGAAGGGATGGGGTCAGAGGAAAGTGATGGGAAAAAAGTTTCTAGAGGGGAGTGGGTATTCAAGAGTTGTTGAAACTTGCCATCCTTGACACCTGAAGGAAGAAAAAAAGTTTATTTTTAAAGTACTGGATGAGGCGAAGGATGAAATGGAACTGTGGACCAGGACAGCTTTGAGATAGTATGAGTTGGTGCTGCTGAAGAGAGAGAGAGGTTGAGAGCATGCATGGCAACGCACGTCATGGAGAGGATCTCAGGATGCGGAGAGAGCGGTGGTTCAAGGAATGCTGAATATCTTGGAGATATCTGTAATCATGGGTGTATCCAAAACATGAATCAGGGGGAACTTTACTCTTCATATAGACTGGGCAAATCAAATTGGCAAAGGAAGTCTGGAGGACAAGTTCATGGAATGCATTTGAGGCAGTTTCCTAGAACAATACACCATGGAATCAATCAGGCTATTTTAGATCTTGTATTGTGTAATGGGATAGGGGTAATAAATAATATTATAGTAAAGGATCCTCTGGGGAAGAGTGATCATAATATGATAAAAATTTCACATTGAGTTTGAGAGTGAAATACTTAAATACGAAATGAGAGTCTTAAACTTAAATAAAGTCAATTATATAGATATAAGGGGCGAATTAGCTAAGGTAGATTGGGAAATTAGATTAAAAGGTATGACGGTAGATAAGCAGTGGCAAACATTTAAAGAAATATTCCAAAATTCTCAACAAATGTACATTCCATTGAGAAATAAAAACTCCATGGGAAAAGTGATCCATCCGTGGCTAACTAAAGAAGTTCAGGATAGTATTAGATTAAAAGAGGCTTATAATGTTGTGAAGAATAGTAGTAAGCCTGAGGATTGGGAGAGCTTTAGATACCAGCAAAGCGATGATCAAAAAATTGCTAAAAAGGGAGAAAATAGAATATGAGAGTAAACTAGCAAATTGTAAGAACTTCTACAAGTATGTAAAAAGGAAGAGAGTAGCAAAAGTAAGTGTTGGTCCCTTAGAGGCTCAGAAAGGTGAAATTATAATGGGGAATAAGGAAATGGCTGAGACTTTAAACAAATATTTTGTATCTGTCTTCACAGTAGAAGACACAAAAAGCATATACCAAAAATAACGGGGAACCAAAGGGCTAATATGAGTGAGGAATTTAAAGTAATTAATATCAGTAGAGAAAAAGTACTTGAGAAACTAATGGGACTAAAAGCCAACAAATCCTCTGGACCTGACGGCCTATATCCTAGGGTTCTAAAAGAGATGGCTGCAGAGACAGTGGATGCACTGGTTGTGATCTTCCAAAATTCCCTAGATTCTAGAACAGTCCCAGTAGATTGGAAGGTCGCAAATGTAACACCGCTATTCAAGGAAGGAGGGAGAGAGAAAACAGGGAACTACAGGACAGTTAGCCTGACATCAGTCGCTGGGAAAATGTTGGTATCCATTATTAAAGAAGTGGTAACAGGGCACTTAGAAAATCATAATTTGATTAGGCAGAGTCAACGTGGTTTTATGAAAGGGAAATTGTGATTAACTCATTTATTAGAGTTTTTTGAGGATATAACTAACATGGTAGATAAAGGAGAACCAGTGGATATAGTATATTTGGATTTCCAAAAGGCATTCAATCAGCTGCCACATAAAAGGTTGCTATGCAAGATAAGGGCTCATGACGTTGGGAGTAACATATTAGCATGGATAAAGGATTGGTTAACGGACAGAAAACAGGGAGGAATTTATTCACTCAGAGGGTTGTGAATCTTTGGAATTCTCTACCTGAAAGGGCTGTGGATGCTGGGTTGTTGAGTATATTCAAGGCTGAAATAGATAGATTTTTGGACTCTAGGGGAATCAAGGGATAAGGGGATCGGGCAGGAAATTGAAGTTGAGGTCAAAGATCAGCCATGATCTTATTGAATGGTGGAACAAGCTTAAAGGGCTGTATGGCCTACTCCTGCTCCTAATTCTTATGTTCTTATGAAGGGTGGAATTTCAGTTGGAATCCATGTGGAATAAGTTGGAGCCGGAGACAGTTGCTGAGGAAAGAGATGTGGCTGTGAAAGCGAGTTTTAGTAGATACCTAATCAAACATGAGAAGGGAAACAGAAAGCAATGAAGGTAAACAAGGTAAAAGAGACAAATGGAAATCCCATCAGAGAGAAGAGCAGAACTTCTTCAAGTTGGGCATTCCTGGAAGAGAAGCGGCAGTGAATTAAACACTAATACAAAAGCAAAATACTACGGATGCTGGAAATCTGAAATAAAAACAGAAAATGCTGGAAATACTCTGCAGGTCAGGCAGCATCTGCAAAGAGAGAGAAACAAAGTTAACATGTCAAGTCAGAATTGGAAAATGTTACAGATGTAACAGGTTTTAAGCAAGTACAGAAGCAGGGAAAAGGGGGATGGAAGGATAGAACAAAAGGGAAGGTCTGTGATAGGGTGGAAGGCAGGAGAGATTGAATGACAAAAGGAATGACTCAATGTTGAAGCTCAATGTAAGATCGAGGAACAGCACCTCATCTTTCGACTGGGCACTTTACAGCCTTCCAGACTCAACATTAAGTAGAACAATTTTGGATCATAACCTCTGCCCACATTTTTTCGGACAGCAGGTGCTGATTCTGCTATTCCCATTTACACCTCTTCTATACCCATCTTTGTTTCTTTACTTGTCCCATTATCACCCCATTTTGCCTTGCGCCATCATCCCTTTTGTCATTCAATCTCTCCTATCTCAGACCTTCCCTGTTGTTCTTTCCTCCCATTCCCCCTTTTCCTGCCTCTGTACTTGCTTAAAACCTGTCACATCTGTAACATTTTCCAGTTCTGATGAAAGGTCATCGACCTGAAATAACAACAGAAAATGCTGGAAATACTCAGCAGGCCAGGCAGCATCTGTGGAGAGAGAAACAAAGTTAGCGTTTCAGGTCTGTAACCCTTCATCAGAACTGGAAAAGTTTAGAGATGTAACAGGCTTTAAGCAGGTGCAGAGGCAGGGAAAGGGGGAGGGGAGGGGAAGAAGGAACTGAAGACTGTTCCTTCAGGAAGGATGTTGAGGCCTTGGAGAGGGTGCAGAGGAGATTTACTACAATGGTACCAGGGATGCAGAACTTTAGTTATGTGGAGAGACTAGAGAAGCTGGGATTGTTCTCCTTAGAGCAGAGAATGTTAAGGGAAGGTCTGAGAGAGGTGTTCATAATCGCAACGCGTCTTGATAGAGTAAATAAGGAGAAATTGTAATTGGCAAATGAACCAGATGTGACATGAAGAAAAATATTGTTTTACAACAAGTTGTTATGATCTGGAATGGCTGATAGGTTGGTGGAAGCAGATTCAATAGTAACTTCCAAAAGGGAATTGGATAAATACTTAAAGGGGAAAATTTTGCAGGCGTATGGGGAAAGTGCAGGGGAGTGGGACTAATTGGACGGGTTTTTCAAAGAGCCGACACAGGCACGATAGGTCGCATGGCCACCCTCTGTGATATATCATTCTATGATTCTATGAGGTTACAGAACCAAGGCGAGTAGATGGAATTAAAATACAGATCAGCCATGATCTAATTGAATCGAGTGGCAGAATGGCCTACTCCTGTTCCTATTTGGCAAGGTAGAGATCAGGTCTGTGGAGGCTGAACACTAAGGGCTGGATTTTGTCTTGGGGTCGGGTTGGGGTCGTGTTACCCACATTTCGTGTTGCCCCCCTGACTCCAGATTAATGTGGATTAATGATGCGATTTTAACTTAATTGGCCAATTGAGTTCCCACATGTGGGAACCCCTGGCCAATGAGTTATTCCAGTCTGAAAGTCGCCTCCGATGATGTCATCATTGCTGCTGCATTTAAGGTCTGCAGCAAGCCTTGCTTCCTCTGCAGGCTCCCAAGCTTTTGGACCTGTAATCTCAGCACCTGCAGCAGGAATGGCCAGCCAATGGCCCAGGGCTGCTCCCAGGTTCCATGATGTTGCCCTTCAGGCTTTGGTAGATGGAGCAAGAGCCAACAAGGAGGTGCTCTTCCCCTCCTCAGGGAGGAAGAAGCCTCCCCAGCAGACAAAGGCTGTGTGGGTCCAGATCGCCCAGGAGGTCACCTCTTTATCTCTGACAAGCAGGACCTGGATCCAGTGCAGGAAGAGGTTTCATGACCTTCTACGTACTGCTAAAGTGAGTATGACTTTCCCTTCACCCTCAATCTGATCTCCATTGCCTCTCCTCACCAGCACTCAGCTTTAGCAACCTCTTCCTCCATATCCCACTTGACACTGACATCCATGCACCCTTACCCATTCCCTCTCCCTCTATGGTCACATTCACCTTACTATTCCACTATGCAGCCCTCACACTCCCTATCACTGTCATGCTATGAAAACAACTTACAACACACAGGGTGGGCCCTTGGTCTTGCCACCTCACTCCATCTTTGTCTCCTTCTAAGCATCTATGCTATGGACTCTCTACACTCACTCCTTCAATCTCACTCAAACTCCACTTGTCTCCCTCATTGCAGGAAAAGAGAGCTCACAATAAAAGAGAAAGAGCCAGGACAGGAGGAGGCCCACCCTCATTAGCCCAGCTCACCCCCTGGGAGGAGGCGGTCCTGGAGATCGTGGGCGTCCAGGAGGAAACGCAAGTGGGGGACGGACAGACAGGTGCATCAGAGCAAGCTGGTGACTGAATAGTGTTCCATCTCTCTCATTGACATTGCATGAGTCGCTGATAATGAATCTGAAGCTCTAACAGATGGATTTATGATCATCTGCAATATGCAATGTGCATGTAACCTTGGCATCACATCTCTGACTCTTTCCTTTACTCCCCCACAGGACCATCGCAAGCACCCGTCCCCACTAGCCAGGAGGACCAGCCTGAGCAGACAGACTCCTCAGAGGAAGCTGCAACCTCTGAGGGCACAGCTTCAGCAGAACTAAGCACACCCAGCACCAGCGCAGAGACTCACACCTCGGTGGGACCCTCGGGACATAGAGTAGTGTTGTCACCTGGTGTATCACAGCTCACAAGTGAGCAGCAGCAGGGACAGCAGTGGAGAGTCCTAGTCGTAGGGCGCAGGACTCTCATAGCTTGGCTCAGCTGCATGTTGACCCTCTGCCTCTGGGGCCATCCATAAGATCAGCAGTGCTGGGACTCCAGGAACAGATGCAGGAGTCTCTGACAGGTTTTATCTCCAGGGTCGCTGCGAGTGTGGAGCGAATGGAGGAGTCCATAGCGAACATGAGCAGAGCCTTTGTGGAGTCATTGGCGCATGAACGCATCACCATGGAAAGGATGGCAACCTCCATGGAGGTGATAAGTCGCCAGAGTGCAGAAAACATGGTCATTGTTCTGAATAGAATGACATCTCTGGAGGAGCGATGGTCATCTATTGAACAGAGAAACCAGACCTTCATGGAAGTCCTTCTGAGTAGGACTTCCAGTGCAGATACGGGTCCCCATGGCCCCCCTGATGTGCAGCAAGGTGCTCTCAAGCCACTTGCAAGCACTGAGGTGGACCTGACCCATGAGAGGGATGTTGGTGGCACACAACAAGGAGGTGGGGGCTCCTCTCCAAGCGCTCACACTTCCATGCCACTGACAGGTCCTCACTCAGAGCCCCACCAGAGTCCGCACCCAAGTGAGATCGGCGTCTCAACCCCTGCCCAGCCGTAAGAGCAGCAGACTGTTGCCGAGCCCTCTCAGGTTCGCAACCCCAGAGGACGCCCACCACAGGAGTCGAGACAGGAGCAGCAACAAAGTGAGCAGGGGGCCTCCACTTCTGCTGAAGCCACAGGGGAAGCACCACGTAGGAGCACACGTAAGAGAAAGAATCTGCACAAATAGTCACAAGGGTAGTCACTTGGGTGAATTTTGATGTGTATTGTTAAGAAGCCATCAGGTCTAAAGTGTAAATAAAAACTCTGATGGCTACAGCTGCAGTTGTGGCGTCTGTCATTTCGCTAATGGGACTTCCACAATGAGGCCTTAGGATAACTTGCAATTGTCAGTATGGTGGTCACAGTGTTAGGGATCCGTTGGGTCTGGGCCATTGTCGTAGCTCTGGTAAGAAGCTACGAGGCAAAAGTGCTTTCTTGTCTAGGCTAAGCAAATCTGGCCAAGATGAGTGCGTTCCTTGCATTCCGGGCAGCTATGGTCTCGCGTAATGCTGCCGCTGGTTGAGGGGCCTCTGCAACTTGTTCGTTCTCTCTCTCCTCCTCCTCCTCCTCCTCCTCCTCCTCATCTGAGGAGGCTATGTGAGGAGCCACTTGGTCCTCCGGCATCTGTAAGCCACGACGCTGTGCCATGTGAAGTGCACAGCAAACCACGACGATTCTGGAGACCCTGGCTGCTGAGTATTGCAGGGCTCCACCTGATCTATCCAGGCATCTGAAGCGCATCTTCAGCATACCGATGGTTTGCTCGATTATGGATCTGGTGGAAATGTGGCTGGAGTTGTAGCTCTCCTCAGCTGCATTGGATGGGCTCCTCAACGGCGTCATTAGCCACGTATTCAGGGGATAGCCCTTGTCTCCAAGTAGCCATCCGTGAAGTTGGTGTGGAAGTGTATTTTTAGTTGGATACAAAATGGCTTCTTGGACACAAAATGGCTTCCTAAGACACAGAATATAAAATCTAAAATGGCCTACACAATGTCTGTTAGAAAGATTAGCCAATTGTTTATAGTTTCAACCTAATGAAGGAATTTCAGTTTGTAGACTGTTTTAATTGCCCCCAATAAATAATTTAGGATTGTAGATCAAAGAAGTTTACAAGGCTATGGTGTGAAGTACTATCTCCCTTGAATTCTAGATGGTGTGGTGGGAGAAATCACACGTAACCCTTTGGAGGGATTCCTGCTGTTTTAAATCTTTATGACCTCTAGAAAGACCTTTCATGTACAGTATACACAAATACTCTTTTAACTTGTTTTATAGGCACTATGCTGTCAATTAATGATTTATTACCATGTCATGTGATATCGGAAGCTTGTATTTTTTCTGAACTATAAAATTTCGAGCAGTTTTTTGTATTTGCAGAGTGTCATCATAGCCTAGTTTTGACTATGGTTGCATTCTCCTTGCAGCAAGTAAAATAATAAACTTCCTTTGATGATACTTATGTTTAAAGAGTCTTACTAGGAAGTCGAAACTTCGACAGTATTACTTGGAGGTTCCGCCGAGATCGCTTGCTACCTTTCGGTAAGTCACGGACAAAGGACACCACAAATTTCTAGTGACAAATCCTGAATGGCCACTGTGATGTTTTATCACATAAAAAGGATTTCTCATTAGATACTAAATTGGTGCAGTCTGTTTCTTCCGACGGTGACACAGCGATCTGTAGGACTCGAGTTTTGGATTTGAGTTGAATCCTGTAACTTTTGCTTCTTTTATTTCTAATGTTAAGAGGAGGGGGAGGATTTTGGCGGCTCAAGTTTCAAAACTGTCGGGCAGAGGAGGTAAGGAAAAAAAAATGTCGGCAGGGTTGTGTCCCGGACTGAAAGGTACCAGGTTGTGAGAAAGCGCTAAAAGATTAAAACTGCAGTATCAAGGGTGGGTCCCTTGAGCCGGAGAAAAGAGTCTCGCGGCAGAAAGGTTTAGATAAGAAACCTTCATATATAGAGTATAAGTTAAATGTTAAGGACTCAGTTTGTAGTGGCGAACAACGCAAACTGGGAATTGACTATTTGTTTAGCTTAAAGTATAAGGTTAAATGTTTGATTACTTGATTTGTTTGCCTGTTTGGGCTTTTGTGTTACTTATCATTGTCTTTATTGTTGTCAATTCTTGTTATTGTTTGTCATTTGTGGAGCTCCGAAGGGTTAATAATAATCGTAAAGGGGTAAAGGGTGAAATTTGCAATTCAGAAGACGAGTGCCTAGTATAACTAAACTTTACTAAGATGGGAGCTTCACAGAGCAAGATCCCAGAAAAAGGAACTCCAGCCTTTTACATCTTCCAGAACTGTGGTTGGATGTCCACAAGGGATTTGCCTGATTGGTCTAAATGGACCAAGAATGGCAGACACCCGTTCCCCATTGACGGAACCTTTAATGTGGATAGAATTACATGTCTGGAGGACTGTCTCACAAATAGAGACCCACAAAGAAAAGGTAAAAAGTCAGTAAATTGGTCAGCCTTTTCAGACTGGAAAAAGGAAGCAGAAAGGCGTAAGGACCGTAGTATACAAGCCAGTAGATCTGAAATTAAAAATAAGAGAAAAGAGCAAGAGCCCAGTGGTAAATTGGCTAAACAAGATGAAGTTAGACAAATGACTTTAAGACAAACCCCGAAGCCTACCGCTGATACCTCTCTTTACACTCCTTTACCCATGTCTCATTCAAGTGATGACGGGGATCAGGGATGGTACAGAAAACCTCCCGCATATGAAGAGCGACTACAGGGTACAGCGAATAGTGAAGTACCCGACCTCCAAAATGGAGATCAGGGGTCTAGCCCAGTTCACACCACCGTTAACGGAGGTCCAAGTCAAAATACCAGATCCCACACAGTCCGCAATAGGCATCCGCTCAGACGGTTCCCTAACGTCCACGAGTCTGACGGAGATCCAGTTGTTGTCCATCGCCCATGGACAGCTTCCGAGCTACGGACAATAATCCACGAGTTACCGAACCCCTCAGAAGACTTAGAAAAAGCAATTAGTGAGCTCAAAAGCACCATTATTTGCCATCAGCCCACTATTGTGGACGTTGACCAGCTACTCAGGGCTTGGTTAAAAGATTCCAGATACCGCCTTTTAACAGAAGGCGAAGATAGTTTCCAAGATATTAACGATCATAAAACAGACAAGGGATGGAATCCAGAAACACTACCAAATGATCAATTCTGGACCAAATTCTATAGAGTAATGCATATTAAATTCCCAAAAAGAACTAATTGGACAAAAATAATTGAGACAACTCAGAAAAAGGACGAAGACGTTGAGGATTATATAGAAAGAATAGAAACAGTTATGGGGCAGCATTCTGGAATGACCAAAGAAAATTACCAGATTCCTTTAATCAATGCCCTTGTAAATGGTCTCAGAGCGGAATTTAAAGAACCATTGACTCTAGTCTGCCTAGATTGGAGACATAAAACAACTCCTGAGCTAACACAAATTCTAAAAGGAATTCAGGAGAGAAATAGAGACCAAAAGAACAAGGTTTCCCTCTTAATGGAACAAGCAGCTTTTGCAGCCCCGACTGCCCAGACAACCATTTATTATCAGGGTCAATACAGAGGACAAGGCAGAGGGAATAACAGAGGTAGAATTAGAGGAAGAGGTAGAGGAGGGACAGGCAGAGGCCAGTGGAACGGAGGAGGTGCAAACTCTCCATGTTTTAACTGTGGTCAGATCGGACACTGGAAGGCTAACTGCCCGTTCCCCAAGCAGCAAAGTCAAGGCTGGGGAGGTGCACCAAACGATGTAGATACCCAAGCCCAGGTTTACACTCGTCCGCAGGCAGGTTTTACAACAGGGAACCCTTGGGGAGGTCAAAATATGGAAGGACAATTTGGATCCCCATGGCAAAATTATTCAAAATGACGCAGAGAAACAGCCCCGAATGTTACCCACATTCTTCAGTTACCTTCAGTATCAGTAAATTCTAAAGATGAGCCATACTTATCCATAAAAATGCAGGGCAAGAAAGTTCCTTTTCTTGTTGACACAGGAGCCACAAGCTCACTATTAACAAAGCAATATGCTAGAGGAGCCCCATGTACAGAAAAGAATGTCACATGTGTAGGACTCTCCGGCGTCTCACAGACTATGACGTGGTCACAACCATTAGCAATACAAACAGACAATTTTTCTGGTCAGCACGCCTTTCTCCTATCAGACGACGCCCCTATGAACCTTTTAGGAAGAGATTTGCTATGCAAAATGCAAGCAACAATAATATGTTCCGAAAAAGGACTACAGGTGTACATCCCTACTGATAGATGCACTATGTGTCCTTTACAAGAATGCTCCCCTCCAGTTATTTGACGGGAAACGGAGCAAGTGCTGGATCAAATTCCGCCACAAGTATGGTCTAGCCATTCAAACTAGGTTGGCAAAATGCTAACTGCTCAGCCAGACAAAGTTACGTTAAGACCATCCGTCCGATTGCCCCGTAGACCTCAGTACCCGCTTTCAACAGCAGCCGAACAAGGAATTCAGCCTGTCATTAACTCTTTGTTACAGCAAGGAATAATCATTCCAACCCAGAGCCCATGCAACACTCCAATTTTGCCAGTCGAAAAGAAGGAAAGTGGGAAATGGAGACTAGTGCAAGATCTCAGAGCAGTTAACGAATCAGTACTACCAGTTTATCCAGTTGTGCCAAATCCTGCTACCATTCTAACTAGTATTCCCTCTGGATCAAAGTATTACACTGTCATCGATTTATGTTCAGCTTTCTTCAGTATCCCTATCCACCAAGATTCACAGTTCCTATTCGCTTTCACATTTAAAGGGACACAGTTCACTTGGACAAGACTTCCACAAGGTTACACAGAGAGTCCCACAATCTTTTCTCAAAGCCTCAAACGTGATTTAGAGGACATTCTCTTCACTGGAGGGTCCACACTTATCCAATATGTAGATGATTTGCTGATAGCTTCGCCTGATAAACAGTCATGTCAAACTGACTCGCTTATTATGCTTCATGCCTTAGCAGTAAAGGGACATAAAGTATCACGTTCCAAGATGCAGTTCATGTCAGAGAAAGTACAGTATTTGGGACATGAACTCCGTGGTGATAGCCGCTGTCTGTCGCAGGGGAGAATCAGAGCAATTTGTGAAGCACCGTTACCTACTACTAAACAGCAATTAAAACATTTTCTTGGCATGTCAGGATACTGTAGACAATGGATCATGGGGTATTCAGACCTGGTGCGCCCATTGCTTGATATCTCCATGCCCATGGAGGAAGACCCTCTTGCTTGGAATCAGAAGGCAATGGACGCCTTTGAGAATGTCAAGCAAGCCCTTATATCGGCTCCAGCATTAGGGCTGCCAGACTATCAGAAGCAGTTCAATCTTTTTGTCCATCATAAATTGGGCTTTGCTCAATCCGTTTTGACTCAAACCCATGGTGATAAACAAAGACCTTTAGCCTATTTCAGTACTCAATTAGATCCTGTTGCACGCGGCCTGCCTGGATGCCTGCCAATTCTAGCCGCCGCCTATTATGCTGTACAACAGGCTCAAAGTATCACGCTCAATCTATTTTATTTGTGCCACATTCAGTCGAAGTACTGTTGACAAAATGCGCCACTCAACATCTGACATCAGCTCGCAGCAGTAAATATGAGGTTGAATTATTGTCCAACCCTAATCTCCTAATTCAAAGATGTTCGGTTTTGAATCCAGCCACACTGCTGCCCACGGAAGAAGATGGAATCCCACATTGCTGCGAGACGGTCACCCAATTGGTGACCAAGCCGCGAATAGATCTATCTGAAACTCCTATTTCTAATAGTGACTTAATATACTACGTAGACGGGTCAGCTCTTAGGGATGACAAAGGATCACCCAGAGCTGGCTATGCCATATCAGATGATAATTCAGTTGTAGAAGCGCTCTCATTACCTCAATCTTTTTCAGCACAACAAGCAGAACTTTTCGCTCTTACAAGGGCTTGTATACTGGCTACTGATAAATCTGTTAACATTTATACCGACTCCCGGTACGCTTTTGGGGTCGCCCATGATTACGGACAGATCTGGAAACTAAGGGGATTTCTAACTTCTTCAGGATTGACTATTAAAAATGCCGAACAAATTGACAATCTTTTAAAGGCTCTATTGTGTCCCGCTAGAATTTCAGTTATCAAATGTCAGGCTCATACAGGCAGTCAGGATCAAATAGCACTGGGTAACGAACGGTCAGATAGAGCTGCCAAATCAGCCGCTCTGTCTGATACAGGGCCACAAGTTTCAGCCTTTGTTTTGCGTCAACAAAAATTGGACAATGACCCGCCTTCTATTAATGATGTTTTAGCCTTTCAGTCACAGGCTAACTCGGACGAAGTGTTAAGTTGGGCAAGGGATTCTTGTTTTAAAACGCCTGAAGGGATATGGGTTCACCATGACGGCCGCATGGTGGCTCCGAAATCTTTACTCCCGTGGATTGCCCGATGCGTTCATGTTTTCACGCATGCGGGCAAAGGGGGGATGGCAGACTATATTAATCAAACATGGTATGCACCAGGTATTTCGGCAATTGCAAAACAAATCAGTGAAAGGTGCACCGCTTGCCAGGAAATGAATCCAGGCAAGACAGAGAAAGTACAGTCTGCCTCCCACCCAAATCCATCAGGCCCTTTTGTAAATTTGCAAATGGATTTTATTGAATTACCTGTATGTTTAGGATTCAAATACGTGTTAGTAATTATAGATATGTTTTCAAGATGGATTGAAGCCTTTCCATGTAAAAAAAATGATGCTGTAACAGTTGCAAAGCGTTTGCTAAAAGAAATCATACCAAGGTTTGGAATACCTGTGCAACTTTCATGCGACAATGGATTGCACTTTACTGGAGTGATCGTAAAGGAACTATGTAAAGCTTTGCAGATTAATCAGCATTTTCACTGCAGTTATCATCCACAGTTCGCGGGACTGGTAGAAAGATATAACGGAGTACTGATGAATAAACTTTCTAAACTTTGCAATGAAACCGGACTTAAATGGGTCAAACTATTACCCTTAGCATTAATGATAATGCGAGCAGCAACTAACAGGATAACTGGACTGTCGCCACATGAGATTGTTATGGGACGACCCCAAAGACTGCCATTCTCAGCACCCTTTACGGTCAAACAAATGGACATTCATAAAATGGATGAAAATATGCTAAACTATTGCATTGCACTAACTAGATGTATTTCTAGCTTTCACCGACAGGTAAAGGAAGCTCAAACGGAACCAGCAGAAGGAAAGTGCCATAACTTGGAACCAGGAGACGACGTTTATGTAAAAGTCTTCAAAAGAAAGAACGGTCTGCAGCCACGCTTTGAAGGGCCATATCAAGTACTCTTGGCAACAAATACAGCTGTAAAGGTCAAGGAAAGACCTACCTGGATCCACGCATCCCACTGCAAGAAAGCACCGAACAAGGACAATTGAATCTTAAAGGACTTAAACAATGAAGCTGTTATTTATACTTTGCATATCAATCGGACTAATACGCATGACGTGCCAAAGAGGTGGGGAAGGATCCCGAAAGAAACGAGAATTACATGTTAACACTTTCTTGTATATGACTTACGAACATGCTAAAACTAGTGACAGAACTAGTTGTTGGGTCTGTGCCCATATACCTACTCACACAAAGGGGGGAATCCCTCTAAGATCAATTCCCTTTAATACTTCCGAAACAGCAGAATGGGTAATAAGGCGAAACAGTTCAAGGGACCCGGATAAGACCTCGGATGTAACACAGTGGAGATCAGCAGGGTATAACCTAACCACCTTTCAGGGGTGGTATCAGCCCAATTATAATCATACTCGAACACCCCCGTTTCTTGTATTAACCAATACCTCAGGAGCTGGTAGGCCACAGGGGGCATTATGTTTTAAAAAGCAGGCTGAAGTAAGCAGGATGCAGGATGAAAAGGAAGTCGGAGAGAGCTCTTGTAATCAAACAGTCGTGTGGCAACCACCAATTCCTGGCCTGTTTGAGCAGGGATTTTTTCAGTTTGACTGGACTAAGGTAAATAATAAAACCAGCAGGTCCCCCTGGACCGGCGACCCTATCCGAATATGGATGGGAGGAGAGGGTAATCTGACAGCCTATAACTGTACCTATTTTATATGCGGGAACAAGGCTTACCCATGGTTGCCACATAACTGGATAGGATCCTGCTATTTACGTTATGTGGTACCTTATATCCATATTTTAGATGAGATAGGAAAACATTATGAATTCCAAAGAACTAAAAGAGAGGTAGAAACTTATGAAAGAGTCTTTGGAGTATTAATAGCCCCATACGGAGTAGGGAAGTTAATGGGAGAAGTAACCGAGCTAGCGGACCTGATAGAAAAAGTAACAAATGAAACTGAGGAAGGATTGTCCGAAATGAGTGCGGAAATGGTAGCTATGAGAGTAATGACATTACAGAATCGAATGGCATTAGATTATCTGTTGGCAGATAAAGGAGGAACTTGTGCTTTGATAGGGAGTGAATGTTGTACCTATATCCCAGACAGTTCAGAAAATATAACTAACATTGTTAAACACATAAGAGATGCAGTGAGTCAGTATAAGAATCCAAAGAGCCAAGGATGGTTGGACTGGATGCTGGGAGGATGGCTGGGATCAATGGGACAAATATTATTGCATGGACTTGTAATAGTAGTAGCAGTAATTGTATGTATCAGTCTGTTTGTCAAAATGGCCAAGTGTTGTTGTGATAGGCTAGATAAGGTAGTTTTACCCGAAGGAAGTATGATGGTGCAGAGGGAACTAAATGAAGAAGAAAAGGACGACCCTCTAGGAGAAGAACTAAGGCGATTGAATAAGATAAATTTTTAAGGATTAGATGGCCAAGATGATGCCGGTCACAGTGGGTTCGGGGACCGAGAAGAAGGGTAAGGGACTGAAAGGGTCAATTTCAGCTAGATATTGTCCTAGTAAGGACAAAAAGGGGGGAATGTGGAAGTGTATTTTTCAGTTGGATACAAAATGGCTTCTTGGACTCAAAATGGCTTCCTAAGACACAGAATATAAAATCTAAAATGGCCTACACAATGTCTGTTAGAAAGATTAGCCAATTGTTTATAGTTTCAACCTAATGAAGGAATTTCAGTTTGTAGACTGTTTTAATTGCCCCCAATAAATAATTTAGGATTGTAGATCAAAGAAGTTTATAAGGCTATGGTGTGAAGTACTATCTCCCTTGAATTCTAGATGGTGTGGTGGGAGAAATCACACGTAACCCTTTGAAGGGATTCCTGCTGTTTTAAATCTTTATGACCTCTAGAAAGACCTTTCATGTACAGTATACACAAATACTCTTTTAACTTGTTTTATAGGCACTATGCTGTCAATTAATGATTTATTACCATGTCATGTGATATAGGAAGCTTGTATTTTTTCTGAACTATAAATTTCGAGCAGTTTTTTGTATTTGCAGAGTGTCATCATAGCCTAGTTTTGACTATGGTTGCATTCTCCTTGCAGCAAGTAAAATAATAAACTTCCTTTGACGATACTTATGTTTAAAGAGTCTTACTAGGAAGTCGAAACTTCGACATTGGTCTGGCGGACTGAATAGCGGAGGCACACTAGACTGGCGCAGTATGAAGGAGTCATGGCAACTGCCAGGGTACTTGGCACAAACATGCAAAACTTCCTTCTTGTGGTCACAACCCAGCTGAACGTTGAGGGAGTGGAAGCCCTTGCGGTTGACAAAAATACCTGGATTGCGATGGGGTGCCTTAAGGGCCACATGTGTGCAGTCAACGACACCCTGCACCCTTGGAAAGCCTGCCAGATTAGCTAATCCAACCGCACACACCGTGACACTTGCTCGATCCTTGGTGAAATGGATGTGATTGTGCGCGATGGCAAAGAGGGCATCGGTTACCTGCGTGATGCAGGTGTGTGCGGCCGCCTGGGAGATGCCACTGATGTCTGCTGCTGATCCCTGGAATGAGCCTGAGGCAAAAAAGTTGAGTGCGGTGGTGACTTTGACGGCCACTGGTAAGGGGTGTCCACCTGGTCCTCTGGGCTCCAGGTCTTGTTGCAGCATTGCGCAGATGTCACCCACTACCTCTCGCGAAAGTCGGAGCCGCCTTTGGCACTGCTGCTCAGACATGTTGAGGTAGCTGACCCTCTGTCTGTAGACCCTGGTTGGGGGGTATCTCCTGTGCCGACGGCCTTCCATGCGCTGGCCCCTTCTGTCCTGTGCAGCTTCAGGTGGGTGAGCAGCAGCTTGGCGCTCCTGCTGTTGCTGCTGCTGTTGCTGCTGCTGTTGGTGGTGCTGTTGTTCATGGTTCTGCTGGTGCCGCGGCTGCTGTTCTTCCTCATTGGATATCCAGGAGGGAAGGAAATAAATGGCTCCCATGCCTCTGGTATATGTCTCAGTTGAGGAAGCCCTCAATGAGGGTGGCGAGAGTGGTTTCCCAGGAGGTCACACTGCAGATGGGTGTCAGGCTCCAAACTTCCAGAGCTGTGGTTATGCCTTCTAAAAGTTCCCCCAGACCTGTGACAACAAAGTCCTGCCACCTGCAATTGATGGCTGATCAAATCTCCTATTTAAAGGTTGAGCTGCAGCTGATAGTCAGCAATCCACTTGTGCTCCCGCCATGTTTCACTGGAGTGTTTCCCATCAGGCGTGCTTCACGTGGGAAAAGGGTTAAAGTACCTAAAATGGTTCAAAATGGCATTACTGAGCCACTTTAGGGATAGTTAAGAGCGTTAATGGCCTTTCACGCCTCTTGGAGGCGGGACGGAGTCGGGAACCCCGCGACCCATTTTGTCAAAATTGCGTGGAGGCGTGTTGGAGTCGGGATGGGGTCAGGACCCCCGAATCTGCTACTTTAACCCCCCCCCACGCCTCCAAACCCGACTCCACGGGGCATTCAAAATCCAGCCCTAACTCTCTGACACTTCCTCCTACCTCCCCCTGGACCATGACTCCACCACTGAACATTAAGCTATCATTTCCCAGACTATCACTGACCTCATCTCCTCTGGAGATCTTCTCTCCATGGCCTCCAACCTCAGAGTCCCCCAACCTGCACAGCCCACTTCTACCTCCTTCCTAAGATCTATAAACAAGACTGCCCTGGTAGACGCATCATTTCAGCCTGTTCTTGCCCCACAGAACTGATTTCTTCCGAACCTGACTCTATTTTTTCTCCCCTTATCCAGTCACTGCCCACCTACATCCGCGACTCTTCCAACACCCTCCACCACTTTAGCAGTTTCTAGTTTCCTGGCCCTAACAGACTCCTTTTCACAATGGACGTCCAATCCCTCTACACTTCCCCTCCCCACCAGGATGGCCTGAGGGCCCTTCACTTCTTCCTTGAACAGAGGCCCAACCAGTTGCCATTCACCACCACCTTCCTCCACCTGGCTGAACTTGTTCTCACATTGAACAACTTCTCCTTTGATTCCATTCACTTCGTCCAAATAAAAGGTGTTGCTATGGGAACTCGTATGAGTCCTAGTTATGCCTACCTTTTTGTGGGATGTGTGGAATATTCTTGGTTCCAGTCCTACTCAAGTTCCCTTCCACACCACTTTTTCCCGTACATTGATAACTGTATTGGTGCTGGTTCCTGCTCTCGCCTCGAACTGAAAAATTTCAGCAACTTTGCTTCCACCCTTCCCTTATATTCACATGGTCCATCTCCGACACTTCCCTTCCCTTCCTCGACTTCTTCATCTCCATTTCTGGGGATAGGCTTTCGACCAACATCTACTATAAGCCCACCGACTCCCACAGCTACCTTGACTACACTTCCTCCCAACCTGCTTCCTGTAAGGACTCTATTCCATTCTCCCAGTTTCGCCATCTCCATTGCATCTGTTCTGACGATGCCACCTTCCATACCTGTGCTTCCATTATGTCTTCCTTTGTCCTCAGCCGAGGATGTGGGCTCTGCAGGTTGGGGGACTCTGAGGTTGGAGGCCATGGAGGGAAGCCTATGGTGGAGGGGAAGGGATGCGAGCAAAAGTGTGGGAAATGGGACAGACACGGTCAAGGGCCCTGTCACGGTGGAAAGAAAGAAAGAAGTAGATGAAGAAGTCGAGGAAGGGAAGGGAAGTGTCGGAGATGGACCATGTGAATATAAGGGAAGGGTGGAAGCAAAGTTGCTGAAATGTTTCAGTTCGAAGCGAGAGCAGGAAACAGCACCAATACAGTCATCAATGTACGGGAAAAAGTGCTGTGGAAGGGAACTTGAGTAGGACTGGAACCAAGAATATTCTATACATCCCACAAAAAGGCAGGCATAACTAGGACTCATACGGGTTCCCATAGCAACACTTTTTATTTGGAGGAAGTGAGTGGAATCAAAGGAGAAGTTGTTCAGTGTAAGAACAAGTTCAGCTGTGGCTCAGTTGGTAGCACACTCTCCTCTGAGTCAGAAGGTTGTGGGTTCATAGTCCTACTCCAGGGACTTGAGCACACAAAGCTAGGCTGACACTCCAGTACAGTGCTGAGTGAGTGCTGCACTGTCGGATGTGTCATCTTTCGGATGAGACGTTAAACCGAGGCCCCGTCTGCTCTCTCAGATGGACGTAAAAGATCCCATGGCACTATTTCGAAGAAGAGCAGGGGAGTTATCCCCGGCGTCCTGGCCAATATTTATCCCTCAACCAACATAACAAAATCAGATTATCTGGTCATTATCTGCTGTTTGTGGAAGCTTGCTGTGCGCAATTTGGCTGCTGTATTTCCCACTTCACAAAGTACTTAATTGGCTGTAAAGTGCTTTGAGACGTCTGGTGGTCATGAAAGGCGCTATATAAATGCAAGTCTTTCTTTCCACCATGACAGGGCCCTTGACTGTGTATTTCCCACACTTTTGCTCGCACCCCTTCCCCTCCACGATAGGGTTCCCCTTGTCCTCACCTTCCACCCTACCAGTTCCCACATTCAACAGATCATCCTCTGGCATTTCCACTACCTCCAGCGTGATCCCACTATCAAACACATCTTTCCCTCCCCTCCCTTTTCAGCATTCCAAAGGGACCGTTCCCTCCGCAACACCCTGGTCCACTCCTCAATCACCCCCAACACCCCCTCCCCTGCCCACGTCACCTTCCCGTGCAAGCACAGGAGATGCAACACCTGCCCTTTTACCTCCTCCCTTTCCATCGTCCAGGACCCCAAACACTCCTTCCAGGTGAAACAGCGATTTACTTGTACTTTTTTCAATTTAGTATACTGTATTCGTTGCTCATGTTGCGGTCTCCTCTACATTGGGGAGACCAAATGCAGATTGGGTGATAGCTTTGTGGAATACTTCTGTTCAGTCCGCAAGCGTGGCCCTGAGCTTTCGGTTGCCTATTATTTTAATTCTCTGACCCACTCCCACTCTGACATCTTTGCCCTTCTACACTGTTCTAATGAAGCTCAATGGAAGTTCGCGGAACTTTACAGCCTTCCGGACTCAGCATTGAGTTCAACAATTTCGGATCATAACCACCGCTCCCATTTTTTTGGACAGCAGTCGTTGGTAATGATTCTGCTGTTGCCATTTACACCCTCCTCTAGACCCATCTTTTGTTTCGTTACTTGTCCCACTATCATTCCCTTTTGTCTTGCACCCAGGTTTTCCGACGTGGCACTGGAGGTCTTGATGGAAGAGGTGGAAACGAGGAGAGCTATCCTGTATCCAAATGGGGGCAGGAGGCCTCCAGATACATGGTGAAAAGGCAGTGGAAGCAGATAGCCATGGAGATCAATGGCAGGAGACTAGATGTGAGGACATGGATGCAGTGCCGCAAGAAGTTAAATGACCTCATATGAATGGTCAAGGTCAGTGAATGCATCTTCAAATGCCATTGCCTACCAACTGCACCACTAGCCTCAGCCACTGCTCAACTCACCATACCCTCATCACTCACATACCAGCAATCTCTATCAATCAGGACTCATACCTAACATACATATGCTCTGCACCTCACTCTCACACACTTACCACTGTGGCATGCCTCACATCCACATCTCACAGCTTGCACACACTGCCAGCTATACAACCTTGACAGCCACATCACCCAAACATATTGCGCGACACTCACTGACACACTTCCCTCTCTCTTGCAGGAGAAGGTGGCGCACAACCGAAGACAGCAGAAACTACATAGGATTACATAGGACATACGGCACAGAAACAGGCCATTCAACCCAACCAGTCCATGCCAGCGTTTATACTCCACTCGAGCCTCCCCCCGTCTTTCCTCATCTAAATCTATCAGCATAACCCTCTATTCCCTTCTCCCTCATACGCTTGTCTAGCCTCCCCTTAAATACATCTATACCAGCGGTTCCCAACCTTTTCCTTTATGCGGACCACTACATCGTCATCAAAAGCTTTTGCGGACCACTATCCGTTTAAAACATTTTTAACATCGCCTATGGCTGACGGGAGTCAAACTTATATATCAACAGGTATTAAAAATGCAGCAGTTTCTAATCATTTATTATGCTCACTCACAAATACATTGCACTCGTCACAGCACATTTATCTGCAGTTGGCCTACCAGTGGGGAAAAGATAACACTTACCTAATGAGAAGGCTGATGTTGTTTTGCAGATGTCAAACGCTGGATGTCAGGTTCCAGCGATGACAGTCTCAATCGGAGATCTGGTTCAACGTGAAGTTTATTCCGACATTTGGTCTTCAAAGCGACAAGCGCAGAAAATCCAGTTTCGCAAAGGTAGGTTGTGGGAAAGTGCTGGATATTCTGAAGCAGCTTTAAGCCAAAAGTCAGTCAGGTATTGCCAAGAAAAATCCTGCTTTAAAGCACTGTCACAGGACAGTTCCACAAGGCTGTCTTGCTCATTCGATGTCAGGCTTGCGAGGATGTCATCATCAAGGCTCGCCAAGGGATTTTGTCTCCAGTTGAATTTTGTGTCGGGCACAGGGAAGTACTCGCGTAGGTTTATTTTCAAACTTTGGAGGTGCTCTCTGATGATATGTTTCACACTGTTTGGAAGCTGCATCTCTGCCGTGACCAAAAAATCAGACAGATTTGCAAACGAGTCGTTATTTGACTGCTCAAGTCGTTTGGCCCACATCTCTATTTTCTTGATCATCACTTCTATTTTGTCCTGCACATGAAAGAATGTCACTGATTTTCCCTGAAGACGCAGATTGAGAACATTCAAGTGATCGAAAATATCTGCTATATAAGCCAATTTGCAAGCCACTGAAAATCACCGAAGCAATGTGAAAGTTCAAACTTTGAGTCCAGTAAAAACATTCTCACCTCATCATGCAACTCTAAAAGATGAGTGAGTACCTTTCCTCGGGACAGGCAGCGGACCTCGGTGTGCAGAAGTAGTTGAAGGTGATCACTGCCCATCTCGTCACAAATAGCTGCAAATATTTGCGAATTCAGTGGACGGGCCTTGATATAATTAACTGTTTTAACGGCTTCCTCCAAAACGGTCTTGAGATCAGCAGGCATTTTCTTTGCAGCTAACGCCTCCCTATGGATGCTGCAGTGAATGGATGATGCTAGCGGACCCACTACTCTTACACGTGCAACAACCCCACTGTGTTGGCCTAACATCGCACGGGCCCTATCTGTGCCAAGTCTGACACATTTTGACCAATCAATCCCATTTTCAATAATGAAACTGTTCAACATTCCAAAAATAGCCTCTGCAGTTGAGCGTGTGGGCAACGATTTACAAAAGAGAAAGTCCTCATGTATCTCTCTATTGTGTTCAAACCTTACATAGGTGATCAGGTTTGAAAGGTTTGCAATGTCCTTTGATTCATCCAGTTGAAGTGCATAAAAACGACTTGCTTGCATTCTCGCTATTAGCTGATCACACAAGTCCTGAGCCATCTCATCAATTCTGCATTGAACTGTATTATCCGACAATGAAATCATGTTAATTTGCTTGCAGGCCCCCTCTCCCAGCATGAAACCCACCATCTCCTTAGCCGCTGGCAATATCAACTCCTCCCCGATTGGGTGCAGCTTCCCTGTCTTTGCTATGAGCCTAGCTACCCGGTACGAGGCCTCCACCACCTTAGCATTATCACTGCCTTTAGATGTGCATTCCATAATTGTCTTGCTACGTTGAAATTCTTTGAGCTGGTTGTAAAAAAATCCAATTGGCTTGGACACGTATTCCCCATGCTTAGTCTCAAGATGACGGCGAAGATTAGCGGGATTCAGGCTTTCATTCGACAGAACATCATAGCACACGACACATACTGGTAACGGTTCGTTCTCAGTTCCAGTGTAAGTAAATCCCAGTTTTAAGTATTCACTGCTGTATTTTCTCCTCACTATTCGCTTACTTTTGTTGTGCTGAGTTTCATTTGCTGATGTCTCACTGTCATTTTGACCATAGTAGAGAGTTCGCTTACGCGTGCCAGATAAAAGCCACCGATCCATTTTTTGATTCCCGCGCTCTAACCGTCGAAATTTCGAAGAGTGTCGGTTCACATTGATGTCACGCAAAAGCACCACACTATTTAAATTCAGAGAATCACAAGTATGTTTTTGAAGCATATTACATTGCGAATAATAATGTAATATCGAATATGATACATACGAGGTACACGTGATTATATTATTATTACAGTATCATAATTTTTTTTTTCACGGACCACCTGCTGTACCCTCGCGGACCACTGGTGGTCCGTGGACCACAGGTTGGGAACCGCTGATCTATACTATTCGCTTCAACCACTCCCTGTGGTAGCGAGTTCCACATTCTCACCACTCTCTGGGTAAAGAAGTTCCTTCTGAATTCCCTATTTGATTTCTTGGTGACTATCTTATATTGATGGCCTCTAGTTTTGCTCTTCCCCACAAGTGGAAACATTCTCTCTGTGATTACTCTATCAAAACCTTTCATAATTTTAAAGACCTCTATTAGGCGTCAGCTGTGGCTCCGTCCTCTTTTAAATTGGATAGTTAAACAAATTAACTGTAAATTAAATAAAACTTTAAATAAAACTTAACAGATTAAATTAAAATTGCATTGGCCGGGGTGATGATGCACTCCAGTCTCCGCGGCGCCCTCCGGTCGCGGAAGGCCTCAAGTGTGCCGGCGGACACCGCGTGCTCCATCTCCAGGGCCACCCGGGCGTGAACATAGCCGCGGAAGAGAGACAGGCAATCGGGCCGAACAAGCTGTGGCTCAGTGGGTAGCACTCTCTAGGTGGGAGGGGCTAGGAGTGAGCAGGTGTTACTGGTTGCCTGATTGCTGCAGGGAGTTGGAGTGAGCTTGTAAAAAGTTGGTTTTTTTTGATGGAATTTTTTATTTTTTTTATTTTAAAATTTGAACATTTTATTTACAGTAAGTGACATTACAGAGCTCAAGTTCAGCTCTTTGTACAAAGTCACTGGCCATCATTGCCTACAAGGCAGGGAACTCAGTCTCTACAAGTTGGTGATGTGATCTCCAAGCTCCTTGATCGTCTTCACTTGTTCATCCAGATAGTGGGTCTCCAGGAATTCACACAGATGAGGGTCGGCGCTCCCAGTGGAGAGTTTGTGCAGATCCAGCAGACTCTGGTTGACACTCTTCTCCATCCGCTGAGCTCTCTGCATCGCCGAGCGGAGCCTCCCGCTCTCCCGGACAAACAAATGAACTGCAAAGGAACTTAAAATACTTAAATTAATCCTAAAACATATCAAATTAAAGTAAAATCACATTGGCCGAGGTGATAATGCACTCCAGTCCCCGCGGCGCCCACCGGTCTCGGAAGGCCTCAAGTGTGCCGGCGGACACCGCGTGCTCCATCTCCAGGGCCACCCGGGCGCGAACATAGCCACGGAAGAGAGGAAGGAAATCGGGCCGAACGAGCTGTGGCTCAGTGGGTAGCACTCTCTAGGTGGGAGGGGCTAGGAGTGAGCAGGTGCTGCTGGTTGCCTGATTGCTGCAGGGAGTTGGTGTGAGCTTGTAAAAAGTTTTTTTTTTCAGGTTTTAGGGCCTTTTTGGCCCATAAACAGCAGCCAGATGGCTGCTGAGGGGTCCGGAGTGCCGGGCCTCTCAGAGGACAGTGTTCCCAAGATGAATTTAATCAGGGGAGAAACTGTGGTTGGAAGGGAAAGAAAAAAGGCCCAAAGATTTGGGCCGGGACCCCAGGAGGTTTGGAAAAGAAAACACGGTGGTGGTTCATTAGTGGGCGTAGTCTATAGGCCTCCGAACAGTTGCAACTCTATTGGACGGAGTATCAATCAGGAAATAGTTGAGGCATGTAATAAGGGAACATCTATAATTATGGGGGATTTTAACGATCATATTAATTGGACAAATCAAATGGGGCAGGGCTGCCTTGAGGATGAGTTCATTGAGTGTATTAGGGATGGGTTTCTTGAGCAGTATGTAACTGAACCGACCAGGGGGCAAGCAACCTTAGATCTGGTCCTGTGTAACGAGACAGGATTAATTAAAAATGTCCTAGTAAAGGATCCCCTTGGAATGAGTGACCATAACATGGTTGAATTCCATATTCAATTAGAGGGTGAGAAGGTTGGATCTCAAACAAGCGTGCTAAGCTTGAATAAAGGAGACTATGAAGGTATGCGAGCGGAATTGAGTAGAGTGGATTGGGAAAATAGATTAAAGGGTAAGACGACACATGATCAGTGGTGTACATTCAAGGAGTTATTTTACAACATCCAAAAAAAATATATTCCACTGAAAAGAAAAGGGTGTAAAAGAAAGGACAGTCATCCGTGGCTAAGTAAAGAAATTAAGGATAGTATTCGACTAAAAACAAGGGCATATAAGGTAGCGAAATCTAGTGGGAGGACAGAGGATTGGGAAAACTTTAAAAGGCAGCAAAAAATAACAAAAAGATTGATTAAGAAAGGGAAGATAGATTATGAAAGTAAATTAGCAAAAAATATAAAAACAGATAGTAAGAGTTTTTATAGTTATATAAAAAGAAAAAGGGTGGCTAAAGTAAATGTTGGTCCCTTAGAGGATGAGACCGGGAAATTAATGGTGGGAAATATGGAGATGGCAAAAACACTGAATGAATATTTTGTATCAGTCTTTACAGTAGAGGACACTAAGAATATCCCAACACTGGACAAACAGGGGGCTATAGGGGGAGAGGAGCTAAACACGATCAAAATCACTAAGGAAGTGGTACTCGGTAAAATAATGGGACTCAAGGCGGATAAATCACCTGGACCTGATGGCTTACATCCTAGAGTCTTGAAGGAAGTGGCGGTAGGGATTGTAGATGCATTGGTAATAATTTTTCAAAACTCCCTGGATTCCGCTAAGGTCCCGGCAGACTGGAAAACTGCTAATGTAACACCCTTATTTAAAAAGGGCAGTAGACAGAAAGCTGGTAACTATAGACCGGTTAGCCTAACATCTGTGGTAGGTAAAATTTTGGAGTCCATTATTAAGGAAACAGTAACAGGACATTTGGATAATCATAATTTAATAGGACAAAGTCAGCATGGTTTTACGAAGGGGAAGTCATGTTTGACAAATTTGCTGGAGTTCTTTGAGGAAGTAACATATAGAGTGGATAAAGGGGAACCAGTGGACGTAGTGTATTTAGACTTCCAAAAGGCATTTGACAAGGTGCCACACAAAAGATTATTGCTTAAGGTAAAAAATCACGGGATTGGGGGTAATATTCTGGCATGGATAGAGGATTGGCTATCTAACAGAAAGCAAAGAGTTGGGATAAATGGTTCATTCTCAGACTGGCAATCAGTAACTAGTGGTGTTCCACAGGGGTCAGTGCTGGGTCCCCAACTCTTCACAATCTATATTAACGATTTGGAGGAAGGGACCAAGTGTAACATATCAAAATTTGCAGATGATACAAAGATGGGAGGGAAAGTAGTGAGTGAGGAGGACATAAAAAACCTGCAATGGGACATAGACAGGCTAAGTAAGTGGGCAGAGATTTGGCAGATGGAATACAACACTGGAAAGTGTGAGGTGATGCACTTTGGCAGGAAAAATCCTAGAGCAATTTATTATCTTAATGGCAAGAAACTGGAGAGTACTGAAGTGCAAAGGGATCTGGGGGTCCTGGTGCACGAAACTCAAAAGGTTAGTATGCAGGTGCAGCAAGTGATTAAGAAGGCAAATGGAATGTTGGCTTTCATTGCTAGGGGGATAGAATATAAAAATAGGGAGGTATTGCTTCAGTTGTACAAGGTATTGGTGAGACCGCACCTGGAATACTGCATACAGTTTTGGTGTCCTTACTTAAGGAAAGACATCCTTGCTCTCGAGGCAGTGCAAAAAAGGTTCACTCGGTTAATCCCGGGGATGAGGGGGTGGTCATATGAGGAGAGGTTGGGTAGATTGGGACTCTACTCATTGGAGTTCAGAAGAATGAGAGGCGATCTTATTGAAACATATAAGATTGTGAAGGGGTTGGATCGGGTGGATGCGGGGAGGATGTTCCCGATGACGGGTGAGACGAGAACTAGGGGACATAGTCTTAGAATAAGGGGCTGCTCTTTCAAAACTGAGATGAGGAGGAACTACTTCACTCAGAGGGTGGTAGGTCCATGGAATATGCTGCCACAAAAAGCTGTAGAAGCTACAACATTAATTAAATTTAAAACAGAAATAGACAGTTTCCTAGAAGTAAAGGGCATTAAGGGTTACGGGGAGCGGGCAGGAATTTGGACATGAGTCTAGGTTCGGATCGGTCATGGCCCTGTGGGTAGTGGAGCGGGCCCAGGGACTGTGTAGCCTGATTCTGCTCCTATTTCGTGTGTGCAATTCTGTTAGATGCAGGAGATGGTTCTGTGATAGATAGTAGATTGGCGGTTAGGATCAGATCAGCCATGATCTTATTGAATGGCGGAGCAGGCTCGAGGGGCCGATTGGCCTACTCCTGCTCCTATTTCTTATGTTCTTATGTTCTTATGTTCAGTGCGAGGATAAGGAGATACGAGCTTGGGATATTATCCAGGCGGTACATGAGGACTGCGGCGAGGGAAGCTGCTTTGCCTGCCGACCAAAGCCGAATGTTGGGTTCAAGATGACGGTCAGTGGCCGAGAGGAGGTGGAAAGACTTTTACTCAGTTTGAAGGTTGGTGATAAGTTCTTGAAGGTATCTCTGCTATATTCGGAAGAGGTGGTGGTCTCATTCTTAAACTTGCCGGTTTATATTGAGGACGGATGTGCTAATCAAAAAGTTGGAGTTGTGGGACATTAAAATTTGCTCAGCAATAAAGAGATACTATCCAGGAACACGGGTAGCAGATGGAATCCGCTACGTAAAGGTATGGTTCCCAGAGGGGGTGAAGTCATTACCGTACAGCATGAAATTCGAGACAATGGAAGGAGTGCAGTACTTCCGAGTACTGCATGATAACCAAGTGAAGGTTTGTTATTATTGTCTTGGACACGACCATCTTGTAAGAAACTATCCGGACTTGTACTGTTATAATTGCGGCGAGTCTGGACACATCGCTCGGAGCTGCAAGGCGGAGAGCTGTGGGGTGTGTCACAAAGGCCCCACCTGCTGTGAGTGTGAGGCAGAAGGAAGCTCTATGAGTGACGAGGAGATGGGAGAAGGAGCAGGAGGTGTGAGTGGAACGGCCGGAGGAGCAGAGCAGTCAGAGGACACAGCTGGTAAATTGAAGGAGAAAAGAGCGCAGGAAAAGGCAGAAAATTGCAGAGCAGAGAACAGGATGGAGATGGTGGAAAACACACCAAGTACAGTGGAAAAGAACAAAGACAGCAGAGGGCAGCACGGGTCGAGGGCAGACTCGAGCCATAATACGGTTCAGCTCTCCCTAAAGAATCTGGTGTCCGCGGGGGGAGAGGAGGCGGGAGCGGGGTGCGTGGTAAATGTAAGTACTCCAAAGAAAGATGGGGAGTCGGACATCTCGGTGAGCAGGAGAGGGTGCAAGAGGCAGGAGCCTTAAAGGGGCAGCAGGACGGGAGCGGCGAGACAAAGACGCCAGAAGGGAGCGATATAGGTGCACCATTGTCCCAGAGAGAGAAGGATCAGGGAGCAAGGGGCAGCGGTGGAGATGAGGTCAAAGGGAGCGGGACTGTTAGAGAAACCGCGATAGCAGGAAGACTCTCTATGGGAGATGATGTATCTGACAGGGAGCAGGCACAGAAGGTTACAGAAGAGCTTGAGAGTGAGGAATTAGCGGGGGACAGAGCCATGGAAGTGGGGGGTGGGGTGGCATCATGTGGAAAGGGAAAGGTTAGTGAGGGGCAGAAGGAGGAAGAAAGGGCAGCTCCTTGGCCCAAACTTAATGCAAGGAAGAGGCTGAAACAGCAGGGAAGGTTCAAACAGGAGGTGAAAAAGAGTCGGAGGCTGCAGGAAAAAGCAACAGCTGGCCGAAAAGTTGGGAAGGAGCATGAGAGGAGGGAAGGGCCAGAGATTAAATGATGGGGAGATTATCAGGCATACTTCCCTTCTTTGGAGCCATGATTACATTAGTCTCGATTAATGTGAACGGACTGAGGGGTGAGAAGAAATTGCAGCAGTTGTTGCAGTGTTTTAAAGGCACTGACTTGTTGTGTCTGCAAGAAACCTTTTGGGATGAGAATATCCTAGAAAGAGCTCGGAAGGTTTGGAAGGGAGAGGTGTTTGCAAGTTGTGCAAACAATAACCGTAGAGGGGTGGCTGTTTTGGTGAGTCTGTCCATAAAAGAGAACGTTGCCTTGGTGGACAAGGATACTGAGGGGAGATTTTTACTGTTAAGGGTAAAAATGGAGGAATTTAATTGCAATCTCTTTAATATCTATGCACTGATCGACCATTGCAAGCGTCGCAAGTTTTTTCGGGGGTTATTCACTGAAGTGGCAGAGGTGGAAAATCTTTGTATAGTGGGGGATTTTAATGTATTTTTATCTCGGATGGACATTTCAGCCCAGATGACCTTTAAGGATGATAAGTCCAGAGGGATGATTGTAAAAATGATGGCAAATTTAAATTTGAGAGACTTATGGAGGGACCGGAACCCCATAAAAAGGGAGTTCTTCAGAACAGGTTGGGTGGGTGATGTTTTAAAACAGAGCCAAATAGATTTTGTGTTAATGCGGGAAGGGTTAAGTTCTGAGGTGATGGAGATTTATTATAAAAAAGTATTTTTTAGTGACCACTCGGCTTTGGTTCTTAGAATTAGGAACAGCAGAGTTAAGATCGGTTCAGGGGTGTGGATTTTAAACCATCAATACCTGAAAGAAATTGCTTATAAAGAAGGGATTTTAAATATAATAAAGAATGCTCAGAAGGAACCTTTGTTCTTGAAAGAAAGAAGAGTTTGGTGGGACAATTTCAAATATGAGGTAAAAGATTTTTCGGTACGTTATGGGAAAAAGAGAGCGGCAGCTAACCAGCGTCAAGAAGAGAATATAAACAAAAGGTTTACGGATGTCTGTAAAGCACGCGACAGAGGGGATAAGGGAGCTGAGACTAAGTTCCGGGTGTTAAAGGAAGAATGGGAATTATTGCAAGCTGAAAAATGCAAGGGGGCCATTCTTCGTGCAAAGGCTAAAGATGCATTGGAGGGCGAAAGATACACTAGATATTTTCTAGAGCAAGAGAAGCTGCGACAGAGATTATCATTAATTGGAGAGTTGAAGGTTGGGGAGAAGATCATTCATGAAAGTGGGGAGATTTTAAAGGCGGCTAGCAGCTTTTATCAAGAGTTATATACAAAAGAAGACATTTCCAATTTGGTGATGGAGAAGGTTAGTGCTTTTATTGAAGAGGGTTTAAAGGAGGATGAGAGAAGCATGTGTGACAAAGAAGTAGGATTAGCGGAAATAAAAGTAGCAATAAGTGGAATGAAGGTGGGGGGGGGGGAAAGCCCAGGGTCCGATGGACTAAGTGCAGAATTTTATAAAGTATTTTTCGAGATTTTAAGTCCATTGCTCTTAGAAGTTTTTAAGGAAATTAAAATTGAGGGAAGCCTGGCCCCATCTATGAGGAGAGGTATCATAAGCTTAGCTTATAAAAATAAAGGGGATAGAAGGGATCTGAAGAACTGGAGGCCCATCACATTATTAAATGTGGATTATAAGATCTTGGTGAGGGTTATGGCAAATCGTATGAAGGATGTGATGCCGCAGATAGTTTTGCCCTCTCAGTCCTATGGAGTCATAGGCCGGGACATCGCAGACTCTGTGGTCTCAATCCGAGATGCAATAGAGCTCATGGAAGAGAGTGGGAGGGAGGCTTATGTATTAAAGATAGATCAAGAGAAAGCCTTTGATAGGATCTCTCATGAGTTTTTATTGAAGGTTTTGGAAGCATTTGGTTTCGGGGAAAATTTCATTGAGTGGATAAGGATTTTTTATTCAAACATACTTAGCTGTGTTAAATGTAATGGTTTTTTATCCAAGTATTTTCCGATACAGAGGTCAGTGAGACAGGGTTGTCCCCTGTCCCCATTGTTGTACACATTGGTAGCAGAACCATTAGGTTACATGATGCAAAAGAAACAAGGTGTAGTTGGGATTGCGGTTCCCAGTTCCGGGCTGGTGTCGGTGATACACCAATATGCAGATGACACAACCTTAACATTGAGAATGGGGAGTCAGTGAGGAAAGCTATGGATGTAGTGGAGGAGTATTGTAGAGCTTCAGGAGCCAGAGTGAATTATAGTACGTCCCTGGTTGCAGGAAGCGGTAGGGGGGAATGGTTGGAGGAAAGTCCCTTTAAGGTGGTGGAGGTTTTGGAAGTTCTGGGGGTGCATATGGGGTGCAAGAAAGACTGGGATGAAATGGATCGATTAAATTGGGAACCGAAGGTTATGAAAATTAAAAAGATTTTGGGAAGATGGGAAAGAAGGTGGTTGAAAGTGCAAGGAAGAGCGACAGTGGTGTCCGCTCTCCTGCTATCTAAACTATGGTACTTATTGACGGTGGAGGATATTCCTGAGTGGGCGGAAAAGTCCATCCGAGAGGCTTGTGTGAGGTTTTTATGGGAAGGGAAACCAGCCTTGGTGGCTTACAATACCATCATTGGACGGAGAAATCAGGGAGGACTCAATTTCCCAGATATTGATTTGAAGAAAAAATCCTTTAGAATCAAATGGGTAAAGAGATTTCTTCAGAAGTCAAATACAAGTTTTTGGAAGAGTTGTTTTGAGCATTTTTAAAAAGAAGTGGGATAGGAGGGCAGGGGATATTGTATATGGAATACAATAATATGTTTTTGAAATTGATTAAACCTCTCCCTAGGTTTTATAAGGGGGTTGTAGAGACTTGGGCTCAATTTTTAAAAAGTGTGCAGTTTATGCCCAAGGGTGCTGAGGAATTTTTAGAACAGCCCTTATTTTTGAACAGGTGGGTCAACATCGAAGGAGAGGTATTATTTAATCAAGCTTTTATAAAAGCTGGTATTATATGTGTGAAAGATGTATTATACGAGGTAATTCCAGGTTGGTTGCCGGAAGCGATAGTGAGGGACATGGTGTGGGAGGAGTATCAGGAGGTAGAGGAAAAAGCAATAGGAATCATGTATGAGAAGATTGTGAGGGCAATGCCACAGGATTGGATGGAAGAAATAAATGCGGAAATCTCCAAAGGAAGTAAAATGCGTCCTGCTTTTCCAAGCTTTCTGCTGGAGAAAGGGGGAGAGTTGGTCCAATTTGACAACTGCAATACTCGAGATTTCTATGAGGTATTTAGAGAATGGAAATTCAAGACACCTGCTGGTCAGGAGTTTTGGCAGAGTATATACCCACAGCTGGACTTCAACAGGATTTGGAAGGGAGTGTGGGCAAATATTAAATGTCCAGAGTGGATTGAACTGGATTTCAAATTGGCTCATAACCGGATTTTTACCATGACGTTTTGTGTAAGATTGGACGAGTGGAGGGGGCAACTTGCCCAGTGTGTGGGACACGGGATGAGACTCTGTCCTATTTACTGGTGTTATGTCCGCAGTTAAATGATTTTAAGTACTATGTTCGACAGTTGTTTGAAGTTTTTTTGCTGGGTGGGGACCGAAGAGTGAGAATGGGAATCTCGTGGGACTCAATTTTGAGATGGGGATTGCAGGAGAGTCTGCCCGAGTCTAGCGGAGCGGCAATTAATTTAATGTTCAGTTTGGCTAGATTCATGATTGTGCAAAGAAGGAATGCTCTGTTTTTTAAGGGGAGGAGAATCAATCTAAAAGAGTATTTTAAATATAAGCTAAAAGATCATTATAAGGCTCTGTGGATGTTTTATTCAGAAAGGAATTTAAAGATAGTATTTTACAATCAATTTTTAAAGTACAATCGATTAATATATGTTACGGGAGACAAATTAAACTTCAGGTTTTGTTGTTAAAATGTGGTGGAGGAATGGCTGTGCAGAGTGGTGGAATTGATTTGTATGATATAATGAAATGATCACGATGTTGTAAATGTTCTTAATGTTCAATAAAGTATAAAAAAAAAGTGGGTAGCACACTCACCTCTGAGTCAGAAGGTTGTGGGTTCAAGTCCCACTCCAAGGACTTGAGCATATAAAACTAGGCTGACACTCCACTGCAGTGCTGAGGGAGTGCTGCACTGTCGGAGGTGCCGTCTTTCAGATGAGACGTTAAACCGAGGCCCCGTCTGCTCTCTCAGGTGGATGTAAAAGATCCCATGGCACTATTTCGAAGAAGAGCAGGGGAGTTATCCCCGGTGTCCTGGCCAATATTTATCCCTCAACCAACAATAACAAAAACAGATTATCTGGTCATTATCACATTGCTGTTTGTGGGACCTTGCTGTGTGCAAATTGGCTGCCGCGTTTCCCACATTACAACAGTGACTCCACTTCAAAAGTACTTCATTGGCTGTAAAGTGCTTTGAGATGTCCGGTGGTTGTGAAAGGCGCTATATAAGTGCAAGTCTTTCTTTAGGTCACCCCTCAGCCTTCTTTTTTCAAGTGTAAAGAGGCCCAGCCTGTTCATCCTTTCCTGATATGTATACCCTTACATTTCTGGTATCATCCTTGTAAATCTTCTCTGCACCCTCTCCAGTGCCTCTACATCCTTTTTATAATATGGCGACCAGAACTGTACGCAGTACTCTAAGTGTGGTCTAACAAAGGTTCGATACAGGTTTAGCATAACTTCCCTACTTTTCAATTCTATACCTCTAGAAATAAACCCTAGTTCTTGATTTGCTATTTTATGGCCTTGCTAACCTGTGATGCAAGTTTTAGTGATTTGTGTATTTTACTCCAAGATCCCTTTGTTCCTCTACCCCACCTAGACTTGCACCCTCCAAGTAGTAAGTGACCTCCCTATTCTTCCTACCAAAATGTAATACCTCACTAACCAGAGGGGGAGAGACGTGCCTGCATGAAGGAGACTGTGCTGGCCATTATCAGAAGTGCCATTGCTAAGGCCTTGGCCAGCAGCGAGGCTGAATCCATTGAAGATGACGGTATTCTCATACCTAATCCTCCTTCACACATCCCACTTCCTCCTCGTCCCACAATCTCTTCTGACTTGCAAGCTGCAGGTGGAGTAAGCATGCACCTCTTACTTTCCCCCCCCTCTCCTCACCACAACCATACCCTTGTACCTCTGTCCTGTCAGATACCCAAGAAGTGCAACCTGGCCAGGCAGTGGAGGAAAATCAAGGAGAGAGTGATGATGAAGACAAACCATCACTTGATTTCACACTCACAGCTACCAGCTCGGATATTGACACTGCATGTATCTTAGAGGATAGTTTAGAGGTGGGATCGGCCTGCAGATAGTGCAGGTGCCACCTCTCCAGAGGACAAGGTCACATACGAGTTCTGCTGCTGAGGACTCATATGAGGACTTCGATGGGACAGGCTAGAGAAGAAGGCTGATGGGTATGCACAACAAAATGCTTGTTGTATTGGGAAGCCTGCCAGAAAGCCTACATGCAATGTCAAGGAGCATGGCACCAACTTGGCACAGGGCTTTGCGCAGAGCTTGGAGCCCATCAGCCACCTCTCCTTTATATTCAACGGGTTTCCGATTGCCGAATCCCCCACCATCAACATCCTGGGGGTCACCATTGACCAGAAATTTAACTGGACCAGCCACATAAATACTGTGGCAACAAGAGCAGGTCAGAGGCTGGGTATTTTGTGGCGTGTGACTCTCATCCTGACTCCCCAAAGTCTTTCCACCATCAACAAGGCACAAGACAGAAGTGTGATGGAATTCTTTCCACTTAACTGGATGAGTGCAGCTCCAACAACACTCAAGAAGATCTACACCATCCAGGACAAAGCAGCCCACTTCCTTGGCACTCCATCCACCATCTTAAACATTCACTCCCTCCACCACTGGCACACTGTGGCTGCAGTGTGTACCATCTACAAGGTGCAATGCAGCAATTCTCCAAGGCTTCTTCAACAGCACCCCCCAAACCCGCGACCTCTACCACCTAGAAGGACAAGGGCAGCAGGTGCATGGGAACACCACCGCCTGCAAGTTCCCCTCCAAGTCACACACCATCCTGACTTGGAAATATATCGCCGTTCCTTGTTCGTTTTACTACATTAAAGGTGCTATACAAATGCAAGTTGTTGTTGTAATTAGCAAGCTTCTATCAACTTACAAATGTGAGTGGATGTATATTTTGGACAATTTTCTGGCTTTGCGTTCTGGGGGGAGAAGGTTGGAACCTTGTCCGTGTGATTTCTGGGTGAGATGCTGTGGCCGCTTGCCCAATTGTCCATCCATTACAATGAATGGAGCGAACATCGGGCAGGTTCACTTCTTCCTCTATTCACTGTCCATGGTGTCAACAGCAACAAAATAAGATTTGCTGAACTCTTTAATTTTCATAATTACCCAATTGCCAAATTAAATAACTGTTGAATTGGACAATCTAGTAGTTTATTTTGAAAGACTGAAATCATTGAATCACTCAACACAGTGTAAGATCTTAATAATCTCTGAGTTCTTGGACAAGACACCAATAGACAGCAGCCAGTATGTTTGAGCAATAGATCAAGATTTATTAAGCATACAGCGTAATATACTTAATATTAGGCGATAGTTTTAACGAGTAGCTCGCAGCCCTAGGTCTCTGGAACCTCTCGGACACAGATGACGTCGTCTTAAGTCTGTTCCTTTGTTCTCGCAGTACGTCTGTGTAAAGTTATTCTTTGAGTATCGAGGTTTTAACCCTTTTCTTATCAAAAGTTCATTTGGCCAGTGTCCATATATGGTCTTTAACAAAATTACCTTTTTTAATTGGTTCTAATGATCAAAATACCATTGTCACTCAGGTTAAGGCTAGTAACCTGGCCATTCCTTTTCCAGTACATTTCCACTAACTCTGCCCCGCTGTCGTGTTATCTTGTTTATAGCTTTACACCCCATTGAAATTTACCATATCTCTTTCATTTCATGCCTCAAGCAGTACAAGGCCTTTATACACCAAGGGTAGAGATCATTTCATTGGTGTTTCACTAGTCTTGATGTATCCAGACTATCTCACTTTAATCTACCAGATAAATACCTTAACTTCCATGATCTCTCTCATTTGTTGGAATTTATACCAATTATCCTTTAAATATTGTTGTAATTAGTTTTGTTAAGTGAATTCTAAGTTCTAACAGCATTATAATATGTTTTTCTTAGCAATTTAATGATCTGACCTTCACTTGCAGTCTGTGGCTGTTTGTTATCAAAACTTAGTCAAAACTGCTTTTGAACTGTCTGCAGCTACATTTTGAACAAGTTCTAGTTACCCAGGAGTAATTATGGGTAATATTATTTGGTCAATGGCTACACTTAAAGTTATACATAGATGATTCTCATCTACTAAATATCTTTAAATATCAGCTTTTCGTACAACAGGTTTCTTTCAGCCCATGGGTGTAGTAAGGGTGTGTATGACATAACTGTCAAACGATTGGGAAATTCAAATAGTCAAACCCTGAAGCTCTGAGGCAGGGAGGAGTTTTTCATTTTTCGGGCGTAACATGAGAAGTACATATTAATGTTTGCTGATTATCAGGGCAGGGAGGATCTACAAATGTCAGATCAAAGGTTTTGGTTTCCAGCAGATATTGTTAGAATTGAACCGGTCCTGGACAACGATGAAAGGGAAATTACAGGTACTTCAACACTGCCGGGGACACGTTGTTCCGGTTTCTACGTTAAAAAGGTAAAGTTATAATTACTTTCAATGTGTATATACGACATATCCGATGAAGGCCACTTAAATTCGGGTGTCGTCGAAAACAAACTCTGACCAAAAATGTCAGTATGAGCTTTCGAGAGTCAATCGATGGACGAAGAGACGCTTGATCTGAATATTATTTAATACCTTTTAAGACAATGTTTAAATCACTGGGCAGATTAAACATTGACTTCTGAGTGTTTGAATTCAATCCCATTAACTATTAAAGTTCTAAGACAAAATCCGAACTTTTTGTTTCTGATGTTTTTAAAATTAAGCACCACTTCCTGGTAGGTCACAATTTCCTGGTAGGTGATGCAATTCAGTGATCAGAGGGAACAATTGTGTTCTCATAAAGCAGTGGTTTTCAAACGTTTCTGTCTGGGGCTCTTCTGCCAATATTAACACAATTGCTGGGATCACCTGAAAGTATTGAAACAGCTCTTGCCCTAGCTTCTGAGAGACAGGGTCATTCTCAAAGGAGAATGGTGCAACTACTGTGGAAAACATGTTTTGTTAGTGTACAACTATATGAATAATTTGCGAGTAAGTATAGAAATCTGATGACAGGCGGAAATTTGAGGAGCTCGGGGATCCTCTGGGAATCAGAGGCCTCCTAGGGTTCAGGGATTCCAGTTTGGAAATACAGGAGAGGAACAAGAGGCCAGGCAGGTAAAACGTAACATGATTGTTATTCGTGGTTTCAACAGAAAACTATGGTTATGCCCAAAAATGAACAATCTCAGTTATATGCAAAATATGCTTTTAGCATGAGAACTCGTTAACGTTGCAGTGTTCTGATTATTATATTACATAGGATAGGATTACATACGGCGCAGAAACAGGCCTTTCAGCCCAACCAGTCCATGTGGCGTTTATGCTCCACTGGAGCCTCCTCCCGTCTTTCCTCATCTAACTCTATCAACATAACCCTCTATTCCCTTTTCCCTCATATGATTGTCTAGCCTCCCCTTAAATGCATCTATTCTATTAGCTTCAACCATTCCACGTGGTAGTGAGTTCCACATTCTCACCACTCTTTGGGTAAAGAAGTTTCTTCTGAATTCCCTATTTGATTTCTTGGTGATTACCTTATATTGATGGCCTCTAGTTATGCTCTTCCCCACAAGTGGAAACATTCTCTCTGTATCCACTCTATCTCAATTTTTCATAATTTTAAAGACCTCTATTAGGTCACCCCTCAGCCTTTTTTCAAGAGAAAAGAGACCCAGCCTATTCATCTTTTCCTAATATGTATACCCTCGCATTTCTGGTATCATCCTTGTAAATCTTCTCTGCACCATCTCCAGAGCCTAGAACATAACATAAGAACATAAGAAATAGGAGCAGGAGTAGGCCATTCGGCCCCTCGAGCCTGCTCCACCATTCGATAAGATCATGGCTGATCTGATCTTGGCCTCAACTCCACTTTCCTGCCCGCTCCCCAGAACCCTTGACTCCTTTATCATTCAAAAATCTGTCTATCTCCACTTTAAATATATTCAATGACACAGCCACCACAGCTCTCTGGGGTAGTGAATTCCAAAGATTCACAACCCTCTGAGAGCAGAAATTCCTCCTCATCTCCGTTTTAAATGGGCGACCCCTTATTCTGAAACTATGCCCCCTAGTTCTAGATTCCCCCATGAGGGGAAACATCCTCTCTGCATCTACCCTGTCAAGCCCCCTCAGAACCTTATACGTTTCAATAAGATCACCTCTCATTCTTCTAAACTCCAATGAGGATAGGCCCAACCTGCTCAACCTTTCTTCATAAGACAACCCCTTCATCTCAGGAATCAACCTAGTGAACCTTCTCTGAACTGCCTCCAATGCAAATATATCTCTCCTTAAATAAGGAGACCAAAACTGTACGCAGTACTCCAGGTGTGGTCTCACCAACACCCTGTACAGTTGTAATAAGACTTCCCTACTTTTCTACTCCATCCCCCTTGCAATAAAGGCCAACATTCCATTTGCCTTCCTAATTACTTGCTGTACCTGCATGCTAACTTTTTGTGTTTCATGTACAAGGACCCCCAGAAACCTCTGTACCGCAGCATTTTGTAGTCTCTCTCCATTTAAATAATAATTTGCATTTTTATTTTTCCTACCAAAGTGGATAACCTCACATTTTCCCACATTATATTCCCTCTGCCAAATTTTTGCCCACTCACTTAACTTATCTCTATTCCTTTGCAGATTCTTTGTGTCCTCTTCACAACTTGCTTTCCCACCTATCTTTGTATCATTAGCAAATTTGGTTACATTACACTCGGTCCCTTCATCCAAGTTATTAATATAGATTGCAAACACCTGTGGCACCCCACTAGTTACAGTTTGCCAACCTGAAAATTACCCATTTATCCCAACTCTGTTAGTTAGCCAATCCTCTATCCATGCTAATGTATTACCCCCAACCCCATGAGCTCTTATCTTGTGCAATAACCTTTTATGTGGCACCTTATCGAATGCCTTCTGGAAATCCAAATACACTACATATCCTTTTTATAATATGGCGACCAGAACTGTACGCAGTACTCTAAGTGTGGTCTAACCAAGGTTTGATACAGGTTTAGCATAACTTCCCTACTTTTCAATTCTATACCTCTAGAAATAAACCCTAGTATGGATGTAATAAACTCATTCAGGTTGTACTGTGTAACTCATCTTTTTAACAGGTGGCCCAGTAGTACAGTGCAACATTGTACCAGTGCCTTGTGACATGCAGTGATAGGAGGTTGGCTTGTATCCTGTTGTCCCACGTGATTAGTTCCTAGTTGCTAGGGGAATGGGAGGGAGGCAACTCGGGAAGCAAGAAAATAGGAAGTGCCAAATGAAGGTTTTACTCTTGTAGTGTGATATCTTTACTTAATTTGAATTGCTGTCTTGTAACACTGTCAGTTATCCATTATATGGTATATATTAATAAACAATGAACAAATTTAGCTTCACATGAGCTAGTTTTGAACAAGTTAGATTGCTGTTTCCGTGCAGCTAGTATGAATCCCCAGCATTCAGAGTTTACTTCCTGGAAATGATCTCACACCTCTTACCTTTAATGCACAGCCAGATTGATAAATTGAATTATACTACTGCTTTTGCACTGATGTACATCCAAAATTTCTGTACATTAAAAAAAATCATAGAAATGTATCAGCTAGTTAGACTACGATTTAAAAGAAAATGTCAGCATAGATTCACATTTGTAGAGAAATGAAAACCTCATTTTAAAGATACATGTTTCTTTAATTTCTGTGTCTTATTTTAAAAGAAATTGCCTCCCTCTCCTCCTGTGAAGGAACGATTGTCGCGAAATTCCCCCTCTTAGCGTTGCCATTTAAGGCCAGTTTCGGTAGAAAAATGGCAACTGCCTCGCTTCCGGCCACTTCCAGTGTGACCCGAGGCAGCCGCCATTTTGGGTTGGTCGGTAGCGCAGCCGTTGCCTGCTTTCGGCAGGAGAATGCAAATGAGGTGGATCGTGACTTCAATCAGCGTGCAATGCTGATTTGACGCACAACCTGGCATTTTGGATGTTGCCGCTCGAGTGCAAGCCCTCTTCGCAACACGCACAGTTGAAATTGCGTTCAGCTGCACGAGGGACCCCACCAACGATATTTAAAGGGATCATCAACAACTTGCAGCTAACTTGCTTTTTCATTTCTACTGGCTCTGTGTAAGTTTGTGGAACTGTTTGGAGCGTTCTACAGTAATTTAAAGTTGGTGAGGTGACGGGGAGTGGTGCTGCAAGTGGAGAAGGCCTTGCTTCTGAATTCAAGGGTTCTGGTCAGACCACTTGCTCCCAATCATGGGGGCTCTACTTGCAGCCCCCTCACGCTGCAGCATGACAGGGAGATGGAGCAGAGGCAGCGAAGAAGAGGACAAGCTGCTCGCAGAGGGAGGAGTAGGGGCAAGGGGCTCTCAGCAGAAGGCCTTACCCACCTAGGGTTTTCCGAGAGCACTTCTCCTACCTGCACTTAAGCCAGGATCAGTGTATTCATGGGCTCTGCTTCACCAAAGAGGTGGTCAGAGAACTCTGCCACCTCTTGGAAACAGGCCTGTAGCCTGAGAGCAGGGCGATGACGGCGCTGCCAGTGGCCCACAAGGTGACTGTGGCCCTGAATATTTTTCACCACCAGATCCTTCCAGTATGGAGCAGGTGACATAGCTAACATCTCCCAGTTCGCCGTCGATAGCTGCATCCAGGAGGTCACAGAGGCTCTGTGCACCAGGAGAAGGGAATTCATTGTCTTCTCACTAAACGGAGAGAAGCAGGAGGAGCACGCATGTGGCTTTGCCAGGATATCAGACTTCCCCATGGTGCAGGGCATCATCAACTGCACACACGTTGCTTTGCAGGCGCCGCATATCAAGCCCGAGATGTACCGCAACTGCAAAGGCTACCACTCAGTTAACGTGCAGTTGGTGTGCAACCACGCCCAGCACATCATGATGGTGAATGCCCGGTATCCTGGCAGCAGGCATGATGCCTTCATTCTGCGCCAGTCCGCTGTGCCAGCAATCTTCCAGTGACCACGTCGGACCTGAGGGTGGCTGCTCGGAGACAAGGGCTACTCGCTCTATACCTGGCAGATGACTCCTTTACACAACCCCACCACTCGTGGCCAGTCATATAATGACAGTCATGCTGCCATGAGGAACCTCATAATCTGCCTTCACAGCTCGGGAGGAGCCATCCAGTACACGCCAGAGCAGGTGTCCCATTTCTTGGTAGTCTGCTGCATCCTCCACAACCTGGCCACCTTGAGGGCGCAGCCCTTGCCACCACAGGTTCCATAACCCCCTCAGGAGGAGGAGGAAGAGGAGGAGAAGGAAGAGGAGAAGGAAGAGGAGGAGGAAGAGAGGAAGAATAGGAGGAGGAGGAAGGAAGGAGGCAGGCAGCAATTCCCCATTCCAGGTGGGCTGTCCCTGAGCGCCTCTTCAGACTCCGGTTCCATTGAATGGAACCCCAGATCTCCATTGCTACCCCACCTTACTATCCCTCTGTCACAGAACATCACAGCGTCCTCTTGGGCACAAAGCTGAAATGAAAGCCACCACAAAACAAACATCCCAAACATAATTTATAAATGATTATTTTGAAACTTACATAACAAATCAACTAATCACCCTTGTGCATTCCCTTAGTGTCTGTCTTTTGTGTTCCTTTGCCTACTCTAGTGCTCCTACGCAGTGCTACCCCAGTGGCTGCAGCATGGCTGGTGGAAGGATGCTGACTTTCCATGGGGGACACTGCAGATGGCCTTCCAGGATGATCTTGAGCAGCTCGGGCCTAGAAGGCCCAGCTGTAGACTGCAGCACATTGGCATGGGTGACAGCAGACGGGGCTGGCTGGTTGGCAGGCAACTGCAATGGCACTGGTGGAGTGGAGGTGGTGGAAGTACGAATGCTGTCATCCTGAGAGAGGACAGCAGGTTCTTGCTCCACGAGCCACTGCCACTCCCCCGGGGTGGCGCCTCAGCATTCCTAGCTATCTGTTGGAGCACAGATTGCTGGACTGCTGTGAGACCCTGCAAGCCCCTTTCCACACTCGTAAACCCAGCCACGATGGCAGCAGTCTGAGCTTGCATGGCAGCACTCAGATGTTGGGTTGCTTTGGCTCGTGCTGTAATGGAAGCTGTGACATCGCCCATCACACCCAGCATCATGGTTGGGTCCGCAAGTGCTCTAATGGAGTTGCCCATGAATTCCATCCTGGAAATCATGGGCTCCAAGCTCCGCGCAAAGCCTCGTGCAATGTTGGAGCCGGACTCCTCCATGCTCCTTGACACTGACAAGGCTCTCTCGCAGGCCTGCTATTGCACCAAACATTTCTGTGTGCGTGCCCATCACTTCCGAAGGCCGTCCCATCAAAGTCATCATCTGAGTCCTGTGTAGCAGAGCTTGTGTGCGAACTCGCCCTCCGGGAAGGTGGGACCTGCGCTATCCTTCCTCCCTGGCCTGGCTGCAGCCCACTCGTGCCCAGTGACTCACCATGTGCAGATCCCATCTCTATACTACCCTCTAAAGTTCGCGCAGTGCCATTTTCTGAGCTGGTGCCTTGGAGTGTCAAATCGAGTTACGGTGCTTCTTCTCCAGCACTCTCCTCCTCTAGTTGTTCATGGACTGGCTGGGCTGGTGGCAATTCTTGGGTCTCTGAAAGGAGAAAGGCACAAGGGTCAGGTTGTGGTGAGGGGAGGGGGGGGTGGAAGCAAGATGTGCATCCTTACACCATTAGCAGCTTGTAAGTGAGAAGAGATTATGTGATGAGGGGGAAGTGGGATGTGAGAAGAAGGATTATTTATGAGCATACCGTCATCATCAATGCTTTCAACCTCGACGCTCATCACGGCCTGAGTGACAGCCCCTCCAATGATCTCCAGCACCATCTCCTCCAGCTCAGTGAGGTTCTGCAGACGTGCTTCATCCCCACCTGTTTGCTGTTACTCACCCCGTTTGTGAGCCACCTTGGCCTGCAAGAGAAAGGGAAGTGTGTCAGTGAGTGTGCTGCAATGTGTTTGGGTGATGTGCCTGTCATGGTTGAATAACTGACATTGTGTGCAGTGTGTGAGATGTGGGTGTGAGGCTTGCAGCAGTGGTAAGTTTGTGAGGGTTTGGTGAAACTATTTTTATGAGATATGAATCATGATTGCTAGAGATTGTTGGTAGGTGAGTGATGGGGGTGTGGTGCATTGAGCAGTGTGTGAAGCTCGTGGTGCAGTTGGTGGGATATGGCTTTTTAAGATGCATTCACTCACCTTGACACTTCTGTGAGGTCATTAAACTTCTTGTGGCACTGGTTTCATGTCCTGGTGCAACACTAGTGACACTGACAGCTTGCGCTATCTCCTCCCACTGCCTTCTGATGTTCTGTCTCGAAGGCCTCCTGCCTCCCTGCGGGTAGAGGACCTGTCTTCTTCTGTATACCCCCTGGACCAAGGCCTCCAGTGCTGCATCTGAGAAGAAGATGCCCTTTCTCTCCCCTGTTGTGACATTGCTGCAGCTACAGTGACAATGAGGTGCTTCTGCAACAAAGCACCTCTCCTTTAAGAAGTGCAAAAAGCCTAGGCAAAATTTTGTTGGGCAGCAGACTCTACCCGATATTGGGTCCCCTGTTGAGCGCTGAGCCAACCAGCAGCGTGTTTAGTGCTGAGCTCAGCATTCCAATCATTCATGAATTTTGCGTGCTGCCTGCACCACTTTCAGCGGGTGTGGGCAGATTGCGCACCTAATCCAATTTCATTGCCACTCTTTTCCTGGGGTACGGGTTTGATAGCCTCTGATACCTCCCCTAAGTGGCCATACCTCACGTATGTTGAGACTGCAAGTGTTGCAGGCTATTCAATCACAGAGAGTATCAAGGTCAAACTCAATCCTATTCACACTGAGTGCCCAATATACACAGGAGTTAGAATCATAGGGGTAAAAATTCACTTGGTTGCGCCACCCGTTAGCGCCTTAAGAGGGCGCTAATGGGGCGCAAAGCCGCTAACGCCCGGGCGCAGCGATGTTTGCGCCGCTCGAGAACTTAACTTGAGATTGTGCGGCGGCGCTAAAACTTACCGCTGCGACCACCTGCGCGCGCAGATTGTGACGTCATTCCATGGTGCAACGCCCTTGGGGCGCCCCATAGCGGAAATTGAGTGGCGCCCCCTGCCTTACCGCCTGGCGCTTCCAACGACCAGAAGACTGGAACGCTATCAATCGCTGTGGGGCTGGGGGGGGCGCTATTTAAAGGGGGCCTCTTCCTGTCTTTTATTGTTGGTGGCATTTTTGAACTACGCATTCTGAGAGAGAGAGGGAGAGACTTCTGGAGAGATTCAACGTTGTGTGAAGGAGTTTTGGGTACTGAGCAGCACTTTGCAGGTTCATTTTGATTTGCCATTCCTTGTATCGATTTAGCAGAGACCGTGGGAGCTGCACTCTGAGCTCTTTGCCTGGTGCTCTCCATTGTTCTTTCCAGCACATTTGATGTGCAAGTCTCTCCAGGCCGAGATTCAAGGCAGCAATGAACAGGATGTGGATGGAAAACAAGATTAACCATCCCCTTTAAGAACTGGCCCGTGCCATTGTGTGTGTGTTCCATTGCTGACTGACATTACATGAGCTTCGCCAGCGCTCCGAGTTAGCGCCTCACTGCTCGGCCTTTGCGCCTTAAGACAGGTGTGCAGCGCCTGCTTTAGCGCTCCACTCACCTCCCGGGGCGGTAAAAGTGAAGTTTCCCGTCAGTGCCGATAATTAGCGCCAGGCGCTAATATTTGCGTCCGTCGATATTTGCGCCCCAAATGGGGCGCGACCTAATTTCTACCCCATAGGGTGTTATTTTGGCCAAAGGGTGAAAACAGGCGCTAAATGGGTGCTGTGCTAATAAGAAACGCTTGTTTGAAAGTCAGGATTTAGCACGCAATTTTTGGGCTATTTGATGATCGTCATGATTTGAACTTGCCTGCAGGCGCTAACCAGAAACCTGCAGGTTCAGCACTCAAGTGCTGATGAGACGCAATTTTATGTTGGTTCTCACACCCACTTCCACTGAAGGTGTGCAGTGCTCTGGCTGGGACACAGCAGCACGTTGCAGGATGGCTCAGTGACCGAGGAAGAGGGCTCGCAGGATCTTGGATGCAGCACTGGATGGATGTCCTGAACCCGCAGTGGGGGAAGGACGCCACCTCGTCTTCCTCGCTCTCCTGTCCCTCTCTCCTGCTGCAGCTGGTGCTTCCTTGCCTGTCCTCATGTCCTCCTCCCATTCCTCGTCCAGACCAAGAGGAAACCCTAGCAAGATGCCAATGACTAAGCACTCCCTTTCTCCTGCTGACTCATATAATAGCACAGCACTTACTCTTTTTAGGTGAAGTCCTCAGAGAATTTTCGGAATAAATGTTGCTTGAGTATTGGTGAACTCTTGACAAAGTGTCCCAGTGTTTCAGAGGTCCTCTTCACAGCTCCAGCAGCAACGAACGTGAAATGGAGAGTAGCCCTTTAAGAGCTGAATATCCCTTTAAGTAGCACTTCCAATCAACATCAATGCCGTGTTTACTCCCAAACAGCTGGTCACTGTTAGGAGAGGTCGTTAGTTGAAGCACTCACTACCAAAATGCTGTGCAGCCCCTTTAATGATCGCTAGCAGGCATTTTAAGTGACAATCAGCTGTTTAACTCACCTTGGGGAGGCAGTTCCTAGCGCTGGCTTCAACTCCTTTACCAAGTTGGCGTCTTGTGCTAAACGTGGGCTAAACCGGCGTTTCACCTTAAGACCCCATCTTGGCCATCTCTTTACTGCTTTAGTGCCTAAAATATACGGTGGAATTCACTCCCATAGAGTCATTCGGTACAGAAAGAGAGCAACAATTTGGACCTCCTACAGCCTCCTCTCCCCGAGCCGGAAGGAACTCAGGCCCGGAGAGGAAAACCTCCCCTAGCCCCCTTCGCACACAGAGAAGGAACTAAGGCCTGTACTACTCGTCTCCACCACACTGAGTCAAAAATATAACCCTCTGCTACCCCCCCAACTTTTTTTTTTATTTGTTTATGGGATCAGGGTGTCGCTGGCAATGCCAGAATTTACTGCCCATCCCTAGATGCCCTTGAGAAGGTGGTGGTGAGCCGCCTTCTTGAACCGCTGCAGTCCGTGTGGTGAAGGTACTCCCACAGTGTTGTTAGGGAGGGAGTTCCAGGATTTTGACCCAGCGACGATGAAGGATCGGCGATATACTTCTAAGTCAGGATGGTGTGTGACTTGGAGGGGAACTTGGAGGTGGTGGTGTTCCCATGTGCCTGCTGCCCTTGACCTTCTAGGTGGAAGAGGCCGCGGGTTTGGGAGGTGCTGCCGAAGAAGCCTTGGTGAGTTGCTGCAGTGCATCTTGTAGATGGTACACACTGCAGCCACGGTACGCCGGTGGTGGAGGGAGTGAATGTTTAAGGTGGTGGATGGGGTGCCAATCAAGTGGGCTGCTTTGTCCTGGATGGTGTTGAGCTTCTTGAGTGTTGTTGGAGCTGCACTCATCCAGGCAAGTGGAGAGTATTCCATCACACTCCTTACTTGTGCCTTGTAGATGGTGGAAAGGCTTTGGGGAGTCAGGAGGTGAGACACTCGCTGCAGAATACCTAGCCTCTGACCTGCTCTTGTTGCCACAGTATTTATGTGGCTGGTCCAGTTAAGTTTCTGGTTAATGGTGACCCCCAGGATGTTGATAGTGGGGGATTCGGCGATGGTAATGCCATTGAATGTCAAGGGGATGTGGTTAGACTCTCGCTTGTTGGAGATAGTCATTGCCTGGCACTTCTGTGGCACGAATGTTACCTGCCACTTATCAGCCCAAGCCTGAACGTCGTCCAGGTCTTGTTGCATGCGAGCATGGACTGCTTCATTATCTGTGGAGTTGCAAATGGCGCTGAACACTGTGCAGTCATCAGCGAACATCCCCATTTCTGACCTTATGTTGGAAGGAAGGTCATTGATGAGGCAGCTGAAGATGGTTGCGCCTAGGACACTGCCTTGAGGAACTCCTGCAGCGATGTCCTGGGGCTGTGATGATTAACCTTCAACCACCACAACCATCTTCCTTTGTGCTAGGTATGACTCCAGCCAGTGGAGCGTTTTCCCCCTGATTCCAGTTTTACTAGGGCTCCTTGATGCCAGACTCAGTCAAATGCTGCCTTGATGTCAAGGGCAGTCACTCTCACCTCATCTCTGGAATTCAGCTCCTTTGTCCACGTTTGGACCAAGGCTGTAATGAGGTCGGGAGCCAAGTGGTCTTGGCGGAACCCAAACTGGGCATCAGTGAGCAGGTTATTGGTGAGTAAGTGCTGCTTGATAGCACTGTCGATGACACCTTCCATCCCTTTGCTGATGATTGAGAGTAGACTGATGGGGCGGTAATTGGCCGGGTTGGATTTGTCCTGCTTTTTGTGGACAGGACTTACCTGGGCAGTTTTCCACATTGTCGGATAGATGCCAGTGTTGTAGCTGTACTGGAACAGCTTGGCTAGAGGCGCGGCTAGTTCTGGAGCACAAGTCTTCAGCGCGATAGCCGGGATGTTGTCGGGGCCCATAGCCTTTGCTATATCCAGTGCGCTCGGCCGTTTCTTGATATCACGTGGAGTGAATCGAATTGGCTGAAGACTGGCTTCTGTGATGGTGGGGACCTCGGAAGTAGGCCGATATGGATCATCCACTCCTGGCTGAAGATGGTTGCAAACGCTTCAGCCTTGTCTTTTGCACTCATGTGATGGGCTCCACCATCATTGAGGATGGGGATATTCTTGGAGCCTCCTCCTCCCGTTAGTAGTTTAATGTTCCACCACCATTCACGACTGGATGTGGCAGGACTGCAGAGCTTTGATCGGATCCGTTGATTGTGGGATCGCTTAGCCCTGTCTATAGCATGCGTGAAGTCCTGTGTTGTAGCTTCCCCAGGTTGGCACCTCATTTTTAGGTACTGGTGCTGCTCCTGTACACTCGTTGTTGAACCAGGGTTGGTGGTAATGGTAGAGTGAGGGATATGCCAGGCCATGAAGTTACAGATTGTGGTGGAATACTATTCTGCTGTTGCTGATGGCCCACAGCGCCTCATGGATGCCCAGTTTTGAGCTGCTAGATCTGTTCTGAATCTATCCCATTTAGTACGGTGGTAGTGCCACACAACACGATGGAGGGTGTTCTCAGTGTGAAGATGGGATTTCGTCTCCACAATGACTGTGCGGTGGTCACTGCTGCCATGGACAGATGCATCTGCGACAGGTAGAGACAAGGTCAAGTAGGTTTTTCCCTCTTGTTGGTTCACTCACCACCTGTCGCAGGCCCAGTCTGGCAGTTATGTCCTTCAGGACTCGGCCAGCAGTGGTGCTAGCGAGCCACTCTTGGTGATAGGACATTGAAGTCCCCCACCCAGAGTACATTCTGTGCCCTTGCTACTCTCAGTGCTTCTTCCATAGTGGTGTTCAACATGGAGGAGTACTGATTCATCAGCTGAGGGAGGGCGGTACATGGTAATCAGCACGCGGTTTCCTTGCCTATGCTTCATCTGAAGCCATGAGACCCCAAGTCAATGTTGAGGACTCCCAGGGCCACTCCTTCCCGACTGTATACCACTGTGCCACCACCCCTGGTGGGTCTGTCCTGCCGGTGGGACAGGACATACCCAGGGATGGTGATGGAGGAGTTTGGGACATTGGCTGAAAGGTATGATTCTGTGAGTATGACTATGTCAGGCTGTTGCTTGACTAGTCTGTGGGAGAGCTCTCCTAATTTTGGCACAAGTCCCCAGATGTTGATGAGGAGGACTTTGCAGGGTTGACTGGGCTGGGTGTGCCGTTGCCGGTAGGTCCGTCGGGTTTCATTCTTCTTATTTTGTTTCGTAGTGGTTAGTTACAAATGAGTGAGTTGCTAGGCCATTCCAGAGGGCAGTTAAGAGTCAACATATAGGCCAGACCAGGTAAGGACGGTAGATTTCTTTCCTTAAAGGACATTAGTGAACCAGATGGGGTTTTACAACAATCCGATAGTTTCATTACTGATACTAGCTTTTTATTCCAAATTTATTTAATTAACTGAATTTAAATTCCCCAGCTGCCATGGTGGGATTTGAACTCATGTCTCTGGATCATTAGTCCAGGCTTCGGGATTACTAGTCCAGTGACATTACCACTATGCTACTGTTCCCGTTAGCTGAAAAACAAGCCCTCCCTACCTCATACCCAGTGTGAACTAAATAGTGTACTTGGTCTTAACTCCCTAGTTTAATGCCATAAAGCCCCAAAAAAGCCCCTTGTGGAATGCCACTTACCACATCATTTCAGTCTGAGAAAATTATTTTTACTCCTAGCCTTTGCTTTCTGACCTCCAACCATCTCTCTACGCATGTGGCCAAGTTCCCTTCAGCCCATATCCCATAATCTTTCTCTCAGTCTCTTATGCGGCATCTTTTCTAATGATTTTTGTAAATCGTATAAACCACATCAACAGCATGTTTTTTTTTAATGTATGTTTAATGTTCGAATCTGTTGAAGAAATATCAGCTTGGTCAAATCGGTGCTGACTGGCCCTGTTAACTCGTGTTTCTCCAAGTGCTTAGTGATATAGATTTTTAGTTTACCAACAGCTGAAGTAAGACCGACTGACCTATAATTACCTGGCTTATCCCCGTCTCCTTTTTGTTTAGAGGGATGCCACATTTGCCATCCTTCAGTCCTCTGGCACTATTTTACTTTCTAGAAGATTTTGGAAAATTATAGTCTGAGGCTTCCTTCAGGTTGATCAAATGGAAACTCTCAGGTCCCAGTGGTTTCTTGATCATAAATTTATTTAGTGTCTTTTTGTTGTTGCAGATTTACAAAGCAGAAGTGCTAAACAGACTGATTACGCACTACTGCACAGTGACCTTCCAGTATGGATGAACAAGCCACAGAAAAAACTGCTCTTCCCTTCTACATATTCCGGTGCCTTTTCACATTGTTGGTACTGATAACACTATTGCTGCTGATTCTAAACTTGGGCAATATAAAGGTGTGTTGAGTGGTATAACCAGTATGTTTAGAGTAAACCATCATGTTGACCAAGGTTTAATGTAGCAGTGTTTAAAAATGTGATGGTTTGTCTCTTGTGGAATTTGTGTCTTCCTGCTGAGTGCTGAAGCATCTATAAGAAGTGCCAGTTTCAATTCATTGCTCCTGGTGTTCTTTAGTGATGAACCCAAATAGCAAGTGACCCAATTTTAATGGGGTAACAGTATCCAAGTTTGAACCTTCTGAATTGTACGTGTTGTTTCTGATTTTAAATTGTTAAGGGGGCTCATGTAATGAGAACTGAACTAATTAAAGCGGTCAAGATTATGAAGGGAGTATTAAAACTAATCCTGCTGGGATACAGTTCCATGGGTGACAAGCCGGTGCTTTCCAGCACTTTGACCAAGTACTTATCGTTGTTTAATCTTGACAATGAGTGTTCACAGGCTGCCTGACCTGTCGGAGGGTAGCATTGTGCAGCCCAACCTTGTACTCAACCTATGCTACACATGCTCTTCCAACAAGAGTCATTGGATAGTGATCAGGAGGGGGAGCACTGACTGCTTATATATTCTTTCCCTCACTCTCTCAGGAGTGCTGAGGTTAACCTGGCACACACTGGAGATTAAACCTGGAACTTTCCTGGTCTGATAAGCTTCAGGACACTAGCTGGATAAGCTCACTGAGCTGTCTGGGAGTCCATGGTCAGTCTTTCTACGGACTTATTATATGCAGTCTGAAAATATAGAAAACTAATAACAGACTGTTTCAATTAAGTATAAAACCCTTTAATCATGAAATAGCAATCCTCAAGAAGTCTGTGATCTGAACTAAATTTCCTAACTTCTATTTTGACTGGAGGAGGATGTGTGTTGGGAAACAACATGTATGCGATGGCAATAGAAAACATATTCATTAAAAATGTTGTTCCTTTTCATAGTATGATAAAGATTCAATTTCTGGATCAGAGTCCAAATGGAGGAGATATCCAACTTCAAAGTTTTATCACGCAATGAGGCAGAAAGAGGAAACAAGGAAGACCCCTTGGACACACAAATTGGTGCAGTGTGGCTACCAGAATCAGAGCTTCACCCCTGAAGAAAGGTCAGAGGGGACAATCCTTATGAAAATGATTGAATGGCCAAAACCACCCAAGCCTGCTGTGCCCTTTGTGAAAAGCAGCGACCCATCACACACTCGCTTTGTTATTTTAAATTCTGGAAAGACTTTCTATGTTGGAGATCAGTTACAAGTGATGCTGCGTATGAATGATTTTGAAGGAAACCCAAAGCAATATGGGGGTGACTATCTCCAAGGCCGGATCCACACCCCAGCTTTAAAAGCCGGTTCAGCAGGAACAGTTGTAGATAACCAAAATGGATTTTACTATCTAAATTTTAATTTATCTTGGGCAGGGAAAGTTGAAGTGTCCGTTTCCTTGGTTCATCCCAGTGAAGGGATCCAAGCACTTGAAAGGCTACGCGAGGAACGGCCGGATAGAGTGTATTTAACAAGTGCCTTCAAATCAGGGGATATCTCTGAGACCACTGTGTGTAATCTTTGTTTGCTTCAAACTAAGCCACTCTGTAACTTTACTGATGTCAGGACTGGGGAGCCCTGGTTCTGTTACAAACCAAAGAAGCTTCCCTGCTCTGCTCGTATTAACCATGCTAAAGGAGGATATGAGAAAGGCCTCTTAATTGGAGAAGAGAGTCGTTATTTCCAAAGGTATGTCACTTACATTCTTTTATTCATATTTTGATTTTCCATCTCTCATTCTGCACCAGGTTGTAATATACGTATGAGGTCTAGAACCAGACTTCCCAACACTGGAATGTCAATTAAAAACTTGAACATGAAATATCTCCCAGAGCACGACAAAATTTAAATCCTTTTTGTGAATATATTTGGAGCCCTCATTAATTTAAGAAATTTCAGGTGTTTCGTCACAGTGTAGGATGGAAATTTGAATGCCAATTTAATGTAGACCACTCTCATACACCTCTAAGGGTTGTCCCAAGTGCAGTATTGGCAGAGGCCATAGAACTGAGCCACTTCTCAGACTGGGAGTGGCATGTGGTACAGAGGAAAGAGTTAAAAGTCAAGAAAATAATAAATGGAATATTTAATCATTTTCTATCATGGATAGTGTATCGTGTCTGACGAACTTGATTGAATTCTTTGATGAGCTAATATAGAATGTTGATCAAGGTCATTTAGTAGATGTTGTATATATGGACTTTCAGAAGGCATTCGACAAAGTGCACACACAGGAGGTTTGTTAAGAAGATGGAAGCCCATGGAATTAAGGGGAAAGTGACAATATGGATCCGGAATAAAAACAGAAAATGCTGGAGATACTCAGCAGGTCAGGCAGCATCTGTGAAGAGAGAAACAGAGTTAACGTTTCAGGTCGATGACCTTTCGTCAGAACTGGAAAAAAGCAGGAAATGGAACAGATTTTTAAGCAAGTGTAGGAGCTGGGAAAGGGGGGAGGGGATGAAAGAACAAAAGGGAAGGTCTGTGATAGAATAGAAGGCAGGAGAGGTAGGTTAAGAGATATTCAAGGCAAAAGGAGATGGTAATGGGACAGGTTAAGAAACAAAGGATGGCTCTAGATGAAGTGTAAATTGCGCTGGCAGAATGAAAAACAGCTGCCATGTGGGAGAGAAGAACAGAAGGCACAAACAAAAAGTGTGGATAAAAAATATATATATATGATAGGGGCCGAGGTTATGATCTGAAATTGTTGAACTCTATGTTGAGTCCAGAAGGCTGTAAAGTGCCTAATCGAAAGATGAGGTGCTGTTCCTCGAGCTTACGTTGAGCTTCAGTGGAACAATGTAAGAGGCCGAGGACGGTGAGGTCTGAGTGGGAGTGGAGCGGAGAATTAAAGTGACAGGCGACCGGAAGCTCGGGGTCACCCTTACGGACTGAACGGGGGTGTTCCGCAAAGCGGTCACCCAATCTGCGTTTGGTCTCCCCAATGTAGAGGAGACCACATCGTGAGCAGCGAATACAGTATACTAAATTGCAAGAAGTACAAGTAAATCGCTGTTTCACCTGGAAGGGGTGTTTGGGCCCTGGACAGTGGGAAGGGGGAGGTAAAAGGGCATATGTTGCATCTCCTGCGCGTGCACGGGAAGGTGCCGGGTGAAGGGGAAGGAGTGTTGGGGGTGATAGAGGAGTGGACCAGGGTGTCGCGGAGGGAGCAGTCCCTTCGGAATGCTGAAAGGGGAGGTGAGGGGAAGATGTGTTTGATGGTGGGATCACGCTGGAGGTGGCGGAAATGGTGGAGGATGATCCGTTGAATGTGGAGGCTGGTGTGGTGAAAGGTGAGGACAAGGGGAACTCTATCGTGGTTCCGGGAGGGAGGGGCGGGGGTGAGGGCAGAAGTGCGGGAGATAGAACGGACACGGTCAAGGGCCATGTCAACCACATTAGAGGGGAATCCTCGGTTGAGGAAAAAGGAAGACATGTCGGAAGCACTGGTATGGAAGGTGGCATCGTCAGAGCAGATGCGGCGGAGACGGAGAAACTGGGAGAATGGAATAGAGTCCTTACAGGAAGCGGGGTGGGAGGAAGTGTAGTCCAGGTAGCTGTGGGAGTCAGTGGGCTTGTATTAAATGTTTGTCAATAACCTATCCCCAGAGATGGAGACGGAGAAGTCGAGGAAGGGAAGGGAAGAGTCGGAGATGGACCATGTGAAGGTGAGGGAAGGGTGGAAATTGGAAGCAAAGTGAATGAAATTTTCTAGTTCAGGGCGAGAGCAGGAAATGGCACTGATATAGTCATCAATGTACCGGAAAAAGAGGTGAGGGAGGGGACCTGAGTAGGACTGGAACAAAGAGTGTTCCACATATCCCACGAAAAGGCAGGCATAGCTGGGACCCATGCGGGTTCCCATAGCAACACCTTTGATTTGGAGGAAGTGAGTGGAGTCAAAGGAGAAGTTGTTCAATGTGAGAACAAGTTCAGCCAGGCGGAGGAGGGTGGTGGTAGATGGGGACTGGTTGGGCCTCTGTTCAAGGAAGAAGCGGAGCGCCCTCAGGCCATCCTGGTGGGGGATGGAGGTGTAGAGGGATTGTACGCCCATAGTGAAAAGGAGGCGGTTGGGGGCAGGAAACTGGAAACTGTTAAAGTGGCGGAGGACGTTGGAAGAGTCGTGGATGTAGATGGGAAGAGACTGGACAAGGGGAGAAAAAATAGAGTTGAGATAGGAAGAGATAAGTTCCGTGGGGCAAGAACAGGCTGAAATGATGGGTCTACCAGGGCAGTCCTGTTTGTGGATCTTGGGAAGGAGGTAGAAGCGGGCTGTGCGGGGTTGTGGAACTATGAGGTTGGCGGCCGTGGTGGGAAGATCTCCAGAGGAGATGAGGTCAGTGACAGTCTTGGAAACGGTGGCTTGATGTTCGGTAGTGGGGTCATGGTCCAGGTGGAGGTAGGAGGAGGTGTCGGAGAGTTGGCGTTCAGCTTCTGCTAGGTAGAGGTCGGTTCGCCAAACAACAACAGCACCACCCTTGTCAGCAGGTTTAATGACAATGTTGGGGTTGGATCTGAGAGAATGGAGTGCTGTAAGTTCAGAGGGAGGTAGGTTGGAGTGAGTGAGGGGAGCAGAGAAATAGAGACGGCTGATGTCACGCCAGCAGTTTGCAATGAAAAGATCTAGAGAGGTTAAGAGGCCAGAGGGAGGGGTCCAGGTAGAACGAGAATTCTGAAAGCGGGAGAAAGGGTCAGCTGGCGGATCCGGAATTGGCTCAGTGACAGGAAGCTGAGGGTGGTGGTGGATGGATGTTTTTCAGATTGGGAGGTGATTTGCAGTGGTGTTCCCCATGGGTCAGTTTTGGGTCCATTACTCTTTTCAAATTTTGTAAATGACCTAGACTCGGATGTAGGGAGCAGCATTATAAAGTTTTGCAGCTGATATGAAACTTGGTAACGTAGTAGATAGTGATGAGAATAGTTGTAGACTTCAGGATGACATAGACAGGCTGGTGAAATGGAGAGAAGCATGGCAGATGGAGTTCAATGCAGAGAAGTGTGAAGTGATGCACTTTCGGAGGACTAATGTGGAAAGACAGGACACTACAAATGACATGATTCTGAAAAGTATAGAAGAGCTGAGAGACTTCATTGTCCATATACACAAATCCTGAAAGGTGGCAAGGCAAGTTGATATGGTGGTTACAAAAGCTATTGGGTTACAATAAATGTCTTACAATTCTTCTTAGATTTGCAAAATGATTCCTTTTGTACCCTCTGGCTCTATCAGAAAGTATTTTCAAAAGAAACTCCTCCTGCTGAAGGCAGCAACTCACAACTGATGAATGGTCTCACAGCCTTCCGGTACCTTGTAAAGTTCCAATTGTTAATGTCTGAGCTTAGAAGGATACTCAGCAATGAGGGCATCATAGTTGAGCCTGATTCTGTCCTTATCTGATACCTGATGCACCTGCACTTTCTAAAAGAATCATTTGATAGCGATCAGGAGGAAGGCTTCATGTAATTGAGAGAGTTCATTGAGAATGAGGAGACCGGAGATATATTACAGGACATTTCCAATGAACTATCATAGACTTTGAGCTGATTTTGAGAAGTTTATCGCTGTCATCTAGTAGAGGTAGTAATGCAATGTGCTGAAGCACCTGGTGCTCTAGAATCTGTCCTGTTTTATATTGTGGGGTGAATTTCAGAGCACCAATAATAACACAAAAACAATTGAGCAGGAGCAGTGACTTAAAAGTAACAGGGCGTGAAATTGGGATTGGTAACGCCCATTGTTTGGGCGCTATGAGTGCCATTTGCGTACCAAAATGGCGTCCAATGTGTGCACGCACGCACACTTCTGCCATGAATCGCGCCAGACGCCATGTTAGGAAGAACATTAGTGCGCACCCAGCTAACGTCTGTCGGAAGTATACAGAGCAAGCAGATCATGACATCAATCAGCGTGCAATGCTGATTTGACACCAGCGGCGCCATTTTGCAGCTCAACGCTCCAGCCAGTGCCCTCCCTTAACCTCGCATGGCTGAACATGCATTAAGCAGCAGGAGGAACAACCCCACCAGCGCTATTTAAAGGGATCATCAAGTAATTGCAGGTTAGTTGCTGGTTGATTTCTTCTGGCTGTCGCTACGATTCTATAAGTCTTTGGTGCTTTCCATAGTTCTTTCAAGTTGCTAAAGTCTACAGCGAGTGGTGTGGCAGGTACTGAAGGACTTTTTCCTGACTTCAAAGCTTCTGCACAAACCGGTTGCTGCCAGACATGGGTACACTAGTAGGCATTCCCTTTGGAACACAGCATGATGGGGAGAATGAGCAGAGGCCACGCAGAGCAGGACAAGCTGCTAGAAGAGGGAGGAGGAGGAAGGGAGAAGGGCTCTCAGCAGGAGGCCATATCCGCCCAGGGTGTTCAGGGAGCAATTCTCCTACCTGAACCTCAGTGAGGAACAATGTGTGAGATGTCTGTGCTTCAGTAAGGGCGTCCTCACTGAAATCTGCACCTGCTACAGCCACAACTGCAACCTCAGAGCAGGGCAAGGACCACATTGTCAGTGGTGTGAAGGTGACCGTGGAGATGAACTTTTATGCAACTGGATCCTTCCAGGCTGGAGCTGGAGATATTTGCAACATCTCGCAGTTTGCCGTCCACTGTTGCATAAGGGAAGTCACTGAGGCTCTCTATTCAAAGAGAGCTGGCTACATTTCATTCTCTCTTGCCAGAGACCAGCAGGCAGAGCGAACACATGGCTTTGCCAGGATTGCAGGCTTCCCCGTGGTGCAGGGTGCTATTGAGTGCACACACACACCGCTTTGCGGGCACCGCATGTCAACTCTGCCATATAGCAGAACCGAAAGGGATTCCACTCCCTCAACGTCCAGCTGGTGTGTGACCATAGGCAGCGAATCATGCAGGTCAATGCCCGATATCCTGAGGATATCATGATGCCTTCATTCTGTGGCAGTTGGCTGTGCCATCTGCACTTGAGCCACCACGACAAACCAAAGGGTGGCTACTGGGCGACAAGGGCTATCCGCTGACGACATGGCTCATGTCTTCGGTGCGCAACCCAAGCACACATGCGCAGCAGGCATACAATAAAAGCCATGTTGCCACACAAAATGTGATGGACCAGATCATTGGCATGCTGAAACAACACTTCCGCTGCTTGGACCGCTTTGGAGGTGCCCTGCAGTACTCGCAGAGCTGGCGTCAAGATTCATGGTGGTTTGCTGCAAGCAGCACAACTTCGCCATCGTGAAGGGACAGCCCTTGCCACCAGCTATACGGCGAGTAGCTGAGGATCAGGAGCATGAGGAGGAGGATGAAGAAGAGGAAGAGGAAGAAAGAAGTTAACCTAGACAGCTCCTTTTTGCTGACTGTCCAAGAAAAAGTAATTTGATTGAGATACTAGTAACCGCAACCCCAATTCCCCATTCACCAACAGTCCCACACATCACCTTCCCTCTGACACTGACCATCACAGTATCCGCTCGACCACAAAACAAAAATAAAAACCACCACATGAAGTCATGTCATATTGCAGAAAAACGTAAACTAATCACCCTTAGTGCCTGTCTTCCATGTGCCTTTGCCTGTCCTAGTGCTCCTACGCAGTGCTACCCCAGTGGCTGCAGCATGGCTGGTGGAAGGCTGCTGACTTTCAGTGGGGGAGAGTGCAGGTGGTCTTGGAGGACGACCTCGAGCTGCTCTGGGCCTAGAAGGCCCGGCTTCGGACTGCACCATCTCAGCACGGGCGGCAGCAGTCTGGGCTGGCTGGTTGACAGGCGACAGCAAAGGCAGTGGCGGAGTGGCAGTGATCAGAGGACGAATGCTGTCATCCTGAGAGAGGACTGCAGATTCGTGCTCCACGGAGCCACTGCCACTCACCCGGGGCGGCGCCTCAGCAATCCTAGTAATCTGTTGGAGGACAAATTGCTGGACTGCTGTGACACCCTGCAAGCCTCTTTGAACACTGTAGTCCACAGCCACGATGGCAGTAGTCTGGGCATGCATGGAAGCAAGCTGAGCTTGCATGTGAGCAGTCTGAGCTTCATCTGCAGCACTCAGACATTGGGTGGCTTCTGCTTGTGCTGCAATGGAAGTTGAGACATCGGCCATCAGACGTTGCATCATGGTTGGGTCCACAAGTGTGCTGATGGAGTTGGCCACCACTTCCATGCTGGAAAGGATGGGCTCCAAGCTCTGCGCAAAGCCCTGTGCCAAGTTGGTGCCGGATTCCTCCATGCTCCTTGACATCGCATGCAGGCTTCCCAATGAGGGTTCCCAATGCACCAAGTATGTCATTGTGCATACCCATCAGCCTTCTTTTGTAGCTTGCCCCACCGAAGTCCTCATCTGAGCCGTCTGCACAAGAACTCGTTTGCGACCTTGCCCTCCAGCGAGCTGGCACCTACACTATCCTTGCCCCCTGCTCTGGCTGCAGGCCACTCATGCCCGGTGTCTCAGCACATGCAGATCCTGCCTCTATGCTATCGTCTAAATTATGCGCAGTGTCAGTATCTGAGCTGGTGGCTGCGAGTGTGAAATCGAGTGACGGTGTGTCTTCATCATCACTGTCTTCTCGCTGTTCCTCCACTGCCTGGCCAGGTTACACTTCTTGGGCATCTGAAAGGAGAAAGGCACAAGGGTAAGGTTGTGGTGAGGGGAGGGGGGCAAAGTAAGCGGTGCATGCTTACACCATCTGCAGCTTGTAAGTCAGAAGAGATTGTAGGATGAGGGGGATACTTTTATCTTCGATGGTTTCAGCCCTGCCGCTGGCCGTTCCCATAATGGCGAGCACCGTCTCTTCCACGGGGGGGGCGCGCCTGTCCTCCGCTGGTTAGCTCCTGCTGCCTCCGGTTGTGCACCACCTTGTCCTGCAGAGAGGGAAGTGTGTCAGTGACTGTCATACAATCTGTTTGGGTGATGTGCCTGTCATGTTTGAATAGCCGGCAGTTTGTGCAAGCTGTGAGATGTGGGTGTGAGGCTTGCAGCAGTGCTAAGTGTGTGAGGGTGTGGTGAAGCTATGAGTGTTAGGTATGAGTTCTGATTGATAGAGATTGTTGATAGGTGAGTGATGGGGGTGTGGTGAATTGAGCAGTGGCTGAGGCTGAGGCTAGTGGTGCAGTTGGTAGGATATGGCATTTGAAGATGCATTCACTGACCTTGACCACTCATGTGAGGTCATTGATCTTCTTGTAGCACTGCATCCAGATCCTTGAGGTTTGACTCCTGGCATTGACCTCCACGTCTATCTGCTCACTTTGCCTTTTGAGCATGTGTCTGGAGGGGTCTTCTGGCCCCCTTTGGGTACAGGACATCTTTCCTACTTTCCACTTCCTCCACCAAGGCCTCCAGTGGAGCGTCCAAAAACCGTGGAGCCCGCTCTCTCCCATATTGTGCCATTCTTCATTGTTTCCCAGGACAGATTCATTTCCAGAATGACTGCCAGCACCTGATCCAGCCACAATGCACCTCCCCTTTAAGAGTCATAGGGGGAGAAATTCAGTATCGCCCCATTTGGGGCGCAATTATCAGCCGGGCGCAAAGATTAGCACCTGGCGCTAATTATCGCCTCCGACTGCAAACTTGACTTTTATCGCCCCTGGAGGTGATTGGAGCGCTAAATCAGGCGCTTCATACCTGTCTTAAGACGCAAAGGCCGAGGAGCGAGGCGCTACCTCAGAGCGCTGGCGAAGCTCATATGATGTCAGTCAGCAATGGAACACAGACATAATGGTGCGGGCCAGTTCTTAAAGGGGAAGGTTGATCTTGCTTTCCATCCACATCCTGCTCATTGCAGCCTTGAATCTCGGCCTGGAGAGACCTGTACATCAAATCTGCTGGAAAGAACAATGGAGAGTACCAGGGAAAGAGCTCAGAGTGCAGCCCCCACAGTCTCTTCTAAATCGATACAAGAAAGGGCAAATCAAAATGAACCTGCAAAGTGCTGCTCAGTACCCAAAACTCCTTCACACAGCGTTGAATCTCTCCAGAAGTCTCTCTCTCTCTCTCTCTCTCTCTCAGAATGCGTGGTTCAAAAATGTCACCAACAATAAAAGGCAGGAAGCAGTCGCCTTTAAATAACGCTCCCCTAGTCCCTCCCTGACTGCAAAACGCTCCCCTCAACCTGTCGTTGCTAGCGGCAGGCGGTAAGGCAAGGGGCGCCACTCAATATCCGCTCCGGGGCGATACCGGGGCGTTGTGCACTCGACTGACGTCACGATCTGCCGGCGCAGGAGATCGTGGCGGTAGTGTTTAGCGCCGCCGCAAAATGTCTAGTTAATTTCGCAAGCGGCGCAAACATCTCCGCGTCCGGGCGCTAGCTGCTTTGCGCCCCATTAGCATCCTCTTAAGGCGCTAACGGGAGGCGCAACCAACTGAATTTTTCCCCTATAGAGTTATACAGCACAGAAAGAGGCCCTTCGGCCCATCGTGTCAGCGCCGGCCATCAAGCCCTATCTATTCTAATCCCATTTTCCAGCACTTGGTCTGTAGCCTTGTATGCTATGGCATTTCAAGTGCTCATCTAAATGCTTCTTGAATGTTGTGAGGGTTCCTGCCTCTACCACCCTTTCAGGCAGTGAGTTCCAAATTCCAACCACCCTCTGGGTGAAAAAGTTTTTCCTTAAATCCCCTCTAAACCTCCTGCCCCTTACCTTGAAACTATGCCCCCTGGTTATTGACCCCTCTACTAAGGGGAAAAGTTCCTTTCTATCTACCCTATCTATGCCCCTCATAATTTTGTACACCTCAATCAGGTCCCCCCTCAGCCTTCTCTGCTCTAAGGAAAACAACCCCAGCCTGTCCAGTCTCTCTTCATAGCTGAAACGCTCCAGCCCAGGTAACATCCTGCTGAATCTTCTCTGCACCCTCTCTGATGCAATCACATCCTTCCTATAGTGTGGCGACCAGAACTGCACACAGTATTCCAGCTGTGGCCTAACTAACGTTTTGTACAGCTCCATCATAACCTCCCTGCTCTTCTATGTCTCGGCTAATGAAGTCAAGTATCCCATATGCCTTCTTGACCACTTTATCTACCTGTCCTGCTGCCTTCAGGGATCTATGTACATGCACATCAAGGTCCCACTGATCCTCTGTCCTTCCTAGGGTCCTACCATTCATTGTGTATTCCCTTGCCTTGTTAGTCCTCCCAAAATGCATCACCTCACACTTTTCAGGGTTAAATTCCATTTCCCACTGTTCTGCCCATCTGACCAACCCGTCTATATCGTCCTGTAGCCTGAGGCTTCCCTCCTCGCTATTTACCACTCCACCAATTTTCGTGTCATTTGCAAACTTACTGATCATACCTCCTACATTCATATCTAAATCATTAATGTACACTACAAACAGCAAGGGACCCAGCACCAATCCCTGCGGTACACCACTGGACACAGGCTTCCAGTCACAAAAACAACCTTCGACCATCACCCTCTGCCTCCTGCCACTAAGCCAATTTTGGGTCTAATGTGCCAAATTTCCCTTGTTCCCATGGGCTCTTACCTTCTTGACCAGTCTCCCATGCGGGACTTTGACAAAAGCCTTACTGAAGTCCATGTAGACTACATCAACTGCACTACCCTCATCCACAAACCTAGTCACCCCCTCGAAAAATTCAATCAAATTGGTTAGACATGATCTCTCCCTGACAAAACCATGCTGACTATCTTTGATTAATCCTTGCCTCTCCAAGTGGAGACTAATTCTGTCCCTCAGAATTTTTTCCAACAATTTCCCTACCACTGATGTTAGGCTCACTGGCCTGTAATTCCCTGGTTTATCCCTACTACCCTTCTTGAATAATGGTACTACGTTAGCTGTCCTCCAGTCCTCTGGCACCTCCCCTGTAGCCAGAGAGGTTCTGAAAATTTGTGTCAGAGCCCCTGCAATCTCCTCCCTTGCCTCACACAGCAGCCTGGGATACATCTCGTCTGGGCCTGGGGATTTATCCACTTTTAAGCCCGCTAAAACCGCTAGTACCTCCTCCCTCTCAATGCTAATTTGTTCAAATATATCACAATCCCCCTGCCTGATTTCTATGCCTTCTCCACAGTGAACACAGATGCAAAATATTCATTTAAAACCTCACCTACATCTTCCGGCTCTACACACAGATTGCCACTTTGGTCCCTAATGGGCCCTACTCTTGCCCTTAATATACTGATAAAACACCTTGGGATTTTCCTTCATTTTGCCCGCCAGTGTTTTTTCATGCACCCTCTTCGCTCTCCTAATTTCTTTTTTAAGTACCCCCCTGCACTTTCTATACTCCTCTAGGGCTTCCACTGTCTTTAGTCCTTTGTATCTGCCAAAAGCCTCCCTTTTTTTCCTAATCCATTCTTGTATATCCCTTGACATCCAGGGTTCTCTGGACTTGTTGGTCCCACCCTTGACCTTTACGGGAACATGTTGGCGCTGTACTCTCTCTATTTCCTTTCTGAATGACTCCCACTGCTCTGATGTGGATTTTCCTACAAGTAGCTGATCCCAGTCCACTTTGGCCAGATCCTGCCTTATCATATTAAAATCGGCCTTCCCCCAATTTAGAACCTTTATTTCCGGTCCATCTTTGTCCTTTTCCATGACTACCTTAAATCTCACCGAATTATGGTCACTGTCACCAAAATGCTCTCCTACTGACACTTCTACCACTTGTCCGGCTACATTCCCGAGAATTAGGTCCAGTACTGCCCCCTCTCTTGTAGGACTTTCTACATGCTGGCTCAAAAAGCTCTCCTGGATGCACTTTAAGAATTCTGCACCCTCTAAGCCTTTCACACTCTGACTATCCCAGTTAATATTGGAGAAGTTGAAATCCCCTACTATTGTTACCCTATTATTTCTACACTTCTCTGAGATTTGCCTACATATCTGTTCCTCTATCTCCCCCTGACTGTTTGGGGGCCTATAGTACACTCCCAGCAAAGTGCTTGCCCCCTTTTTGTTTTTAAGTTCTACCCATATGGCCTCATTAGAGGAACCTGCTAAGATATCATCCCTCCTTACTGCAGTAATTGACTCCTTGATTAATATTGCGACACCCCCTCCTCTTTTATACCCCCCTCTGTCTCGCCTGAAGATTCTATACCCCGGAATATTGAGCTGCCAGTCCTGCCCCTCCCTCAACCATGTCTCTGTGATAGCAACAATATCATACTCCCATGTGTTCATCAACACCTTCAATTCATCTGCCTTACTCGCAAGACTCTTTGCATTAAAATAAATACCATCCAGCCTTGCCATGCTCCCTTGTGCCATTACATATTTGCTCTGCCTTCCAGACTGACTTGTTTTTTCCTCTATATTTGGCTTTGCATCACCCCCCACTATAGCTCCACTCCGTATCCCATCCCCCTGCCAAGTTAGTTTAAACCCCACCCCCAACAGTACTAGCAAACCTCCCCACAAGGATGTTGGTCCCGTCCGACTTGTACAGGTCCCACCTTCCCCAGAAACAGACCCAGTGATCCAGGAAACTAAAGCCCTCCCTCCTGCACCAACTCTTTAGCCACGCATTCATCTGCTCTATCCTCCTATTCCTATATTCACTAGCACATGGCACCGGGAGTAATCCAGAGATTACAACCTTTGAGGTCCTGCTTTTTAATCTGCTACCTAGCTCCCTAAATTCTTGTTGCAGGACCTCATCCCTCTTTCTACCTATGTCGTTGGTACCAATGTGAACCACGACTTCTGACTGTTCGCCCTCCCCCTTCAGAATGCCCTGCAGCCGTTCAGTGACATCCTTGACCCTGGCACCAGGGAGGCAACATACCATCCTGGAGTCACGACTGCGGCCGCAGAAACGTCTGTCTGTACCCCTCACTATTGAGTCTCCTACCACTATTGCCCTCCCACTCTTACTCCTCCCCCCTTGTGCAGCTGAGCCACCCACAGTGCCGTGAACTTGGCTCTGGCTGCACTCCCCAGAGGAACCGTCACTTTCACCGTTTTCCAACACAGAAAAACGGTTGTTGAGTGAGATGTACTTTGGGGCTTTCCTGACTACCTGCCTGCCCCCCTTCTGACTGGTGGTCTCCCATTCCCTCTCTGACTGCACTTTCTTAAGCTGCGGGGTGACCACGTCTAAAAACGTGCTATCCATGAAACTCTCAGCCTCATGGATACACCGCAGTGCCTCCAGCTGACGCTCGAGCTCCGAAAACCGGATCTCAAGTTGGCCAAACCGTTGGCACTTACTGCACATGTGGTCATCCTGACTGCAAGAAGCGTCTAGGAATTCCCACATGCTGCAGGCCGTGCAACGCACGGGACTGAGGTCCCCCGACATACTTTTAATTAAAAAAACTCTTACCTCAAATTTAAACTCTCGGATTCTCGCTCTCCCGAACTACCTTAACTATGAACTACCTTAAAAGAAATAAACTTAAAATTGAAGGGAAAAAAACCACTCACCCACTACTCACCAATCAGCTTCTTCCCCTGCGCCGGCGTCACTTTCTGTACTGTGACGTCACTCTCGAATTCTGCCACCGCTCCCGCTGCTCAACTGGGCCTGAAAATCACCGACCTTTATTTTCTCCCACAGCCGCTGCTCCCTCGCAGGTCCGTCGCTCCCGCTGCTGCCACCGCTCTGTTTACTCTCAGAATCTCCCACCCTGTTTACTCACAGAATCTCCCGCTCTGTTTACTCACAGAATCTCCCGCTCTGTTTACTCACAGAATCTCCCGCTCTGTTTACTCACAGAATCGCCCGCTCTGTTTACTCACAGAATCTCCCGCCCTGTTTACTCACAGAATCTCCTGCTCTGTTTACTCACAGAAAGCCCGCTCTGTTTACTCACAGAATCTCCCGCTCTGTTTACTCACAGAAAGCCTGCTCTGTTTACTCACAGAATCTCCCGCTCTGTTTACTCACCGAATCGCCCGCTCTGTTTACTCACAGAATCTCCCGCTCCGTTTACTCACAGAATCTCCCGCTCCGTTTACTCACAGAATCGCCCGCTCTGTTTACTCACAGAATCGCCCGCTCTGTTTACTCACAGAATCGCCCGCTCTGTTTACTCACAGAATCGCCCTGCTCTGTTTACTCACAGAATCGCCCGCTCTGTTTACTCACAGAATCGCCCGCTCTGTTTACTCACAGAATCGCCCGCTCTGTTTACTTACAGAATCGCCCGCTCTGTGCAGGCTAGCTTTAAGCAGTGAAGGCTAGCTTTAACTGGTGCTAGCAAGTTACGATTTTGGGCCCCCTGCTGATGCGTGCAGCCAATGAACAGTGCGATTAGCGCTGGCTACATGCTGAAATCATTATAATGAGCAGGCAGCACGATTAACTGGCACCTGTTTTCGGGGGCTATCCAATTTAGCTCCCACAGTCTTTGGGGAAGGTCCATACAGACCTGTAGTGCAAAAACAGCATTACTGGCCTATACAGATGTACAAAGCTCTCAGGCTGGCTGCAGCCAGAAAAATCGAATCTCATTGCTGCCACAGTTCATATTGGGCCGTTCATACTAGCTGGCAATGACGCCCTGCCTTTGACAATGTGAGGGGAAGGGAGGGAGACAAATCACCTCTGAAGTGGTATTCCATGCTGCTGAGGTAAATCATTTATGTTGCAAGTCTGCTCCTAGCAGCAACTCTAAATGGAGGCACACAGTTGGTCAATGATAGGCTTGTTCTTGTAGCTGAGTGGATGAAAATTGAGTGCTACACTTAAAGCCTTTTTCCACTAATTTTCTCCTGTTATGTTCTTCCGTACCCTGCTCTCCTGATGGCATTGACTCCCTCATTGGGGTACATTCCCACGCAGACATTTGCACTGATCCAAGTGGCCATTATTCATGTGTGAGCTTCGACAGTGAGTGTTGGTAAGCTATCTCTGACTTGGGGGACAGCAGAGCCGAGCCTAAACCTGTCCCCGCCCAGCGTCCACACACAGACACTTCCAGTAGGGGTCGCTGTGTAGTTATTAATTGTAATACAATATACATGAATGATCTAGATAAGGGAATTAAATGTAATATCTCCAAGTTTGCAGATGACACAAAGCTGGGTGGGAGTGTGTGCTGCGAGGAGGATACCGAGAAACTCCAGGATGATCTGGACAGGTTGGGTGAGTGGGCAGAAGCGTGGCAGATGCAATATAACGTGGATAAGTGCGAGGTTATCCACTTTGGTGTCAAAAACAGAAAGGCAGACTATTATCTGAATGGCAATAGATTGGGAGAAGGGGAAGTGCAACGAGACCTGGGTGTCCTTGTGCACCAGTCGCTGAAAGTAAGCATGCAGGTGCAGCAGGCGGTGAAGAAGGCAAATGGTATGTTGGCCTTCATAGCGAAAGGGTTTGAGTATAGGAGCAGGGATGTCCTGCTGCAGTTGTACAGGGCCTTGGTGAGACCACACCTTGAGTACTGTGTGCCGTTTTGGTCGCCTTATCTGAGGAAGGATGTTCTTGCCATGGAAGGAGTTCAGCGAAGATTCACAAGGCTGATACCTGGGATGGCAGGAATGACATATGAGGAGAGATTGGGTCGATTGGGCTTATACTCACAGGAGTATAGAAGAATGAGAGGGGATCTCATCGAAACATATAAAATTCTGACAGGTCTGGACAAACTAGATGCAGGAAGAATGTTCCCGATGGTCGGAGAGTCCAGAACCAGGGGTCATAATCTACGGATAACGGGTAAACCATTTATGACAGAAATGAGGAAGAATTTCTTCACCCAGAGAGTGGTGAACCTGTGGAATTCTCTACCACAGAAGGTAGTTGAGGCGAAGTCATTAAATATATTCAAGGTTGAGTTAGATATATTTCTTAAAGCTAAAGGTATCAAGGGATATGGGGAGAAGGCAGGTACAGGGTACTGAGTTTAGATGATCAGCCACGATCTCATCGAATGGCGGAGCAGGCTCGAGGGGCCGAATGGCCTACTCCTGCTCCTATCTTCTATGTTTCTATGTAAGGAACTCTGGCTGATTTTTCCCTTTACTAACCCAAGGCTGCTGCGGTCAGTTGTAATGCCCCTACTGCTATCCTTGCTGTGTGGCTCAGCGATGGAGAAGTTATCTCTGATCTATCAGGATGGAGAACTTTTAAATCTTACTGTTGAAATAAATTTAAGACAACAGGAGGTACTTAAACAAGAGTGCTCAAAGTAGAAAAGTCACACGGTCTGGATGGGATGCATCCTAGGTTGTTGAGGGAAGTACGGGTGGAAATAGTGGAGGTTCTGTCCACAACCTTCCAATCCCCTTAGATATGGGAGTGGTACCAGAGGACTGGAGCAGTGCAAATGTTACACCCCTGTTCAATAAAGGGGAGGGGAATAAACCAGGTAACCGCAGGCCAGTCAGCCTAACATTGGTGATGGGGAAACTTTTAGAGACAATAATTCGGGACAAGATTAATTGTCACTTAGAAAATCATGGGTTAATAAATGACAGCCAGCACAGATATGTTAAAGGCAATTCATGTTTGACTAACTTGATTGAGTTCTTTCATGAAGTAACGGACAGGGATGATGAGGGTAGTGATGTTGTGTAAATGGACTTTCAAAAGATGTTTGTTAAAGTACCGCAGAGTCGCCTTGTTCACAAAATTGAAGCTCATGGGATTAAAGGGACAGTGGCTGCATTGATACGAAATTGGCTAAGGGAGAGAAAGCAGAGAGTAGTGATCAACTATTGTTTTTCCGACTGGAGGGAGGTATACAGTGGTATCCCCGAGGGGTCGGTATTAGGACCACTGCTCCTTTGATACAGGGCATAATTTCAAAGTTTGCAGATGACACAAGACTCGGAAATGTAGTAAATAATGAGGAGGATAGAAACATATTTCAGGAGGATATAGACAGATTGTTGAAATGGGCAGACACATGGCAGATGAATACAGAGAAGTGTGAAGTGAGACATTTTGGAAGGAGGAATGAGGAGAGGCAATATAAACTAAATGGTACAATTTTAAAAAGGGGTGCAGGAACAGAGAGAGCTGAGGGGTTGCATATAGAAATCTTTGAAGGTGGCAGGACAAGTTGATCAGGCTATTAATAAAACATAGGGGATCCTTAGCTTTATAAATAAAGGTAGGAGTACAAAAGCAAGCAATTTATACTAAACCTTTATATATTAGAGCTCAGTGTTTAATTTATCATTTATCTAAGTATTAAGAGCATAATATCCTTTAGAATCATGGAACAGTATAGCACAGAAGGAGGCCATTTGGCCCATCGAGTCTGCGCCGGCTCTTTCAAAGAGCAGTTCAGTTAGTCCCATTCCCCCACTCTTTCCCCATATCCCTGCAGTTTTTTCTCCTTCAGGTATTTATCCAATTCTTTTTTGAAGGCTACTGCTGAATCTGTATCCGCCACCCTATCAGGCAGTGCATTCCAAATCCTAACCACTCGTTGCGTAAAAAAGCTTTTCTTCATGTCGCCTCTGGTTCTTTTGTCAATCACCTTAAATCTGTGCCCTCTCAATATCGGCCCTTCAGCCATTGGAAACAGTTACTTTTGATTTACTCTATCTAAACTCCTCTTGATTTTAAACACCTTTATCAAATCTCCTCGTAGCCTTCTTTGCTCCAGGTAAACAAGTAGACCTAAGAAGCTAAATAGCCTAAAAAGATCTAAGGGGACAAATAAACTAAGTGGAGGAAACCAACATTAAACAAATCTAATTTGCATTAAATACGTATCTGCTATATATAAATAATAAATGATCAGTAATTAATTACTTATTAATTTCAAATCAAACTAATCCAGTAGCTAATTAATACTAGACCTCAAGTGATTCTATTAATTCTCGACATAAATTACTGCTAATTAATAAATAAATAAAGATTAGAGATGGCAGCACAGGCAATGTGTCGGGACTGTGATATGTGGGAGTTTGTGGACAGCGAGACTGTCCTGGATTGCCACATCTGCAGTAAATGTCCCTGGCTTGAGACACTCCGGCTCAGAGTCATTGAGCTGGAGTGCGAGTTAGAGACACTCCGATACAGAAGGGAGGGGAAGGATTTGTAGGAAGGGGAGAGTGTGATTGTTAGTCAGCAGGGTAAGGGGAACCAAGGGGAGATAGAGGAGATCCCGCAGACACTGGTCTTGTCCAACAGGTACAATGTAGTTGCTGCCTGTGAGGATAAGGATGCAGGGTGTGGGGTGGACAACCAGAATGCTAACCATGGCACCATGGAGCAGGCGGCAGTCCAAGGTTGGGGGGGGGTGGGGGTGCAGCGGAGAGCAGAATAGAAAGGTTGTAGTCATAGGGGAATCAATAATTAGGGGCCTAGATAGCATCCTCTGCAGTTGCGACCGAGAGTCCAGAAGGGTATGTTGCCTACCTGGTGCAAAGGTAAAGGATATCTCAGAGCAACTGGAGAGAAACTTGTAAAGGGAGAGGGATGATCCAGTTGTCATGGTCCAGTTGTCATGGTCCATGTTGGGAGCAATGACATAGGGAAGAAAAGGGAGGAGGTCCTGCTAAGGGAATATCAGAAGTTAGGAACCAAATTAAAAAACAGGACCTCACAGGTGGTAATCTCAGAATTATTACCTGAGCCACATGATAATTGGCATTGGGATATGAAGAACAGGAAGGTGAATGCATGGCTGAAAGACTGGTGAGGGACAGAGGGGTTCCATTTCATGGGACACTGCCACCAGTACCGGGACACGAAGGAGCAGTACTGCTGGGACAGGCTCCACCTGAACCTGAGTGGAACCAGTGTCCTAGCGAAAAGGATAAATAGGGCTGTCGATAGGACTTTAAACTAGTAAGGATCTGGTGAAAATAACATAAGTCTGAAGATAAAAGAAACAGGAGATGAGAATAAAGGTCAGACTGAGGTAAGGATCAAGGGTAACATAAATGGTCAGGGAACAAATACAGTTATAAAACAGATGCCTACAAGGACTGTAAAAATAAAATAAAAGGAACAACTGCTAAAGACAAATTAAACTGTCTGTACACAGCATCCAAAACAAAATGGGAGAACTGGAGGCAATAATACGTAGCGAGGAACCAGATATAGTAGGAATCACTGAAACATGGCTACATAAAGAACAGGACTGGCAACTAAAATGGAAAGGTTAGGGAGGAATTTCTGAAATGTGTTCAGGAGAATTTCCTTGACCAATATGTTCTTGGCCCAACTAGGAAGGAGGCATTGCTGGATCTGGTGCTGGGGAATGAGGTGGGCCAGGTCGACCAAGTGTCTGTGGGAGAACACTTGGGTACGAGTGATCATCGTATCATAAGATTTAGATTATCAATGGAGAGGAGCAAGGAACAATCTAGAGTGGAACTTCTAAACTGGAATAGGGCAAACTTCAATGGGATGCGAAAGGATCTAGCCAGGGTAAAATGGAACCAAAGACTGACAGGAAAAACTGTAACGGAACAATGGGTGATCTTTAAGGAGGAGATGTTCCAAGTACAGGCTAGGTACATTCCAACAAGAGGGAAGGGTAAGGGAACCAAAGCAAGGGCTCCTTGGATGACGAGGGAGATAGAGAAGATGATGAAACAAAAAAAAGAGGGTGTATGATGCATGTCAAGTGAATTCTTCAAGGCAGAACCAGACCAAATACAATAAGTTGAGAGGAGAAGTGAAGATGAAAATAAGATTGGCAAAGAGAGAATATGAGAGTAGAATGGCGGTTAACATAAAAGGGAACCCAAAAATCTTCTACCGGCATGTAAACAGTAAGCGGGTAGTAAGAGGCGGGGTGGGGCCTATTAGGGACAAAGAAGGTGATATATGCTTAGAGGCGCAGGGCAAGGCTAGAATACTCAATGAGTACTTTGTATCGGTGTTTACTAAGGAGGTGGGTGCTGACAAAATATTGGTAGAATTGGAAATAGTAGAAGCAGTGGAAGGGGTGAAAATTGATAGACAGGATGTACTAGAAATACTGGGTATGCTTAGAGTGGATAAGTCGCCTGGTCCAGATGGCTTGCATCCCAGGTTGCTAAGAGATTTGGGGGAGGAGATAGCAGAAGAGCTTGTCATAATTTTCCAATCTTCCCTAGATGTGGGGGATGTGCCTGAGGATTGGAAAGTGGCAAATGTGACACCATTGTTCAAGAAAGGGTATAAGGACAATCCTAGTAACTACAGGCCGGTTACTTTAACATTAGTGGTGGGTAAAGTTTTAGAAACAATAATCAAGGAAAAAATTAACGGGCATTTGGAGAGGTTTAAATTAATTAAGGAGAGCCAACACGGATTTGTAAAAGGCAGATCGTGTTTGACTAATCTAATTGAATTTTTTGATGAAGTAACAGGGAGGATTGATGAAGGGAATGCAATGGATGTTGTCTACATGGATTTTAGGAAGGCATTTGACAAAGTACCACATAGAAGGCTGGTTAACAAAATTGAGGCTCATGGAATAGGTGGGTCAGTGGCAGCTTGGATAAGGAATTGGATTAAGGACAGAAAACAGTGAGTTGTGGTAAATGACTGTTTTTCAGACTGGAGGATGGTAGTCAGTGATGTTTCCCAAGGGTCAGTGCTGGGGCCACTGCTTTTTTTGACATATATAAATGACCTGGATATTGGAATACAGAGTAGAATTTCTAAATTTACCGATGACACCAAACCTGGGGGTGTGGCAAACAGTGAGGATGATACCAATCAACTGCAACAGGACATAGAAAGGCTAGCAGAATGGGCAGACAAGTGGCAGATGGAATTTAATACAGAGAAGTGTGAGGTGATACATTTTGGCAGAGAAACAGGGAGAGGCAATATACACTTAATGGCACAGTTTTAAAGAGTGTGCAGGGACAGAGGGACCTGGGAGTTAATGTGCATAGGTCTCTGAAGGTGGCAGGACATATTGAGAGAGTGGTTAGCAAAGCATGTGGGATCTTGGGTTTCATAAATAGAGGTATTGAGTACAAAAGTAGAGAAGTTATGCTGAACCTTTATAAAGCGCTGGTTCGGCCACAACTGGAGTATTGCGTCCAGTTCTGGTCACCACACCTTAGGAAGGATGTGAAGGCCCTTGAGAGGGTGCAGAGGAGATTTACCAGAATGGTTCCGGGGATGGGGGATCTTGGCTACAAGGACAGGTTGGAGAAGCTGGATTAGTTCTCATTAGAGCAAAGGAGGTTGAGGGGTGATTTGATAGAGTTGTACAAGATTATGACGGGTTTGGATAGGCTAGACGGGGAAAGGCTGTTCCCACTAGTTGATGGTACAAGGACTAGGGGACACAGATTTAAGGTTTTGGGCAAGAGATACAGGGGGGACGTGAGGAAAAACTTTTTTACACAGCGAGTGGTGAGGACCTGGAACTCGCTGCCGACGGAAGTGGTGGAAGCGGACACACTCAATGTTTTCAAGGGGAGACTGGATGGGCACTTGAGAAATAAACTTGCAGGGCTACGGGGATAGAGCGGGGGAATGGGACTGACTGGATTGCTCTACAGAGAGCCAGCATGGATTCGATGGGCCGAATGGCCTCCTTCTGTGCCGTTATGACACTATGGGCTGGATTTTGTCAATGGGGACGTGATGGAGGCGGGACTCCCACTTTTTGGGTTGTAGTCCCGCCTCCATCGACTTGTGGCCAACCCACTGTATTTTTCCTTGATTGACCTTGTTTAGCCTGCCCAGCGGGCTTAGCAGGCCAATCAAGGGTCCCTTGGATACAGGTGACTTCAGCCATTGAAATTTCATCTGTCAAGACCTTTTGACAGATGAAATTTCAGCGTTTGACAGCTCTGTGAAGCTGTCAAACACTGACAATGATTTCTAACTTGAGTCCCTGTACTTAGACTCAGTTAGAAATCAATCCAGCACAGAAAGCAGAGACTGCAGCTTTTGACAGCTCCGCGGCCATTCTGCTTTCTGTGCCGTGGATGTAAGGGACTCCCGACACCTTAAGGAAGCTAGCCTGCAGGACAAAGTTAAGGTAAGTAAAAGTTCTTAAAACACTTTATATACACACACCAAACACACTTACCTCTGCACTCATGCACCCATCACTCACCTTCACACCGGACATCTCGACCCCTCCGAGCCCTCCAGACCGACGGTCCGCCTCGATAAATCGGCGTGGTTCGGACCTGTCGGGAAGCCCACACTTCAGGGCTAAAAATAGGGATTAGGCAAAAAACTGCCTGTTAACTACCTGTTAACAGACAGTTTATTGGCACTAATCCCCTTCCCGCCTCGGGGAGGAGGATCCCAGCACAGGTCGGGTACCCACCTCCTGGGAAACTGGCATGGAGGCGGGTTGGGGGCGGGATGGGTTCGGGACCCCCGAATCTGCTATTCTCACACCACTCCCGCCTCCAAACCCGCCTCCACGGGCCGGTGAAAATTGAGACCTATGACACTATGGGGTAAAAATTCACTTGGTTGCACCTCCCGTTAGCGCCTTAAGAGGGCGCTAATGGGGCGTTAAGCCGCTAACGCCCGGGCGCAGCGCTGTTTGCGCCGCTCGAGAACTTAACTTGAGATTGTGCGGCGGCGCTAAAACTTACCGCTGCGACCACCTGCGCGCGCAGATTGTGACGTCATTCCATGGTGCAACGCCCTTGGGGCGCCCCAGAGCGGAAATTGAGTGGCGCCCCCTGCCTTACCGCCTGGCGCTTCCAACGACCGGAAGACTGGAACGTTATCAATCGGTGTGGGGCTGGGGGGGGCGCTATTTAAAGGGGGCCTCTTCCTGTCTTTTTCTGTGGTCGACATTTATGCACCACTCGTTCTGAGAGAGAGAGAGAGATTCGGAGAGAGAGAGAGAGAGAGAGAGAGACTTCTACATTGACTCAACGCTTTGTGAGGTAGTTTTGCCTAGTTCATCCTAACTTTGTTGCTACTTTAGTTGCTGTACCTCATTACTTTTCTGGCAAAGAGAATATGGGGGCTGCAATGATTGGGGGCGTTGTCCTGCTCCAGCTGAATCGGAGGATACCGAGACGCAGACAGAGAGTGGCAATGATGGCCAGACGGAGGAGGGCCATCAGGCGCATGTACAGGAGAGCTTACCCTCCCAGGGTATATCGTGAACAGCTCTCCTACATCCATATGTCCGAGGAGCTGTGTTTGCGAAGGCTGCGATTCAGCAAGGAGGTGGTCACTGAGCTCTGCCACCTGCTGCAGCCAGATCTGCACCCTCAGCTGAGGTCCAGGACGTCTCTGTCGGTGGCAGTGAAGGTCACAGTGGCTTTGAACTTCTACGCCACTGGCTCATTCCAAGCTGCTGTTGGGGACCTCGCCAATATCTCCCAGTTTGCGGTGCATCGCTGCATCCGGCAGGTCACCAATGCCCTCTTCAGAAGGAGACGAGAGTTCATCTCTTTCCCTATGACCCCAGACAAGCAGCGTGACCGTGCTCTGGGCTTTGCGAGGGTAGCGGGCTTCCCCATGGTGCAGGGCGCCATTGACTGCACGCATGTGGCTTTGCGTGCTCCGCGAGAGAATGCAGAGGAATTCAGGAACAGAAAGGGGTTCCATTCCTTGAATGTGCAGTTGGTCTGTGACCACAGACAGGTGATACTCGCTGTCAATGCCCACTATCCGGGCAGCTGCCACGATGCTTTCATCCTGCGCCAGACTACTGTGGCAGAAGTTTTCGAGGCACCGCATCAGCCAGTTGGTTGGCTTCTGGGGGACAAGGGGTACGCATTGAGCACCTGGTTGATGACACCGCTCCGTACGCCAAACACCCTTGCTGAGCTGCGGTACAATGAAAGCCATCAAGCAACCAGGAACATTATTGAGCGCACAATCGGCGTGCTGAAACAGCGGTTCCGCTGTCTGGACCATTCCGGAGGAGCCCTGCAGTACTCGCCTGAGCAAGTTTCGAACTTCGTAGTCGTGTGCTGCATGTTGCACAACATGGCAATCCTCAGGACCCAGCCAATGCCACCAGGCCTTGTAGCACCACCAGAGGAGGAGGAGGAAGAGGAGGAAGAGGACGAGGACGATGATCATCAGCAGCACCAAGGCAGGAGGGCGGCCCACAATGGTCAAACTGCAAGGGCCGTCCGTCAACGACTAATAGCAAGCCGCTTCTAGGGCCCCTGCCATTGCTACAAACACTAATCAACCCAGCACGCAACCCCTAAGCCGGCCAAGGCACCAATAATTCCAACCACCAGCCATGTATATTTTGAATACAGAAACTTATTTATTTACAAACTCTGTGTGTGTCAATTCCTCATGACAAACTCATGGAAATAAACACATAAACACAAAAAAACAGTCAATAACATAACTGGTTCTCACAACCTGGAGATAATGTCCAAAACACTAAACAAAAGTTGGACCATGAACCTCGGCCTTTAATAAAAAAATGACCAGCATTTTGGCACACCTCCTACTTTTTGCCCTTCGAGGGTGATCTCCTTCCCTTGCGCACTTCCCCCCTTCTAACCCTACTGCTCCTCCGTAATGGGACCTCAGTGGCTGCAGCAAGGCTGGTGGAAGGCTGCTGCTCGTCAGACCCTGACACTGCAGATGCCCCTGAAGGACGGCCTCGACCACTTCTGGGCCTGGAGGGCCCGGCTGCAGACTGCACCAACTCTGCATGGGCGGCAGCAGTCTGTCCTACAGGCGGTGGCAAGTGCAGTGGAGAAGTGACAGTGTTGGCAGCAGGAATGCTGTCATCGTGAGAGAGGACAGCAACTCCCTGCTCGCCCGACACACTGGCACTCCCACGGGGCAGCACTTCAGCATCCGGAGCAATCTGCCGGAGAACAGATTGCTGGCCTGCTGCGGCGCGGTGACAGCCCCGGGGACATGTGCACGAACCATCGAGGTTGGCAGCAGTCTGTGCTCGCGTGGCCTCCATCTGAGTCTGTATGAGAGCAGTCAGAGGTGGGATCACGGCAGCCAGTGACTGAATTGCAGCACTAAGCGTTAGTGTGGCATCCGCCTGTGCTACAGCGAAGTGCTCCACACTCCTTGCCAGTGACTCAATGCATTCGGGCACCCTTCCCACTGCACCCATGAGCTCAGTGTGCATGCCCACCGCCTGGGTGTTCATTTCTGCAATCAGCCGCTCCTCCTCTGCATCCATTGCAGTAGGAGTGTCTGGCATACTCTCTCTCTGGGGAGAAGGCCCCCGTTCTTCCCTACCCCCCGCATGGCGTTGCTGCAGCCCGCTGGGTCCTGGAGCTTCACCATCATCAGCCCCTTCCCCCCTGCTCCCCTCCGGGGAAGGCGTGTTCCCAATGTGGGCATGGGCTTCCTCGGGAGAGGGTGGCACTGATGCTCTGGCTTCCTCTTCCTCCTCAGCTGCAGCATCACTCCCAGTGGCAGCTTCAGGGCCCGTCTCCTCAGCTGGTGAATCACCATCTGAAAGCAGGGAGGTACAAGAGTGGCTTTAGCGTGAGGACAGGGTGGCAGTAAGGGAGGAATAAGTGCAGCGAGTTAGCAAGTTGGATTGAAAGTGTCAAAGGCTGGTATTGTGAGGGACAAGTGGAAGGACAGAGGACAAAAAGGTGATGACCTTACCATTGCTGTCCACAACGGGGTCGGCGTCTCCAGTGGCGACGGGACCGATCACCCGGCTTGCCACAATCCTGTGGACGCGCTCCTCCAGATCGCTGAGGGGTTGCAGCTGAAGCCGCCCTCCACCCGTCCGTTGCTGCTGTCTCCGATTATGAGCCAGCTTAGCCTGCAAGAAAAAGGACAGCATCTGAGTAAATATACAGCCATGGTCTTGCCTGATGTGCCTCCCATAGGTGAATAGCCCTTACAATATACAGCCATGGTCTTGCCTGATGTGCCTCCCATAGGTGAATAGCCCTTACTGTATGCAAAGTGTAGAATGTGTGTGTGTGTTTGATGAAAGGGCCATAGGTGTTGGATGAGTGTTGTGCATTGGGGTTTTAAGACCCTCTGGCCATAGAGTGAGGTTGAGATGGAGGGATGGAGAGGTATTGAGAAAAAGCCACTCACCCTGACGACCCGAGTGAGGTCGTTGAACTTTTTGCGGCATTGAACATGGGTCCTGGGCACCATGCTCCTGGAGGAGACGCTCTGAGCCACCTCCCTCCACACTCTTCTGAACTCGCGTGGCAAAGGCCTCCTGCCACTCTCCGGGAACAGCATGCATCGTCTGCGCTCCACTGCGTCAACCAGAGCATCCAAGGCCCGCTCGGTGAAGCGATGAGCGCGTTCTCTCACCCTCTCCATGCTTGGCAGCAAAATGGATTACAGGTCTCTCCAGGCTGAGATTCAAGGCTGCAATGAGCAGGGTGTGGCTGGGGAGCAAGTGCCCCCCCCCCGCTTTAAGAAGTGTCCAGCGCCAGTGTGTCTGTGTTCCCTCGCTAACTGGCAGCAGCTGCGCTGCGCTCGTGCGCTGAGTTAGCGCCTCACTCCTTGGCCTTTGCGCCTTAAGACAGGTGTGCCGCGCCTGCTTTAGCGCTCCACTCACCTCCCGGGGCGGTAAAAGTGAAGTTTCCTGTCAGTGCCGATAATTAGTGCCAGGCGCTAATATTTGCGTCCGGACGATATTTGCGCCCCAAATGGGGCGCAACCTAATTTCTACCCCTATAAATATTGCAGGTTATAACATAATCAGAAAGGATCGGGAAGGAAGAAGGGGGTGGAGTAGCTGTACTAATTATAAATAACATAACAGCAGTAGAAAAAAGGGACATAACTAACAGAAGGTTAGAAACAGAATCAGTATGGATTGAAATAAAAGAGAAGGGATCGATCACATTAATAGGGGTATACTACAGACCACCTAATAGTGGAAAGGGGGTGGAGGAAGAAATATTTCAGCAAATATGTGAAATGAGTAAAGCACATAGAAAATAAATCATGGGGGATTTTAACTAACCACAAATAAACTGGCAGGAAGCGTTAGCAAAAGGGGTACTAGGAATGGAGTTTTTACAATGTGTGCAGGACTCCTTTCTTACCCAATATGTAAAAAGCCCAACAAGAGTGGGAGCACTGCTGGATCTAGCAATGGGAGATGAACCAGAACAGATAAGACTATGAAGCGTAGGGGAACATCTAGGCAATAGCAATCACAACACAATAAGGTTTAAGATAAAGATTGAGAAGGAAATTAGTAAGACAAAGACCAATGTAATAAATTGGAAAAAAGCTGATTTTAAGGGGATGAGAATGGAATGGAAAGAAAGAAAGACTTGCAATTATATTATGCCTGTCATGACCTCAGGATGCCCCAAAGCACTTTACAGCCAATGAAGTACCTTTTGAAGTGCAGTCACTGTTGTAATACAGGAAACACACAATTTGTGCACAGTAAGGTCCCACAAACAGCAATATGATAACGACCAGATAATCTATTTTTAGTGATGTTGATTGAGGGATAAATATTGGCCAGGACACCAGGGATAATTCCCCTGCTTTTCTTTGAAATAGTGCCATGGGATCTTTTACGTCCACCTGAGAGGGCAGATGGAGCCTCGGTTTAACGTCTCATCTGAAAGACAGCACCTCCGACAGTGCAGCGCTCCCTCAGTACTGCACTGCAGTGTTAGCCTGGATTATGTGCTCAAGTCTCTGGAGTGCGACTTGACCCCATGACCTTCTAACTCAGAGGCTGACACTTAAAATGTTTCCGCTCAGTTTCGAACCGAGGACCTTTCGCATGTTAGTGCAATTGTGATAAATGCTACACTACGAAAACCTCTGCACTATGGAAAATAAACTGGAAAAAATTACTGACAAGCAAAGAAATAGAACAGCAATGGGAAACATTTAAAATGGTGATCAATAAAGTCCAGGAGAAATCCCACTAAAAAGCAAGAACAAACTAGCTAGTAATGACACACTGCTCTCCTGCTCTCGCCCTGAACTAGAACATTTCATTCACTATGCTTCCAATTTCCACCCTTCCCTCACCTTCACATGGTCCATCTCCGACTCTTCCCTTCCCTTCCTCGACTTCTCCATCTCCATCTCTGGGGATAGGTTATTGACTAACATTCACTACAAGCCCACCGACTCCCACAGCTACCTGGACGACACTTCCTCCCACCCCGCCTCCTGTAAGGACTCTATTCCATTCTCCCAGTTTCTCCGTCTCCGCCGCATCTGCTCTGATGATGCCACCTTCCATACCAGTGCTTCCGACATGTCTTCCTTTTTCCTCAACCGAGGATTCCCCTCTACCGTGGTCGACACGGCCCTCGACCGTGTCCGTTCTATCTCCCGCACATCTGCCCTCACCCCTGCCCCTCCCTCCCGGAACCACGATAGGGTTCCCCTTGTCCTCACCTTTCACCCCACCAGCCTCCACATTCAACGGATCATCCTCCGCCATTTCCGCCACCTCCAGCGTGATCCCACCACCAAACACATCTTCCCCTCACCTCCCCTTTCAGCATTCCGCAGGGACCGCTCCCTCCGCGACACCCTAGTCCACTCCTCTACCACCCCCAGCACCCCTTCCCCTTCGCCCGGCACCTTCCCGTGCACGCGCAGGAGATGCAACACATGCCCTTATACCTCCCCTCTTCCCACTGTCCAGGGCCCCAAACACCCCTTCCAGGTGAAACAGCGATTTACTTGTACTTCCTGCAATTTAGTATACTGTATTCGCTGCTCACGATGTGGACTCCTCTACATTGGGGAGACCAAACGCAGATTGGGTGACCGCTTTGCGGAACACTTCCGTTCAGTCCGTAAGGGGGACCCCGAGCTCCCGGTGGCCTGTCACTTTAATTCACCGCTTCACTCCCACTCTGACCTCACCGTCCTCGGCCTATTACACTGTTCCACGGAAGCTCAGCGTAAGCTCGAGGAACAGCACCTCATCTTTCGTTTAGGCACGCTACAGCCCTCTGGACTCAATATCGAGTTCAACAATTTTAGATCATAACCTCAGCTCCAATCACATTTATATTTTATTTTATCCACCCTTTTATTTGTCCCCCCCACCTTTTTTTTTTCCTCCTAGAAGCTGGCAGCTGTCCTTCATTCTGCCAGTGGATTTCACACTTCATTCAGCCTTAATCTGTCACATTAACACCACCTCTAGCCTTGCATATCTCTTAATGTCTCTTAATGTCTCTTCATCTCCTCCTTTGTTCCTTTATCCCCTCCCCCTTTTCCCAGCTTTACCCTGGCCTTAAATCTATTTGATTTCCAGCTCTTCCCAGTTCTGATGAAAGGTCATCGACCTGAAACGTCAACTCTCTTTCTCTCTCCACGGATGCTGCCTGGCCTGCTGAGTTTTTCCAGCGTTTTCTGTTGTTATTTAGTAATGACACACCATGGATGAATAAAGAAATAAGGGCATCACTGATACTAAAGAAAAAGGCATACACTAAGTACAGAGACAACAAAGGAGAGGATGATGAAAGGGAATACAAAAAGATTAGGAAAGAAGTCAATAAAACAATTAGGAGGGCAAAGAGAAACTACAAAATTAAATTAACAAGGAATTTAAAAAGAAATAATAAAGTATTCTACATAAATAACAAAAGAAAAATTAGGACAGGGATAAAGCCTTGAATGGATGTTCACAATAAACTCAAAGATAATGACAGCGAATTGACAGAAATATTAAATAATTACTTTGCCTTGGTATTTACTAGGGAGACTAACATGGTGGACATGTCATTCGAAGAAGAGATCAAGAAAGATATAAAGACATTTAAGATAGAAATCAGGGAGATACAGGAAACTCTCGTTTAAACGGCACCTAAATATCCGGAATTCTCTATTAACCGGCAAAAATCATACGCCGAAAACTCCTCTCAAATAACCGGCAATGTTGCCGAGTCCGAGTCCGAGTCTCCCGTGAACGGCGAGTTAGTCAGTGGGGGTAGTTCTCCAAAGTGCCACTACTCGGCTTCCTGGCGCTGTCGGAAGTCCGAAAACTGCAATAACAGGAGTCTGATTCTCCCGCGCTGCCGGGAGTCTCTTCTGATCGGCCATTTTACTGTGTGTCTCCCGCGCTGCTGGTAGTCTCTTCTGATACACCATTTTACTGTGTGTCTCCCGCGCTGCTGGTAGTCTCTTCTGATACACCATTTTACTGTGTGTCTCCCACGCTGCTGGTAGTCTCTTCTGATCCACCATTTTACTGTGTGTCTCCCGCGCTGCTGGTAGTCTCTTCTGATACACCATTTTACTGTGTGTCTCCCGCGCTGCTGGTAGTCTCTTCTGATCCACCATTTTACTGTGTGTCTCCCGCGCTGCTGATAGTCTCTTCCTAGCCACCATTGTTCTGTGTGTCTCTCTATCTTTATCGGGAATTATCTCCCCCATCTTGCATTATGGAATTCCCAAAAGCTGGTCCAAGCAAAAGGAAGAGAGTGGTCTTAACTTTAAAACAGAAAATCGAGATATGCCAACGACTAGAAAGGGGAGAGAAGCGTATCAACATTATGAATGAATTCCAAATCGGTTCGTCAACAATCTACGACATCAAATTGCAGAAGGATAAGCTGCTCAAGTTTTATTCAAGCTCGGAGACATGTAAGAGTGTAGAGAAACGGCGTACGCTTCGTAAGCCTAAGCTTGAAGAGCTGGATACCGTGCTTTATGAATGGTTTTCTCCTAAGCGTTCAGAGGGTGTTCCAATTTCCAGACCCATGCTAATCGAGAAAGCGAAGGATTTCTACGAAAGGATGGAGCTCACTGACAAGTGTGCTTTCTCCGAGGGATGGCCAACGTGCTTCAAGTTACGGCACGGGATACGATGACTCGATATTTCCGGGGAGAAGAAATCAGCTGATCACAACACCGCAGAAGAATACTGCGATTATTTCAATCGGATTGTGCAGCAACATGATTTGTCGGTGCCGGATACCAAAGAGTTTCCTGTACACTGTTTTAAATTTACTCACAGATAGCATCTTTGAAACCGTTCCCTTATCAGCTTTCTAAACCAATTGCTCTGTGGCCAACTTCACTTACTTTCTAACTGGCAAGTCTTCAGGATACGGACAGTACTTAACCCTTTACTTGTATAGACAGCATCTGGCTGAGCGAGCACATAAATTATATGTAAGCAAATGCAACAAGTACTTCAATTTTTGATTTTTTGAATCCAGTTTACTCAGTTATAAAAGGTACTTAGTGTCATTTTACCAGAATTTTGGTGTTTCTTTTCATCTGACCACAAACCCACCAAATATGTGCCTGGTTCTCACAATAGTGTCTTTTCACCTTCAGTTGACCATCTCTATCTTTGTTAAGAAGGTAATGGGTCACTCCAGGGCTGCAGGAAACTCTTTGGTATCCGGCACCGACGGGACCGGGGTGGTGCCGGTTGAACAAAAATTCTGGATAACGGAGAGTTATATCTACCGAGGCTATTTTTAACAAACAAAAATAAAAAAAATCAAGAAATGTGCAGTATACAGTATTTGGGTACTCACTTATAGAATGTTGTGTTAAATGGATGGTGGAAGATGCTTGATTAAGTACAGTACTGCCAGTTGAGGGTAATCCATAACTCTTTAATTACTTAACAGTAAAACAAAACTTAGAAACGACTGTATACAGTACTGTAGTTGACTGTACACTTATTCCGAGTCAGTTGGTTCATCAGGAATATCCGTGCCAGCTGGGTCAGCAGGATAATGCATTTCCACAGATTCCACAGATTCTTCAGGCACTTCCGCTGCTTCGACTCTTTTGGAAGCTTTCTTAAACATGTTGCGGATGTCGGTTTGCTTAGTGGACTCTTGCCTTTTCTGTAGAAACGTGGAATGCAGAATATGGAGTTGCATAACTTCTTGGGCAGAGTAGCAAGTCTGCCTTTCAGCAAATTTGAGGATTGAAGAAAATCCTTCTGCAGCTTTAGCCCAAGAAATCTTGTTCTCTTCAGAAATATCATCCTCTTCACTTTCCATCTCACTTTCCTTTTCTTTCTTTGGATTCAAAACATTCTCAATTATTTCATCATCACTTAGCATATGCACAACACCAACTTCTCTATCTGCATCAACCCACTGCTCGATATCACTTTCACTGAGGTGACGTAGAGGGTTTGCTGGGCCTGCATTTTTCACCATGCCAGCCATTTCCATTATTTTACTCTTCTTGGGACGAACATTGAACCCATGAAATTCCTCCTCTGAAGAAGAACCTTCAGCAAACATTACAGAAGGCCACAATTTGCGCCAGGCTTGCCTCAGAGTGTGACCTTTCACAAAGTTCCAGGAACATGCAACATTATAGATGGCATCTTTAATATTGTATTCCTTCTGAAATGAGTGAATATTGTCATCTTGGCTTATCAGTTTACGTAGGAAGTCTTTCTTGTAATGACACTTCAGATTTTGGATAACACCCTGGTCCATGGGTTGGATGAGAGAAGTTACATTTGGTGGCAAATAAATGGTGAAAATATTTCCCGAAACCAACTCGGATTCATGCGGATGGGCTCTACAATTATCAAGCAATAAAATGCATTTGCTATCTTCAGGTTTCCCTATTTTATGGAAATGTTCCCTCACAGATGGAACAAAAATATGATGGAACCAATCGGAGAAGATTTCCTTATCCATCCAAGCATTTTTTTGAGCTTTGTACTCAACAGGTAAGTGCCTCACATTTTTAAATGCACGGGGATTTTTATACTTCCCAATAACATGAAGTTTAACCCGGTGTGATCCAACAGCGTTCGCACATGTTAGCACGGTTACACGATCTTTATTTTTCTTGTAACCTGAAGCATTAGCCTCACTAGCCCCAGCAAGCGTTGATTCTGGCAAAAACCTCCAAAACAAGCCAGTTTCATCGGCATTATATATCTGTGCTGGCGACAAATCATGTTGCTGCACAATCCGATTGAAATAATCACAGTATTCTTCTGCGGTGTTGTGATCAGCTGATTTCTTCTCCCCGGAAATATCGAGTCGTCGTATCCCGTGCCGTAACTTGAAGCACGTTGGCCATCCATCGGAGAAAGCACACTTGTCAGTGAGCTCCATCCTTTCGTAGAAATCCTTCGCTTTCTCGATTAGCATGGGTCCGGAAATTGGAACACCCTCTGAACGCTTAAGAGAAAACCATTCATAAATCACGGTATCCAGCTCTTCAAGCTTAGGCTTACGAAGCGTACGCCGTTTCTCTACACTCTTACATGTCTCCGAGCTTGAATAAAACTTGAGCAGCTTATCCTTCTGTGATTTGATGTCGTAGATTGTTGACGAACCGATTTTGAATTAATTCATAATGTTGATATGCTTCTCTCCCCTTTCTAGTCGTTGGCATATCTCGATTTTCTGTTTTAAAGTTAAGACCACTCTCTTCCTTTTGCTTGGACCAGCTTTTGGGAATTCCATAATGCAAGATGGGGGAGATAATTCCCGATAAAGATGGAGAGACACACAGAACAATGGTGGCTAGGAAGAGACTACCAGCAGCGCGGGAGACACACAGTAAAATGGCCGATCAGAAGAGACTCCCGGCAGCGCGGGAGAATCAGACTCCTGTTATTGCAGTGTTCGGACTTCCGACAGCGCCAGGAAGCCGAGTAGTGGCACTTTGGAGAACTACCCCCACTGACTAACTCGGCGTTCGCGGGAGACTCGGACTCGGACTCGGCAACATTGCCGGTTATTTGAGAGGAGTTTTCGGAGTATGGTTTTTGCCGGTTAATAGAGAATTCTGGATATTTAGGTGCCGTTTAAACGAGAGTTTCCTGTATTGATTAAAGCTGTTGCAAAGTGTATGTCGTTGCAAAGCCTATGTCATACGCAAGGTCGAGAGGAACAGAAAGAGAATTTGAGATTGAAGGTGCCAGACAAGATAGAAGAAGTGTCAATAAGTGCTATGTGTCGTCTTGCTCGTTAAGCGAACCTGGCGTGGACAGACATGATTGGACTTTGTTAGTCAAATGATCAGAACTTTGAAGGATAAAAGGAGACTGTTTGACCTGAGATGTACAGATGTAGAGAGGACGACGGTACCTGTAGACACGGATTTATGCTAGCCAAATGCACTTAACATCTCTCTGGTATGCTGGCATTGAGGAGTGGATACATGCTGGCGAAAGCCTAATGCTCTTCTTTGCAGGAACTCGAACAAAAGATATGTGAGTGTAACCCTGAATAACATGAAAAGATTTTCAATTTGGTATCAATGTAAATTCTATTGAAAGTCAAGGAAGTATAGGTGAGAATCATTAAATGATATGTTTCTCTTGGAGATGTTTGTGTCTTTGCCTATACTGAACAATGAAGAAAATGTATTTGATAGCCTGGCCACTGCCCTAAACATTGGGATCACACAGGGAAAGATGAGAAAAGCCCTCCGATCTTTTCATAATATAAATTAAAAGCCCAGGAATGGCTTGTATCTGATGTCAAGTGTGGTATAATATTGGGATACCAGTGTGTGTGCAAATGTGATATGTTGCGCATGAGGCAACTAGCATGCGGCAATGCATGATGAAGATGCACTGAAGAACGGGTCTCAGACATGCTCAGTTATTTGACAACAGCACAACATGAAATAGAAAATGTGGCTCAGGGGAGTGAGACAACTTTGATTCAAGGCACTGACATACTCCATAACAAAACTGATATCTTTTTAATGAAACAATATAGAGTTAAACGCACTGGTACCTATCAGAGAGATTGAAATTAAAGTAAAGAGGGACATAGAATTTGGATTTCTAAAATTCAGGGTGGAGATCACAATGGAATTGGAATAACTGAAAGCTAGTGGGAAAAGATACTTAGCAAGAACATCCACAAGGTGTTAATGGTAAGGAGAGCTGGAGAACCTGTTGAGTCTATGATTACCTGTTGCTATGTTAAACAACAGTGTTCAATTTATCAGCAGTACACATGCCACCAAATTTGTGTCAGCCCAAACATAACATCTTTTATGCTTAACAAAACATTTGAATGAAAGGGCAGATAGCTTAGAGCTTGCTGCATTAATTAAGAAATAATTGTGTAACTGTTAGGAGTTGAAAAGGATTCCTCCCCCTCAAGGTGGGGAATTGTGAGATTATAACATGGATTAAGCTTTATGATTATAAAATGTATCATGCTTTATGAGTATTCCTTTTTCTTGTAACATCGCCCTTAATGCTGAGGAGACATTACTGTCGGTGGTTACCAGCCTGTGCAAGGTTTAGACAAGTTTTTTTAGAGATGTGGTCAAACTGTGCAAGGTAGAGAGGAGGACGACGGTACCTGTAGAGTCGGATTTATGCTAGCCAAATGCGCTTAGCATCTCTCTAGTATTGAGGAGCAGATCCATGCTGGTGAAAGCCTAATGCTCTTCTTTGATAGTAAGACAACTGCCAGAACGGATTAAAGAAACAAGGGAGACATCGCACACTGCACTGTCCAGTGACCGAATTTGGTAATATCCTTCGGAACTGTAAATTACTGTCAGTTAATATTAGTCTTTGCCAGCTGTATTGATTTCCACTGTATACCAATAAAACATCTACCGTTACCAATATGGAGTCATGTCCGAATCATTAAGTTTGAGGTGTAAACTTCGTACAAATCTGGCAACCACTGCAGGACGTGACTAACGGTTATTTTGGTGTGCAGTGGATCTCTGTGTCTGACGGGGTGCTCAACCACAGATCTTAGGGAGATAACCTAACGGGAGTGTGGGAGATCTAATCACCCACCAGTAATCAAAGGTGCACAAAGATGTCAAAAAGGATAGCGTTCAAGAAGCGTTAGACCAAGAGTTAAGTAAGTTGAGTGTTAAGGATACTCAAATGTTAGTGTCTGACTAGTGAGACATCATCTTATGAAGAGGCAGTGAAGTATATTTAGGGACAAGTAGATGATAAGAAAATTAAGTTAGAGAAAGCAAGGAGATTATTTGTCTATAAGACATAGGCGCAAGAGTAGGTCATTTGGCCCCTCGAGCCTGCTCCATTCTGTGTGTCCCAGTTCTGCGCAAAAGGTGCAGATGAACATTATAGTAAAGGTGAGGTGACAGAGAAGTATAAAGTATAAATGGAGACATTGCACGCTACACTGTCCAGTGACCAAATTTGGTAATATTCTTCGGAAGTGTAAATTGCTGTCAGTTAATATTAGTCTTTGCCAGCTGTATTGATTTCCACTATATACCAATAAAACATCCACTGTCATCAATATGGAGTCACGTCCGAATCATTAAGTTTGAGGTGTAAACCTCTTACAGAGAGAACTATAGACCAATTAGCTTAACATCGGTGGGAGGAAAGATAATGGAATCCTTACTTAAAGATGTATTTAAAAACTGAAAATATAATAAAGAGTAGTCAGCATGGATTTCAAAAGGGAAGGTCATGCTTGACCAACCTTATTGAATTCTTTGAAGAAGTAACAGAAAACGTAGATTAGGGTAATGCACTAACGTAATATATTTGGATATTCAAAAGGCCTTCGGTAAGGTAACACATAGTAGACTCGTGACTAAGGTCAGAACATGTAGGCTGTGAATTTCGGCATCTTGGCGCCGGCTGTTAAGGCTGGTTTCGGCAAAAATGGCGGACGCCTCGCTTCTGCCCACTTCTGGCACGTCCCGCAGCAGCCGCCATGTTAGGCAGGTCAGAAGCGCGGCCATTGCCTGCGCTCACTAGAAAAATGGTAATGAGGCCGATCGTGACGTCAATTAGTGTGCAACGCTGATTTGACGTACGACCTGCCATTTTTAACGTCACTGCTCCATTCATCGCCCTCTCTAAAACACGAACAGCTGAACGTTCAGCTGCACGAGGAACGGTATTTAAAGGGATCATCAAAAACTCGCAGGTCACTTGCTTTTTGATTTCTACTTAAAGTTGGTGAGGTGACAGGGAGCAGTGCTACAAGTGGAGAAGGCCTTGCTTCTGAATTCAAGGGTTCTGCTCAGACCACTTGCTCCCAGTCATGGGGGCTCTACTTGCAGTCCTCCTCGCGCTCGATATGACAGGGAGATGGAGCAGGGGCAGCAAATAAGAGTGGCAGCAAGCTGAGCCTGCAGGAGAGCAGTCTGAGCTTCCACTGCAGCACTCAGATGTTGGGCCACATCGTCCGCATGCCCGATACGAGACTCCCAAAACAAGCGCTCTACTCTGAGCTCCGACACGGCAAGAGATCCCCAGGTGGGCAGAGGAAACGCTTCAAGGACACCCTCAAAGCCTCCTTGAAAAAGTGCAACATCCCCACCGACACCTGGGAATCCCTGGCCCAAGACCGCACAAAGTGGAGGAGAAGCATCCGGGAAGGCGCCGAACACCTCGAGTCTCTTCGCCGGGAGCAAGCAGAAGCCAAGCGTAAACAGCAAAAGGAGCGCACATCAACCCAAGCACCCCACCCAACCGCCCCTTCAACCACCGTCTGCCCCACCTGTGACAGAGACTGTAGGTCCCACATTGGACTCATCAGTCACCTGAGAACTCATTTTTACTGTGGAAGCAAGTCATCCTCGGTTCCGAGGGACTGCCTAAGAAGAAGAAGAAGTTGGTAGGAGACGGCTTTTGAAGATGCATTCACTGACCTTGACCACTCGTGTTAGGTCATTAAACTTCTTGCGGCACTGGATCCAGGTCCTGGGGGCAACACACATGGCACTGACAGCTTGTGCTATCTCCTCCCATTACCTTCTGGCGTGCTGCCTGGAAGGCCTCCTGCCCCCCTGCGGGTAGAGGACCTGTCTTCTTCTGTGCATCTCCAGGACCAAGGCCTCCAGTGCTGCATCTGAGAATATCCTTGCCCTCTCGCTTCCCTGTTGAGGCATGGCTGCATGCAGATTGACAATGAGGTGCATCTGCAACAAAGCACCTCTGCCTAGGCAGTAGACTGCACCCGATATTGGACCCCCCTCTTGAGCGCTAAGCCAACCAGCGGTGCGTTTAGCGTTGAGCCCAGCACTCCAATCATGTATGTGAGCAGGCAGCATGAATTTTGCATGCTACCTGCACCACTTTGAACGGGCTCGGGCAGATCGCGCTTCACGCTCCCCACGTCCATTTTTAAGTTTAATCGAATTCCCCCACCCCATGGAGTCAGGAGACAAGTAGTGGAATGGCTACAAAACAGAAAGTGGGGGTTAAAGGTATTTACTCAAACTGGCAAAAGGTGGGAAGTGGTGTTCCACAAGGATCGGTGCTGAGGCCAATGTTGTTCACCATTTACATAAACGATTTAGACTCGGGAATCAGAAGTACAATTTCAAAATTTGCGGACGACACCAAATTAGGGGGTATAGTTAATACAGTGGAGGACTGTGACAAAATACAGGAAGACATTAATAAACTTGCAGAATGGGTAAGTTATTGGTAAATGAATTTCAAAACAGATAATTGTGATGTGGTACATTTTGATAGGAAGAATAAGGAGGCCACATACTCCTTGGAAAATAAGTGTTTATATGGGGTAGAGGAGCAGAGGGATCTGGGAGTACAGTTACACAAATCACTAAAAGTAGAGAAGCAGGTTAATAAGGACAAAAAAAAGAAAATAAAGCACTGGGGTTCATTTCTAGAGGGATGGAATTGAAAAGTAGAGAAGTTATGTTAAACTTGTATAGAACCTTGGTTAGACCACACTTGGAGTACTGTGAACAATTCTGGCCTCCATATTATAAAGAGGGAAATAGAGGCACTGGAGAAAGTGCAAAAATGATTAACTAGAATGATACCAGAATTGAGAGGTTATACCTATCAGGAAAGATTGAATAGGCTGGGACTCTTTTCTCTAGAAAAGAGAATACTGACTGGTGACCTGATAGAGGGCTTTAAGATTATGAAAGGGTAGACATAGAGAAGATGTTTCCACTTGCGCGAGACCAGAACTGAGGGCCACAAATATAAGATAGTCACTTATAAATCCAGTAGGGAATTCAGGAGAAACTTCTTTACCCAGAGAGTAGTTAGAATGTGGAACTCACTACCACATGCTGTTGTTGAGGTGACTAGATAGATGCAATTAAGGGGAAGCTAGATTAACCCTTGAGGGAGAAAGGAATAGCGGGAAATGTTGACCGTGTTAGATGAAGAAGGGTAGGAGGAGTCTCCTGTGGAGCAATAACAGCAGCATGGACCTGTTGGGCCGAATGGCCTGTTTCTGTGCTATGTAATCACTGGTTAGACCTCAGCTGGAAAATTGGGCTAAAAATTCAGGGGGCTTTAAGCCATCTGTTCCCGGCAAAAAAATAGCGAAAAGAGGGCGGCCGCCACTCTTTTTACTATTTTTTGCCGGTAACGGGTGGAGTTAAGCCCCGGAATTTTTAGCTCAGCATTCCGCCATTTTCCCAGGCCTGGCAGCGCTGCCGGTAAGATCCATCGCCCTACAAATTAAAATGAGGGAGAGGTGGCGTCAGTCAGCGTGCAACGCCGACTTAACGTCACCACAGCGAACTTGGACCTTTGTGCTGAGTTCAGTGCTGGGTCCTAAGCTCGCCAAGTAAACCCAGCATGCAAGCAGACTGACAGAATTACTGTCAGCATCTCTTAAAGGGACACATACATCTTTCAAGTAAGTTTGCATTTAAGCTTTTGGACAGGTTTTTTTTTGTTTTATTGAAATAGTGGCTTGCTGCAATAGATGTTAAAAGTTTTTTTTAAGTGTGCAGGGAGTGCTGCTGGGCGCTTCCAAGGCCTGAGATGGTAAAGGAAGGCCTGTGAGAAGACAAAAATGCTGCAACCGCTCAGCAGATCAGGCAACATCCGTGTAGAGAGAAACAGAGTTCACGTCTCAGGTCAAGATGCTGTCTGACTTGCTGAGTATTTCCAGCATTTTAAGCTGTCATTTCAGATTTACAATATCCACTCACAGAGGGAAAAGGAAGATGCAACAGAGGAAGCAACCGAAGAGGAGGAAGCTGAAGGAAGGATGCAACCCAGACAGCCCCTTTCTGGCTGGGATATCCGGGATGGAATAATCCACCTGCGGTACCAGTGACCGCAATTCCTCTTTCAACATTTGTCCAACACATTACCTTCCCTCTGTTACTGACCATCACAGCATGCTCTTGGCCACAATGCTGAAATAAAAGCCACCACAAAGCAAACTTTCCAATCCAACTTTATACATCTATCCATCCAATGACATCAAGAAATCAACGCATCACCCTTATGCATTCCCTTAGTGACTGTCTTGTGTGTGCCTTTGCCTATCCTACTGATGTCACGCAGTGCTACCCCAGTGGCTGCAGAATGGCTGGTGGAAGGCTGCTGACTTTCAGTGGGGGACACTGCCAATGGCCTTGCAGGTTGACCTGAAGGACCTGGTGGCTGGGAGTGTCAAATCAAGTGATGGTGTTTTCTTTCTTCTTCCTTCTTTCTTCTTCTTTCTCCTCACCGTCTTCTTGTCACCCACTGGCTGGGTAGGCTGCGTTTCTTTGGTGTGTGAAATGAGGAAGGTACAAAGGTGGAGTTGTGGTGAAGGAAGGGTGGGAAAGCTAGAGGTGAATGTCAGAAGGAGGGTAACGTATGAGGAGCATCTTGTATCCTTTCTGTCCCGCCGCTGACCAAAGGCTCAGCCATGCCCCTGCCAAGAATGGCCTGCACCGTCTCCTCAAAGGGGGTGAGGGGAGTCTAGGAATGGGAGATATGCCTCGTGATTGGTACAGATTGTTGGCAGGTGAGTGATTGGTGGGGGCGAGTCATGCAATGAGCAGTGTGTGAGTCTAGTAGTGCAGTTGGTTTTTGAAGATGCATTCACTGACCTTGACCACTGGTCTGAGGTCATGAAGCTTCTTTGGGCACTGGAGCTAGATGGTGGAGGTGACACTGCAGGCAGTGACGGTCTCAGTAATGTGGTCCCACATCCTTCTTTCTGGAGGGCCTCCTGGCCCCTGTGGGTAGAAGAACTCTCTTGCAGAGTTGACCCCCTGCACACAGCTGGAGTGCTGTGTGCGAGACCCTGGGTGCCCCTTCCTTGGCTTGCTGAGCCATTTGTTTTAGTGCTGAAGCACTTTTTCCATTTCTTGAGGTTCGGAAGGGAATTCTGCGTTAAGAGCTGAAGACTCCCAGTTTGGACTTCTTTTTAATGTTAATTTTTTTTTAAAGGCAGCAAGGGCTGAAAATTGCATTTTTTCACTTCATTTTTACTTTTATTAGTTCCGAAGGCATTGCCCTTTTAATGCATTGCCCTTTTAATTTCCCACAATGCCTAGCGAACTCTATTGCCTCGCTTCCAGAGGCTGTTGGAAGCTGGAACGCCGCTCCTGGACGGGAACTTCGACTCCCATTCCTGCACTAATGCCACCAGGAGGGCGTTACATGATAAGATAGGCTGGGCTAAAAATCTTTAGCCCCCATCGCAAATTTTTCTCTGGTGGCGCTTCATCCATTTTCAGCGGCCGTTAACCCGATGCCGCGGTGACACCGGCAACTCTCATGGCGGTCACAAATGTTTCCCTCATTGTGTCCAATTCTGGGCACCACACTTTAGGAATTGTATCACTGCCTCGGAGAGGGTGCAGAGGAGAATGGTACCAGGGATGAGACACTTCAGTTACCAGGAAATACTAAAGAAGTTGGGATTGTTCTCCTTAGGGCAGAGAAGGTTAAAGGGAGATTTAATAGAGGTGTTCAAAGCATAAAGGATTTGATAGAGTAAATAAGGAGGAACTCTTTCCACTGGCTGAAGGGTCGGTAACCAGAGGACACAGATTTAAGATAATTGGCAAAAGAGCCGGAGGAGAAATGTTTTTTACACAGCGAGTTATGATCTGGGATGCACTGCCTGAAAGCGTGGTGGAAGCAGATTGAATAGTAACTTTCAAAAGGCATTTGGATAAATACTTGTAGGGGAGAAAATTGCGGGGCTATGGGTTAAGAGTAGGGGAGTGGGATTAATCGGATAGCTCTTTCAAAGTGCTGGCAGAGGCACGATGGGCTGAATGGCCTCTTTCTTTGCTATAAGATTCCATGATACTAGGTTTGAGGAATGGGATAGCTGAAATTCGTTTTGGGCTATCTCCTGTATGTATTCACTTTTTGCATTGATACAATGACTTAATCTATGATGTGTTTATACTTTCAGAGGCGTCAACGTCAAGAAGCCCATATTACCCAGTGGCACAGGTTATATAACTGTCGAGCCTTCACCTCGGGCAGGTAAGACAGCTGTAAATTCATGACTAGAAAACTAAAGGTTTGGTATATGAGAAGGAGTATGAGTAATCAGAATGGTGGATAAATTCTTTGCTGTAAATACTCAGGAATGTGTGGCTTTTTCAAATAAAGTGTAGTTTAATGCCCTAAATTACTGAATTCGGTTAACTTTTGGGGTACAAACTTTTTTAGAGCAAGTAGGAATTATCCAACGAAATTGTATTGTTTTTGTGAATTCACATATGATTAATACGGGAGAGGGGCGGGGGAATACGTTAAATTTCAAAAATCTGAAACCTGATCCCAACCCGCTTCCAATACACCCACTTTTGGTTTTAACGGAGGTGGGTTGACGGACGGGCAACTTCCTGCTCTTGAGAGGCGGGTCCATTATTTAACGATGCTCCGATCTCCCCCCCACCCACGCCCCGATCTCCCAGTGACCCACGCTCCGATCTCCCTCCCGACCCTCGCCCCGATCTCCCTCCCGACCCTCGCCCCGATCTCCCTCCCGACCCTCGCTCCGATCTCCCTCCCGACCCTCGCTCCGATCTCCCCCCCGACCCTCGCTCCGATCTCCCCCCCGACCCTCGCTCCGATCTCCCCCCCGACCCTCGCTCCGATCTCCCCCTCCCCCGACCCTCGCCCCGATCTCCCCCCCGACCCACGCTCCGATCTCCCCCCCGACCCTCGCCCCGATCTCCCCCCCGACCCACGCTCCGATCTCCCCCCGACCCACGCTCCGATCTCCCCCCGACCCTCGCTCCGATCTCCCTCCCCGACCCACGCTCCGATCTCCCCCCGACCCACGCTCCGATCTCCCCCCGACCCACGCTCCGATCTCCCCCCGACCCTCGCTCCGATCTCCCTCCCCGACCCACGCTCCGATCTCCCCCCGACCCACGCTCCGATCTCCCCCCCGACCCACGCTCCGATCTCCCCCCGACCCACGCTCCGATCTCCCCCCCGACCCACGCCCCGATCTCCCCCCGACCCACGCCCCGATCTCCCCCCCGACCCACGCTCCGATCTCCCCCCCGACCCTCGCCCCGATCTCCCCCCGACCCTCGCTCCGATCTCCCCCCGACCCTCGCTCCGATCTCCCCCCGACCCTCGCTCCAATCTCCCCCCCCGATCCACGCTCCGATCTCCCCCCCGACCCTCGCTCCGATCTCCCCCCCGACCCTCGCTCCGATCTCCCTCCCCGACCCACGCTCCGATCTCCCCCCGACCCACGCTCCGATCTCCCCCCGACCCACGCTCCGATCTCCCCCCGACCCACGCTCCGATCTCCCCCCCGACCCACGCTCCGATCTCCCCCCGACCCACGCTCCGATCTCCCCCCCGACCCTCGCTCCGATCTCCCCCTCCCCCGACCCTCGCCCCGATCTCCCCCCCGACCCACGCTCCGATCTCCCCCCCGACCCTCGCCCCGATCTCCCCCCCGACCCACGCTCCGATCTCCCCCCGACCCACGCTCCGATCTCCCCCCGACCCTCGCTCCGATCTCCCTCCCCGACCCACGCTCCGATCTCCCCCCGACCCACGCTCCGATCTCCCCCCGACCCACGCTCCGATCTCCCCCCCGACCCACGCCCCGATCTCCCCCCCGACCCTCGCTCCGATCTCCCCCCCGACCCTCGCCCCGATCTCCCCCCGACCCTCGCTCCGATCTCCCCCCGACCCTCGCTCCGATCTCCCCCCGACCCTCGCTCCAATCTCCCCCCCCGACCCACGCTCCGATCTCCCCCCCGACCCTCGCCCCGATCTCCCCCCGACCCACGCTCCGATCTCCCCCCGACCCTCGCTCCAATCTCCCCCCCCGATCCACGCTCCGATCTCCCTTCCACCCTCCTCTCCGGCTGCGGCCCTCCAGCACAGGCTTTCTTGCCCAACAGCCAGCCTCTCAATCTGTTTGGCTGCTGGCCGGGAAATGAAGAAAAAATTCACGAGTTCCTGCCGTTAAATTCGTCAGGACCTCTGCATTAACCGCATTTCCGAGTTTCCCGGCCGCTATAAGCCCCCCTCCCTCATTCCCTCCCCACATCCCCGTAAATGTCTGGGCCAATTCAACTATAACTGTACAAGCCATTCGACATCATGCATAATACTGGAGACTTGGTCGTTATGGAGTATTTTAACTATTTTCATTTGCGGTTTAAAAATATGAATGAAAACATAATCCCTTTTTTCCTCAACACAGTCTGAGATACGTCATTTCACTCTGTGTGTTTAGATGTGGAGCAACTGAACTTTCATTCCAACTTCAGTGTGGGTGTAAACCTGGCGGGAGCAGATTGGCCGTCCATTATACACCCAGCCTGAGCTTTCCTTCCATTGACGTCACCTAACCAGATCTCTATAGAAACAGTAGCGATGAATTCCAAGTGTTGACTTCAATAGAAAGGAAAATTGGAAGTGGTGTATAACTGGCGGCCAATCCATTATACACCCCCGCCGAAGTTGAAAGTTCAGGCGGGGATCTTAGCCAGAATGAAGTAATCCGACAGGATGAACATCTGCATCCACTTATTATTCATAATGACAAGTTTCACAAATATATAATGCTGTTGACCGCGGTGTTGACAATTGTCTTGTGCATTTGATGCAGAAATCCTGCTGCAAGAAATAGAGGATTGGTGTTGCTGATTGATAAACTTGATACTAACCTAAGAATAAACAGCTTTCAAAGACACTAATGAAGCATTTGTTTTCAAACATGGCGGGCGCTCAATTAGTCACCCATTTTTTAGACGCTACACGGCCATCTAATGCTCAACAATGGGGTCTGAGATGCGCGTGCACACTTCTGATGGGAAGTGCGCAGGACGCCATCTTGGTAAAGGTGTTTGTGCGCATACCTAATGACTGGTGGCAGCATGCAGAGCAGGCAGATTATGACGTCAATCAGTGTGCAAAGCTGATTTGACGCCAGCACTTTTACTTTTGAACTCCACATCCAGCCAACATCCTGTCCTAACCTCGCACAACTGAACACAACATTAAATGGAATGAAGGACCGCCCCCCCCCCCCCACCCCCCACCAACGCTATTTAAAGGGATCATGATCTACTTACAGGTTAATTGCTGGATTATTTCTTCTGGCTGCTGGTGCAATGGTACATGTTTTTGGAACTTTCCTATACTTGGCTACAGTTTGAATAGTCTACAGAGAGTGACTTTGCTGGTGCAGAAATACTTTGCTGTTCATTTAAAAGCGTGTGCTGAAACAAGTTGCTTCCAGACATGGATGACCTGGTAGGCTTTCCTCTGAAAATTGAACATGACTGGGAGAATGAAGAGAGGCCACACAGAGCAGGACAAGCTGCTAGAAGAGGGAGGACAATGAAAGGAAGAAGGGCTCTCAGCAGGAGGCCATATCCGCACAGGGTCTTTAGGGCGCAATTCTCTTACCTCAACTTCAGCGAAGACCAATGCATGAGACATCTTTGCTTCACTAAAGAGGTCGAGACTGAAATCTTCCAACTGCTGCAGCCACAACTGCAACCTCAAAACAGGGCCAGGACAGCATTGCCCGTGGCTGTCAAGATGACCGTGGCTCTGAAGTTTTACGCGTCTGGCTCCTTCCAGGCTGCTGCTGGAGATGTAAGCAACATCTCACAGTTTGCAGTGCACTGCTGCATAAGGGAGGTCACTGAGCCTCTCTATGCACAGCGAGACAGCTTCATCTCATTCCTTCTTGCCAGAGATTAGCAGGCGGAGTGAGCATAAGGGTTTACATGAATTGCAGGCTTCCCCATGGTGCAGGGTGCCATTGACTGCACACACAAAGACATGTGAACAGACATGGGTACATGATCAGCTGTTTGTCGAAAATGGAAGGGGGTTGGCAAGGAAGCCGAACAAGGAAAAGTTAAAGGTCTCCAACTTGGACTGACATGAGTCTCTGTGGGATATTGTCTTCATCAAGGCCATGCTGAGCTGCTGCTTACCTATCTCTTCTTGGGAAGGAACTGTCTTTTCTCAGAAATACAAGACTACATTATTCAAGAATTTAAAAAAAAACATGTTATGCTACAGAGCTGAAAACATATTCAAACTACCTTATTGATTTTGTTGTTCAAGCTATCATGACTAAATGTAATCACATGTCTTTTGACCAAGCTAACTACTCAATTGTCTGGTTAACATACTGAATAAATGATTTGATTTAGATGATTTGGTTAATACAACGTAGACGTTTTGAGGTGGTCTTTCCCAAGTGGAGGAGCTAGTTTTAACTGACTGCCAGGAGCCACAATTCAGATCCCTTCAAAGCTCTGCGCAAAACCCTGTGCTGGATTCCTCCATGCTCCTTGACATTGAGCGCAGGCTTTCCAGTGCACCAAGCATTTGGTTGTGTACACCCATCCGCCTTCTTCTGTAGCCTGGCCCATCAAAGTCCTCATCTGACTCCTCTGCAGCAGAACTAGTGTGCGACCTTGCCCTCCGGTGAGCTGGCACCTGCACTATCCTTTCCCCCCACCCTGGCTCCTGTGCACTTGTACCCGGTGTCTCACCACGTGCAGATCCCTCCTCTATCCTCGCCTCTAAAATATGCGCAGTGTCAGTCTCTGAGCTGGTGGCCGCGAGTGTAAGATTGAGATGTTTCTATATCTTCACTGTCTTCTTCCTCTGACTGGGAAGGTTCTTGGGTATCTGAAATGAAAAAGGGACAAGGGTCGGGTTGTGGTGAGGGGAGAGGAGAAAGTAAGAAGTGCATGCTTACACCATCTGCAGCTTGTGAGTCAGAAGAAATTGTGGGATGAGGGAGAAGTAGGATGAGAGAAGGAGATTAGGTATGCAGATACCCTCATCATCATCGATCCTTCCAACCCCGCCAGTGGTCACTGTCTCAGGATATCTCTCTTTCTCTCCACCTCTCGCACCAAGACCTCCAGTGCATTGTCTGAAAACCTTGGTGCTCGGTCTCTAAAATGTTCAGCCATTCCTCAAAGTATCAGAGCCCAGATTTAGTTTTGAAAATAATCCCTCCACTGCTTGCAGCCACAATGCACCTCCCCCTTAAGAGGTGCAGGCTGCTTTTAAGTTGCACTAGTGACTCGCGATATCCATCTCCCTGCTGATGCGTGCAACCAATGAACAGCGCAGGTAGCGCTCGCCGCATGAAGCAATCATTTAAAACAGCAAGCAGCACCAATTTACCGTGCTGCCTGCAACGCAATGAACGGGCGCAGCGTACCGCAATCCCCTCGCCCATTTTCAGGGGTTAGCCAATTTAACCCCCGGCTTGTCTGTACATCTGCTTCCAGTGTGTTTTCTTTGAAACAAAATCAGGAATACTTCTATCTGATCAAGAAAAACCAACAATGTTGATCTCATATTTTGCTTAGTCCCTCCCCGCGCCCCCCCCCCACCCCCCCCCCCACAATATATCCAACATATAAGCAAATGGTGTCTCAAAGAATATAGTTGTGCATTCTGAGTGTGGGAGGTGGGAGGCAAAGGCAGTGCGGGGAACTGGAATGAAAGGTGAGCCTTGCCAAGACAGTGCAGATGTTATTGCTTAATTTGGATTACACGTTCAACACATTGCAAAAGGTTACAAGATTATCTGAGATTATGGATATGCGCTGTTGATTTCTTTTAAACTCATTCATCGGAAAAAACATTCAACTGAAAATTCACGTTTTCTACCTATAAATGGGACACATTTTTTATCAAATTGCTCTTAACTGATGTGAATAATGTTATGGGGGAGAAATTCCCTACCTTAGCGCCACCCATTGGCGCGGCGTTAAGTGAAGAAAGAGGCGGTGGCGCAATTCCGCCAGCTGGTGGCGGGTCCCGCGGCATCCGCCATTTTTGACCACCCAGTAGCGCTGCCATTCTGAAGTAGCGCCCTTAAAACAAAATGGCAGAGTGGTGACATCACCACGGTAAACTTCGACCCTAGCGCTGAGTTCAGTGCTGGGCCCTAAGCACGGCAGGTAAACCTAGCGTGCAAGCATACTGACAGAGGCGCTGTCAGCACCTCTTAAAGGGATACACACATCTTTCAGGTAAGTTTGCATTTAAGCTTTTGGACTGTTTTTTTTTTTGATTTTATCGAAGTAGTGGGTTACTGCAATAGATGTTAAAAGTTTTTTTAAGTGTGTAAGGAATGCTGCTGGATGCTTCCAAGGCCTCGGATGGTAAAGGAAGGCCTCTGAGAAGACAGAAAATGCTGCAAATACTCAGCAGGTCAGGCAACGACCGTGGAGAGAGAAACAGAGTTCACATCTCAGGTCGAGATGCAGCCTGACCAGTTGAGTGTTCCAGCAATTTATGCTGTCATTTCAGAATTACAGTATCCACTCACAGAGCGAAGAGGAAGACACAGAAGAGGAAGAAACAGAAGAGGAGGAAGCAGAAGGAAGGATGCAACCCAGACAGCCCCTTTCTGGCCGGGATATCCGGGATGGAATCATCCACCTGTGGTACCAGTGACCACAATCCCAATTCCCCTTTCAACATTAGTCCAACACATTACCTTCCCTCTGTTACTGACCATCACAGCGTCCTCTTGGACACGATGCTGAAAGAATAGCCACCACAAAGCAAACTTTCCAATCCAACTTTATACATCTATCCATCCAATAGGACATCAAGGAATCAACTCGTCACCCATGTGCATTCTTTTAGTGACTGTCTTGTGTCTGACTTTGCCTATCCAACTGATGTCACGCAGTGCTACCCCAGTGGCTGCAGCATGGCTGGTGGAAGGCTGCTGACTTTCAGTAGGGGACACTGCAAATGGCCTTGCTGGTCGACTTTGAGGAGCTGGTGGCTGGGAGCATCAAATCAATCTCCTTCTTCACTCTCCTCTCCCTCTTTTTGGTCACCCCCTGGCTGGGCAGGCTGCATTTCTTGCGTGTGTGAAATGAGGAAGGCACAATGGTGGAGTTGTGGTGAGGGGACGGCGGGTAAGCAAGAGGTGCATGCCAGAAGGAGGATAACGTATGAGGATACCAGCATCTTGTATCCTTTCTGCCCCGCCGCTGGCCAAGGGCTCAGCCATGCCCCTGCCAAGAATGGCCTGCACTGTCTCCTCCAAGGGGGTGAGGCGAGGCTAGGAATGGGAGATGTGTCCAATGATTGGTGCAGATTGTTGGTAGGTGAGTGATTGTGGGGAGGGGGGGGTCGTGCATTGAGCAGTGTGTGAGAGGCTAGTGGTGCAGTTGGTAGGAGGCGGCTCTTGAAGATGTATTCACTGACCTTGACCACTGGTCTGAGGTCATGAAAATTCTTTGGACACTGGAGCCAGGTCGTGGGGGGTGACACTGGTGGCAGTGATGGCATCAGTGATGTGGTCCCACATCCTTCTTTCTGGAGGGCCTCCTGGCCCCTGTGGGTAGAGGACCTTTCTGGCAGTGTTGACCCCCTGCACAAAGCTGGAGCCCCTTCTCTGGCTTGCTGAGCCATTTGTATTAGTGCTGAAGCACTTTTCCCATTTTTTTAAGGTGTGGAAGACAATTCCGCTTTAAGAGCTGAAGACTCCCATTTGAGAATTATTTTTAATGCTTATTTTTTTTGAACAGCAGTAAGGGCTGAAAATTGCATTTTTTTCACTTAATTGTAATTTTTCTTCGTTCTGAGTGCATTGCCCCTTTAATTGCCCACAATGCCTTGCGAACTCCACAGCCTCGCTCCCATAGGCTGTAAGAAGTTGCAACGCCAACTGTGGATGGGAACTTCGGGCCGGAGGGCTCTATTAACGCCACCAGGAGGGCGTTGCACGGTAAGTTAGCGCTGCGGTCCACATTGCCAACCCCCAGTGCGAATTGTTCAACGGTAGCGTTGCGGCCATTTTCAGTGGCTGTTAACTTGAGTTGCCGGTGATACCAGCAATTCTCATGGCGCACACGAGTTTCTCCCCCATGTTTTTTCAAAATATTACGTGCATTTCCTGCAGTGTAGCAAATCCAAACTTAAACTTTATAAAGTGGGATATTACAAATTATAATCATGGAAATTAATAACATTACATAAAGTTCCTAACCACATCTCTAGATTCCATTTGGTGCAGAAATACTGCTGCAATATTTAGAAGATTACTGGGGGTAATTTTCACCTTGGGGACCGGTGAAAAGCTGCTGGTTGTGGATCAGCCACCTGTTATTGAAGTTAATGTAAAGTGAAATCAGCCGAGGTGTAGAATGGCTAGCCGATCCAGTGCCACCTATTTTCTGCCACTGCTGAAAGTGAAAATCATCTCCAAGGAGTCTGTTCTTGGGGAGCAGGTCTGTGGGACATCAGCAGAACAGCATCAGAGTTTCTGCCAACAGTCCCTCTGTAGTTCTGGGAGGGTGTTGCAATGAACATAAAATATGGATTTCAGTTAGGTATTTTGCTAAACACTTGAGGGGGAATTTTAACATGCTGGGAGCGGGGGATACTGGTAGCGGCAGCAAACCCTGAAGTAAGTGTAGCACTTCTGTCAGAGTCTCTTTAACCCAACTACAGCATTTGCATCTGACTTCCTGGTTCCCTGACCAATTACCATGAGCGGGCGTGATGACGACACGCATGAGTCGATTTCAACTGAACTATTTAAAGGGACACTGCAAAGATGACAGTTGGTGGATTGTGGAGGTGGGGGAACAGAGGAGGTAAGTGTCGTTATGGAGTCCCAACTTGGCAAGACTGCACCTCGCTTCACTGATGCCTCCTTAGATCTGATGCTGTGGACTGTAAGGGCCCGCAGGGAGATAATCTTCCCTGCTGACGGGAGAAAGACGCCTGCCACTGAAAGCAGAAAGTGTGGCTAGAGGTGGCGCAGGATGTGCCACACTCCTGGATACAGAGCCATAAGCGATTTAATGGCCTAATCAGGGCAGGAAAGGTGAATACACTGGCACATTCAACTACATCCTGATGTGTGTATCACGCCAACCCCCTCACTCTGCCTTCTCAAGACTACTCCAGCACATCACTCCTCACACCAACTTACCTTGCAGGTACACCTATCCCCATCTATGCATCCAACACTGACACTCACCCTCATCTTAATGCAATGTCACACCTCTCCTTCATAGTTACCCTCAACAAATGTTGTCCATCCATCCGTTCAACACATTCCATTACTCTCACTCAAAGGTCTTTTCTTTCCCTCCTTGCAGGAGAAGAGAGCACAGAACACCAGGAAGAGGCAGAGAAACGGAGGTGATCTTCCAGCAATTTCAATACTTACATCCGCAGAGGAGGAGGCGCTGGAGATCAGCGGAGTCTTGGCATGCCTGGCCGTTGGAGATGGGGAGATGGAAGCCTCCTAGCTACCTGGTGACAGAATTAAATATCACATAGCCAGATGGCATGCAACACTCACTCATGTTGACTTGATGTCAGCAGTCAGTGAAATATGATCATGTGCATAATGTTCACTTAAAACATTCTTACTGTGACAGTTCTAATTCATGTCTTTAATCTCCAACAAGACCACCAAGCATCGCGCAGGAGGTGGTCCAGGAGGAGGACGATGACTCCTCAGATGAGGTCACACACTCTGAGGGTGCACCATCATTAGGAGTCATGCAGACCATGCACCAGCTCAGATACTCACACTTCAGTGGGACCGGTAAGGAAGATAGTTGGGTTTTCACCTGGTGGCTCACACATCACAAGTGAGCAAGAGCAGATGGTGGAGACAGGAACAGCTGTGGAGAGTTCATGTCAGAGGCCGCAGGACACTCCAAGCTCTGTTCAGCTGGACCGTCAATGAAGAGGATACTTCTGAAGCAGCAGCAAAGAATGTGCAATGTACTGGCAGACGTTCCAGCTGCACTGTGCCGCTTGCAGAGAGATTGGAGAAGTCTGTCTCAAGCATGAGTGGCATGATGTCGCAGGCCTTTGCAATGATCTCTTCTGTCTTCATCCATGGAAAGATGGCCACCTGCATGAAGCATCAAACGTGGCAATCAAACGAGTGCATGCATCCCTCACCAATGGCTTGCACGTTCTGAATGCCACCTTCAGTAGGATTGATGAAACTCTAGCCTTGGCCATTCAGCGCCCCACCGATGTGCAGCAAAATGCTCTCCAGCTGATTGCTAGCAGGGAAGTGCAGGTGGGCCATGAGAGGGAAGATGGTGAGAGGGGACATGGAAGTCGAGACTCTGCTCAAAGCGCTTCCACTTCTCACCCGGTGCCCTCCCCCCGTCCTGGTCAGTACTTCACATGCTGCCTCGTGTCCCGATGACCGAGTCTGCCCCTGTACAGATGCAGGTGGAGCAGTGTTTTGGTGGGGCCCTTACGGCTCCAAAACCCGGTGGACATCAGCCAAGAGCATCTCAACAGTCAGAGCAGGGATCTTCAACTGCCAGACTCTAACTCTGCTGAAGCCACAGAGGTTGCACCATGTAGAAATGCTAGAAAGAGGAAGAGTAAAGATTTGGGGGGAGAAATTCGGTATCGCCCCATTTGGGGCGCAATTATCGGCCGGGCACAAAGTTTAGCACCTGGCGCTAATTATTGCCTCCGACTGCAAACTTGGCTTCTATCGCCCCTGGAGGTGATTGGAGCGCTAAATCAGGTGCTACATACCTCTCTTAAGGCGCTAACGCCGAGGAGCGAGACGCTACCTCAGAGCGCTGGCGAAGCTCATGTGATGTCAGTCAGCAATGGAACGCAGACACACTGGCGCCGGCCACTTCTTAAAGGGGAGGGTAGATCTTGCTCTCCAGCCACACCCTGCTCATTGCAGCCTTGAATCTCAGCCTGGAGAGACCTGTACATCAATTCTGCTGGAAAGAACAATGGAGAGGCCCAGGGAAAGAGCTCAGAGTGCAGCCCCCATAGTCTCTTCTAAATCGATGCAAGGAAGGTCAAATCAAAATGAACCTGCAAAGTGCTGCTCACTACCCAAAACTCCTTCACACAGCGTTGAATCTCTCCAGAAATCTCTCTCTCTCTTTCAGAATGTGGTGCAAAAATGTCGCCGACAAAAAAAGGTAGGAAGCGGCCGCCTTTAAATAGCGCTCCCCCAGTCCCTTCCCGACTGCAAAACGTTCCCCTCAACCTGTCATTGCTAGTGGCAGATGGAAAGGCAGGGGCTGCCACTCAATATCCAGTCCGGGGCGCTACCGGGGCGTTGCACGCTCAACTGATGTCACGATCTGCGGGTACAGGTGATCGTGGCGGTAGTGTTTAGCGCTGCCACAAAATGTCTGGTCAATTTCGCGAGTGGCACCAACATCGCCGTGCCCGGGCGCTAGTTGCTTTGCGCCCCGCCCCGTTAGCGCCCAGGGCGCTAACGGGAGGCGCTAATCAACCAAATTTTCCCCCTAGTAGTTGAACATGGGTGTGCACATGGGTGTGTTACACAATTTTAAATTGTTAAGTTTCTGTTTAATTTATGAGCCACATAAATATTTGTTTGCACCACGTTCCCATCTTGCCAATTTTTGCCTGCTGCCTGGCAAGTGGCCTTCTCACTTGTTATGAATGGTAAGACAAAACTTAATGCCGAGCAATGGGAGGCTGTGAAAGGATGCTTGGTTGATTGCAGGACTGCTTTGTGTTGGAGGAAGGGGTGGTGGCAAGTGGTTTTAGCATGTGGCTGCCAGATGGGTGCACTGGTGCAACCTAACTGAACCTCACTATTGTGTTGGTTTTCCCGGGCAGCAATGTGCGCCGCAGCTGGTGCATTGGCCGCATCACGTTCCTCCTCCTCATCCTGCTCCACCTCATCTTCCTCCTTGTCCTCCTGCTCCTCCTCAGCTCTGTGCTCTGTGCCTTGTTCCTCTTGAAGGTCCAAACGTCGCTGCTGTGCAACGTTGTGCAGAGCGCCGCACACCACGACCATTCTGGACACCCTGGCTGGTGCGTATTGAAGGGCACCTCCATATCAGTCAAGGCACTTGAAGCGCATCTTCAGCATGTCGATTGCTTGCTCGATGACACATCTGGTTGTCATATGGCTTTCACTGTATTGCTCGTGGGCCTCATTGGTTGGGTTCCTCGCGGGTATCATCAGCCATGTTTTAAGTGGGTATCCCTTGTCTCCAAGCAGCCAGCCGGTAAGTCTGCTTCAAGGTGCAAAGAGATCAGGGAGGCTGGACTGGCGCAGGACGAAAGCATCATGGCAGCTGCCTGGGAATCTTGCGCACACCTGCATAATCATCTTTTTGTGGTTGCACACCAGCTGCGCATTGACGAACATTCCTGGCTGATCTGGGGGTGCCTTAATTACCACATGCATGCAGTCGATGATGCCCTGCACCTGTGGGAAGCCAGACAGAGCCGCAAACCCAAGTGCTGCTCATTCTGGCTGGCATCATCCGTGGCAAAGTGTACATAATTGCCTGCCCTGGCAAACATGGTATTAGTCACCTGTGTTATGCATTTGTGGGCGGCCGACTGCGAGATCCTGAAATGTCTCTGGCAGATCCCTGGTAGGAGCCAGAGGCAAAGAAGTTGAGGGCGGTGGTGACTTTGATAGCCACTGGTAAAGTGTGGCCACCAAGTCCACTTGGCAGCTGGTCATGTTCCAGCAGGCTGCAAATGTCTGCCACCACCTGACGCAAGGCCCTGAGTCTCCTGAGACATTGGTGGTCCAACATGTCCAGGAAGTTGATCCTCTGCCTGTACACCCTGTGTTGCGGGTATCGCCTCCTGTGAGCTGCACCTCTCTGCACATCCCCTCTCTCCTGTGGAGCGGCAGGTCTGTGAGGAGCAGGCTGCTGCTGCTGCTGCTGGTGCTGCTGGTGGTGCTCCTGCTGCTGCTGGTGCTGTTGATGCTGATGGTCAACTTGGTCCTCATCTGAGGTCCAAGCTAAAACAACATAGGCAGCACCCATGCTGATTTGATAGATCACAGCTGCAGAGTGCAGATCAGATGTATAAACCTCCAAAGTAGTGAAAGTAACCTCTCAGAACAAGTACTGTGAGCAAAAGCCTTTCACACAATCGGGCAAGAAACCAGGTGGGAATTTTTCTTCAATTCATTTCTTCAACCCTTTCAATTGCCACTGTGCTCTCGCCTTGCTTTCACTGGCGAGTTCCAGGAAGCCTGGGAAACTCACGCACCCACAGTTAAATCCCAAAACCCCTGTTAAGATAGCTCTTAATGACCTATTAATATATTTAAATTGGCAACCCGCCTCTCCCGAGGGGGTTCCTTGCACACAACCTAACGCGCTGCAGTTAAATGTGGTAGTTGGCGGGTTGGAGCCGGCTTCCCGAAGCACTGTCAATTTCTGCACTTTTAACCCCCCCACCCGCTCCCAAACCCACTCACTCTTGGAAATTAAAATCCCCCCCCCCCTGGAATCTGTTGCTGCTGTTGCTATTCAGATCTGGGTACATGCGTTCAGAATGCAGAACACAACTTTGGTTGTAAAAGATAATTGCGGTTACTCAAATATAAATGGAAGGGAGACACTCCTGGGCTTTGGATTGAATACATAACTATCCATGAGATACCCCATGAACAGTTTATATTCTCTAAATTATATTCTATAGCAAGGATAACAGATTAGCAGCATTTTGCCTAGTCTCTATTCTCAGCGGGAATGGGGTACACTTGGATTGGAAACTATTTCAAAGAAACCAGCAGTTAGAGGAACTATTACACATATTTAATAATTTGTTAGAGAAAGGTGTAGTGCCAGAGAACTGGTGAATAGCTAACATAATACCTATATTTAAGAAGGGAGAGAGAACATGTCCAAGGAACTATAGACCAGTCAGCATAACATTGGTGATAGGAAAAATGGTGGTAGGAAAAATAATGGAATCCTTACTAAAGGAGAAAATAGAAAAATATCTAGAAACCAAAAATATAATAATGAATAGTCAGCATGGATTTCAAAAGGGAAAGTCTTGCTTGACCAACCTCATTGAATTCTTTGAAGAGGTAACAGAGAGAGTAGACAAGGGTAATGCAGTAGATGTAATTTAACTAGATTTCCAAAATACCTTCGATAAGGTGCCACATAATAGACTAATGAATAATGTCAGAGAATGCGGAGTCAGGGGACAAGTAGCAGAACGGATAGCTAGCTGGCTTCAAGACAGTAGGGGTAAAGGATAGCTATTCAGAGTGGCAGAAGGTAGAAAGTGGGGTCCCACAAGGATCAGTGCTGGAACCATTGTTGTTCACAATTTATATTAGCGATTTTGACTTAGGAAGCAAAAACACAATTTCTAAATTTGCGGATCACACCAAATTGGGGGGCGGGGGGTTAGTCAGTACTGAGGAGAACTGCAACAAGTAACAAGAAGATATTAATAAACTTGCAGAATGGGCATATAATTGGCAAATTAATTTCAACACAGATAAGTGTGAGGTATTACATTTTGGTAAGAAAAATAAGAAGGTCACATATTACTTGGAAAATAAGAATCTAAATGGGGCAGAGGAGCAAAGGGATCTGGGAGTACAAATACACAAATCAATAAAAGTAGCGACGCAAGTTAATAAGGCCATAAAAAAAGCAAACCACGCACTAGGGTTTATTTCTAGAGGGATTGAATTGAAAAGTAAAGAAGTTATGCTAAACTTGTATCGAACCTTGGTTAGACCACACTTGCAGTACTGTGTACAGTTCTGGTCATCATATTATAAAAAGGATATAGAGGCACTGGAGAGGGTACAAAAAAGATTTAAAAGGATGATACCAGATATGCAAGGGTATAACTATCAGGAAAGGATGAACAGGCTGGGTCTTTTTTCTCTTTAAAAGAGGCCTTTAAAATTATGAAAGGTTTTGATGGAGTAGATTCGGAGAGAATGTTTCCACTTGTGGGGAAAAGCAAAACTAGAGGCCATCAATATAAGATAGTCACCAAGAAATCAAATAGGGAATTCAGAAGAAACTTCTTTACACAGAGAATGTGGAACTTACTACCACAGAGAGTGGTTGAGGTAAATAGTATAGATGCTTTTAAGCGGAGGCTAGATAAGCATATGAAGGAGAAGGGAATAGAGGGTTATGCTAATAGAGTTAGATGAGGAAGGATGAGAGGAGGCTCGAGTGGAGCATAAAGGCCGGCATGGGCTGGTTGGGCCGAATGGCCTATTCCTGTGCTGTATATTCTATAGGTCAGGGGTGAGGTGCTCCTTTAAATTTTTATTTCCTCATTTCCTTCATCTTTTCTGTAGAAAGTAAAACACTTTAGTTGACAGCCATGTATCCAAGAGGCTGTACTCAATGGGACATGACTATACGGTCAACATCATGTCTTGTGTAGCGGCTCTGCTACCACCCAGCTGAGACGAGCTAACTCAGCACAGAACACGAATCAAAAGTGGGTCCTCCTTACCTAGATAGCTCAGTGCCACACCAAGTGGTGCATTTACATAAGAACTAGGAGCAGGAGTAGGCCTTACGGCCCCTCGAGCCTGCTCCGCCATTCAATAAGGTCATGGCTGATCTTCGACCTCAACTCTATATCCCCATGTCCCTTGACACCATTAGTGCCCAAAAATCTATCAATCTCAGTCTTCAATATACTTGTCGACTGAGCATCTACAGCCCTCTGGTGTAGAGAATTCCAACCCTCTGAGTGAAGAAATTTCTCATCTCAGTCCTAAAAGGCCGGCCCCTTATTCTGAGGCTACGACCCCTAATTCTAGACTCTCCAGCCAATGGAAACAGCCTCTCAGCATCTACCCTGTCAAGCCCTCTAAGATTTTTATATGTTTTAATGAGATCACCTCTCATTCTTCTAAAGTCCAGAGAATATAGGCCCATTCTACTTAATTTCTCCTCATAGAACAATCCCCTCATCCCTGGAATAAGAACAAAAGAATTAGGAGTAGGAGAAGGCCTCAACTCCACTTTCGCGCCTGATCCCCATATCCTTTGATTTCCCTAGAGTCCAAAAATCTATCTATCACAGCCTTGAATATACTCAACAACTATAAGAACAATCTAGTGAACCTTTGTTGCACCCCCTCTAAGGTAAGTATATCCTTCCATAGGTAAGGAGACCAAAACTGTACACAGTACTCCAGGTGTTGTCTCACCAAAACCCTAGAGAATTGCAGCAAGGCTTCTTTACTCTTATACTCATTGGCACAACATTGTTCAGGATACTGCTTAGATCATTTTTCTCTTTGTGTATGTGTGCGTTCTGTGGTAACAGCTAATGGTCCTGCTGGGATTTGTCATTGCCGATGAAAACTGTGATTAGCCAATTTGAAGGTAGCAAATGTAACCCCGCTATTCAAGAAAGGAGGGAGAGAGAAAACAAGGAACTACAGGCCTGTTAGCCTGACATCAGTCGTTGGGAAAATGCTGGAATCAAATTATTAAGGAAGTGGTAACAGGGCACTTAGAAAATCATAATATGATTAGGCAGAGTCAACATGGTTTTATGAAAGGGAAATCGTGTTTGACAAATTTATTAGAGTTTATTGAGGATGTAACTAGCAGGGTAGATAAAGGGGAAAAAGTGGATGTAGTATATTTGGATTTCCAAAAGGCATTCGATAGGTGCCACATAAAAGGTTGCTACGCAAGATAAGGGCTCATGGGGTTGGGAGTAATATATTAGCATGGATAGAGGATTGGTTAACGGATAGAAAACAGAGAGTAGGGATAAATGGATCATTTTCCGGTTGGCAGGCTGTTACTAGTAGGATGTTGCAAGGATCAGTGCTTGGGCCTCAGCTATTTACAATCTATATTAATGACTTAGATGAAGGGACCGAGTGCAATGTATCCAAGTTTACTGACGATACAAAGCTAGGTGGGAAAGTAAGCCGTGAAGAGGATACAAAGAGCCTGCGAAGGGATATAGACAGGTTAAGTGAGTGGGCAATAAGGTGGCAGATGGAGTATAATGTGGGGAAATGTGAGGTTATTCACTTTGGTAGGAAGAATAGAAAATCAAAATACTTTTTAAATGGTAAAAAAATATTAAATGTTGGTGTTCAGAGAGATTTAGGTGTCCTCGTACAGGAAACACAAAGTTAGCATGCAGGTACAGCAAGCAATTAGGAAGGCAATTGACAAGTTGGCCTTTATTACAAGGGGGTTGAAGTGCAAGAGTAAGGAAGTCTTACTCCACCTTCACCACACGGACTGCAGCAGTTCAAGAAGGCGGCTCACCACCACCTTCTCAAGGGCAATTAGGGATGGGCAATAAATGCTGGCCTTGCCAGCGACGCCCACATCCCACAAACAAATTTTTAAAAATTGTATAGGGCTTTGGTGAGACCACACCTGGAGTACTCTGCACAGTTTTGGTCTCCTTATCTGAGGAAGGACATACTTGCCTTAGAGGCGGTGCAACAAAGGTTAACTAGATTGATTCCTGGGATGAGAGGGTTGTCCTATGAGGAGAGATTGAGTAGATTGGGCCTATACTCTCTGGAGTTTAGAAGAATGAGAGGTGATCTCATTGAAACATATAAGATATGAGAGGGATTGACAGGGTAGATGCTGAGAGGTTGTTTCCCCTGGCTGGAGAGTCTAGAACTAGGGGGCATAGTCTCAGGATAAGGGGTCAGGCATTTAAGACTGAGATGAGGAGGCATTTCTTCACTCAGAGGGTTCTGAATCTTTGGAATTCTCTACCCCAAAGGGCTGTGGATGCTGAGTCATTGAGTAGATTCAAGGCTGAGAAAGATAGATTTTTGGGCTCAAGGGGAATCAAGGGATATGCAGATCGGGCGAGAAAGTGGAGTTGAGGTCAAAGATCAGCCATGATCTTATTGAATGGCGGAGCAGGTTCGAGGGGCCATGTGGCCTACTCCTGCTCCTAGTTCTTATGCTCTTAATTGAAAATGGATTGATAACCTAAGGTATAATGCATCACGATTCCTGTATCTTGGATCTCTTTATTTTCAGCCGCTGTTCTGGGAGAATGTGTCCGGGGAAAGCCTATAGTATCACCATCTGGCTTTTATTATAAGGACCAGTGGATGTCAACGACCTGCAATATTCGCCGCTTTGACACTCCTGCAAGAATTACAGACTGTCTTCGTAGAAAAATAGTTCATCTGTTTGGAGATTCCACTATACGTCAGTGGTTTGAATATTTGACTCAATTTGTTCCAGGTTAGGTTGTTTAGTCGGTCTATCTATCTATATCTTGCATGTAGCATGGATCACACATTAACTGCACTAGAAACTTGAAGTTTGTCAATTATGTTTTTATAATTGGCTCAAGTACGAATTTGAACTAAGAAAAGTAGTTAGAAAACTACTGATGAGAAACCTCTCAGGACTACTGAAAACAACCAATCTTAAATGACTCACCTACCAATAAGAGAAAGGTGAAGGTGAACCAATCAAGTAAATCAAAATACTTTTAGAAAATTGTTTTGGTCTGCCATTTTACCCTCCTACCCAACTGACTAAGGGCTCAAAAATAAAGTATGAAATATAAAAATATACATATTGCAAAATAACATGATTTAAACTTAACTATAACATTGTCTGTCTTTGATTATCTTTATTAATACTTTTATTTGAAGGTGTCGTCTGAGCTTGGACTCAATACGGTAGATTGTTTTTCCCTTTGACCCGAGGGGAGGACCACTTCCACAGTGCAGAGAGCAGGAACAATAGGCGGAGATTCATTTTGATAGATCTTTGTCCCTTTTAATTGCCCCAGGATTTCCAGGGCTTCCCTGGTGACGGGAATCAAGCAATATGGAGATCGGGCGGGAAAGTGGAGTTGAGGTCGATGATCAACCATGATCTTATTGAATGGCGGAGCAGGCTCGAGGGGCCGTATGGCCTACTCCTGCTCTTATTTCTTATGTTCTTATGAGCTGTGTCTGTGCAGTCAGTAATGCACATTTGCGATGGGCCTGTTAATGAAGCGGGAGATGGGATTCCCAGCCTCCCATTTCCCTTTGTCGGAGGAATGTTCACTGGGCACTCAGTGAAACACGGAGCTAAGGTCTGTCCCCGGTCTGCCTGAGGTGTGGGCCTGGCTAGGGAGGCCCCTGGGTCATGTTCCTGGCTCAGGACAGTAAATACCAGCAGTGCTGGAACTGGACAGGAGCATTGCACTTCAAGGATTACAGTTTTCACAGAATAATGGACAGAATTGTGGAGCTCAATCCTCAGAGCATCAGCAAAAATCTAGAATACTATGTAATAAAAATACAATTTGACTTATTCAGCCTCCATGACCATCATAATACATTACACCGGATATTGCTGAAAAAATAACGTCGTGTGAATGACGCACGCCATTATTAATGTGCAAATCGGTCAGCAACTTATGACAAGGAAGAGATACCCCATGAATTGCGAATCACCACAAGTTGCTGGACGATTTGCGCCGCTCCGCTGTTAGCTTCGCAAAGACGGTGTCTCACCCTTAACCTCCCGTGAGTTTCATGAAGTTGTTGCATTTGCACATTAATTGCCCATTAGACTCACCACAGAAAGCTAAGTTTAGTAATTAATAGCATAACTACCCTCTATCTGTTGACTTTTTCTATCTCTCTTAATCCAATCTTTCTTTCCATCTCTTTATTGCTCTTCCTGTACCTGATTTGACAGTGAATTCAACCACTCTAATTCACCCTCCTTCTCAGTCCTTCCTCTGTTTATTTCTCAATAGTAAATCTCATTGTTTAAGGAGAGATACTGTTGGTCTCGTTGTTCACCAAGGTCCCAGATGCTCTGTTGCCCTCGCTGCGCTGTTAGCAGCTCGCACTTCCAGAAACTTCCAATGCAAGAACTTTTGGAGCTGAAGGGTGCAGGAAAGTCTAACTAACTGGGCACCAAGTGAGATTCCCCGCTCCTACAAAATCCAGCCTAATGTCTGTTCCATGGTATTAAATCCCATTATAAAACAGCACATCCTTCAAATCACCATAAATCAGATATCCACTGGTGTAAATACCTTCTGCAAACTTACGTCCACCTTTTGTTTCTGTAGGGTGTGCCATGATGTGTGTGTTCCTGTGTTTTAGTTTTTACCCCTCCCTCCCCCACCTAATCTTCTTCCCTCTCCTGTTTGGGTTTGGTTCCAAAGGCATTAGTAGCACTCCACTAAATAGCCCAAGTATCATTCTTCCTGAGTTAGCTTAGATGGTGAGTGATGAGAAATTAATCAACTGTGATTGGCATCACAACCAAACCTAATACTATCCTCGTACAACATCCAGTGCACATGAAGGCCTGGAGTTTCCGCTAGACTGCGCTGTATTTTTCAGCACAATTCGTCCGAAATCAGCCAAACCAGCGCAAAAGATTGCGGAATTTCAAGCGCAAATTACATCCAGCAAATCGAATTTCCGCGATCTGTTGCACTTGGTTAAAAAACATCGTGCTAGAAGCTGGCCCCGCCCACAAAACTGGCCATGCCCCAGGCCAATTAATCACCGTTGGCCGTTTCCGCTAACTGCGCCCGTTTGCAGGCCTTCAAGGAGGGTCTTAACATTAAGCTTTATTTTGGTGCGCAAGGACACTAATAGGCACGTTTTAAAAGCGATTGAATATAATGTTTTTAATTTATGAAGAAACTGACGACTGTACACCAATGTAACGAGCAAATGGTTCTGTCTAGTGTTTTAAAGTCATGTTCAGTTATTTAAAATCAGGTTACTCACAGGTGGTGGACTAGACACTCGGATTAAAAGTGCTTATTTTTTGAGATAAACCCATTTTCAGCTGTATTAATCAAACTGCACCAGGTTATCAATCTTAAATATATCAAGGAATATTTTTTAAAGCAAAATTTGAAAAAAAAATTACGTTCTAAAACGCTGCCCGATTGCGCTGGTTCATGGCAGATTTTACGTTCAGCAATATGTAAAGGAGTTTGAGCGGAAACTTGAGAAAGAAAAACACTTCTCAAAACTAGCACAATTTGGGGCACAATTTGCAGAATCTCCAGGCTGAACTTTCCAGCGGGGGGATTATTGAATAGCAATTGGACATGTTTGATTCATTTTTTCCTGCCCTCTGTAGCTCGAGGCATAGTGTCTAAGTGTAGTGCCCCATTCTCTCTCTCCAGCTCAGACCAACCAATTCAACAACAGCTCGAACCTGGAAAACAGCCTGATCCGAATGACTCGGTACTCCACCAGGTGGTGCTGTTTCTCACTGGGGAGCAGTTACAACCAATTCCAGTGTTTCAGGCAAAAAGGATTGAATATGTGAAAGTTGTAAATTTAATTGAAATACCTTCTATATATTCAAATAAAAAAGTTTATGTCCTTTTCCAAATACCTGATTTGTTAGTGGTAACACACTTGGCAGCTTTACCTTTCCGTATCTCTGAGGCAGCCTCCCCACCGCTTCAAAGTCCCAGGTTCCAGTCCCTGGCTCCAACCTTCCTCCCAATGCCAGGCCCCGAGTTTATTTTCTTTTGCCTGTATGCTTTGCAGTGGTTCCCACATGTCAGTAACAGTTGGGGCAATTGCTCTCGAACCATTCTGTCAGTGACAGAAAGAGCTTCTGGTCCCAGCCCCAGACCCTGGCCCTGATCCTTGCTCTGCCCCACTCTGTGCAGTGCCTCCCCTCCCAGCACAAGCTTCCAATTTCTCTCATTCTTGTGTGTTGCTGTAGCTCTCAGGCCACTACCTCCTTTCTCCATCCAGACTCGCCCTCTCCCTGATTGGTCCTGCTATCAACATCTGACCCAGTCCATGTTGTCAGCCATTTTGGTGTTTGTCCTAGGATTTAAAGAAGGTTAAATTTACAGATTAAATAAATCAGTAAAGTGGCATGTACGAGAGGTATGCAAAAATGTGGGAGACGCACAATGGAAGGAAGAGAGAAGACTTACAGAATAGGTCAAAGCAAACCAATATATGTGGTATACTCTTATTTGCCAGTTTGTCAGTCTGTGCTTACTGCAAGATTCCACTGTAAGATTTATGTCTCTTTCCTCATCTATTACATTGGCACGGTGGTAAATCTGTGGCTCCATTTTGGTGCTCTGCTGTGTGTAATGATGTCCCCCTCCCAGTTCCATATCTGTTAACAAGAGCAAAATTATGGCTTCGTCATTTTCTCTCTAAGTTAGGGCAGTGGGTTTTAACTAAAAAGTTTCGTTAGTAGTCTAATAGAGGCATGGCAGGGCACCTCATTCCCGTCGAATGCACATCCTGTGCCATGTGGGAGGTCCAGGAAGCTTCTCGTGTCCTGGACAACCACGTGTGCAGGAAGTGTCATCAGCTGGAGGAGCTCAAGCTCTGGGTTTCAGAGCTTAAGCAGCGGTTGGCGTCACTGCAGTACATCCGCGAGGCTGAGAGCTACGTGGCTAGCACATTTCAAGAGGTGGTCACCCCGCAGCTGAAGAGTTTGCAGGCAGATAGGGAATGGGTGACCGCCAGACAGACAAGGAGGACCAGGCAGGTAGTGCAGGAGTCCCCTGAGTGCATCTCACTCTCTAACTTGAATACTGGTGAGGGCGATGGTTCCTCTAGGGAGTGCAGCCACAGCCAAGACCTCGGCACCATGGCTGGCTCAGCTGTACAGGGCGGGAGGAGGAAGGTCAATAATGCAATAGTGATAGGGGATTCAATGGTATGGGGAACAGACAGGCGTTTCTACGGCCGCAGCCGTGATTCCAGGATGGTATGTTGCCTGCCTGGTGCCAGGGTCAAGGATGTCACTGAGCAGCTACAGGACATTCTGAGGGGGGAGGGTTGAACAGCCAGAGGTTGTTGTCCATATCGGTACCAATGACATCGGTAGAAAGAGGGATGTGGTCCTGCAGGCAGAATTTAGGGAGCTAGGAAAAAGATTAGTAAGCAGAACCTCAAAGGTAGTAATCTCCGGATTACTCCCGATGACACGCACAAGTGAGTACAGAAATAGGAGGATAGAGCAGATGAATATGTGGCTGGAGAGATGGTGCAGGAGGGAGGGCTTTAGATTCCTGAGGCATTGGGACCGTTTCTGGGGGAGGTGGGACCTGTATAAGCCGGACGGGTTGCACCTCAAAAGGGTCGGGACCAATATCCTTGCGGGGTGGTTTGCTAGTGCTATTGGGGAGGGTTTAAACTAGCTTGGCAGGGAGATGGGAATCTGAGCGTAGATTTAGTAGGGAAAGAAGCAAAGCTGGAAATGGAAGGCAGTAAATTAGTAAGTGAGTTTGGAAGGCAGAGGCAGCAAAGGCTAGAAAATAGACAATGAAAGAGTTTGGCAGTGCTTAAATGCAAGGAATCTATTGAATAAGGCAGATGAGCTGAGGGCACAGATAGACATGTGGAAGTATGATATTATAGCTATTACTGAAAGATGGCTGAACGAAGGGCTGGAATGGCAGCTCAACATTTCTGGTTACAGGATTTTCAGACTAGATAGAGAGGGGGATAAAAAGGGAGGGGGTCACAATATTGGTTAAAGAAACAATTACAGCTGTGAGGAGGGATGATATGTTAGAAGGATCATCAAATGAGGCCATATGGGTTGAACTGAAGAATAAAAAAGGGGCAATCACAATGCTGGGAGTGTACTATAGACCCCCAAACAGTCAGAGGAAGATAGAAGAGCAAATAAGTAGGTAAATTTCTGAGAAGTGCAAGAACAATAGGGCAGTAATAGTAAGGGATTTCAACTACCCTAATATTAACTGGGATAGAATCAGTGTAAAAGGAATAGAGGGTGCAGAATTCTTAAAATGCATTCAGGAGAACTTTTTTAACCAGTACATAACAAGCCCAACAAGAGAGGAGGCAGTTCTGGACTTAGTTTTAGGGAATAAAGCCGGGCAGGTGGAAGGGGTATCAGTGGGAGAGCATTTTGGTGGTAGTGATCATAATTCAGTTAGATTTAGCGTAGTTATGGAAAAGGACAAATGTCAAGGAGAATACAGGGTAGGATAAGGAAAAAAAGGGAAGCTTTTGTCAGATACCGAGAGCTCGATACTACAGAAAGCCTAGAGGAGTATAGAAAGTGCAGGGGTGAAATTAAAAAGGAAATTAGGAAAGCAAAGAGAGGAATGAAAAATATTGGCAAGCAAAATCAAGGAAAACCCAAAGATGTTTTATAAATACATAAAGAGCAAGAGAATAACTATGGAAAGCGTAGGGCCTATTAGAGACCAAAAAGGTAACCTGTGTGTGGAGGCAGAAGATGTGGGTACGGTTCTTAATGAATACTTTACGTCTGTCTTCAGAAAAAAGAGAGGGACGATGCAGACATTGTAGTTAAGGAGGAGGAGTGTGAAATATTAGATGGGATAAACATATAGAGAGAGGAAGTATTAAGAGGTTTAGCATCTTTGAAAGTAGATAAATCACCAGGCCCAGATGGAATTGTATCCCAGGCTGTTAAGAGAAGCAAGGGAGGAAATAGCGGAGGCTCTGACCATCATTTTCCAATCCTCTCCGGCTACAAGCTTGGTGCCAGAGGACTGGAGGACTGCTAACATTGTGCCATTGTTTAAAAAGAGATAGACCGAGTAATTACAGGCCAGTCAGCCTAACCTCGGTGGTGGGAAAATTATTGGAAAAAATTCTGAGGGACAGTATAAATCATCATTTAGAAAGTCACAGTTTAATCAAGGACAGTCAGCATGGATTTGTTAAGGGAAAGTCATGTCTGACGAACTTGATTGAATTTTTGGAGGCGGTAACGAGGAGGGTCGATGAGGGTAGTGCATTTGATGTAGTCTACATGGATTTTAGCAAGGCTTTTGACAAGGTCCCAAGTGGCAGGTTGGTCAAAAAGTAAAAGCCCATGGGATCTAAGGGAAAGTGGCAAGTTGGATCCAAAATTGGCTCAGTGGCAGGAAGCAAAGGGTTATGGTCGACAGGTGTTTTTGTGACTGGAAGACTGTTTCCAGTGGGGTGCCACAGGGCTCAATACTAGGTCCCTTGCTTTTTGTGGTATATATCAATGATTTAGACATCAATGTAGGGGGCATGATTAAGAAGTTTGCAGATGATACAAAAATTGGCCGTGTGGTTGATAGTGAAGAAGGCAGCTGTAGACTGCAAGAAGATATCAATGGACTGGTCAGGTGGGCAGAAAAGTGGCAAATAGAATTCAATCCGGAGAAGTGTGAGGTAATGCATTTGGGGTGGACTAACAAGGCAAGGGAATACACAATAATGGTAGGATACTGATAAATGTAGAGGAACAGAGGGACCCTGGAGTGCATATCCATAGATCCCTGAAGGTAGCAGGGCAGGTAGATAAGGTGGTTAAGAAGGCATACAAGATACTTTCCTTTATTAGCTGAGCAATAGAATATAAGAGCAGAGAGGATATGCTAGAACTGTAGAAAACACTAGTTGGGCCACAGCTAGAGTACTGCGTACAGTTCTGGTCACCACATTACAGGAAAGATGTGATTGCACTAGAGAGGGTACAGAGGTGATTTACGAGGATGTTGCCAGGACTGGAGAATTTTAGCTATGAGGAAAGATTGGATAGACTGGGGTTGTTTTCTTTGGAACAGAGGAGGCTGAGGGAGACTTAATTGAGGTGTATAAAATTATGAGGAGCCTAGATAGAGTGGGTAGGAACCAGCTATTTCCCTTTGCAGAGAGGTCAATAACCAGGGGGCATAGATTTAAAGTAATTGGTAGAAGGATTAGAGGGGAGTTGAGGGGAAACTTTTTCACTCAGAGGGTAGTAGGTGTCTGGAACACACTGCCTGAAAGTGTGGTAGAGGCAGAAATCCTCATCACATTTAAAAAGTACTTGGATATGCACTTGAAGTGCCGTAACCTGCAAGGCTACGGACCAAGAGCTGGAAAGTAGGATTAGGTTGGGTAGCTCTTTTTCGACCGGCACAGACACAATGGGCTGAATGGCCTCCTTCTGTGCCGTAAATTTCTATGATTCTATTATTCTATGATTCATGTTAAATAATGATATATTTTCTGTTTTAGGTCTCAAAATATTTGATCTTGGCAATCCTATAAAGGTCGGCCCTCTGTGTGCTTTGGACTTGGAAAACAACATCATGGTGAAATATCGTCCTCATGGCCCACCAATCCAATTCAACACCGTTTTGAGCCAGCACCTGCACTACATTTCAAATAAACTGGATGAAATTAAAGGAGGAAAAAATACAGTTATAGCCATCACCTTATGGGCCCATTTCACCACTTTTCCAGTGGAAGTGTATATCCGAAGGCTACAGTATATCCGGAGGTCAATTCTACAGCTGCTAGGAAGGAGTCCGGATACACTGGTTGTAATAAAGACTGCCAATGTCCGGGACCTTTCACAAGATGTTAGTCTCTACCACAGTGACTGGTACTCCTATCAGCTTGATTTAGTGCTGAGAAAGATGTTCACAGGCATCAACGTGGCATTTGTGGATGCGTGGGAGATGACGATAGCACATTACCTGCCACATGATATACACCCCAAGCGAGTCATTATAAAGAATGAAATAGATGTGTTTCTTTCATATGTGTGTCCATAGAAAAGAGATAAATACTGTATTAGATCTGAATATTATTTTTTTAAATACTGTGCATCTTTAAATAAATAGATCGGGATAATCCTGATCATAGCTGCCATTTTTGCTTTGTTTCTGAGGTTGTGGGTTGAAGCATGATGATGTTCAGCCTCTTTCGGCAGGAAAACTGGGGAAGTTGCCCTAAAATCCACTGCAGCTCATCTCTTCTGAGCATATGTGGAAGAAATGAGCCACAGTGGATTATGGGGCTACTTCACAGCGTTTGTTTCCCAACCTCCAGAGTAAACATTGTGACAAGAGGCTGAAAAAGCTGATGTCCACAAGAAAAGTGAACAGATTGGCAGGTATGGGCAGAAGTTACTGCACGTCACTGCAACTCCATTGCTGGCAACCTGAGATGTTAATTGATTTGGAGGTGGTGTGGAGGAGATGACCGGCACTTGCACATTCTTTGAACCTGTTCTCAATTTTGAGTTTATTGGACTGTGATTTTGGAGGAGGTCAAGTCCGTATCACTCTTGGGCCCAATCCTCTTAATTGCATTTTAGGGCTCCTTTTTCTAATTATGCTGCTTGTGATTCTGCTTGTGCTTTGTGGCATCTCGTACAAAAGATTGGAGAAAAAAGGTCTGAAAAGCATTCTGGATATGACTGCCTCCACGTACCGTCAGAGACAATGCCAAAAATGTGTGAGTTATTTTTCACCATAAGTTTATTTACACAGAGGAACTTGGCCTGAGAAAATATACTTACCACAAAAATGCACAACTCTACAGTATCTGTCGAATTGTCTATTATTGTGGTAAGTATATGATCTTCTCTCCCACCCTGCTGAGTCTTGATGGCTTTTCTCTCCCCGCCCACCTGTCTACGGGTGAAGTTACCTGTTGGTGTTAGTCAGCGTGCATTCTGCTCAATGGCACTCTAAACAAGGCCCTGTTTATAATTAGAGTTCTAAATTTAAAGTGTGGGTGAGTGAAGCACATAATGAACGTAACCCTGGCTCCAGTTATTAACTGGTTCTGTAAATCAGGCTTTCACTCCCAACTTTGCAACAAGCCAAACAACTATTTTAGTACATTCTAGACCCCTTCAAGTTGTAGATCACATTTTTCTTGTTCTTTTGATGAAATGCAAAAATAAAAATGACGAAGGAATTTACTTCAGAAAATGATTCTATGAAAAACTGACTAAAGCTAGCTTTCGCCCTCTCTCCATAAATCTTTCCTTCACTCTCTGTGAACCAAGTCATATGAATTTGATGATTTAATTAGAAACAAAAACTAATTCTAAACATTCCCACACACTGGTTAGGCCACAGTGTCATACTGCCATGTGTGCTAATACTGTGAAAATAAATGAGTTGAACTGAAAGCAACAAAACTGAAAACCATTTTGTCGAATTCCAACCCAATCATCCCAAGTGTTGACCAGTGCGAGAAGGCCTGTACTTCCTGCACCAGGCTCGTCAGCACTGGCAGATGTACTGGAGGACACAAGAAATCTATGATTTTTGCTATGAGGGACAGCTTATATCATGGACAACACCTCTAAAGTATATAATAGGAGTGTGAGCATAATCAGAGATGGGAGTGAAAGAGGACATTTTTCAGGAAACAAAACCAATATAAAGAAGGATATTTCTACTATGATAACAAGAGCTGGGATGACAATCAGTGCTTGAAATCATAACTTTCTTGTCCGTGTGCTTGAATGCCACTGAGATTGATCAAGAGTGCTTTAGACTATCCTTGGGGATGGGGTAAAATCAAAGGGGGGAAAATTAGCTCACGCCCCCTTTGGGGCGATAACTTCGCCGGGGCACTACTGTTAGCGCCACGAAAAAGTTAGCGCCCCTGCACCCAAAATTCAATGGTAGCACCCCAAGCAGGAGGCGGGGGAAGCACTCCCCCGCCCTCTTGGGGCGCTCCCATTGAATATTGCGGCGCTATGTGCAGCAGCGCTATGTGCAGCAGCGCCACGCACGCCAGCACGTAATGCTGCGGTACTGCAGGCCTCCCTCCCCTAGCTGAACCACCGGGGTGCAGGGTGCCGGCAAAAGAGCCCGGCACTCAAGAGGAGTGCCGGGCTGACAGATTGTGGCTGGCACCGCGCAACAGGAGGCGAGAGGACGCAGGTGCTGGCCAGCGGTCCAATAAAAATGGCCACCCAGCACCTGCCCTTTAATTATCGCCACCCCGGCCGCAAAAACGCCACCCTGACCCTGTTGGACATAGCGGGAGGCGTTAGTGGCGCCGTGCCCAAGCGCTAGTTGCTTTGCACCCCGTTAGCGTCCCCTCGGGGCGCTAACGGGAGGCGCAAAGCAACTGAATTTTTCCTCCTAAGTGTTATGCATACCTGCAACATCTTTAGCCTTCCTGGGGACTCCTGCAGACCATCCAGGACAGGCCATTGCACCAAGGTTCGTCAGGCTCACATTCTCTAGGACACCCAAAGAGTGTAGAAAGAGGAAAAACAAGGCAGGAGCCTGCAATTGCCCCAGTCTGCCTTTTCCTTCTTCCCTGCTCCTGGGGGATGCTGATTCCCCAGACACAGGGAAGAGAAAAATCTACCCTGGAGCTTTCAGTCAGCAGGCCTCAAGCAAAACACTCCTGACTTTAATACAAGGAAAATGAGCCAATCACAGAGACAGGCAAAACTATTGAATCACAGCGAATACAGATTCATACTGAGTGATCTATTGCAGCCGTCAGTTATCAATAATGATAAGCTAATTATTTTAATTAATACCTATATTGTCTCTAGGCTCTATTTCCATGACTTCCCACAGTTTCCGCTTCAATTCATATTGAGATAGAATGGCCAATTTAATCACCTCAAATTTCAGCTTATGGCCTTTGTCGACAGCATGGGATGCAAAACCGCACCAGTGCAGACAACCAGGCAGCTGAGGGATGTCGTAAATTGAACTTCAATACAACAAAATTATTAATTTTAAAAAATCAGCTGATTTCTGTTGGTTTAAACTGTAATATCTTTTGCTCTGACTTGTAGAATCCTATCCAAATTTAAGGGTAAAAATTCCTCTCGGGGCACAGTCGAGGTGCATTCTGCATTATGGGTGTGGGTAGGAGGCCTCCCTGGGTCAATGAATGGGGGCAGGTGTGGTGCAGGAGGGAAGAGACCACATCCCTGAGTATTGGAGCAAGTTCGGGAATAAGGTAAGGCTACACTGAAGGGTTGGTCTTCACCTGAATTGAAATGGCACCAATATCCTTGTGGAAAGAATAAAATAAGCAGTGAGTGATCTCTTATGAGGAAGCAATAGCTGGCAAAGAGATTAAAGGATACATAAAACATTCAAAAAAGAATAGTTGATGTTCTCATGAATCCAGATCTCCATCACCAACTGCCAGCCCAGTTAACTGCCCTGTTATTCATCTGAAAGCAATCTTACGTAGTGAGGTCATTAAACTTCTCCTGACACTGCAAGAGGCTCCTTAGTATCAGCTGTGGCTCAGTTGGTAGCACTCCCGCCTCTGAGCACAAAATTCTAGGCTGACACTCCAATGCAGTACTGAGGGAGTGCTGCATTGTTGGAGGTGCCGTCTTTCAGGTGAAAAGTTAAACCAAGTCTGCTCTCTCAGGTGGACGTAAAAGATCCCATGGCAATATTTCAAAGAAGAGCCTGGAAGTTATCTCTGGTGTCCTGGCCAATATTTATCCCTCAATCAACATCACAAAAAAAGATTATCTGGTCATTATCACATTGCTGTTTGTAGAAGCTTGCTGCCACGTTTCCTACATTACAACAGTGACCACAAATGTTCCCTCTCTTTTTTCTTTTGGGCCATGCGGCCCATTCAAAATTCTGCACATGGATCTTTTTTCCCATTTAAAAGCTGGTGAGCTTAAAGGGAACATTGGTTTACTTTGGGATGTCCCGAGGTCCTAAATGGACATCCCACTCACAGTTACCTTTTTTTTCCTTCATTGGATGTGGGCATCGCTGGCAAGGCCAGCATTTATTGCCCATCCCTAATTGCCCTTGAGAAGGTGGTGGTGAGCCGCCATTTCAGAGGGGCAGTTAAGAGTCAACCACACTGCTGTAGTTCTGGAGTCACATATAGGCCAGACCAGGTAAGGACAGCAGATTGTCTTAAGGACATTAGTGAACCAGACGGGTTTTTACGACGAGTCTGGTATTACTGATAATAGCTTTTTTTAAATTCCAGATTTATTTAATTAACTGAATTTAAATTCCCCAGCTGCCGTGGTGGGATTTGGATTACTAGTCCAGTAACATAACCACTTTACTGCCATACCTCCTTCCACCTGGCCTGTGCTTCTGCATGTGATAGTCTATTCCCTGGTTTTCCAACAATGCCATCCCTCTGTTCTGTAGTTTTGTAGAATTCGCAATATATCGCGATTTTGTTAATAAGGAGAAAACACAGAGTTTCGTTCAAACAGCTTTTATTTCAGTAGAATGCTGACAGGTTTAAAGTGGACACAAGCAGCCTGTAAAATGGCCGCCGCACCTCGTGACAGAACATTCTAGACTTTTCAACAGGCAGACAAGATGGCGTTCCAATAAACATTTGTGCAAGATCGATTGAGAGTCAGCACAGTGAAGATAATACACGAGACATTATGGGTTTGCAGTATACACATAGATACTGAAATCGGTCTCCCAGGTACAAAGGAAAGCCATTGTACCGAGTAATCAAGGGCCCATCCAAAAGACATTAATATGTAAAATCCCAACGACTCTACGATGAGAGAGCCGTTAGCAGGTAGTTATACAGGACACTTGGAAGCCCCAAACCCCTCCAGGGAGAACACCGACCGATTTAACAATGGGAGAAGTATTAACAGGTACTCAGACATTTACGAGTAGCCCCGAAACCCATTAAGAACGGAGATCACCCATACAAGACATTTGAGCGCCAGACCTTAAACAAAAGAATGGACATTATAGTTGGGCGGGAAACGGAAGATTTTGCACTATAATTGCAGGCTCCAAACCGTCCATCTTTCTCTTGCTGCTCTTATCATCGTGGCTGCTCCTGTATACTCGTAGTTGGGCTTCTGCTTGCCTGTTGCCTCTTTTGAAAAGGACTGTTGAACTTTCTGATCCGTTCGGATCTACCTCGTGTCGCGTAACGAAGACCTATGTTGGTAACTGGCAGCGGAACCGAAGGCCCGAGATGAGATGAGATGAGATGAGATGAGATGAGAAGAGAGGAAGACCATATCCATCGCCACGGTCAGTAAATCCCGACCGCGCCTGTAGGTCGATTAGCCAAGTTTTCCTTGCCAGGAAGACTTCTTCGAACTTGCAAAGAAACATATCGTATCGATGATATCGACAACTGTGCTCGAAAAGTACCTGTTAAACCAACCAACACAGGTCTTCATCACAGCAGACGCTCCAGCCTGCTAGCCGGAGCAGCAGAAGCAAGTAAACAAGTGGGACCAGGAGATCTCCTGACCGACACGTGGGCGCTGCGGTGAAAAACATCCGATCAGCTATTCGGAATTTCTCCGAGTTATCACGAGTGGTGAGCATGAGTCTCGAGATCCTACGAATCTAGTTTAGGATAGATATTGATAGGGGAGGGTTTAAGGATTAAGGATATTTGTAATGTGTGCCCCTATTTACTTTGTGCCGTCCGTTCCTCGTTTCCCTAAGATCGACTATATAACTGTTTGTAAGATTGTACTGTCATTAATCTGTGCTTATGACATGTATTTCATAATCTTAAGTATCATGCAATAAAGATTTTCCATTTCGTACCATTCAAACTGAGTCTACATGAGTTTCATCTCCATTACTGCTCTCGCATCTAAGTCCAGTGTCTAGAACCGTAAGGGAGAGTGATTCGAACCACTCACAGGTGTGTCTAGTGTTCCCAGACTGGCTGGAGACCAGAACAGGCAACGAGGCCTAGACCCGCACTGACATACAGGCTGCACAGAGCCGCGTGAATCTCACAGGCTGCGAGACACGCAGGGTCAGAATCCCTTACAGTTTGTATCAGCAGCAATTCCATGCCATCCTTTGAACATTTAGAAGCTTGCCATTTTCCTTCTTTAGCACCAGACATTTCATTTCCTCTTCCAAGAGGCTGCTCAGCCCTTTAGCTGCATGGGGCCCTTTAACTAGGAAAGTTATGCACTTGCTCCAACCGCTTCCTGCATTATCTGGGCTCCTCCAGCGCATCTGGCCCCCTGATCGTTGGATTCCTGCCTTGCCTCGCCAGCATTATTTAAATTAGCTGACCCTAGAATTTCTGACAGGGCCAACCGCCTCCGATTTCGGTGGGCAATAAGTTCCACTCTGTCACTCTTATGGTGGCAGTGTGGGGCCACAGGAATTTCCAGGCCTTTGTTGGGTTCACACATGAAAAAAGGCCAGTTAGGTAAGGTATCGGAGGGCAGCTGATGCTCATAGAACCATACACCAGCATGAATCAACATGAATCAACACTTTCATGGGAGAGGACACGATTTGGAAAAATAAAATAAATTGGAGAATGTAATTGTTCCCTTGAGGGAATGAAACCATTATTAATGACTCCCATTTTTTAAGCAATGATGAGAGCTATCCTGAACGCTCTTTCCTAACAATAAATTTAAACAGGCATTTGGAAGCCAATGAGTGATCTCCATTTGTGCAAAAGCTACCTGCAGTTTAACAGCTTCCCTAATGATACACTGTGAAACTCTAAACACTGACAATAATAACAAGGATATAGTCCGGCCTGTGTAACAGGCAAAGAAAATCAAGCAATAACAGAAAACGCTGAAAAAACTCAGCAGGCCAGGCAACATCCGTGGAGAGAGAAACAGAGTTAACGTTTCAGGTGGAAACCCTTCTCTCTCCACGGATGTTGCCTGGCCTGCTGAGTTTTTCCAGCGTTTTCTGTTGTTTCAATTTTCCAGCATCCGCAGTATTTTGCTAAAGAAAATCAAGCTGCTGGTTTGCTTGCACCAAGCTCGATCTATAATGCTTGGTTTTACATTCATTTCTGATGTCGGATAAACTTTAAATACAAAAGCCTGATTCTGCATCCACAGTTGGGCAACACTGCCTCTATTGTTATTACATAGGATTACTAAAATTAGAAATTGTGTTTTTGATTCCTAAGTCTAAATCGTTAATGTAAATTGTGAGCAGCAGTGGTCCCAGCACTGATCCTTGTGGAACACCACTTCCCACCTTCTGCCACTGTGAATAGCTACCCTTTACTCCTACTCTCTGCTTTCTGTCCTGAATCCAGCTAGCTATCCGTTCTGCTACTTGTCCCCTGACTCCGCATTCTTTGACCTTGTTCATCAGTCTATTATGGGGTACCTTATCGAAGGCCTTTTGAAAATGCAGATAAATTACATCTACTGCATTACCATTGTCTACTCTCTTTGTTACCTCTTCAAAAAATTCAATAAGGTTGGTCAAGCAAGACTTTCCCTTTTAAAATCCATGCTGACTATTCATGATTATATTTTTGGTTTCTAGATGTTCTTCTATTTTCCCCTTTAGTAGGGATTCCATTATTTATGTGTTAAGCAAAGTGCAAGTTATACTAACCATATCAAGTTGATATTTATTCAAGAGGGGAACAGTTAATATGTAGGGAGAATAAAATTAATATAACCAGTAAAGCTTTTGAAAACTATTGAAAGAAATGATTCATGTCTTACAAAGACAAAATACGGCAGTTGCTGGAAATCTGAAATATAAACAGAAAATGCTGGAAATACTCAGCAGGTCAGAGTTAACAGCTGTGATCTTCACTAGGGCAGGTTTTCCATCGCGAGTGAGAGGTTGTGGCCGGGAAACCCGGAAGTCTGGGTTTCCCCTCACGCTGTGATTTTTGACTCCACTGCGTGTGCCTTTCTTTCCCAGCAGGTTCCCTGCCCAGAAGCCAGCCTGATTGACAGGCTAGGCTCCCTGTCGGGCGAGGAACTCTCTGGAAGAGGCCGCATGCCAGGAGCAGGTAGGGAGCCTACTGCTGGGGTAGTGGTAGCATGGGGGCTCGAATCTTGGGGGGTGTCCTGATTCTGGGGTGGGGAGTCGGCGATCCTGGAGGGGGTGGGGTGGGGGGGGGTCAGTGATCCTGGAGGGGGTGGGGGGGGGGTCAGTGATCCTGGAGGGGGTGTCGGCGATCTTGGGGGTAGTTGTAGGCGATCCTGGGGGGAGAAGTAGGTTAGCTTGGGGGGCCAGGGGAAGCACTCCTGCCCCACTCCTTTAGCTGCCGGGTTTCTCGAGGCCCGGGAAACCTGGCTGGTCAGGGTTAAACTGAAAGACAGATAAAATCTGAGGCACACAGCCTCATTATAATGTTTAAATGACCAACCTGCCTCCTGTGAGCAGGTTGGTCTATCACCCCCCCATTCCCCCACCCCCCCAACCGCACCGCATCCTGCCTTAAAACCGGAAGGGGGCGGGTTGGTGGCGGGTTGGGGTTGCATTAGAGATTTTTAAAATTTTCCCACCTCACCCGACCCAAACCCACCCGTTTTGGGGGTTAAAATTCACCCCAACATTTCAGGTCAGTGACTTTTCGTCAGAACGGGAAAATGTTACAGATGTAACAGGTTTTAAGCAAGTACAGAGGCAGGGAAAGGGGGGAAGGGAGGAAAGAACAAAAAGGAAGGTCTGTGATAGGGTGGAAGGTAGCAGTGATTAAATGACAAAAGAGATGATGTTACAAGGCAAAAGGAGATGGTAATGGGACAAGTAAAGAAACAAAAGATGAGTCTAGAGGAGCTGTAAATGGCAATAGCAGAATTATTACCAACACCTGTTGTCTGAAAAAAATTGAAGCAGTGGTTATGAGCTGAAGTTGTTGAACTCGATGTTGAATCCAGAGGTTGTGAATTGCTTAATTGAAAAATGAAGTCCTGTTACTCGAGCTTCCGTTGAGCTTCCTTGGAAGAGTGTAGGAGGCCAAGGACAGAGAGGTCAGAGTGGGAGTGGAGCCCTGGACAGTGGGAAGGGAGGAGGTGAAAGGGCAGGTGTTGCATCTCCTGCGCTTGCGTGGGAAGGTGCCGTGGCAAGGGGAGCGATTGTTGGGGGTGATGGAATAGTGGACCAGGGTGTAGTGGAGGGAGCGGTCCCTTCAGAATGCTGAAAGGGGAGGGGAAGATGTGTTTGGTGGTGGTATCGTGCTGGATGTGGCAGAAATGGCAGAGGATAATCCGTTGAAGGTGGAAGCTGGTGGGATTGGCAGGTGAGGACAAGGGGACCCCTATTGTGGTTTTGGGATGGAGGAAAAAGGGTGATGGCAGAAGTGCGGGAAATGGGACGGACACAGTCGATGACCCTGTCAACCATGGTGGAGGGGAATCCTCGGTTGAGGAAAAAGGAAGACATATCGGAAGCACTAGTATGGAAGGTGGCATCGTCAGAACAGTTGCGACGGAGACGGAGAAACTGGGAGGATGGAATAGAGTCCTTACAGGAAGCTGAGTGGGAGGAAGTGTAATCAAGGTAGCTGTGGGAGTCAGTGGGCTTATAGAAGATATTGGTCGATAGCCTATCCCCAGAAATGGAGATGGAGAAGTCAAGGAAGGGAAGGGAAGAGTCGGAGATGGACCATGTGAAGCCGAGGAAGGGGTGGAAATTTGAAGCAAAGTTGAAGAATTTTGTAGTTCGGGCCGAGAACAGGAAACAGCACCAATACAGTCATCAATGTACCAGAAAAAGGTGAGGGACGGGACCCGAGTAGGACTGGAACAAAGAATGTTCCATGTATCCCACAAAAAGGCAGGCATAGCCAGGACACATATGGGTTACCATAGTGACACCATTTATTTAGAGGAAGCAAGAGGAGTCAAAGGAGAAGTTGTTCAATGTAAGATCAAGTTCAGCCAGGTAGAGGAGGGTGGTGGTGGATGGGAACTGGTTGAGCCTCCGTTCAAAGAAAAGCAGAGGACCCTCAGGCTGTCCTGGTGGGTGTAGAGGGACTGGACATCCATGCTGAAAAGGAGACGGTTAGAGCCAGGAAACTGGAAACTGTTAAAGTGGTGGAGGGCAAGAGAAGATTCGCAGATGTAGGTCAAAAGAGACTGGACAAGGGAGGAAAAAATAGATTCAAGAAAAGAAGAAATATGTACCGTGGGGCAAGAACATGCTGAACTGATGGGTCTACCAGGGCAGTTCTGTTTGTGGATCTTGTGAATGGTGTAGAAGCAGGCTGTGTGCGGTTGGGGAACTATGAGGTTGGAGGCTGGGGGGGTAGATCTCCAGAGGAGATGAGGTCAGTGACGGTCTGAGACAACGATGGCTTGATGTTCGTTGATGGGGTCGTGGTCCAGGGGGTGGTTGGCAGAGGTGTCGGAGAGTTGACATTCAGCCTCTGTAAGGTAGAGGTCTGTTCACCAAACAACAAGAGCGCCACCCTTGTCAGCAGGTTTAATGACAATGTTAGGGTTGAACCTGAGAGAACAGAGTGCTGCAAGTTCAGAGGGAGGTAGGTTAGAGTGAGTGAAGGGAGCAGAGAAATTGTGAAAGGAAAAGAGAAATTGAAATGGCCAATGCCAGGCCGGCAGTTCCCAGTGAAAAGATCTAGAGCAGGTAAGAGGCCAAAGGGAGCGGTCCAGGTGGAATGAGAATTTTGAAGATGGGAGAAAGAGTCCGTTGTGTGGGGGGAAGACTCCTGACCAAAGAAGTGGGCACGGAGGCGAAGATGATGGAAGAATTGCTCAGCATCATGCCGAGCTAAAAATTCATTGAGGTGCGGGCGTAAGGTGATGAAGCTGAGGCCTTTGCAGTGGACAGATCGTTTGGGGTAAGAGAGGGGAAGGTCAGAGGGGATAGTGAAAACATGGCAAAGAGTGAGATTGGAAGGTGAGATGGGGTCAGAGGAAATGCCTTTTGGAAATCCAAATACACTACATCTACTGGCTCCCCTTTATCCACCCTGTTCGTTACCTCCTCAAAGAACTCTAATAGATTTGTCAAACACGATTTCCCTTTCATAAAACCATGTTGACTCTGTTTGATTGTATTATGATTTTCTAAATGCCCTGCTACTACTTCCTTAATAATGGATTCGAGCATTTTGCCAATGACAGATGTTAGGCTAACAGGCCTATAGTTTCCTGCTTTCTGTCTCCCTCCTTTTTTGAATAAGGGCGTTACATTTGCGGTTTTCCAAATCCGCAGGGACTTTTCCAGAGTCAAGGGAATTTTGGAAGATTACAACCAATGCATCCACTATCTCTGTAGCCACTTCTTTTAAGGATGCAAGCCATCAGGTCCAGGGAACTTGTTAGCATTTAGACCCATAAGTTTGCCTAGCACTTTTTCTCTAGTGATAGTGATTGTTTTAAGTTCCTCCCTCCCTTTTGCCCCTTGATTTTCTACTATTACTGGGATGTTTTTAGTGTCCTCTACTGTGAAGACAGATACAAAATATTTGTTCAATGCCTCTGCCATTTCCTTGTTTCCCATTATTATTTCCCCAGTCTCGTCCTCTAAGGGACCAATGTTTATTTTAGCTACTCTCTTCCTTTTTATATACTTGTAGAAGCTCTTACTGTCAGTTTTTATGGCCCAGAAATTCGGCTCCCTGGCTTCCCGCGGGTGCAAGGATCCCGCGCGCACCTACCTACCGCGCCTGCCATTGACCTCTGGGCCCACGGAGACTTCAGCTCCTGGGCCTCCCCCAGCTGCCGGCGCGCAGTGCTTGCGTGTCCCAGGGGCGTAGTTAGTGCAATACGTCCCCTGGGATCACATGGGCCATGGAGAGCCAATGGCAGCAGACCATCTTTCATTCATAGATTTGACAGGAAGACCTGTCAAATCTATGAATTGAAATTGGCCCCAAAACAACACCTAAACTTCAAATAAATTTTAAAAAAACATCACATTTTTAAAATAACTATAAGTTAAATAAATTAACTACTTTAAACAAAAATTTAAATTTTTGAAAAAATTAAAATACTTTTTAACAGTGCTAAAAATAAACTTACCTTTCTTTAAAGTATCTAAAAAAGATAAACCTGTTGAAAATTTTTTTAAATTGTAATTAATTAACTACTTACCTTGTTGAAAACGGGTCTTGCGCCTCCTTTTTAAAAGCGCAGCTTCTTCAATACTTACCCTCTCGGAGAAACCTGAAAAAAAACCTAAGCTTGCTGCATGCGCGCAGCCTCTACTGCGCACGCGGTTCACCTCTGAACCGCTCTCTTCACAAGACCGGAAGTTCCGGTTTCCCGCGCATGCGCAGTGCATGCAGGAAACCGGCACTTCAGGAGGCCTTATGGGTGACTCACCCGGCAAGTGCCGAATTTTTGGCCCTATATTTCTTGCTAGTTTACTCTCATAAGCTATTTTCTCCCTCTTTATTATTTTTTTAGTCATCCTTTGCTGGTTTCTAAAATTTTCCCAATCTTCTGGCCTACCACTAATCTGTGCAACATTGCATGACTTTTCTTTCAATTTGATACCATCATTAACTTCCTTGGTTAGCCATGGTTGGTTCATCCTTCTCTTCGAGTCTTTCCTTCTCACTGAAATATATCTTTGTTGAGAGTCTTGAAATATCTCTTTAAATGTCTGCCACTGCTTTTATACTGTATTACCTTCTAATCTATTTTCCCAGTCCACTTTAGCCAACTCTCTCCTCATACCTTTGTAATTGCCTTTATTTAAGTTTAATACTCTAGTTTCAGACCCAAATTTCTCACCTTCAAACTGAATGTGGAATTCTAACATGTTATGATCACTCTTCCCTGGAGGATCCTTTACTATGAGATCATTAATTAATCCTGTTTCATTACACATTACCAGATCTAAAATAACCTGTTCCCTGGTCGGTTCCACAATGTATTGTTCCAAGAAACTGTCCCGAATACACTCTATGAACTCATCCTCCAGGCTGCTTTTGCCAGTTTGATTTGTCCAATCTATATGAAGATTAAAATCACCCACGATTATTGCAGTACCTTTCTTACAAGCCCCCATTATTTCTTGATTTATACTCTGTCCTATAGTGTAGCTACTGTTAGGGGGCCTATAGACTACTCCCACCAGTGCCTTCTTTCCCTTACTATTTCTTACCTCCACCCAAATTGATTCTACATCTGGAACTTCTGAGCCATGATCATTTCTCACTATTGTACTGATCTCATCTGTTATTAACAGAGCTACTCCACCTCCTTTTCCTTTTTGCCTATCCTTCTGAAATGTCAAATACCCCTGAATATTCAGTTCCCAGCCTTGGTCACATTGCAACCATGTCTCTGTGATGGCTATTAGATCATGCCCATTTATTTCTATTTGTGCCGTCAATTCATCTATCTTGTTATGAACGCTGCATGCATTCAGATAAAGAGCCTTTAATTTTGCCTTTTTATCATTTTGCCCTACTCTGACCTTATTTGCTGGTGCACTCTTATGTTTGTACGCTCTGTCCCTTCCTGTCACACTCTGGTTTTCCTTGCCCAAATCGCTACCCTGCACTATTGCCCTGTCCTTGCTCTTTAACTTTCTAAATTTCCCCTCGCTTGAACCCTCCCCCCCACTATTTAGTTTAAAGCCCTATCTCCAGCCCTGGTTATTTGATTCGCCAGGACACTGGTCTCAGCATGGTTCAAGTGATAGCCGTCCCAACGGAACAGCTCCCTCTTTCCCCAGTACTGGTGCCAGTGCTCCATGAATCGAAACCCATTTCTCCCACACCAATCCTTGAGCCACGCATTCAACTCTCTGATCTTATTGACCCTATGCCTATTTGCTCGTGGCTCAGGTACTAATCCAGAGATTATTACCTTTGTGGTTCTGCTTTTTAATTTAGACCCTAGCTGTTCATACTGCCTCAGCAGAACCTCTTTCTTAGTCTTACCTATGTCATTGGTTCCTACGTGGACCACGACAACTGGATCCTTCCCCTCCCACTCCAAGTTCCTCTCCAGCCCTGAGGAGATGTCCTTAACCCTGGCTCTGGGCAGGCAACACAGCCTTCGGGACTCACACTCTCGGCTGCAGAGAACAGTATCTATCCCCCTAACTATACTGTCTCCTACCACTACGACATTCCTTTTTACACCCTCCACTTGAATGGCCCCCTGTACCACGGTGCCGTGGTCAGTTTGCTCATCCTCCCTGCAGTCTCTGCTCTTGTCCACACAGGTTGCAAGAACCTCGTAACTGTTGGACAAGTGCAAGGGCTGAGGCTCCTCCAATGCTACCTCCTAGATCTCCATACCTGCCTCACTCACAGTCATACACTCCTGTCCCTGACCACGGGCCAAATCTGAAGTATTTAACCTAAAGGGTATGACTGCCTCCTGGAACAAAGGGCTCAATTTTACCAGGCCCGAGGAGGCGGGTTTGGAGGCGTGTGAGTTGTCAAAATCGCAAAAAATGGCGGGCGGCTCCGATCCCGCCTCCAGCCCGCCTCCGAGCAATTTTCCCAGAATTGGGGTTTCACACCCCGTTTCCATCCCACCTCCAAGAGGCGGGATAGGCCCTTAAGGCCCTTAACAACCAGTTAATTGCCTCTATAATCCCATTTTGAGAGGCCTTTCTGATTTTAACACATTTTCCCCATCCTGCACGTCTCCTCTGGAACATGCCAGTTAATCCTGGCGGCCTCAAAAGTGGACTGCTTACTAACAGCTGTAGCTCCACCCTTAAAAAGGAGTTTTCACCAATGATCATTTGCAGGTGGCAGAACTTTGTTGTCTCAGGTCTGGGGGAACTTTTAGCAGGCCTACTCATTGTTGTGGAAGTTTGGAGCCTGACACCCATCTCCAGTGTGACCTCCAGGGAAACCCCTCTCCCCACCTTGACTGAGCGCTTCCTCAACTGAGGCATATACCAGGAGCATGGGAACAATTTATTTCCTTTCCTCCTGGACATCAGATTCGGACGAAGACCAGCCGCGGCAGCAGCAGTAACCTGAACAACAGCAGCACCAACAGCAGGAGCAACAACAGGAGCGCCAAGCTGCTGCTCACCCACCTGAAGCTGCACAGGCCAGAAGGCGCCAGCGCGCGACCACATTGCTGCCCGGGATGCAAGGGACGCACTCATGTTGGCCAGATTTGCTTAGCACAATCAAACACTTTTGCCTCACACCTTCTTACCAGAGCATCGACAATGGACAAGAACCTGCGGATTCCTATCACTCTGACCACCATACTGACAATTGCAAGTCACCCTATGCCCTCAATGTAGAAGTCCCATTTGCGAAATGACACAGGCCGCAACTTCAACAGTTTGCCATCAAATCTGTTTATCATAACAATTCAAGGATGACTTGTCAAAAATCAATACAACAAAACACCCAAGTGACTACCCTTGTGACTACTTGTGCTTTATCTTCCTCTTACACGTGCTCCTACGTAGTGCTTCCCCTGTGGCTTCAGCAGAGGTGGAGGCCCCTTGCTCACTTTCTTGCTGCTCCTGTCTCGATACCTTTGGCAGCCGTCCTCTGGGGTTGTGAACCTGTGAGGGCTCGGCAACAGTCTGCTGCTCCTGCGGCTGTGCAGGGGCTGAGACGCCAATCTCAGTTGGGTGAAGACTCTGCTGGGGCTCTGACCGAGGGCTCTGCAGTGGCATGGTCGTGTGAGCGCTTGGAGAGGAGCCCCCACTTCCTTGTTGTCTGCCACCAACATCCCTCTCATGCGTCAGCCCCACTTCAGAGCTAGCAAGTGGCTGGACAGCACTTTGCTGCACTTCAGGGGGGCCATGAGGACCCATTTCTGCACTGGAAGTCCTATTCCAGAGGACTTCCATGAAGGTCTGGTTTCTATGCTCAATAGCTGACCATCGCTCCTCAAGAGATGTCAGTCTATTCTGAACAATGACCATGTTTTCAATACCCTGGCGACTAAGCTCCTCCATGGCCGTAGCCACCCTCTCCTCTACCGTAGCCATCCTCTCCTTTACGGTAGCCAGCCTTACCACGGAGGTAGCCATCCTTTTCACGGAGGTTGCCATCCTTTCCGTGGTGATGCGGTCATGCGCCAATGCCTCAACAAAAGCTCTGCTCATGTTAGCGATGGACTCCTCCATTCGCTCCACACTCGCAGCGACCCTGGAGACAATACCTGCCAGAGACTCCTGCACCTGTTTCTGGAGTTCCAGCACCACTCTCCTTCTGGATGGACCCGGAGGCACAGGGTCGACATGCAGCTGAACCGAGCTGGCAGAGGCCTGCGCCCTCCGACGAGGACTCTTCACTGCAGTCCTTGTCTCCACCATCTGCTGATGCTCACTTGTGATCTGTGATACACCAGGTGACAACACTACTCTATCTCGCGAAGGTCCCACCGAGGTGTGAGTGTCTGCGCTGGTGCTGGGTGCGCTGAATTCTGCTGACGCTGCGCCCTCAGAGGTTGCAGATTCCTCTGAGGAGTCTTGAGGCTCAGGCTGTTCCTCCTGGACAGTGGGGACGGGGGCTCTCGATGGTCCTGTGGGGGAGTAAAGGAAAGAGTTAGAGATGTGAGGTAAATGTTGCATGCACATTGAATTGTGCAGATGATCATAAGTCAATCTATTAGAGCATCAGAATCATTATCAGTCACTCATGCAATGTCAATGAGAGAGATGCAAAACTATTCTGTCACCAGCTTGCTGTGATGCGCCCGTCTGTCCATCCCCCACTTGCGAATTGTCCTCCATTCCGGCGATCTCCAGGGCCGCCTCCTCTGAAGTGGTGAGCTGGGCTACTGAGGGTGGCTCTCCTCCTGTCCTCGATCTTTCTCTCTTATTGTGGGCTCTCTTTTCCTGCAATGAGGGACTCAAGTGGAGTTTGAGTGAGAATGAAGGAGTGAGTGTAGAGAATCCATAGCATAGATGCTTAGAAGGAGACAAAGGGCACTCCCTGTGTGTTGTAAGTTGTCGTCATTGCATCACAGTGATAGGGAGTGTGAGGGCTGCATGGTCGAATAGTTAAGTGAATGTGACCATAGAGCGAGAGGGAATGGGTAAGTGTGCAGGGATGTAAGGGTCAAGTGGGATGTGGAGGAAAAGGTTGTCAAGGCAGAGTGCTGGTGATGAGAGGCGATGGGGATCAGATTGAGGCTGATGGGAATGTCATACTCACTGTGCGGAGAAGGTCATGAAACCTCTTCCTGCACTGCAGCCAGGTTGTGCGGCACATAGAAATTGCATTTACCTCTTGGGCCACTTGCAGCCACACAGCTTTAGTCTGCTGGGGAGGCTTTTTCCTCCCTGAAGAAGGGAAGAGCACCTCCTTATTTGCTCTTGCTCCCTCCACCAGAGCTTGGAGGGAGGCCTCATCGAATCTTGGAGCACACTTTGGTCTACTGGTGGACATAGTTGCTGAAGGAAGCGCTCAGAACAATGGGCATAAAGTTTAAAGGCTGAAAAAGAAGCAAGGCTGCTTGCAGGCCTTAAAGCCAGCAGCATTGATGACGTCATCGGAGGCAACTTTCTGTATGAAAAGGCTCATTGGGCCAGGGGGTTCCACACGCTGGAAATCAAGTGCCCAATTCGGGCAAAATCGCACTTTTGTCCCACTTCACATCGGAGTCGGGATCCTGACACGACGACCACCTGACACGTCCCCAGCCCGCCCCCAATGGCAAAATCGAGCTCAAAGTGTCCAGGTAACTTTCTCCCTCCCTGATGTATCGCAATGTCTGCAGCTCGGACTCCAGCTCATCAACTCTGAGCCGAAGTTCCTCGAGCTGCAGACACTTACTGCAGATGTGGTCGCCCTGGATCACGCTGGTGTCCACCAGCTCCTACATGCTACAGCTGCAACACATCACCTGCCCTGCCATCTCTATTGTATTTTATTTAATTAATTACGTAAATATCAATCAATTGTCTATTTATAGTTTTTAATCTAGGTAAACTAGGTAATAACCTTGTTTAATTTATTAAATTTATTAAAATAAGTTTAGTTAGTTATAAATTTAGTGATATGCTATAGGTCTTTACTGAAAACTTAGCCCTCAGTCCTAAGAGAAAAGAAATACTCACCACCAATCACCTACCTGCTTACCTGTAACGTCACACTTTGATTTTTTTGTTATTGAATCGGAGCCTCGCTGCTCCTCCCTCGCTGGCTCTGCCCTCAGACCTCCTCTCGCCGCGCTCTTTATTCTGCTCCCCGCTGCCGCTCCGGTTCTGCCCGGGTCCGCTGGTCGCCGGGCGGAACCGGAGCAGCAGCGGGAGCAGAATAAAGATTGTAAATTGCAGATAATTCAACACTGCTGGGGAAATGCTGTTCTGGCTTCTAGTTAAAAAGGTAAAGTTTTAATTACTTTTTAATGTCCATATATAACATATGCGATGAAGGTCACTTAACCTCAGGTATATCGGAAAACAAATACTTTCGACCTGTAAAGTCAGTTTGAGGCCTCATCTGCCATCTCAGGTGGACATAAGATATGATAGCAAAATACTGCGGATGCTGGAAATCTGAAATAACAACAGAAAACGCTGGAAAAACTCAGCAGGCCAGGCAGCATCCGTGGAGAGAGAAAGAGAGTTAACGTTTCAGGTCGATGACCTTTCATCAGAACTGGGAAGAGCCGGAAATCAAATAGATTTAAGGCCAGGGTAAAGCTGGGAAAAGGGGGAGGGGATAAAGGAACAAAGGGGGAGATGAAGAGACATTAAGAGATATGCAAGGCTAGAGGTGGTGTTAATGTGACAGATTAAGGCTGAAAGAAGTGTGAAATCCACTGGCAGAATGAAGGACAGCTGCCAGCTTCTAGGAGGAAAAAAAAGGTGGGGGGGGCAAATAAAAGGGTGGAAAAAATAAAATATAAATGTGATTGGAGCTGAGGTTATGATCTAAAATTGTTGAACTCGATATTGAGTCCAGAGGGCTGTAGCGTGCCTAAACGAAAGATGAGGTGCTGTTCCTCGAGCTTACGCTGCGCTTCCGTGGAACAGTGTAATAGGCCGAGGACGGTGAGGTCAGAGTGGGAGTGAAGCGGTGAATTAAAGTGACAGGCGACCGGAAGCTCGGGGTCCCCCTTACGGACTGAACGGAGGTGTTCCGCAAAGCGGTCACCCAATCTGCGTTTGGTCTCCCCAATGTAGAGGAGACCACATCGTGAGCAGCGAATACAGTATACTAAATTGCAGGAAGTACAAGTAAATCGCTGTTTCACCTGGAAGGGGTGTTTGGGGCCCTGGACAGTGGGAAGAGGGGAGGTGTAAGGGCATGTGTTGCATCTCCTGCGCGTGCACGGGAAGGTGCCGGGCGAAGGGGAAGGGGTGCTGGGTGTGGTAGAGGAGTGGATTAGGGTGTCACGGAGGGAGCGGTCCCTGCGGAATGCTGAAAGGGGAGGTGAGGGGAAGATGTGTTTGGTGGTGGGATCACGCTGGAGGTGGCGGAAATGGCGGAGGATGATCCGTTGAATGTGGAGGCTGGTGGGGTGAAAGGTGAGGACAAGGGGAACCCTATCGTGGTTCCGGGAGGGAGGGGCAGGGGTGAGGGCAGAAGTGCGGGAGATAGAACGGACACGGTCGAGGGCCGTGTCGACCACGGTAGAGGGGAATCCTCGGTTGAGGAAAAAGGAAGACATGTCGGAAGCACTGGTATGGAAGGTGGCATCATCAGAGCAGATGCGGCGGAGACGGAGAAACTGGGAGAATGGAATAGAGTCCTTACAGGAGGCGGGGTGGGAGGAAGTGTAGTCCAGGTAGCTGTGGGAGTCAGTGGGCTTGTAGTGAATGTTAGTCAATAACCTATCCCCAGAGATGGAGATGGAGAAGTCGAGGAAGGGAAGGGAAGAGTCGGAGATGGACCATGTGAAGGTGAGGGAAGGGTGGAAATTGGAAGCATAGTGAATGAAATGTTCTAGTTCAGGGCGAGAGCAGGAGACGGCACCGATACAGTCATCAATGTACCGGAAAAAGAGGTGAGGGAGGGGACCCGAGTAGGACTGGAACAAAGAGTGTTCCACATATCCCACGAAAAGGCAGGCATAGCTAGGACCCATGCGGGTACCCATAGCAACACCTTTAATTTGGAGGAAATGGCTAGAGTCAAAGGAGAAGTTGTTCAATGTGAGAACAAGTTCAGCCAGGCGGAGGAGGGTGGTGGTGGATGGGGACTGGTTGGGCCTCTGTTCAAGGAAGAAGCGGAGCGCCCTCAGGCCATCCTGGTGGGGAATGGAGGTGTAGAGGGATTGTACGTCCATAGTGAAGAGGAGACGGTTGGGGCCGGGAAACTGGAAACTGTTAAAATGGCGGAGGGCATCGGAAGAGTCGCGGATGTAGGTGGGAAGAGACTGGACAAGGGGAGAAAAAATAGAGTCGAGATAGGAAGAGATAAGTTCCGTGGGGCAAGAACAGGCTGAAACGATGGGTCTACCGGGGCAGTCCTGTTTGTGGACATAAGATATCCCTTGGATCTGTTCAAAGAAGAGCGAGCGAATCCTTCCAGTCCTGAACAATATTTATCCCTCAACAAAAATCACAAAAAAAAGCCCTGATTATCTGGTCTTTTATGTGGGAGCTTGCTGTATATAAATTGACTGCCGTGTTTCCTTACATTACAACAGTGACTAAACTACAGAAAAAAGTACTCCATTGGCTTCATTGGGATGCCCTGAGGACATAGAGTCAGAGGCCGCGATTTTGCCGGCGCTCAGAGGGCTGGTTTGGAGGCGGGTCAGAGTTAAAGTCGTTTTGATTGACAGCGGGTTCCGAACCCGCCATCATCCCGCCTCCACACAATCTTCCCAAGTGTCGGGTCCCCGATTTGCCAATGGACCCGACACCTAGTGGCGGGAAATGGATTAAAGGTAATTAACTGCCTATTAACAGGCATGTGGGAGCAATTTTCAGGGTCTTTTTCGATTTTCCAGCTTCTGGGTCGGGTTTTATGACGTCCGGACAACACGCCAGGTAAGTGTGGCGTGTTGTGAGTCTAGTCTGATGTTTGTGAAAAGATGACAGCAGCAGAAGTGGTGTCAAGGATGCCATGTTGCACATGGTGAGTTTCAGAGCAAAGAAAATGTTGGTTACTGCATTTTTAATACATTTACAGATTTCTTTATCTTACAAGTTTTTAAATCCAACTGTATGTCCAGTGCTACCCCATTGGGAGAACCTCTCTGACCAGTGACAGATTGCTTCTGTCATTTCAACTGCAGCTGCCATCTATTCCAGCAACATCGGAGCCAATGAAACAATCAGACCTTGGTCCTCCGAATCCTTCCACAATCAGCCCCAACACCATCAGCACCAACCTCATCACCAACCTTCGCCACCATCACCTGATGCTGCACTGGACACAGGGCATCACCATGGCCAGATGTTCTTCACTTGATGCTGTAAACCCTGGCTGCCAGATGATGCGCCAGGTTGACACCATCCCACACCAGCACCGTGAAGCATCCCTTTAATGTCCAAGCCATCCCACACACATCACTATAGCGGGGCAGGGGTGGGGGGAATTATAACTGACCAATCACTGGAACTCAGACACTTCTCAATGTGCGCTCAGATCTGTCCAATAAGGGGCACTTTTTGAAAAAGAGATTTCACTGTATGACAACACATTACCAAAAACTTCACATGGACATTGACTAAACCTCTCATGTGCCCACCTTTGTGGGTTCTTAGTTGGTATGCTTGCAGTAGAATGAGGGTGAGTGTGAGGGTTGGCTAGTGAGATGGGGAAGTGATAAAGTAGATAGAGAGGGTTGGGTGGAGGTGCAAGGTAAGTTGGTGTCCTGGGGAGGTCTCTTCCGCCTTGGAAGGGAAGAGAACCTCCCTGCGTACTGTGACTCCCACCATAAGCATATGGAGGGAGTCATTGGAGAGCCTGGGTGCAAGAGTTCACCATTGTGCAGTGATTGTCAGTGTTTTCAGCACCTCAATACTGTCAAACACAGAAAAGTCAACTGACAAAATAAAATTGTGCATGGTCCCTTTAAGGAAACCGGCAGATGACGCGTCATCAAATGATGTCATCAGACCCGCTTCCTGTTAATTGGCCGGTAAGGGCGGGCTTAACAAGGCCAATCAAGGGAAAATCACGTTTGCAGAGCGGAGGCAGCTTGGGGCGGGACCGGAACCCGGAAACCAGCTGACCCACCCCCATCCAGACACCGTTGAGAAAAACGCAGCCATAGAGTCATAACGGCACAGAAGGAGGCCATTCGGCCTATCGAGTCTGTGCCAGCTCTCAGTAGAGCAATCCAGTCAGTCCCATTCCCCCGCTCTATCCCCGTAGCCCTGCAAGTTTATTTCCCTCAAGTGCCTTTCCAGTCTCCCCTTGAAAACATTGAGTGTCTCCGCTTCCATCACTTCCATCGGCAACGAATTCCAGGTCATCACCACTTTCTGCGTAAAAAAGTTTTCCCTTACATCCCCCCTGTATCTCTTGCCCAAAACCTTATATCTGTGTCCCCTGTTCCTTGTACCATTAACTAGTGGGAACAGCCTTACCCCGTCTAGCCTATCCAAACCCGTCATAATCTTGTACAACTCTATCAAATCACCCCTCAACCTCCTTTGCTCTATTGAAAACAAATCCAGCTTCTCCAACCTGTCCTTAAAGCTAAGATCCCCCATCCCCGGAACCATTCTGGTAAATCTCCTCTGCACCCTCTCAAGGGCCTTCACATCCTTTCTAAAGTGTGGTGACCAGAACTGGATGCAGTACTCCAGTTGTGGCCTAACCAGCGCTTTATAAAGGTTCAGCATAACTTCTCTACTTTTGTACTCAATACCTCTATTTATGAAGCCCAAGATCCCATATGCTTTGTTAACCACTCTCTCAAAATGTCCCGCCACCTTCAGGGACCTATGCACATTAACGCCCAGGTCCCTCTGTCCCTGCACACTCTTTAAAACTGTGCCATTAAGTGTAGATTGCCTCTCCCTGTTCCTTCTGCCAAAATGCATCACCTCACACTTCTCTGTATTAAATTCCATCTGTCACTTGTCTGCCCATTCTGCTAGCCTTTCTATGTCCTGTTGCAGTCGATTGGTACCATCATCACTGTTTGCCACACCCCCAAGTTTGGTGTCATTGGCAAATTTAGAAATTCTACTCTGTATTCCAATATCCAGGTCATTTATGTATATCAAAAAAAGCAGTGGCCCCAGCACTGACCCTTGGGGAACACCACTGTCTACCATCCTCCAGTCTGAAAAACAGCCATTTACCACAACTTGCTGTTTTCTGTCCTTAAGCCAATTCCTTATCCAAGCTGCCACTGATCCACCTATTCCGTGAGCCTCAATTTTGTTAACAAGCCTTCTATGTGGTACTTTGTCAAATGCCTTCTGAAAATCCATGTAGACAACATCCATTGCATTCCCTTCATCAATCCTCTCTGCTACTTCATCAAAAATTCAATTAGATCAGTCAAACACGATCTGCCTTTTACAAATCCGTGTTGGCTCTTCTTAATTAGCTTAAACCTCTCCAAGTGCCCGTTAATTTTTTCATTGATTATTGTTTCTAAAACTTTACCCACCACTGATGTTAAACTGACCGGCCTATAGTTACTAGGGTTGTCCTTACATCGTTTCTTGAACAATGGTATCACATTTGCCACTTTCCAATCCTTAGGCACCTCCCCCACATCTAGGGAAGTTGGGAAAATTATGGCAAGCCCTTCCGTTATCTCCTCCCCCAATTCCCTTAGCAACCTGGGATGCAAGCCATCTGGACCAGGCGACTTATCCACTCTAAGCATACCCAGCCTTTCTAGTACATCCTGTCTATCAATTTTTACCCCTTCCATTGCTTCTACCTCTTCCACTTCTAACAATATTTTGTCAGCATCCACCTCCTTAGTAAACACCGATACAAAGTACTCATTGAGTATTCTAGCCTTGCCCTGCTCCTCTAAGCATATGTCACCTTCTTTGTCTCTAATAGGCCCCACCCCGCCTCTTACAACCCACTTACTGTTTACATGCCGGTAGAAGATTTTTGGATTCCCTTTTATGTTAACCGCCATTCTACTCTCATATTCTCTCTTTGCCAATCTTATTTTCATCTTCACTTCTCCTCTCAACTTATTGTATTTGGTCTGGTTCTCCCTTGAAGAATTCACCTGACATGCATCATACACCCTCTTCTTTTGTTTCATCATCTTCTCTATCTCCCTCGTCATCCAAGGAGCCCTTGTTTTGGTTCCCTACCCTTCCCTCTTGTTGGAATGTATCTAGCCTGTACTTGGAACATCTCCTCCTTAAAAATCATTGTTCCGTTACAGTTTTTTCCTGTCAGTCTTTGGTTCCATTTTACCCTGGCTAGATCCTTTCGCATCCCATTGAAGTTAGCCCTATTCCAGTTTAGAAGTTCCACTCTAGATTGTTCCTTGCTCCTCTCCATTGCTAATCTAAATCTTATGATACGATGATCACTCGTACCCAAGTGTTCTCCCACAGACGCTTGGTCGACCTGGCCCACCTCATTCCCCAGCATCAGATCCAGCAATGCCTCCTTCCTAGTTGGGCCAAGAACATATTGGTCAAGGAAATTCTCCTGAACACATTTCAGAAATTCCTCCCCCTCCTTTCCCTTTACCCTAGCATTATCCCAATCGATATTTGGGTAATTAAAGTCCCCCAATATCACCACGCTATAGCTCTTGCATATCTCTGTGATTTCCCTGCAGATTTGCTCCTCTACCTCCCTCTCACTATTTGGAGGCCTATAGAATACTCCCAATAGCGTGATCATACCCTTTTTGCTCCTCAACTCTAACCAAATGGATTCTGTCCTTGTCCCCTCAAGAACATCTTTCCTTTCCAATGCTATAATGTCTTCCTTAACCAGCATTGCCACCCCACCTCCCTTTTTTCCTTCCCTATCTTTTCTGAACACCTTGTACCCTTGAATATTAAGTGCCCAGTCCTCACTGTTTTTAAGCCACGTTTCCATTATTGCCACATCATATTGCCACACGGCTAATTGTGCTTGTAGCTCACCAACCTTATTCACCACACTTTGTACGTTTACGTACATGCATTCTAAACCCATTTTTGAATTTTTCGTAGTCTTGCTTAGTCTGCTCCTATCTAATATGGTACTACTACCGCCTCCAGTACTATCTTCTCTAGTACTATCCAACACACTCACTCTTTTATGCACCTTATTCCTCTTTTCTACTCCTATATGCTGTTGCCCATCCCCCTTCCAAGCTAGTTTAAACGCTCCCCATCAGCACTAGCAAACGTCCACGCGAGAATATTGGTCCCGGCTCTGTTGAGGTGTAACCCGTCCGGCTTGTACAGGTCCCACCTTCCCCAGAAATGGTCCCAATGCCTCAGGAATCTAAAGCCCTCCCTCCTGCACCATCTCTCCAGCCACACATTCATCTGTACTATCCTCCTATTCCTGTACTCACTAGCACGTGGCACTGGGAGTAATCCGGAGATTACTACATTTGAGGTCCTGCTTTTTAATCTCTCTCCTAGCTCCCTAAACTCTGCCTGCAAGACCTCATCCCTCTTTCTGCCTATGTCGTTGGTACTGATATGGACAACGACCTCTGGCTGTTCACCCTCCCCCCTCAGAGTGTCCTGCAGCCGCTTAGTGACATCCTTGACCCTGGCACCAGGGAGGCAACATACCATCCTGTTGTAGCTGTACTGGAACAGCTTGGCTAGAGGCGCAGCTAGTTCTGGAGCATAAGTCTTCAGCACGACAGCTGGGATTTTGTGAGAGCCCATAGCCTTTGCTGTATCCAGTGCGCTTAGCAGTTGCTTGATATCACGTGGAGTGAATCGAATTGGCTGAAGACTGACTTCTATGATGTTGGGGACTTCAGGAGTAGGCCGATATGGATCATCCACTTGGTACTTCTGGCTGAAGATGGTTGCAAACGCTTCAACCTTGTCTTTTGCACTCGCGTGCTGGGCTCCACCATCATTGAGGCCGGGGATATTCATGGAGCCTCCTCCTCCCGTTAGTTGATTAATGGTCCACCACCATTCACAACTGGATGTGGCAGGACTGCAGTGCTTTGATCCGTTGATTTTGGAATCACTTAGCTCGGTCTATAGCATGCTGCTTCCGGTGCTAGGCATGCGTGTAGTCCTGTGTTGCAGCTTCCCCAAGATTTTAGGTACGCCTGGCGCTGCTCCTGGCATGCTCTTCTACACTCTTATTGAACCAGGGTTGGCCCCCTGGCTTGATGGTAATGGTAGAGTGAGGGATATGCCGGGCCATGAGGTTACAGATTGTGGTGGAATACAATTCTGCTGCTGCTGATGGCCAACAGTGCCTCATGGATGCCCAGTTTTGAGCTGCTAGATCTGTTCTGAATCTATCCCATTTAGCACGGTGGTAGTGCCACACAACACGATGGAGGGTGTCCTCAGTGTGAAGACGGGACATTGTCTCCACAATGACTGTGCTACCAATGCTGTCATGGACAGATGTATTTGCGACAGGTAGATTGGTGAGGATGAGGTCAAGTATGTTTTTCCTTCATGTTGGTTCTCTCACCACCTGTCGCAGGCCCAGACTGGCAGCTATGTCCTTCAGGACTCGGCCAGCTCAGTCAGTAGTGGTGCTAAGGAGCCACTCTTGGTGATGGACATTGAAGTCCCCCACCCAGAGTACATTCTGTGCCCTTGCTTCTTCCAAGTGGTGTTCAACATGGGGGAGTACTGATTCATCAGCTGAGGGAGGGCGGTAGGTGGTAATCAGCAGGAGGTTTCCTTGCCCATGCTAGACCTGAAGCCATGAGACCTCATGGGGTCCGGAGTCAATGTTGAGGACTCCCAGGGCCACTTCCTCCCGACTGTATACCACTGTGCCGCCACCTCTGGTGGGTCTGTCCTGCCAGTGGGACATGACATACCCAGGGATGGTGATGGAGGAATCTGGGACATTGGCTGAAAGGTATGATTATGTGAGTATGATTATGTCAGGCTGTTGCTTGACTAGTCTGTGGGACAGCTCTCCCAATTTTGGCACAAGTCCCCAGATGCTAGTGAGGAGGACTTTGCAGAGTCGACTGGGCTGCATGTGCCATTGTCGTGTCCAAAGCTGGTGCCGAGGTCGATGCTGGGTGGTCCGTCCGGTTTTATTCCTATTATTGTTTTTCATAGCGGTTGTGTACAACTGCATGGCTTGCTAGGCCATTTCAGAGGGCATTTAAGAGTCAACCACATTGCTGTGGGTCTAGAGTCACATATAGGCCAGACCAGGTAAGGACGGCAGATTTCCTTCCCTAAAGGACATTAGTGAACCAGATGGGTTTTTACGACAAAGTTTCATGGTGTAAGGGATGGGCGGCTCTGTGCTTAGCCTGGGTGCTAGTGCGGGGTTAGGCCTTATTGCCTGCTCTGGTCTCCAGCCAGCCTTGAAGCACTAGACACCCGTGAGTGGTTCGACCCACTCGCCCTTACGGTTCTGACACTGGACTTAGGTGCGAGAGCAGTAATGCAGAGAAAACTCAGGTAGACCCGGTTGAATAGTACGAAATGGAAAAATCTTTATTGCATATTGTTCAAGATTACGAAATACATGTCATAAGCACAGATTAATGACAGTACAAGCTTACATACATTTATAAAACTAGGTTTAGGGAAACGAGGAGCGCACGACACATCGTAAAAGGGGACACACATTATAATTATCCTTAATAAAATCACCCTCCCCTATCAATGCCTGCTCTAATCTAGATCTGTAGGATCGAGAAACATGCTCACCACTCGTAACACCTCGGAGAATTCTACAACGGTGCTCGGCTGTTTTCGCCACAGCACCTGACTATTCACGTGTTGATCAGGGGTCCCTGTACCCCACTTGTTTACTCGCTCTGCTCCGGCTAGCAGGCTGGACCGTCTGCTGCCATGAAGATCTGTGTTGACCTCGGACTCCTGATAAAACTCGAAGAACAGTCTTCCTGTGCCCGACACCGGTGGTCGGTAGAACTCGAAGAAAAGTCTTCTGGTGCCAGTTCGTGGAGTAACCTATAGAGTTCAAAAACCTATAGAGTTCGAAAATGGTCTTTATATTTCGGGCGCGGTCAGGGTTTACTGACCGCGGCGGCACGTGGCGTCTTCTTCTTCTTGTCTTGTCTTGTTTCATCGGGCCTTCGAGTCCATACACCGTTTAACGACCCTCAGGATGGTGCACCCGCTTATCGGCCTTCGCAGTCCAGCTCTTCACAGATCTTTGCGGCAAGCCACGAGGTTGACTCCCGAAAAATCAGCGGACCAAGAGTTCGGTGGGCAGCAAGAGCACAAGTCAAGAGTCGTCAGGGATGCAAGTCGAGAGGATAAGAGAAAGATGGACGTTTGTACACTACAGTTATAGTACTGTAATTCTTTATCTCCCGCCCAATCTTAATGTTCATCTTTTGTCATGTTTTGGCGCTCAAACTTCTTGTATGGGGTGATACTTGTCTTTAATGGGTTTCGGTGATACTTGTAACTGGCTGAATACCTGTTAATGTTTCTCCCATTGTGGAACCGGCTAGGAGTCTCCCTGGAGGGGTTTTGGGGGCCTCCGAATTCTTGTGTAAGTACCCGCAAATGGCTCTCTCATTGTAGAGCTGCGGGGAATTTTGGATTAATGTCTTTGGATGGGCCTCTGATTGCCCAGTACAATAGTCTCTTGCTTGTGCCTGGAAAAATGCTTCCAGCACTTATATTTCTTGCTTATGTGTCAAAATGCAAATCGATCGCGTCTTGTTTTATATCAATATGCTGAGTATTGTCCGATCTTGCTGAAATGTTTATTGGAACGCCATCTTGTCTGCCTACTGAAAAGTCTAGAAACTTCTGCCACGAGGCGCGGCAGCCATTTTACAGGCTTCTTGTGTCCGTTTTGAAACCTGACAGCATTTTGCTGAAATAAAGCTGTTTCTACGAAACTGTATGTCTCTTTCTCGTTATTTCGAAATCGCGATAATTTGCGAATTCTACAATGGTCACCATTACTGATACTAGCTTTTTATTCCAGATTTATTTAATTAACTGAATTGAAATTAAAGTGCTCTCAGAATACACTCGGAGGTTAAGGCCTCCTGTTGAGAGCACTGATGGCCCCCCTCCTCCCTCTGGGCACATGTTCCAGTCTTTCCCGCTGCCTCCGCTCCCTCCGCCATAGATCGTAGCGGGCGAGGTCGACTGCCAGTCCAGCCCCCATTAATGTTACCAAGTTTGATTCTTTGAAGAATAAATGCAGCTACTTTTTAGTTGCCACAATACTCCTGATACAAAAGAACCTTGAAATTACTGAATGAAACTGTTGGAGTATTTGAAACTGACAAGAAACCACTAAAATTGCACGAACCTGATGGCTGTGAGTCATTACTGATGATCCCTTTAAATAACATCCCTGGAGCCGGCTTCCTGGTGCTTCACAGCAGCTCTCCTTGTTGGTGTTCACTCCAGGTGCTAAGGTAGGTGGCGACAATTAATTTAGCAGATCGGGCAGTCAGTGAGCACTGCACACTCACTGATGTCACGATCCACCTGGCATTGACGTTCCCGGTGATAACTCTTACCACCGGCGCTACGGGCGGGGGTGGGGGGGGGATTTGGCGTACGGCACTGGATTCGCCTCACCCTGGTGATACTGCTCTAGTACCCCGTTAGGCAGGAGGCACTAAGGAACCAAATTTTTCCTCCTTTGAGTTTGATGATCCAGTTTACTGGTTGAGAGCATTGAGAATTCCACAATTATAGGCATCATACACCTTGCAGTTGTAAATGTCTTTCCGTGATGGCTTAGTACTACTTGGAAGCCTTAAAGAAGAACTAGGTAGATTAGTGCACATACTTGCAACAGCTCAAAGTTTACACTGTTACCTTAATTGTATTCCCAATGGAAGTCCTCACTTTGGTAGGAAGAATAAAAAAACAGAATATTTATTATATGGTGAGAAACTACTAAATGTTGGTGTTCATAGAGATTTGGGTGTCCCAGTACAAGAAACACAGAGAGTTAGCATGCAGGTACAGCAAGTAATTAAGAAGGCAAAAGGCATGTTTGCATTTATTGCTAGAGGATTGGAGTACAAGAGTAAGGAAGTCTTGCTACAATTATACAGGGCTCTGGTGAGACCACACCTGGAGTAATGTGCACAGTTTTGGTCTCCTTATTTAAGGAAGGATATACTTGCCTTAGAGGTGGTCCAACGGAGGTTCACTAGATTGCTCCCTGGGATGAGAGGTTTGTCCTATGAGGAGAGATTGAGTTGATTGGGCCTATACTCTCTGGAGTTTAGAAAAATGCGAGGTGATCTCATTGAAACATACAAGATTCTGAGGGGGATTGACAGGAATAATGCTGAAAGATTGTTTCCCCTGGCTGGAGAGTCTAGAACTAGGGGGCATAGTCTCAGGATAAAGGGCCAGCCATTTAGGACTGAGATGAGGAGAAATTCCTTCACTCAGAGGGTTGTGAATCTTTGGAATTCTCTACCCCAAAGTGCTGTGGATGCTCAGTCGTTGAGTATAATCAAGGCTAAGATAGATAGATTTTTTGGACTCCAGAGGTATGAAGGGATATGGGAATAGGGCAGGAAAGTGGAGTTGAGGTCGAAGATTAGCCATGATCTTATTGAATGGCGGAGCAGGCTCAAAGGGCTGTATGGCCGACTCCTGCTCCTAAATCTTATGTTCTTATGGCCATTATTTTCTTCATTGCCGTTATTTTCCTTAGTTAACTTTGGTGAGTCACCCTCCCTGATTCAATATTAGCTTCCTTGGGATGTCCAGCATGCTAACCTCTTCCTCTGTTGTAAATACTGTCACAAAGTAATTATTCAACATGTCTGTCATTCCCTTATTTTAATTTACAATATCGCTGTTATCAGTTTACAAGGGGCCCACATTGCTCCTGACCACCCTCTCTTTCCTAATATTATTGTAAAAATGTTTTGTGTTGATATTAATATCCCTTGCAAGTTTCTTTTCATACTCCTTTTTGTAGCTCTTACTATCTGTTTTGTCACCTTTTGTTGTTCTATGTATCTCTCTCAGTTGCCAGGATATTTGCTAGGTTTTGCATTTTTGTATGTTTTTTCTCTTAGTTTTATGTTGTCCCTTACCTCTTTAGTCAGCTATGGTAGAGTAGAGCTTTTGCCCCTTAGGGTTATAAACTGGTTCTGTATCACGTTCAATTTTTTTTTGAACACCTCCCATTCAATGGTCCCTCTAATTTTTTGGGGGGGCCGCGTGGCCCCTTTAACAGGCTGTGCAGCCCATTCAAAAATCCATGCATGCATGTTTTTGCATTTTAAAGCCGGTGAGCTGGCTGTGCGGAAGCTCCAGACCGCTGAGCAGCCGCACAGCTTAAACGGAACATTGCTCCCACTGATCTTTTGTCGTTTTACCCATTAACAGATTTGCTCAGTTTACTGTGGACAGTCTCTGTCTCATCGCATTAGAAACATAGGGAGAAAAATTCAGCTGCTTGCGCCTCCCGTTAGCGCCTTAAGAGGGCGCTAATGGGGCGTAAAGCAGCTAACGCCCGGGCGCAGCGCCGCCCACGCCTCCCGAAAAATTCAGCGGGAGGTTAGCGGCGGCGCCAGCTGGTAGCGCCCTGTGGCGCTGCGCCGCCGGCGATGACGTCATCGCCGTGCGCAGCACCCCGCTCGCGCTCCAGCCGCGATCTTCAGTCGCGCCCCCTAATTTACCGCCAGACGCTATGTCCGACGGGTTCAGGGAGGCGTACGTGCGGCCGGGGCGGCGATATTTAAAGGGGAGGTGGCAGGCGGCCATTTTTGTTGCTGGCCGCCTGCCAGCACCTGCCCCCGTTGCTGTCCCCGGCCCCCGTGAAGCCCCCCCACCGTGAAGTGCCGGCTGCGCTCCAAGAGCCCGGCACTTCTCTTGAGTGCCGGGCTCTTTTGCCGGCACTCCCGATCCCTGGGGGCCCAGCTGGGCCCCGGTTCGCGCTGCGCAGGGTCCCTCCCCTTTAAGAAGGGGAGGAAGGCCTGCAATACCGCGGCGCGACGTGCCGCAGCGCATGGCACTGCGGCACGTAGCGCCAGGATATTCCCTCGCAGCGCCCCAAGAGGGATGCGGGGTGCTTCCAGTGGCGCCCCGCTTCCCTCTTGGGGCGCAACCACTGAAGTTCCGGCGCGGGGCCGCTAATTTTTTCGGGGCGCTAAAAGTCGCGCCCCGGCGAGGTTAGCGCCCCAAATGGGGCGCGACTCAATTTTTACCCCATAGAAACTAGGAGCAGGAGTAGGCCATTCGGCCCGTCGAGCCTGCTCCACCATTCAATACGATCATGGCTGATCATCCAAATCCAGTACCCTGTCCCTGCTTTCTCACACAGAATCCCCATCGAGCCTGCACCGACACATATCCCACCCTATCCCCGTAACCCCACGCATTTAATTCCCCCTAACATATCCCATCCTATCCCCGTAACCCCACATATTTAATCCCCCCCTAACACTAAGGATCAATTTATCATAGCCAAATCAACCTAACCCGCACATTTTTGGACTGTGGGAGGAAACCGGAGCACCCGGAGGAAACCCACGCAGACACGGGGAGAATGTGCAAACTCCACACAGACAGTCACCCGAGGCCAGATTCGAACCTGAGTCCCTGGCGCTGTGAGGTACCAGTGCTAACCACTATGCCACCGTGTTGCCATTGAAGTCAGCCGTACCTAAATCTAGAATCTTAGTAGCTGTTTCATGTTTCTCCCTTTCAAACACTATGCTGAGCCCAATCAAATTATGATCGCTATTACGTAAATGTTCACATACCTTTAGATTTAGGCTGTTAACTAAATCTGGCTCATTACTCATTACTAAATCTAATATGGCCTGCCCTTTTGTTGGTTCCAGGACATATTGTTGCAGAAAACTATCCTGAACACACTCAAGAAATTCACTACCTTTCTGACATGAGCTGGTCTGCTTAACCCAATCTATATGAAAGTTAAAATTGCCCATTAAAACCACTCTGCCTTTGCTACATGCTTATCAAATCTCTACATTTATACATTCTACCACTTCACAGCTGCTACCAGGGGGCCTATACACAACTCCCACTGCAGTCTTAAATGCTTTTCTATTGCTTAATTCTACCGATAAAGTCTCCACTGCCTGCTTACCTCTCGTTATATCCTCTCTTATCATTGAAGTGATTTCATCCTCACTCACTAAGGCTACACCTCCCCCTCTACAATTTTCCCTATATTTCCTGTAGACCTTATAAACTTGTATATTTAGTTCCCAGTCCTGAGTGTCTTGTAGCCATGTCTCAGTAATGGATACCATGTCATACCCTCCAAGTTGAATTTGTGGCTGCAATTCATTCAGTTTGTTCCTTATACTCTGTGCATTTGTATAAAGAATGCTTATGTGGGCCACACACCCTAACCTATCCTAAGTGTGAAGACAGAACTTCGTCTTCACAAGAACTGTGCAGTTGTTACTGCTACCAATGCTGTCATGGACAGATGCATCTGTGACAGGTAGATCAGGTAGATTTGTGAGGACGAGGTCAAGTATGTTCTTCCCTCATGTTGGTTCTCTCACCACCTGCCGCAGGCCCAGTATGGCAGCAATGCCGTTCAGGACTCGGCCAGCTCAGTCAGTACTGTTGCTACCGAGCCACTCTTGGTGATGGACATTGAAGTCCCCTACCCAGATTACAGTCTGTGCCCTTGCTGCCCTCGGTGCTTCTTCCAAGTGGTGTACAACAGGGAGGAGTACTAATTCATCAGCTGAGGGAGGGCGGTAGGTGGTAATCAGCAGGAGGTTTCCTTGCCCAGGCTTGACCAGAAGCCATGAGCCTTCATGCGGTCCAAAGTCAATGTTGAGGACTCCCAGGGCCACTCGCTCCCAACTGTATACCACTGTACCGCCGCCTCTGGTGGGTCTGTCCTGCCGGTGGGACAGGACATACCCAGGGATGGTGATGGAGGAGTCTGGGACATTGGCTGAAAGGATGATTCTGTCAGTATGGCCATGTCAGGCCGTTACTTGACTAGTCTGTGGGACAGCTCTCCCAATTTTGGCACAAGTCCTCAGATGTTGGTGAGGAGGACTTTGCAGGGTCAACTGGGCTGGCTGTGCCGTTTTCATGTCCAAAGCTAATGCCCAGGTCAATGCCAGGTGGTCCATCCGGTTTTATTCTTCTGATTGCTTTTCGTAGCGTTTTTTTTACAACTGAGTGGCTTGCTAGGCCATTTCGAGTTAAGAGTCAATCACATTGCTGTGGGTCTGGAGTCACATATAGTCCAGACCAGGTAAGGACAGCAGATTTCCTTCCCGAAAGAACATTAGTGAACCAGATGGGTTTTTACAACTATCTGATAGTTCCATGGTCACCATTACTGATACAAGCTTTTTATTCCAGATTTAGCACAGCGGACTGCTGTAGAATGAAGGCATCATGACTGCTGCAGGATATCGGGCACTGACCTGCATGATTCGCTGAGTATGGTCGCACATCAGCTGGATGCTGAGGGAGTGGAATTCCTTTTGGTTGCGCTACATCTCAGAGTTGACATGCAGCGCCTGCAAAGCGACGTGCACCATGGGGAAGCCTCCAATCCTCACAAAGCTGTGTGCTCGCTTCCCCTGCTGCTTTCTAACAAGAGAGAATGAAATGTAGTCAGCTCGCTTGGAATACAGAGCCTCAGTGACCTCCCTTATGCAACAGTGAACGGCAAACTGCGAGATGTTGAAAATATCTCCAGCTCCAGCCTGGAAGGAGCCCAACATATAAAAGTTCATGGCCACAGTCACCTTCACAACCACTGGCCATGTGGTCCCCGCCCTGTTTTGAGGTTGCAGTTGTGGCTGCAGCAGGTGGCAGATTTCAGTGACAACCTCCTATTGAAGTGCAGACTCAAACGGCTGGATTTTGATACTGGGGCGGGTTGGGGTCGTGTTATCCACCCGACTGCATTTGGATGTGGGAGATTGATGCAATTTTCACCTACTTGGGCAATTGAGTTCCAGCATGTGGGAACCCATGACCCAATTAGTGTTTTCAGTCTGAAAGTCGCCTCTGATGATGTCATCATTGCTGCTGCATTGAAGGTCTTCAAACACTGCCTGGCCTTTGCTGTGAGAGGACCTGGATGCAAAATGAGCAGCAGCCCTAAGTCTGCTCCCAGATATTTTTACACCACCACTCCCAGATATGTCTCCTCCACATAGCCATCCATATATGCATCTCCATAGCCAGCCAGCCCCAAATGTGCTCCCGCCAGGTTTCACAATCGTGGTTCAGAACAGGCGTGCTTCACATAGAACAAGGGTTAAAATCACAAAGGCCTTTCAAAATGGCATTATAGAGGCAATTTAGTGCTTGTTAAGGGCCTTAACAGCCTATCCCGCCTCTTAGAGGCAGGACGGAGTCGGGACCAGCAGACACGATTTAATGAAAATTGCGTGGAGGCGGGATGGAGGCGGGCTTGTGCCCGCCCGCAAATTTTCGCAATTTTAACCCCCCACATGCCTCCAAACCCACCTCCATGGGTCAATGAAAATCCAGCCCATAGTGCCCAAAAAACCGGCGCTACAGATCTGAATTTGGCGCCCTGTGTCCAAGAATGAGAGAATTATCAGTTACAAAAGATTTATAATTCATACACTGTCATGCTCCTCTGCTTTCCTACTCTCCTGTTTCCAGGTTTGAATATGCTACCCTCTGTGCCTCTCCACATTCTGTGAAGGGCCCGTTGAGGCACCTGTCACTGCTTTCTTACTAGCAGTAACTGCAACTGCCCCATCATCTTTTATCGCCAACCTTTCCGCTCAGCACACCTTTTGGGGGCTAATCTCACCAACTTCTTTCTTGTCCCGATCACCCCACTAATCACTTCCCCTTTGGACTCTACCAATGGATCAACAATCACCACATCCCTCCGCATTTTCCTCCGGAATTCCCATTCACACGTGAACAAGGTCCTTGTCATAGAAACATAGAAACATAGAAAATAGGTACAGGAGTAGACCATTCGGTCCTTCGAGCCTGCACCGCCATTCAATGCGTTCATGGCTGAACATGCTACCTCAGTACCCCATTCCTGCTTTCTCGCCATACCCCTTGATCCCCTTAGTTGTGAGTGTTATATCTAACTCCCTTTTGAATATATTTAGCGAACTGGCCTCAACAACCTTCTGTGGAAGAGAATTCCATAGATTCACCACTCTCTGGGTGAAGAAGTTCCTCCTCAGCTCAGTCCTAAATGGCTTCCCCTCAATCCTTAGACTGTGACCCCTGGTTCTAGTTTTCCCTACCATTGGGAACATTCTGCCCGCATCTAATTTGTCTAAACCAGTCAGGATTTTAAATGTCTCTATAAGATCCCCCCTCATTCTTCTGAACTCCAGAGGATACAAGTTCAGTTGACCCAATCTTTCTTGATATGTCAGTCCGGCCATCCCAGGAATCAATCTAGTGAACCTTCGCTGCACTCCCTCAATAGCAAGAATGTCCTTCCTTAAGTTAGGAGACCAAAACTGCGCACAATACTCCAGGTGTGTCATCCATAACCTTATTGTGGATGATTGTGTTGATATCAAGGCTTTGACGGAAACTTGGCTCAAGGGTGGCGACACCTTGACCCTTATTGAAATCTCCCCGTCTGGCCATACTTTGCACCATCTGTCCCTCCCAAACAATCACAATGGCGGTGTGGCGATAATAACCAATTCACACCTTGGTTTCTCTGCTCTACTCTTCTGGTACTTTCTCCTCCTGCGAGCACCTCATCTTATTCCACCCGTCGTGCCTTTCCTTTAAAATCCTCATTCTCTATCACCACCCCCACAAGACCCACCCCAAGTTACTCACTGACTTATCCTCCCTCAGCCTCTGCACAGATTGTCTTCTCATCCTCAATGATTTCAATCTCCATCTCAACTCACCTTGCCCTCTCTCCTTTGATTTCACTGTTCTCCTGTCCTCCGTTAACATCTTCCTCCATAAAAACACTGCTGATATATTCACAGCCACCCCCTCGTTCTTGCCATCTGATGTAGCCTCTCTAATTATATTGTCTTGATCCCTGCACCGTTACCTGTGGAGTCCCCCAAGTGTTGTTCCACAAGGATCGGTGCTGGGACCACTGTTGTTCACCATTTACATAAATGATTTAGGCTCGGGAATTGGAAGTACAATTTCAAAACTTGGGGATGACACCAAATTGAGGGTATAGTTAATACAGATGATAACTACGATGAAATAAAGGAAGATATTAATAAACTTGCAGAATGGTGTGTAATTGGCATATGAACTTCAATATAGATAATTGTGAGGTGGTACATTTTGGTAGTAAGAATAAGGAGGCCACATACTCCTTGGAAAATAAGGTCCCGATCTTATCTCCGAGGTGCGTTCTGTGCGGGGGGAGGGGGGGTAAAGTTGGGAACAGGAACAACAGGATATCTTTAAATTTTTGTCTGTAGGTTTCCCGCCCATAGCCAGCTAGATTGACAGGCTGGCTGCTTGTTGGATGGGAAAACAAGGATGCAGCCGAACTGAGAGCAGGTAGGCCTAGTGGTGGGGTGGGAGAGTTAATGGGGGAGGGGACGATTGTGGTCGGGGGAGGTCCAATCGCGGTGGGGAAGCAGATGGTGGCCAGGGGGTGTCCGATTGCACGGGCGGGGTGGGGGGTGGGGCAGATGGTGGTCGGGGGGTGTGTCCGATTGCAAAGGGAGGAAGATGGTGGCCGGAGGGGTCCTATTGCGGGGACAGGGGGGCAGAAGGTGGTTGGAGGGGAAGTCCAATCACGGGGGGGGTGGTGGGGGCGGTGCAGATGGTGGTCGGTGGGAGGGTGGTCCGATCGCGGGGTACACGCAGATGGTGGTTGGGGGGAGGTCCAATCGTGGGTGGGGGTGAGCAGTTGGTGGTCGGGCGTGGTGGGGGCAGATGGTGGTCGGGCAGGGTGGGGGCAGATGGTGGTCGGGCAGGGTGGGGGCAGATGGTGGTCGGGGTGAGCAGTTGGTGGTCGTGCGTGGTGGGGGCAGATGGTGGTCGGGCAGGGTGGGGGCAGATGGTGGTCGGGGTGAGCAGTTGGTGGTCGGGCGGGGTGGGGGCAGATGGTGGTCAGGGTGAGCAGTTGGTGGTCGGGCGGGGTGGGGGCAGATGGTGGTCGGGGGGGTGGGAGCAGATGGTGGTCGGGGTGAGCAGTTGGTGGTCGTGCGTGGTGGGGGCAGATGGTGGTCGGGCAGGGTGGGGGCAGATGGTGGTCGGGGTGAGCAGTTGGTGGTCGGGCGGGGTGGGGGCAGATGGTGGTCGGGGTGAGCAGTTGGTGGTCGGGCGGGGTGGGGGCAGATGGTGGTCGGGGTGAGCAGTTGGTGGTCGGGGGGGTGGGAGCAGATGGTGGTCGGGGTGAGCAGATGGTGGTCGGGCGAGGTGGGGGCAGATGGTGGTCGGGGGTGGGGTGGGAGCAGATGGTGGTTGGGCGTGGTGGGGGCAGATGGTGGTCGGGGTGAGCAGTTGGTGGTCGGGCGGGGTGGGGGCAGATGGTGGTCGGGGTGAGCAGTTGGTGGTCGGGCAGGGTGGGGGCAGATGGTGGTCGGGGTGAGCAGTTGGTGGTCGGGCGGGGTTGGGGCAGATGGTGGTCGGGGTGAGCAGTTGGTGGTCGGGCGGGGTGGGGGCAGATGGTGGTCGGGGGGGTTGGAGCAGATGATGGTCGGGGGGCTGGGGGCAGATGGTGGTCAGGGGCGTCTAATCACCTGTGTGGGGGGGGGGGGAAGCAGACTTATTGCAGAGGCAGGGCTCTACAGGGAAGCGTATTGGGGGAGAAATTCATTATAGTCCAGGATCGGGCGCTAACTTTTAAAAAGTTTGGGGTAGAAATTCGGTATCGCCCCGTTTGGGGCGCAATTATCGGCCGGGCGCAAAGATTAGCGCCTGGCATTAATTATCGCCTCCGACTGCAAACTTGGCTTCTATCACCCCTGGAGGTGATTGGAGCGCTAAATCAGGTGCTACACACCTCTCTTAAGGCACTAACGCCAAGGAGCGAGGCGCTACCTCAGAGCGCTGGTGAAGCTCGTGATGTCAGTCAGCAATGGAACACAGACACACTGGCGCCGGCCAGTTCTTAAAGGGGTGGGTAGATCTTGCTCTTCATCCACAACCTGCTCTTGGCAGCCTTGAATCTCGGACTGGAGAAACCTGTACATCAAATCTGCTGGAAAGAACAATGGAGAGTCCCAGGGAAAGAGCTCAGAGTGCAGCCCCCATAGTCTCTTCTAAATCGATACAAGGAAGGTCAAATCAAAATGAAACTGCAAAGTACTGCACAGTACCCAAAACTCCTTCACACAGCATTGAATCTCTCCAGAAGTCTCTCTCTCTCTCTCAGAATGCGTGGTGCAAAAATGTCGCCGACAAAAAAAGGCAGGAAGCAGTCGCCTTTAAATAGCGCTCCCCCAGTCCCTTCCCGACTGCAAAACGTTCCCCTCAACCTGTCGTTGCTAGCGGCAGGCAGAAAGGCAGGGGGCGCCACTCAATATCTGGTCGGGGGCGCTACCGGGGCGTTGCACGCTCGACTGATGTCACGATCTGCGGGCACAGGAGATCGTGGCGGTAGTGTTTAGCGCCGGTGCAAAATGTCTGGTCAATTTCGCGAGTGGCACGAACATCGCCGCGCCCGGGCGCTAGTTGCTTTGCGCCCCATTAAAACGGGAGGCGCAAGGCAACCGAACTTTTCCCCCTAATTAGAGTTTTAGCTCCAGGCACTAATGATTCAGAGTGCATGCTAAATTAAGTGTTTGCGCTCAAAGGACCAGAGCGCTACATCAGGCACTAATGACCTAGCTCAGTTGCGTTAGACTCAAAGCGCTAAGCAATTTCAGGTGCAGTCTAATCGCGAGTCATCATTGCCACAGGCTCTTTCCAGTTCTTAAGGGGGAGGTTCAATCCTGCTGCAGAACCTCATTCTCAGCATAACAACAGAAAACGCTGGAAAAACTCAGCAGGCCAGGCAACATCCGTGGAGAGAGAAAGAGAGTTAACGTTTCAGGTCGAAACCCTTCGTCGGAACTTCTCAGCATTGCTGGTTCTGCAGCTGTCTCAGCAAGCAGCAGAAGGCCAAGGAGAAGGAACCGGACCCCTGAAGGAGGTGTCATTATCGGAGATCCACGGCCCAGGGAGAGAACTCACAGATTCTGCGACCAGGCATTGGAGGCCTTGGTCCTCGCTGTGGAGAGATGGAGGGCGGTGCTGTACCCGGCAAGTGGCAGGAGGACCTCGCTGCAAGTCTTCCGTGCCATGTGGAGGGAGGTAGTCCAGCAGGTCTCGGGCAACACTGTGGTCCCCAGGACCCACACACAGTGCAGGAAGAAATTTAACAACCTCACTCGGTTGTTGTTGCATGTGGGAGCTGGCGGACACCACTGAGGTCCACAGCGACCACATCTGCAGCAAATGTTGGTTGCTCGAGGAACTTCGGCTCAGAGTTGATGAGCTGGAGTCCGAGCTTCGGACACTGCGACACATTAGGGTTGGGGAGCGTTACCTGGACACAAAGTTCCAGGAGGCAGTCACACCCACTAGAGTAATTACTTCCAATTTGGCCCATGGTCAGGGACAGGAGGATGTGACTACAAGCGAGGCAGGTATTGGGATCCAGGAGGCAGTGATGGCGGAGCCTTAGCCCTAGGCCTTGTCTAACAGGTACGAGATTCTTGCTCCCTGTGTGGACGAGGGCAGGTACTGCAGAGAGGATGAGCAATCTGACCACAGCACCGTGGTACAGGGAGCCATTCAAGTGGGGGGAGTAAAAAGAAATGTTGCAGTGATAGGGGACAGTAGAGTTAGGGGGATAGATATTGTTCTCTGCAGCCGAGAGCATGAGTCCCGAAGGCTGTGTTGCCTGCCTGGTGCCAGAGTTAAGGACATCTCCTCTGGGCTGGAGAGGAAGTTGGGGGGAAAAATTCAGTTGGTTGCGCCTCCCGTTAGCGCCTTAAGAGGGCGCTAATGGGGCGCAAAACAACTAGCGCCCGGGCACGGCGATGTTTGCGCCGCTCGCGAAATTAACTAGACATTTTGCGGCGGCGCTAAACACTACCGCCACGATGTCCTGCGCCAGCAGATCGTGACGTCAGTCGAGTGTGCAACGCCCCGGTAGCGCCCCGGAGCGGATATTGAGTGGCTCCCCCTGCCTTACCGCCTGCCGCTAGCAACGACTGGTTGAGGGGAGCGTTTTGCAGTCAGGAAGGGACTGGGGGAGCGCTATTTAAAGGCGACCGCTTCCTGCCTTTTTTTGTTGGTGACATTTTTGAACCACGCATTCTGAGAGAGAGAGAGAGAGACTTCTGGAGAGATTTAACGCTGTGTGAAGGAGTTTTGGGTACTGAGCAGCACTTTGCAGGTTCATTTTGATTTGCCCTTCCTTGTATCGATTTAGAAGAGACTGTGGGGGTTGCACTCTGAGCTCTTTCCCTGGCCCTCTCCATTGTTCTTTCCAGCAGATTTGATGTACAGGTCTCTCCAGGCCGAGATTCAAGGCTGCAATGAGCAGGATGTGGATGGAAAGCAAGATCTACCCACCCCTTTAAGAACTGGCCAGCGCTATTGTGTCTCTGTTCCGTTGCTGACTGACATCACATGAGCTTCGCCAGTGCTCTGAGTTAGAGCCTCGCTCCTCGGCCTTTGCGCCTTAAGACAGATGTGTAGCGCCTGATTTAGCGCTCCAATCACCTCCAGGGGCGATAAAAGTCAAGTTTGCAGTCGGAGGCGATAATTAGCGGCAGGAGCTAATCTGTGTGCCCGGACATTAATTGTGCCCCAAATGGGGCGATACTGAATTTTTCCCCCTTGGAGTGGGAGGGGGAAGATCCAGTTGTTATGGTCATCATAGGTATCAATGACATAGGTAGGACAAAGAAAGAGGTTCTGCTGATGGAGTATGAGCAGCTAGGGGCTAAATTAAAAAGCAAAACCACAAAGGTAATAATCTCTGGATTACTACCTGAGCCATGAGCGAATTTGCATAGGGTAAATAAGATCAGAGAAATGAACGAGTGGCTCAAAGACTGGTGTGGGAGAAATGTGTTTTGATTTGTTGGGCACTGGCACCAGTCCTCCTCCCTCCTTCCCACAGGTCCTCTCTGCCTGGGTTTCATAGACTGCAGTGTGGTCCTCCCGACCCCGCTGCTGGTCCACGCTGCGCCACTCCTGGGTCTCGACCTCGCTCCTGGGCCTCGTCCTCGCTCCTGGGCCTCGACCTCGCTGCTGGGCTTGTCCTCGCTCCTGGGCCTCGTCCTTGCTCCTGCGTCCCGTCCTCACTCCTGGGCCCCGTCCCCACTCCTGGGCCCCGTCCTCACTCCTGTTCCTCAACCTCGCTGCTGGGCTCGTCTTCGCTCCTGGGCCCCGTCCTCACTCCTGGGCCCCGTCCTCACTCCTGAGCCCCGTCCTCACTCCTGTTCCTCGACCTCGCTGCTGGGCTCGTCCTCGCTCCTGGGCCTCGTCCTCGCTCCTGGGCCCCGTCCTCACTCCTGGGCCCCGTCCTCACTCCTGGGCCTCGACCTCGCTCCTGGGCCTCGACCTCGCTCCTGGGCCTCGACCTCGCTCCTGGGCCTCGACCTCGCTCCTGGGCCCCGTCCTCGCTCCAGGGACCGTCCTCGCTCCTGGGTCCCGTCCTCGCTCCTGGGCCCCGTCCTCGCTCCTGGGTCCCGTCCTCGCTCCTGGGCCTCGTCCTCGCTCCTGGGCCTCGTCCTCGCTTCTGGGTCCCGACCTCGCTCCTGGGCCTCGACCTCAACTCCATCCCGCAGCATGCTACCCACCACCACCTCAGCACAACCCCAGCCCGGCATGAGGTTGAAAAGGCCATCCAACAACTGAAGAACAACAAGGCCTCAGGAGCAGATGGAATCCCCGCCAAGGCACTAAAACATGGCGGAGAAGCACTATTGGTGCGAATACATGAACTCATTTCTCTTATTTGGAAGGAGGAGAGCATGCCAGGGGATCTCAGAGATGCCATAATCGTGACCATCTTCAAGAAAGGTGACAAGTCCGATTGCGGTAATTACAGAGGAGTCTCCCTGCTGTCTGCCACAGGGAAAGTCATCGCAAGAATCCTCCTCAATCACCTTCTCCCAGTGGCTGAAGAGCATCTCCCAGAGTTGCAATGCGGATTTCGCCCACTAAGGGGCATAATGGACACGATCTTCACCGCGCGTCAACTACAAGAGAAATGCAGGGAACAGCACCAACTGCCGTACATGGCCTTCTTTGACCTCACAAAGGCTTTCGACACCGTCAACCGTGAGGGATTATGGAGTGTCCTCCGCAAATTCGGCTGCCCTCAAATGTTTGTCACCATCCTCTGCCTGCTTCATGACGACATGCAAGCCGTGATCCTCACCAATGGATCCACCACAGAACCAATTCATGTACAGACTGGGGTCAAGCAAGGCTATTTCATCGCATCAATGCTTTTCTCGATCTTCCTGGCTGCAATGCTCCATCTCACCCTCAGTAAGCTCCCCGCTGGAGTGGAGCTAATCTACAGAACAAACGGGAAACTGTTCAAACTCCGTCGCTTCCAGTCCAGATCCAAGGTCGTCCCATCCTCTGTCATCGAATTACAGTATGCAGACAATGCTTACACCTGCGCACACTCTGAGGCCGAACTCCAAACCATCGTCAACACCTTCACTGAAGCGTACGAGAGCATGGGCCTTACACTAAACATCCGCAAGACAAAGGTCCTCTACCAACCTGCCCCCGCCACACAGTACTGCTCCCCGATTATTGTAAGGGATTCTCTCCTGACCCTGCGTGTCTCGTAGCCTGTGAGATTCACGCGGCTCTGTGCAGCCTGTATGTCAGTGCGGGTCTAGGCCTGGTCTCCAGCCAGTCTGGGAACACTAGACACCCCTGTGAGTGGTTCGAATCACTCTCCCTTACGGTTCTAGACACTGGACTTAGATGCGAGAGCAGTAATGGAGATAAAACTCATGTAGACTTGGTTTGAACGGTACGAAATGGAAAATCTTTATTGCATGATACTTAAAATTATGAAATACATGTCATATGCACAGATTAATGACAGTACAATCTTACAAACAGTTATAATCACTCTTAGGGAAACGAGGAACGAACGGCACAACGTAAATAGGGCACACATTACAAATATCCTTAATCTTTAACCCTCCCCTATCAATAGCTATCCTAAACTAGCTGCGTAGGATCCCGAGACTCATGCTCACCACTCGTAATAACTCGGAGAAATCCCGAATAGCTGATCGGATGTTTTTCACCGCAGCACCCACGTGTTGGTCAGGAGATCTCCTGGTCCCACTTGTTTACTGCTTTTGCTGCTCGGTCAGTCGGCTGGACCGTCCGCTGTAGTGAAGACCTCTGTTGGTTGGATACAAGGTATGGTGGAGCACCGTTGTCAATATCGCTGATACGATGTGTTTGCACAGTCCAGTTATCATCGATGCAATATGTCTTGTTAAAGAAGAAAACTTCCTGTCGAGAAGACTTGGCTGATCGACCTACAGGCGCGGTCGGGATCTACTGACCGTGGCGATGGATAAGGTCCTCTTCTCTTCTCCTCTCATCTCATCTCATCTCATCTCATCCCGGGCCTTCGGTTCCGCTGCCAGCTACCAACATAGGTCTTTGCAACAGTCTTTTACACAGGAGCAGCCACGATGATAACAGCAACAAGCGGCAAGAGTCAAGAACACGAGGCAAGAGCAAGAGCAAGAGGCCAGAGCGCGAATGGACGGTTTGGGGCCTGCAATTATAGTGCACAGTTCTTCCGTTTCCCGCCCAACTACAATGTCCATTCTTTTGTTTACGGTTTGGCGCCCAAAATGTCCTGTATGGGTGATCTCCGTCCTTAATGGGTTTCGGGGCTACTCATGAATGTTTGAGTACCTGCTAATATTTCTCCCATTGTTAAATCGGTCGGTGTTCCCCCTGGAGGGGTTTGGGGCTTCCAAGTGTCCTGTATAACTACCTGCTAACGGCTCTCTCATCGTAGAGCCGTTGGGAGTTTACATATTAATGTCCTTTGGATGGGCCCTTGATGGCTTTCCTTTGTACCTGGGAGACCGATCCCAGTATCGATGTTTATACTGTTAAACCCATAATGTCCTGTGTATTGTCTTCACTGTGCTGAATCGTTATCGATCCTGCAAAAATGTTTATTGGAACGCCATCTTGTCTGCCTGCTGAAAAGTCTAGAATGTTCTGTCACGAGGTGCGGCGGCCATTTTACAGGCTGCTTGTGTCCAATTTAAACCTGACAGCATTCCGCTGAAATAAAAGCTGTTTTGAACGAAACTTTGTGTTTTCTCCTCATTAAAATGAAATCGCGATAATTGCGAATTCTACAGTCCCTCCTGTTGATGCGAATAACTCCGCTTATCGTATCAAAAATCTCAGTGGTGAGCAATCTTATCTCGATTTCACTCCGAATCCAGTAAATTAATCCCATAAATTTTAACTTCACTAGGGTCTCTGTGTCGTCCTCATTTCCCAAGAAAAATCACACTTTATATCACCATAGGCATCATTTGCCCTTAAACTTACACCACTTGTTTTCCTTCCCGGCGTAACCAGGCCGATACCTCATGCATCACCTGTATATTTGTCTTTTATTCAAGGGAAGGAAAAACAAAACCCAAAAACCAAACAATCAACACCATCACCAAAATAAACAAATCCCGACTCTTAAACATGTCGAGTTTCCAACGTATTTACAATGAGTACAAACTTCCGCGGCGCACGTGGCGAGCGGGAGTGACGCCATTTTCCCATTACACTGCGCTCTCATCGTGCACGCGCACGTAACGTTCTCGCCACTCTCCCGTGTTCTCATGCTTGGTGAGGCGCTTGTCTCTTTTACAATGTATGAACAAAAGGTATACTACAATAAACACTTGACAGACGACTAAAATGTGGGAGGCTATTCTGACCCATGAGGGCACTTCAATATTCGTGAACAGATTCCACCACGGTGGAACCACTATGTCCAAAATGTCTGTACCTATCTCGACGGTTTTCTGTTCTAATGTATAGAAATGCTTTTGTGACACCGCGACGGCTTTCAGAAGTTTGGTTAAATGCTCAGGGAGAGGGGGAATGAGGTACCCAAAATGCGCGACAAATCGCTGCAAGTCGGTGAAATTCTCTTTTACTGTGAGATGAACAGTGGATGGTTCAGGGATTGGGATAATTCGCTGTTGTGCTACTTGAACTTCAGCCCTGGGTTTAAAACAGAAACTGCTGTCACTCACCGGACACCGGCTACGGTTTCCATGCTGGTAGTGTTGCGCTGCAGTGGTAACACAATATGTTCCACCCCCGATGTATGCTACCTGCGGAGGCACATGATCTTGTGCCATTGCCTCCATGGTGCAATTCATGGACTTGGCGCCAGCCGTTCTGAACCCGCACTGTGGTGTTAAAAAGGCATTCAAGTGCTGGGGGCACAGTATTATGTGTGCTCCCCTGCCACGACAACCAGAGAGATCTGTACCTGTCATCGTTTGCTCCCAGCGGATGACGTAAGGTGGAACTGCTGCATAACGAATGTGGGCTCCCCCCTGAATGACACCAATGTTCTCTACCCGATACACCGGGGCGGGCTTTGCTGTGTTGCCCAAAACCGGCATGCGTAATACTATTCCCATAATAGTATGGTTTGAACGTCCGCAGTCCACGGGGACTGGGTAAGCTTCTGAAGCTAGCCTGAGCTGGCACGGACTTAATGCGTTCTGAAAAGGGTGGAGCGCCCGCAGGTGTTTGTTACTTATCCAGGACGGGACCAAACCTTGTTTTAAATCCTCCAAATTACTGCGGCCCTCGCCCAGTAACCACGCCCCGTAAAGCACGCACACCTCGTTCTGCGCAGCTTGATCGGATGCATTCCGATCTTCCCTGATCAGGGCATTTACCGTACGCGCATGTTTCTCCAGCTCTGCTATAATTTCCTTTAAGTGTAGTGTCATGGCTTGGTCCTCGTGCAGACCTGACCCTACCACTTTATTCTCGTCTGTAAGAATATCCTTTAACTGTGTTTTTAAACCATTAATCTGGGTCTGCAGCTCCACACTGTCTAGAGCGTTGACCACAGATGTCCCTGTATTAAAGGCAGTGAACGCATCGTTCACCAAACCCCTTCTTTGCCTCCCTACTTGGTCCAAAACTTCCTGCGGTGCGGTGTATAAACTTGTCTTATCAATTTCTGCAAAATCAAACTCGTAAAATTGCCTGAACATCTTGGTCAACAGGACCTGGTACAACTGTTCCGTCTTTTTGGGGCACCACTCTGGTAACCGTACCTCAGTGAGATTTAAAATCACCGAGGCCACCGCGTAATGTACCCCCTGAAATAGTATCTGGTCTGTGGGGACCAGTACCAAACCGTTCCCGGGTCCCTTACTAGTTTTAGGGCACCCTTCTTCCTCAGTTAGAACTACCGGGATCGTGGGCGGGGCTTTGCGTGGGCGCGTAATGAGCTCAGTGGCATTTACTGGGATCGGAGAGTATGGGGCTCCGCACCCCCTGGTGCTCGCATCCCACCTCATCCCCTGTCCGTTATCCTGCCACTGATTAATAAAGAATATGGAGATGCCTTTGGGGCAAACGTACTTTGACCCCCACATACAAACATAAATTCCCTCATCCGGTTCCCACCATTTGTCCCAACAGACTTTCACTTGTCCGTCTGTCCCCGTAATTGTCCGATGGGTATTATTACCCAGTCGCTCCCACTCAACCGAAGAGTTCCTCATAGTTTTGCTCAGCTTTCGCAGCCACCACCATCGGCTCAATGGGACATTCCCACTGCAGGTCAAACAAATCCGTTTGCCGACGGTGACGCTGATCCTGGGTGCGATGATCCGTACTTTGGGGCACATTAAAGAAGTCTCTTTATAGGCGAACCCCGATGTGCTGGAATACTCCGTTGAGTTCGTTCCCAGCCATCCTGGCCACCTTCCCTTGTGGAAATAGGTGCTGGTCCCTTCTGCCTTCCGTCTCCCGGTCCCATCCACCGCGATGGGGGCCGTGTCCCCGGAACATCCAAACACCACGACATCCTTGGTGAGGCCCCGATAGGCCAATCCACATCCGATTGCCACGAGCAAAACTAGAAGTCGTTCCATCCTTCCTTGGTTCCTGTGATCAGATAGAATGAGGTAGCCAGCCTCGCAAAAAGTCTCTGGCTTTTGTGAAGGGTGAGCGGGTCCCCTGACCTCGCCTCACGTAAACTTCAACGTTTGCTAAATAGACTTCCTCTAAACCTAGCCTTAAAACTCCCATCATTTTGTCGTTATCTGTTAAAAACACTACAAACTTAACCTTATTAAAACTACTTAAAACCTTAAACTAAAACTTAAAACCTTAAACTAATAACTTTACAATGCCGCCCGTTCTCAGGGCGGCCCCTTTAAATCCTGAGAAGGCTGCTGCGAGCTCTTCCCGACGGTGGGAGGGCACTGACCCTTCCCTCTGATCTGCCGCAGCCTGTTGCTGCGCTGACCCTTTCCTCTGATCTGCCGCAGCCTGTTACTGCTTCGATGTGGCCTGTCTCTACCCGGGTTATCTTAACCTGAAACTTACGCCCTGGGGCAGCCTGTGGACCTGACCACATCTTCCTGGGCTGGGGTACTCTGCTTGACCTACGGGGAATTGCTATGGGCGGGGGCTCCGTGACGGACGGACCGGGTTCCGAGACCTCCAACGGGATGACCTGGGGTTCCATCACAGTCGCCAGCTCCGCCTCCGCTGACTCCGCCTCCCTAACCTCGGGGCTGGCATTTCGTGGCTCCGCCCTGCTCGGCCCAGCAGGCGGCCCTTCACTCGTGATCTCTGCCTCCCCTGAGGACTGGACGTTCAAAGCGGGCGGCCACCCCTCTGGGAACCACATTGGTACTCCCTGTGCTCCTATGGCGGCTGGCCCTGCCTCCTCTAGCTCCTCCCTCCTGTTGTCGGGACCTGCAGCTTGTGTGTCCACCCCGTATGGATCTCTACCTAGCGGCCCCAATCCTCCCAGACCGTTCCTCAGGAACCACCCGTCATCATCACTATGCTCATCTGCACTATCCTCATCTGACCAGGGTACCCTGGGGTCCTCGTCATCTAACCCCCAACTCCAGAAAAACGCTGCATGATCGTCCGGGATGTCCCTTCCCCTGATGCAAGCTGCTACGCCTGCCTGTGTGCCTTGTGGTCCTACCTGGGGCTGTGTTTTCCCATTGGCGGGATTTACCCCTGTAGTTTTCCCCTGCGCACCTGGCTGGTACAGTTTGCATTGGTTTACATCCTCATACTCCCGGCTTTTGGCTACCCTGTAGGCTGCTTTTATCTCTCTAAGCTGCCCTTCTAGCCTGAGCACGTCTAACTTTCCCATTGCTCGGGCATTCTCCTCCCGCAGGGCCTGCTCTCTAAGCTGCCCTTCCAGCCCATCTATTTTCCCTATTAAGCGGGCGTTCTCCTCCCGCAAGGCCTGCTCTTTTAACCTGGCCTCCTCACCGCAGACCCCCTCCTGTGCGTGTCTTTTAAAAGGACACAGGTAGGCAGGCTGCGTGGGCTCTAGTCATTGGGTACTATTAGACGGTCCTGCGGCACCTACGGGGCCGGTTGCGACCGCCACCTGTCCACGCGCATTCAAAACCATCTTGCGCATGACTCCTAACACTGCTTCGAGGTCGTCGGGGGAGGTGGGTGCCTTTGCTTCCTTAGGCGGGACAGGCGTCTGGGCTCGGACCGCGGGATTTTTATCCTTGGAATCCTTCCAAGGGTTCCTGCAGTGCTTGCGCCAGTGCCCTGTCTTCCCACACCCGTAACAGGCATTACTTGCCTGTGGGGCGCGATTACCCTCCTGAAGCCACTCTCTTTGAGTCGGGGCTGCGGGTCGTACCTCATGTACTCTTCCCTTAAAGGGACGTGTCGTCATACCCCTTATGTTACGGTAACCCAACGTAAGTCGATTCAAGACCGACTCTTCCGTAAGGTTGAGGTCATTGGGATCGAACCAGGCTTTTGCCTGCTCTCTAACGGCTGGTAAACTGTTGGCTATTATGCACCTAAGCCAATGAATTAAAGCGGCGCCTTCCACATCTTCGCGCTCGGGCGCACCTAGACAGCTGCGCTCATATACTGGCCACAGCCTGTCGGCAAAAACCTTCGGGGGTTCTCCCTCCATCTGCACTGTCTGTCCCACTCTAGCAAACGGACCTCCGTTGTTCGCTCCCACTACTTCTAGGACCTCATTTTTCAATTCCTCATAACTTTTATTACCCCTCTTGCTATCGCCTGAGAGACACTGAAGGACCGAGCTATCTAACGAGAACAACAGCATTTTTGCTGTCTCCCCATCATCGCAGCCGTTGATGGCTGCGGCTTGCTCAACTTCCCTAAAATGTACGGAAGGGTCGTCTATCTCGGTCAGCTTCCTTACGTGGTTTATCATAGCCCTCAGCTGATGTGAACTGTGAGGCAACACCAGCTGTCCGAGGAGATCCCCCGGTTCTTCCCCACCGTTTCTGCTTGGGCCCCTTTTAATACCCGTTACTGGATACAACGATCCCTTTTCTACTCCCTTTTCAACGGGCTCTTTTGTTTCTTCCGTTGCTTCCTCCCTAACCCAGGTTTCTGAATAGCTGGGTGGCGCGGAGGGCGCAGTGGCTACTACTTCTTCTGCTTTACTTGGTGGGGAATTTCTAAATCTCTCATTTACTAGCGGCTGGCGCGCCGACGGATTGATAAGGCACACCATGCCGTTCGCATTATTCACGGCCTTTTTGAGGCTCTCTATCTCTTTTTGGCAGGCGCTATGGTCGGCTCCCTGAAACTTATCCTCAAGGGCCAACTTATACGCCGACCTAACCCCCATTAAGCTCTCTTCTTGAGTTCTTATCTGGGCAGCTTGACGGTTACATCTTTCCTTCATCCTACTCTCGTTCAATTTTGCTTCAGTGATCTGGCACTCGAGATACTCTACCCTTGTTTTAAGGTAACTGGAGACTTCCTGGCTTTCCTGGCGTAACTCATGTAAACTCTTAATGAGCGCCTCCCCTCCAGAAACCTTCTCCTCCATTTCCTCCTCTAACTGCTTGATTCGAGCGGTTAGCGCTGTATTGGTCTGGTTTGAAATCTGAACCTGCCTTTTGTAGCACATAAGCCAGACTGCTTTCTCAACTGCCTTTTTATGCTCCTTACTATCCGTCCACCTTTCAGCTGCCTCTAGTGGGCTCTTATCCGCTAACAATTCGCTTATCCACTTTTTCGTTAGATTAACCTTTCCAAATACGTAATCCGCTATCTTTTCCTGCATCACATTTCGTACAGTCATTCCAAAATCTAACACACTACCCTCTCGCTGCCAGTGTCCTGCCGCGGTCGCCATTTTCTGTAAGGGATTCTCTCCTGACCCTGCGTGTCTCGTAGCCTGTGAGATTCACACGGCTCTGTGCAGCCTGTATGTCAGTGCGGGTCTAGGCCTGGTCTCCAGCCAGTCTGGGAACACTAGACACCCCTGTGAGTGGTTCGAATCACTCTCCCTTACGGTTCTAGACACTGGACTTAGATGCGAGAGCAGTAATGGAGATAAAACTCATGTAGACTTGGTTTGAACGGTACGAAATGGAAAATCTTTATTGCATGATACTTAAAATTATGAAATACATGTCATATGCACAGATTAATGACAGTACAATCTTACAAACAGTTATAATCACTCTTAGGGAAACGAGGAACGAACGGCACAACGTAAATAGGGCACACATTACAAATATCCTTAATCTTTAACCCTCCCCTATCAATAGCTATCCTAAACTAGCTGCGTAGGATCCCGAGACTCATGCTCACCACTCGTAATAACTCGGAGAAATCCCGAATAGCTGATCGGATGTTTTTCACCGCAGCACCCACGTGTTGGTCAGGAGATCTCCTGGTCCCACTTGTTTACTGCTTTTGCTGCTCGGTCAGTCGGCTGGACCGTCCGCTGTAGTGAAGACCTCTGTTGGTTGGATACAAGGTATGGTGGAGCACCGTTGTCAATATCGCTGATACGATGTGTTTGCACAGTCCAGTTATCATCGATGCAATATGTCTTGTTAAAGAAGAAAACTTCCTGTCGAGAAGACTTGGCTGATCGACCTACAGGCGCGGTCGGGATCTACTGACCGTGGCGATGGATAAGGTCCTCTTCTCTTCTCCTCTCATCTCATCTCATCTCATCTCATCCCGGGCCTTCGGTTCCGCTGCCAGCTACCAACATAGGTCTTTGCAACAGTCTTTTACACAGGAGCAGCCACGATGATAACAGCAACAAGCGGCAAGAGTCAAGAACACGAGGCAAGAGCAAGAGCAAGAGGCCAGAGCGCGAATGGACGGTTTGGGGCCTGCAATTATAGTGCACAGTTCTTCCGTTTCCCGCCCAACTACAATGTCCATTCTTTTGTTTACGGTTTGGCGCCCAAAATGTCCTGTATGGGTGATCTCCGTCCTTAATGGGTTTCGGGGCTACTCATGAATGTTTGAGTACCTGCTAATATTTCTCCCATTGTTAAATCGGTCGGTGTTCCCCCTGGAGGGGTTTGGGGCTTCCAAGTGTCCTGTATAACTACCTGCTAACGGCTCTCTCATCGTAGAGCCGTTGGGAGTTTACATATTAATGTCCTTTGGATGGGCCCTTGATGGCTTTCCTTTGTACCTGGGAGACCGATCCCAGTATCGATGTTTATACTGTTAAACCCATAATGTCCTGTGTATTGTCTTCACTGTGCTGAATCGTTATCGATCCTGCAAAAATGTTTATTGGAACGCCATCTTGTCTGCCTGCTGAAAAGTCTAGAATGTTCTGTCACGAGGTGCGGCGGCCATTTTACAGGCTGCTTGTGTCCAATTTAAACCTGACAGCATTCCGCTGAAATAAAAGCTGTTTTGAACGAAACTTTGTGTTTTCTCCTCATTAAAATGAAATCGCGATAATTGCGAATTCTACATTATCAAAATCCACGACGAGGCCTTGGACAACGTGGACCACTTTCCATACCTCGGGAGCCTACTGTCAACAAGGGCAGACGTCGATGACGAAGTCCAACACCGCCTTCAGTGCGCCAGTGCAGCCTTCGGTCGCCTGAGGAAGAGAGTGTTTAAAGACCAGGACCTCAAACCCAGCACCAAGCTCATGGTCTACAGAGCAGTAGTGATACCCTCCCTCCTGTATGCTTCAGAGACATGGACCACGTACAGCAGGCACCTCAAAGCACTGGAGAGGTACCACCAACGCTGCCTCCGCAAGATCCTGCAAATCCATTGGCAGGATAGACGCACCAACGTCAGTGTTCTTGCTCAGGCCAACAAATCCAGCATCGAAGCTTTGACCACGCTCGATCAGCTCCGATGGACGGGCCTCATTTTCCACATGTTCCAATCTTTCTCGCTGCCTCTGCTCCCTCTTCCGTAGATCCTGGAGGGTGAGGTCGACTGCCAGTACAGCCCCCATTAATGTAACCAAGTGTGGCACTTTGATATCTTGTCAGAATAAATGTCACTAATTTTGAGTAGCCACAACACTCCTGAAGTAAAAAACCTTTAAATGACTCAATTAAACTGTTGCACAATCTCAAACTGACAAGGAAGCAGTGAAACAACACTAACCTGTGACTGATCCCTTTAAATAGCGCCCCTGGAGCTGCCATCTGCCTGCTTGACGCCTCCTCTCCCTGTCGTTGTCGGGGCGAGGCACTAAGGCAGGGGGCGATAATCTATTTGGCAGATCAGGTGCTTAATGAACGTTGTACGCTCACTGACGTCTCGATCTGCCTGCCGCTGAAGCCCCAGGCACTAACCGTTAAAACCGGAAGTGGTTGGGTTCGAGGCGGGTTGAGTTTCTGTTTCAGATTTTTAGCTTTTTATCCTCCCGCCCGAATCAAATCTTCCCATTTTTGGGGGTTAAAATTACCCCTAAGTGTCTCAATGGGGTAGAGGAACAGAGGGATATGGGAGATCAGATACACAAATCACTAAAGTAGCGAAACAGGTAAGAAGGCCATAAAAAAGATCCAACAAAAGCACTGGGGTTCATTTCTCGAGGGATAGAATTAAAAAAGTCATTTAAAATTGACAGTATTTGAGACAAAAGTAAAAATTTTCTCTCAGAAATCATGAAGCAGCTCCAACTGATTTCCCGGGGTAGCAAAAAGCACAAAAGTTATTTTCTTTCACTTGAAAACCTATGTCATGTTGTAGCGAGTGAAGGAATATGCTGAATATCTCCACAAGGCTGGGTGACTAAATGGCCAGAAATACCCAAATCTGATCAAACACAAGGACATTTTCCTTGTAGAAACTATTGCTGCAAATTATGAGTCACCAATAAACAATCAGATTCTTAAAAGCATCACACATTATGGGTCATGGTACAGAGGAATTGTATTCCTGACGTAGATCAGACGTGTTTGTTAATGTTTACTGCTGATCAGGACTGGGAGGGGCTATAAAACTCAGATCAAAGTTCCTGGTTTAGTCCAGTTATTTTTAGAATTGAATCGGCCCTCGACAACGATGAAATGAAAATGATTGTAAATTACAGCTAATTCAACACTGCCGGGGATACGTTCAGGCTTCTAGTTAAAAGGGTAACATTTTAATTACTTTTTAATATGTATATAAAATATATTCGATGAAGGTCATTAAACTCAGCTGTCTCCGAAAACAAATCCTTTCGACCAAAAATGTTAGTTTGAGCTCTCGAGATTCAACCAATGGTTAATCTGAATATTATTCAATACATTTAGGACAATATTTATTATTTAATGCGACTCAGTTGATAGCACTTCTGCTTCTGAATCAGAAAGTTTTGGGTTCAAGTCCCACTCCAAAGACTTTGAATTCTTTTTATTTATTCATTCACAGGTTTTGGGCGTCGCTGGCAAGGCCAGTGTTTATTTCTTATCTCTCATGAGTACATAAGAATTTTTTAAAATTTATTCACGGTGTGTCGATGGTAAGGCCAGCATTTATTGCCCATCCCTAGTTGCCCTTGAGAAGGTGGTGGTGAGCCGTCTTCTTGAACCGTTGCATTCCGTGTGGTGAAGGTACTCCCACAATGCTGTTAGGTAGGGAGTTCCAGGATTTTGACCCAGCGACGATGAAGGATCACCGATATATTTCTAAGTCAGGATGGTGTGTGACTTGGAGGGGAACTTAGAGGTGGTGGTGTTCCCATGCCCCCACTGCCCTTGTCCGTCTAGGTGGTAGAGGCCGCGTGTTTGGGAGGTGCTGTCGAAGAAGCCTTGGCGAGTTGCTGCAGTGCATCTTGTAGATGGTACACACTGCAGCCACAGTATGCCGGTGGTGGAGGGAGTGAATGTTTAAGGTGGTGGATGGGGTTCCAATCAAGCTGGCTGCTTTGCCTTGGATGGTGTCGAGCTTCTTGAGTGCTATTGGAGCTGCACTTATCCAGTCAAGTGGAGAGTATTCCATTCCACTCCTGACTTGTGCCTTGTAGATGGTGGAAAGGCTTTGGGGAGTCGGGAGGTGAGTCACTTGCCGCAGAATACCCAACCTCTGACCTGCTCTTGTAGCCAAAGTATTTATATGGTGGTGATGGTTGACGTTGGGTGATTCAGCGACGGTAATCCCGTTGAATGTTAAGTGGAAATGGCTAGACCCTTTCTTGTTGGAGATGGTCATTGCCTAGCACTTGTGTGATGCAAATGTTACTTGATACAGGTAGTAGAGTTTTGGATGAGCACAAGTTTATGTAGGGTGGAAGATGGGAGGCTGGCCAGGAGAGCATTGGAATAGCCAAGTCTAGAGGTAACAAAGGCATGGATGAGGGTTTCAGCAGCAGATGAGATGAGGCAAGATCAGAGTCAGGCAATGCTACGGAGGTGGAAGTAGGCACGCTTGGTGATAGTGTGGGTATGTGGTCGTAAGCTCATCTGAGGTCAAACACAACACGAAGGTTGTGCACAGTCTGGCTCAGCTTCAGACAGTTGCCAAGGAGAGGGATGGAAATGCTGGTCAGGGAACGGGGTTTGTAGCAGGGACCAAAGACAATGGCTTCAGTCTTCTCAGTATTTAGTTGGAGGAAATTTCTGCTCACTTTCCTCAGTAAGGTATCCAATTCCTTACCAGGTCCAGGTCACACATCACCCCTGTGTTTACTAACCTACATTGGCTCCTGGTCCCCCAACCCCTCAAATTAAAAATTCTCATCCTATTGTTTAAGTCAGTTCATTGCTTCACCATTTCCTATCACTGTAACATTCTCCAGCCCTGTAATGCTTCGAGACCTCTGCGTTCTCCAGCTCTGACCACTTGTGCCTCCCCCACTCCCTTCACCCTCCCATCCCCCATCAATGGCTGTGCTTTTAGCCATCTAACCCCTAAGTTCTAGAATTCCCTCCCTAAACCTTTCCACTTGCCTCTCCTTCTTTAAGACTCTCCTTATAACCTACCACTTTGAACAAGCTTTTAGTCACCCCTAGTAATTCTTGGGATGAGAGGGTTGTCCTATGAAAGAAAGACTTGCATTTACATAGCGCCTTTCATGACCACCAGACATCCCAAAGCGTTTTACCGCCAATGAAAAGCAAACTTTTTTTCCCCGCCCCTTACTTGGAATTAATTCTCAATATTCTTGGCATTGTTTATAAAGTGGAAAGACCACATGCCCTCAAGTGAAATCACTCAGTTTTGGGATGATTAAATTTAGGAGAACACTGATGATATAACTTAAGATTGTGACGTTGGTAACTGGAATCAGTGAGTAATCAAAAATCATCTTCCAAAACCTCCTTTTATAAAATATGTTAGTGTATGTTCATTTTAACATTGGGAGTAATGCTCGTTTTATCTTCGAGTTTGTCTTGGTTCTACAATCATTTTACTTGATGCTTGAGGCCTGATTTAACATCTTAAGCTTCAAATGTTCAGTTGCGTTATCCCATTGTGCTTTGGACGTGGAATGTTTGAATTTTGCAGTGTAGCATTTTTTGGGGTTTTTGTAATTAAAAACAAATTAAACTGGCTCAATTAGGACAAATAAAATGACCCATCGGCATTGCCCTGTGAACGAGGTTGAATACTCGGACTCAAAAACGAATTCTGAAGCGGTGTTTGTGTTAGTTTCCTGCATTAATACCGCTGTTTCTTCTCTGACTGGGTTCATTTGTGCTTCAATCAGCTTTCCGCTTCAGTTTTTGTTCCGAACTGTCCCAATTTAGCATTGTAATTTCTATATGGGAAGTAAGATTCTAAGAAAGGAGGTTCTGAACAATTAAAGAAATGGAAATGATTGAGAGAAAAATGCAAGGCTTACTCTTAGGGACTGGGTACTTCCAGATAAAAGAAAACTGAAAAGTATGTGGGGAGGGGAAGAAAATAGAGGGAAGAAAAATGGCATGGGAGATGTATTATAAAAATAAATATATAAAGTATTGAAGTTGAATTGACCTTTTTTAAAATCTGTACTGGCCAAGCAAATTACAAAAATTAACTTCATCTTCGAAAACACTTCAGATGTACAAAGCGTATATATTATCATAGTTGAAGCATACTAAAAATTGAAATTGCCATTTGCATGTCTACATAACCTCTAGCCAATTACAGAAACTCCACATCTGTGTTTGTCATTTGATGATTATTCATATTTCATGTATTTATATTTTCTGCAATCAAATCATCAGGGTACAATTTTTTTATTTCTGAAGTAACAGAAGTCCAGGTCATTAAGATGCTTTCCATTTCAAACCTACAATAACGATTGTGGAATAGGGTTAGGTTACCTAAAATTAGTTACGTACCCCGGTTTTATTTGTGAAACCTGCTGATGTACAACAGGCTTGCACTTAAATGTCTTCATTGCAATACGTTAGATTTTCAACTGAAGGAAATATATGATCTCTATGATCAATTGACAGTTCTGATCAGGCAACTGCTGTAGACATTTAATAGAAATCCTGTTTTATAAATATTGCTGACTGAGTAATTGTAAATGCAGATTTAACAAACCTCATTCAATAATTCAATTTATACAGTAGTTTTCAAGTCTGTGCATCAGATGATGAAAAGCTCATAATCCTGAGAAGGTTGTATAGTGAGGCCGATATATAATACCACTCTTTGAATTCTGTAGTGAGAACTAAATCAGCTTAATCTACATTCTGTTGGCTTAGCAAATGCCTTGATTTATTCTTAAATGTTTGTTATGCTGGTTTGCAGGTCTTATTTGTTCCCATGTTATTTGTTGATTGCTCTTGTCTATACACACTGTCTTGACATTGGGATGGTTAGTGCAAAACTCTTGCGCTTTCCGACTCCATTTCAGTCTATTAAAATGGTTGCCTTCACTATCAACATACCATTCCCATTAAGCTGCATTAATTTACATGGATTACTCTGAGCCCTGCAAGCACCTCCTCTTTTTGCTCTCATTTATTTTCTAGGAAATGGCACTGGGGTAGGCAGCCATGAGTGAATTACTTTACACAAAAAAAGTACCTCTTCCTTTCCCAATGTTTGATGAATTTCCATTCTAACTATTGTGATTGTATTTGGATAATTAAGGAAATCAGATCTTTGTTTTAAATATTACTTTCCTTCTGTCAGAAAGTTCTTTTAAAGTAGTCTTTGAGCTTGCTAATGTATTTTAGTCTGCTGAATGGTGCCTCTCCATTCCCCTCTAGATTGCTTTTGCTTGTCTCCTTGGAGAACCTGAGAGAATATTTGTTTTGAAACTCTGGTTGTTTCCATTTTGTAGTCTGTAAAAAGTCTTCTTGAAAACATCTGTAATGATTGGAGCATACATTATTGTAACCTTTATAGTTTTGCTATTTGGCAAACTTCAGTATTTTGTACTAAGATATACTCATTGATTTTTGTGTGTAGATTTTATCTGATTTTTATAAAATCATAAACACTGCACTACATGTAGATACCTTCTGTGTAATTCCCAGAATGCAGAATTCTGTGCAAACATTTTCATGGGGGAAGAATGAAAGTTTTACACAGTATCCAGTACAGTTGTGTGTCATTCTCATTGTGGAACAGCAATTTTCAAGTTTTGTTCCTGCTTGAGTCACTGTTCATCGTATCATCATTCCTGTGTGAATGTCTATTCTCCCAGCTGTGCCCTCACTGGATTTTTGCCTGCTTTGCTCTCCATGTGCCTACTACCTATAAATACTTGCAAGCATAAAAACTAAGAATGAAGCAAAAACACAAAACAAGAAATAGATAAAAATAGAAACTGAACCAGGAAAGCATAACCAAAATAAAATTAGGTTAGGCAAGATGAATAGACTGTTACAGGCTGAAAAGTTAGGCAAAGAACAGCTTGAACGTTCCATTGCTGTTTTCAATATAAGGGGGAATTTCACGACTGTTGAATCTTGGGGATGGAATTATATTTCATATTTGCAATTTAAGCAGTTTGCATTATTATTTCAGTTATCTTTCATAAACTTTCAAATAGCTTACCCATCTTTTTCACCACTTGTTGAAACTCTAAATATTAAACATGATATATCAATGTACTGTCTCCTTCAGATGCTCCCAAACCATTCTCCTCTCCGCTTTAACATTATAGTTTGGGCAGTTCAACTACTAGGAGAGTGATGGTTAAAAGATCACACCTGCTATATTTTGAAATCTCCTGCAGGCTGGTTAGAAGCTGGGTAAAAGTGCACAGTTCCACTTTTGCACGCACAGACTTATTTTCGACTTGTGGATAGTTGTAAGGTCCAGCACCATTTGGAAAATAATTCTAAGAATTAGCTCCTGGTGTGAAGCCTATTTAACCCCTACAATTGGCAACAATTAACTCAATTAAGATCTATGGTACCGAGGCCTGATTTCTCATCGATGACTAATTTTGATGCCGAACTTGTCCTGCACATTAACATGCTTGTGTCATGATACCATTTTTACATCACGTAGCAGCACACTGGTGCACTGGATCAGCCCAGTCCCTTGAGGTTATCATTCCAATGTCAGTTCTGTCTTTGGTGCAGGAATAGGGTAGGTCATATCATTGATATAAGTGCAGCTGATGGCAAGAAGACAGCTAGTTTGCCACTGGCTATTACTACAATGTAAAGACACCTTGAAATGAACTTGTTCAAATTAGCATTGTAATTGAGGAAACATCACAAACGAGAAAGTTCTGTGAAATAGGGCTTTTGGTCATGTCAGCCACTGGATTTGCCTAGTTATCCAGACTAAGGGGAGAATAGTGGGGAAGACATAGAAGACTGACATGAGTAGACTAAAGAATGTTTGAGATAAACCCCAGCGTGGCCTCTGACGTTAAACGGAAACAGCAAGCAAGTGAGTGTAAGCGACAAGGCAGAAGTGTTCGCAACCATCTTCAGCCAGAAGTGCTGATTGGATGATCCATCTCGGCCTCCTTTGAGGTTCCCACCATCGCAGATACCAGTCTTCAGCCAATGCGATTCACTCCACGTGATATCAAGAAATGGCTGATCGCACTGGATACAGCAAAGGCTATGGGCTCCGACAACATACTGGCTATAGTGCTGAAGACCTGTGCTCCAGAACTAGCTGTGCCTCTAGCCAAGCTGTTCCAGTACAGCTGCAACACTGCATCCACCCGAAAAAGTGGAAAATTTTGCAGGTATGTCCTGCCCACAAAAAGCACGACAAATCCAATCCGGCCAATTACCGCCCCATCAGCCTACTCTCAAATCATCAGCAAAGTGATGGAATGTGTTGTCGACGGTGCTATCAAGCGGCACGTGATCACCAATAACTTGCTCAGTTTGGGTTCCGCCAGGACCACTTGGCTCCAGACCTCATTACAGCCTTGGTCCAAACATGGACAAAAGAGCTGAATTCCAGAGGTGAGGCGTGAGTGACTGCCCTGACATCAAGGCAGCATTTGACCGAGTGTGGCATCAAGGTGCCCTAGTAAAACTGAAGTCAATGTGGATCAGGGATAAACTCTTCACTGGCTCGAGTCATACCTAGCACAAAGGAAGATGGTTGTGGTGGTCGGAGGTCAAAGTGATGGGAGTTTTCGTCGACAGTGCTATCAAGCAGCACTTACTCACCAATAACCTGTTCACTGATACCCAGTTTGGGTTCTGCCAAGAGCACTCGGCTCCTGACCTCATTACAGCCTTGGTCCAAACATGGACAAAGGAGCTGAATTCCAGAGGTGAGGTGAGAGTGACTGCCCTTGACATCAAGGCAGCATTTGACCGAGTGTGGCATCAAGGAGCCCTAGTAAAACTGAAGTCAATGGGAATCGGGGGGAAAACTCTCCACTGGCTGGAGTCATACCTAACACAAAGGAAGATGGTTGTGGTGGTCGGAGGTCAATCATCACAGCCCCAGGACATCGCTGCAAGAGTTCCTCAGGGCAGTGTCCTAGCCACAACCATCTTCAGCTGCTTCATCAATGACGTTCCCTCCAATGTAAGGTCAGAAATGGGGATGTTCGCTGATGACTGCACAGTGTTCAGCGCCATTCACAACTGCTCAGATAATGAAGCAGTCCATGCTCGCATGCAACAAGACCTGGACGACGTTCAGGCTTGGGCTGATAAGTGGCAGGTAACATTCACGCCACACAAGTGCCAGACAATAACTATTTCCAAAAAGCGAGAGTCTAACCATCGCCCCTTGACATTCAACGGCATTACCATTGCCGAATCCCCCACCATCAACATCCTGGGTGTCACCATTGACCAGAAACTTAACTGGACCAGCCACATAAATACTGTGGCAACAAGAGCAAGTCAGAGGCTGGGTATTCTTCGGTGAGTGTCTCACCTCCTGACTCCCCAAAGCCTTTCCACCATCTACAAGGCACAAGTAAGGAGTGTGATGGAATACTCTCCACTTGCCTGGATGGATGCAACTCCAACAACACTCAAGAAGCTCGACACCATCCAGGACAAAGCAGCTGGCTTGATTGGCACCCCATCCACCACCTTAAACATTCAATCCTTCCACCACCGGCGTACCGTGGCTGCAGTGTGTACCATCTACAAGATGCACTGCAGCAACTCGCCAAGGCTTCTTCGGCAGCACCTCGCAAACCCACAACCTCTTCCACCTAGAAGGACAAGGGCAGCAGGCACATGGGAACACCACCACTTCCAAGTTCCCCATCAAGTCACACACCACCCTGACTTGGAAATATATCGCCGATTCTTCATTGTCGCTGGGTCAAAATGCTGGAACTCCCTCCCTAACAGCACTGTGGGAGTACCTTCATCACACGGACTGCTGCGGTTCAAGAAGGTGGCTCACCACCACCTTCTCAAAGGCAATTAGGGATGGGCAATAAATGATGGCCTTGCCAGCGATGCCACATCCCATGAACGACTAAAAAATATATATCGACAGGCTGGTGGAATGGGCAGACACAGGGCAGATGAAATTCAACGCAGAGAAGTGTGAATTGAAACCTTTTTGGCAGGAAGAATGAGGAGAGACAATACCAGCTACATGGTTTCTATCCTATCTCCCCTCTTGCCCTCTCCAAGCTCATCTTGTCCATGAGACCCACTTCCTGCTGCCTCAACCCTATTCCCACTAAACTGCTGACCACCCAACTTCCCTTCCTGGCTCCCATGTTAGCTGATATTGTTAACGGTTCTGTCTCCTCTGGTACTGTCCCCAACCCCCTTCAAATTTGCTGTCATCACCACTGCCCTCAAAAAAACTACCCTTGGCCCCTTCGTCCTTGCAAACTACCACCCCATCTCCAACCACCCTTTCCTCTCCAAAGTCCTGGAACGTTTTGTCGCCTCCCAAATCTGCGTTCATCTTTCCCAGAACTCCCTGGCTGGAATTTTCCCATAAAAAAACGGGTGGCTTTGGAGCATGAGGGCAGTTAAATTGTTAAAAATGGGATTCCCGACCTGACGGGAGGGGGGCAAGACGGGGGCTGCGGGCAACCAACCCGCTGCCAGGGGGCGTTACCTCAATTTAAATATTGTAATGAGGCTGGACGCCTCCATTTTCCCCTCCATTTTGAATTTAACTGCCTGTGGACGGGTTTCACACAATTCGTTAAACCGAGGTGAGGCTGCATACAGGAGGTAAGTGGCTTTATACCTACTTCCTGGATTCAGGGTCCGTACCTAACCCATCCCACGCGATCATAGATCCCGCCCCATGAGGCCTCCGATCACCTTGCCAGGTCTCCCCACCCCCCCAGGCCTTCCCCCACCCCCAATGATGATAATGAGGCTGGCCGCGATCCTCCAGTGGCCGGCTCCGATCCTCCGGCACCTCCCGCGATCCCCGACCACCCCGCGATCCCCGACCACCCCCGTGATCCCCGACCACCCCCGCGATCCCCGACCAACCCCCGCGATCCCCGACCCCCGACCCCCGCGATCCCCGACCCCCGCGATCCCCGACCACCCCGCGACCCCCGACCAACCACCGCGATCCCCGACCCCCGCGATCCCCGACCAACCCCCGCGATCCCCGACCACCCCGCGATCCCCGACCACCCCCCGTGATCCCCGACCACCCCCCGTGATCCCCGACCAACCCCCGCGATCCCCGACCCCCGACCCCGCGATCCCCGACCACCCCGCGATCCCCGACCAACCCCCGCGATCCCCGACCCCCGCGATCCCCGACCAACCCCCGCGATCCCCGACCACCCCGCGATCCCCGACCAACCCCCGCGATCCCCGACCAACCCCCGCGATCCCCGACCACCCCGCGATCCCCGACCATCCCCCGCGATCCCCGACCAACCCCCGCCATCCCCGACCACCCCGCGATCCCCGACCACCCCGCGATCCCCGACCAACCCCCGCGATCCCCGACCAACCCCCGCCATCCCCGACCACACCGCCATCCCCGACCGCCCCGCGATCCCCGACCACCCCGCCATCCCCGACCACCCCGCGATCCCCGACCAACCCCCGCGATCCCCGACCAACCCCCGCGATCCCCGACCAACACCCGCGATCCACGACCACCCCGCCATCCCCGACCACCCCGCGATCCCCGACCACCCCGCGATCCCCGACCACCCCGCCATCCCCGACCACCCCGCCATCCCCGACCACCCGCCATCCCCGACCACCCCGCCATCCCCGACCACCCCGCCATCCCCGACCACCCCGCCATCCCCGACCACCCCGCCATCCCCGACCACCCCGCCATCCCCGACCACCCCGCCATCCCCGACCATCCCCCGAGATCCCCGACCATCCCCGCGATCCCCGACCAACCCCCGCGATCCCCGACAACCCCGCGATCCCCGACCCCCGCGATCCCCGACCCCGCGATCCCGACCCCAGCGATCCCCGACCCCTGCGATCCCCGACCCCCGTGATCCCCGACCACCCTGCGATCCCCGACCACCGCGATCCCCGACCCCCGCGATCCCCGACCCCCGACCCCCGCGATCCCCGACCCCCGCGATCCCCGACCCCCGCGATCCCCGACCCCCGCGATCCCCGACCCCCGCGATCCCCGACCCCCGCGATCCCCGACCCCCACGATCCCCGACCCCCGCGATCCCCGACCCCCGCGATCCCCGACCCTCCCCGCCATCCCCGACCACCCCGCCATCCCCGACCACCCCGCGATCCCCGACCACCCCGCCATCCCCGACCACCCCGCCATCCCCGACCACCCCGCCATCCCCGACCACCCCGCGATCCCCGACACCCGCGATCCCCGACCCCCGACCCCCGCGATCCCCGACCCCCGACCCCCGCGATCCCCGACCCCTGCGATCCCCGACCCCCGTGATCCCCGACCACCCCGCGATCCCCTACTACCGCGATCCCCGACCCCCGCGATCCCCGACCATCCCACGCGATCCCCGACCATCCCCCGCGATCCCCGACCGTCCCCCGCGATCCCCGACCGTCCCCCGCGATCCCCGACCCCCGCGATCCCCGACCCCCGCGATCCCCGACCACCCCGCGATCCCCGACCCCCGCGATCCCCGACCCCCGCGATCCCCGACCCCCCGCGATCCCCGACCCCCGCGATCCCCGACCCCCGCGATCCCTGACCCCCGCGATCCCCGACCCCCGCAATCCCCGACCACCCCCCGCGATCCCCGACCCCCGCGATCCCCGACCATCCCCCGCGATCCCCGACCATCGCCCGCGATCCCCGACCACCCCCCGCGATCCCCGAACTCCGCGATCCCCGACCATCCCCCGCGATCCCCGACCCCCGCGATCCCCGACCCCCGCGATCCCCGACCATCCCCCGCGATCCTCGATCATCCCCCGCGATCCCCGACCATCCCCCGCGATCCCCGACCATCCCCCGCGATCCTCGACCATCCCCCGCGATCCCCGACCACCCCCCGCGATCCCCGACCACCCCCCGCGATCCCCGACCATCCCCCGCGATCCCCGACCCCCGCGATCCCCGACCATCCCCCGCGATCCTCGACCATCCCCCGCGATCCTCGACCATCCCCCGCGATCCCCGACCATCCTCCGCAATCCCCGACCATCCCCCGTGATCCCCGACCATCCCCCGCGATCCCCGACCCCCCCCCGCGATCCCCGACCCCCGCGATCCCCGACCATCACCGCGATCCCCGACCATCCCCCGCGATCCCCGACCCCCGCGATCCCCGACAACCCCCCGCGATCCCCGACCATCCCCCGCGATCCCCGACCATCCCCCGCGATCCCCGACCCCCGCGATCCCCGACAACCCCCCGCGATCCCCGACATCCGCGATCCCCGACCATCCCCCGCGATCCCCGACCATCCCCCGCGATCCCCGACCATCCCCCGCGATCCCCGACCCCCGCGATCCCCGACCATCCCCCGCGATCCTCGAACATCCCCCGCGATCCCCGACCACCCCGCGATCCGCGATCCCCGACCATCCCGCGATCCCCGACCACCCCGCGATCCGCGATCCCCGACCATCCCCCGCGATCCCCGACCACCCCACGATCCGCGATCCCCGACCACCCCACGATCCGCGATACCCGACAACCCCCGCGATCCCCGACCATCCCCGCGATCCCCGACCATCCCCGCGATCCCCGACCCCCGCGATCCCCGACCACCCCCCGCGATCCCCGACCATCCCCCGCGATCCCCGACCATCCCCCGCGATCCCCGACCCCCGCGATCCCCGACCATCCCCCGCGATCCCCGACCATCCCCCGCGATCCCCGACCACCCCGCGATCCGCGATCCCCGACCATCCCGCGATCCCCGACCACCCCGCGATCCGCGATCCCCGACCATCCCCCGCGATCCCCGACCACCCCACGATCCGCGATCCCCGACCACCCCACGATCCGCGATACCCGACCATCCCCCGCGATCCCCGACCATCCCCCGCGATCCCCGACCAACCCCCGCGATCCCCGACCACCCCCCGCGATCCCCGACCACCCCGCGATCCCCGACCCCCGCGATCCCCGACCATCCCCCGCGATCCCCGACCATCCCCCGCGATCCCCGACCCCCGCGATCCCCGACAACCCCCCGCGATCCCCGACCATCCCCCGCGATCCCCGACCTCCCCGCGATCCCCGACCATCCCCCGCGATCCCCGACCATCCCCCGCGATCCCCGACCATCCCCCGCGATCCCCGACAACCCCCCGCGATCCCCGACATCCGCGATCCCCGACCATCCCCGCGATCCCCGACCATCCCCCGCGATCCCCGACCATCCCCCGCGATCCCCGACCACCCCGCGATCCGCGATCCCCGACCATCCCCCGCGATCCCCGACCACCCCGCGATCCCCGACCATCCCCCGCGATCCCCGACCACCCCGCGATCCCCGACCCCCGACCATCCCCCGCGATCCCCGACCATCCCCCGCGATCCCCGACCATCCCCCGCGATCCCCGACCCCCGCGATCCCCGACCACCCCGCCATCCCCGACCATCCCCTGCGATCCCCGACCATCCCCCGTGATTCCCGACCATCCCCCGCGATCCCCCGACCACCCCCCGCGATCCCCGACCATCCCCCGCGATCCCCGACCATCCCCCGCGATCCCCGACCATCCCCCGCGATCCCCGACCATCCCCGCGATCCCCGACCAACCCCCGCGATCCCCCGACCATCCCCCGCAATCCTCGACCACCCCCCGCGATCCCCGACCCCCGCGATCCCCGACCATCCCCGCGATACCCGACCCCCGCGATCCCCGACCATTCCCCGCGATCCCCGACCCCCGCGATCCCGACCATCCCCCGCGACCCGACCATCCCCCGCGATCCCCGACCATCCCCCGCGACCCCGACCATCCCCCGCGATCCCCGACCCCCGCGATCCCCGACCACCCCGCCATCCCCGACCATCCCCTGCGATCCCCGACCATCCCCGCGATCCCCGACCATCCCCCGCGATCCCCGACAACCCCCCGCGATCCCCGACATCCGCGATCCCCGACCATCCCCCGCGATCCCCGACCATCCCCCGCGATCCCCGACCATCCCCCGCGATCCCCGACCACCCCGCGATCCCCGACCCCCGACCATCCCCCGCGATCCCCGACCACCCCGCGATCCCCGACCATCCCCCGCGATCCCCGACCACCCCGCGATCCGCGATCCCCGACCATCCCCCGCGATCCCCGACCATCCCCCGCGATCCCCGACCATCCCCCGCGATCCCCGACCCCCGCGATCCCCGACCACCCCGCCATCCCCGACCATCCCCTGCGATCCCCGACCATCCCCCGCGATCCCCGACCATCCCCCGCGATCCCCGACCATCCCCCGCGATCCCCGACCACCCCCCGCGATCCCCGACCATCCCCCGCGATCCCCGACCATCCCCCGCGATCCCCGACCATCCCCCGCGATCCCCGACCATCCCCCGCGATCCCCGACCAACCCCCGCGATCCCCGACCATCCCCCGCAATCCTCGACCACCCCCCGCGATCCCCGACCCCCGCGATCCCCGACCATCCCCGCGATACCCGACCCCCGCGATCCCCGACCATTCCCCGCGATCCCCGACCCCCGCGATCCCCGACCATCCCCCGCGACCCCGACCATCCCCCGCGATCCCCGACCATCCCCCGCGACCCCGACCATCCCCCGCGATCCCCGACCCCCGCGATCCCCGACCACCCCGCCATCCCCGACCATCCCCTGCGATCCCCGACCATCCCCCGCGATCCCCGACCATCCCCCGCGATCCCCGACCACCCCCCGCGATCCCCGACCATCCCCCGCGATCCCCGACCATCCCCCGCGATCCCCGACCATCCCCCGCGATCCCCGACCATCCCCCGCGATCCCCGACCAACCCCCGCGATCCCCGACCATCCCCCGCAATCCTCGACCACCCCCCGCGATCCCCGACCCCCGCGATCCCCGACCATCCCCGCGATACCCGACCCCCGCGATCCCCGACCATTCCCCGCGATCCCCGACCCCCGCGATCCCCGACCATCCCCCGCGACCCCGACCATCCCCCGCGATCCCCGACCATCCCCCGCGACCCCGACCATCCCCCGCGATCCCCGACCCCCGCGATCCCCGACCCCCGTGATCCCCGACCCCCGCGATCCCCGACCATCCCCCGCGATCCCCGACCCCCGCGATCCCCGACCATCCCCCGCGATCCCCGACCATCCCCCGCGATCCCCGACCAACCCCCGCGATCCCCGACCATCCCCCGCAATCCTCGACCACCCCCCGCGATCCCCGACCCCCGCGATCCCCGACCATCCCCGCGATACCCGACCCCCGCGATCCCCGACCATTCCCCGCGATCCCCGACCCCCGCGATCCCCGACCATCCCCCGCGACCCCGACCATCCCCCGCGATCCCCGACCCCCGCGATCCCCGACCCCCGTTATCCCCGACCCCCGCGATCCCCGACCATCCCCCGCGATCCCCGACCCCCGCGATCCCCGACCATCCCCCGCGATCCCCGACCATCCCCCGCGATCCCCAACCACCTCCCATCCCCTGTCGATTGTGACTGTGACAAAGGTAAACTATCCCTCCTCGTCCTTCTCGACCTGTTTGCAGCCTTTGACATGGTTGACCACACCATCCTCCTCCAATGCCTCTCCACCGTTGTCCAGCTGGGTGGGACTGCACTTGTCTGGTACCATTCTTATCTATCTAATTGTAGCCAGAGGATCACCTGCAATGGCTGCTCTTCCCACTCCCGCACTGTTACCTCTGGTGTCCTCCAAGGATCTATCCTTGGCCCCTCCTATTTCTCATCTACATGCTGCCCCTTGGCGACATCATCCGAAAACACAGCGTCAGTTTCCACATGTACGCTGACGACACCCAGCTCTACCTCACCACCACCTCTCTCGACCCCTCAACTAAATCTAAATTGTCAGAATGCTTGTCCGACATCCAGTAATGGATGAGTAGAAATTTCCTCCAACTAAATATTGGGAAGACCGAAGGTATTGTATTCGGTCCATGCCACAAACTCCGTTCCCTAGCCACCAACTTGATCGCTCTCCCTAGCAACTGTCTGAGGCTGAACGAGACTGTTCACAACCTTATAAAATACATATTTGACCCAGAGATGAGCTTCCGACCACATATCTGTGCCATCACTAAGACTGCCTATTTCCACCTCTAGAACATCGCCCGACTCCATCCCTGCCTCAACTCATCTGCTGCTGTAACCTTCATCCATGCCTTTGTTACCTCTAGACTTGACTATTCCAACGCACTCCAGGCTGGCCTCCCACATTCTACCCTCCGTAGACTTGAGTTCATCCAAAACACTGCTGCCCGTGCCCTAACTCGCACCAAGTCCCGTTCACCTATCACCCTGTGCTCGCTGACCTACATTGGCGCCCAGTTAAGCAACACCTCGATTTAAAAACTCTCATCCTTGTTTTCAAATCTCTCCATGACCTCTCCCCTCCCTATCTCTATAATCTCCTTCAGCCCCACAACCTCCCGAGATATCTGCGCTTCTCCAATTTTGACCTCTTGAGTATCCCCGATTTCAATCGTTCCACCATTGGTGGCCATGCCTTCAGCTGCCCAGGCCCTAAGTTCTGGAATTCCCTCCCTAAACCTCTCCCCCCTCTCTACCTCTCTTTTCACCTTTAAGACGCTCCTTAAAACCTACCTCTTTGACCAAGCTTTTGCTCATCTGCTCAAATGTCTCCTTATTTGGCTCAGTGTCAAATTTTGTTTTATACGAGTCTGTGAAGCACTGTGGGATGTTTTACTGCGTTAAAGCGCTATATAAATACAAGTTGTTGTTGTTGTTGTACAATTCTAAAGGGGGTGCAAGAACAGAGAGACCTGGGCGTGACTGTGCACAAAGCTTTGAAGATGACAGGTCAGGTTAACAAAGCAGTTAATAAAGCTTATGGGATCTGGGGCTTTACAAATAGAGGCATAGGGCTGAATTTTCCAGGGTGGTAGCGGGCGTGATCGGTGGCGGGTCGGGTGGGAATGTTGGTGTTTTGACAGCGGGTCTGGAACCTGCTGTCAACTTGCTCCCACGCGCCTTTCCCACAGGCGCATCTGACAGCATGGAGCCGACCCGACCTACAGTGGCGGGGGGACCCAATTGAAATCATTATGAGGTAATTTACAGGCACTTACGAGTCTTTCTCCCCTTACTTTTTCAATTTCCCTGCGTGGCCACGGGATTCACACAGCTCGGGAAACACGTCTGTCAAGCTGAGGCGTGAGTTCCGTGGCCATTGCTCCAGCTGATTACTTGACAGCATGGAAAACAAACCAAAATAAAAACATGTTGATTACAGCAGCTAACAGGTTGATGGAGATTCTCGACTACTTGTAAAGCTACTGGTAAATGTTAATTTTTCACTGGCCATTCTTGGCTGTGACCTTCCAACTGAACAGTAATTGCAGTGAATTGATCTGCACTATAAAAATGACACATGCCATTTAAATAAATTTTTGTGTTGTTTCTGGTCAGGTTTTTCTCACTGTATACTGTGATTGTCCAGTTACACACTAAATCAATTCATCAACCGTAACAATTTCATTCTCATCACTCATTCCACTGGTTCAATTTGCTTTCAGTTCCTGAATATGACCAATTTAATTTTTCAGTCTGAGACTTTAGGGTGAATTTCTGTGGAGGTTCTCTCACTTGTCCATTGTTAACTTCAATGGAAGAGCTGCAGAAATCCCAGAAACACCTTATAAGCACCACTTACACTGTTTACATAAGAACATAAGAAATAGGAGCAGGAGTAGGCCATTTGGCCCTTCGAGCCTGCTCCACCATTCAATAAGATCATGGCTGATCTTCTACCTCATCTCCACTTTCCTGCACTATCCCCATATCCCTTGATTCCCTTAATATTCAAAAATTTAGCGATCTCTGTCTTGAATATACTCAACAACTGAGCCGCCACAGCCCTCTGGGGTAGAGAATTCCAAAGATTCACCACCCTCTGCGTGAAGAAATTTCTCCTCATCTCAGTCCTAAATGGCCGACCCCCTATTCTGAGACTGTGACCCCTTGTTCTAGATTCCCCAGCCAGGGGAAACATCCTCCCTGCATCTACCCTGTCAAGTGCTGTAAGAATTTTGTATGTTGCAATGAGATCCCCTCTCATTCTTCTAAACTCTGGAGAATATAGGCCTAGTCTACTCAATCTCTCCTCATAGGACAATCCCCCCATCCTAGGAACCAGTCTGGTGAACCTTCGTTGCACTCCCTCTATGGCAAGTATATCCTTCCTTAGGTAAGGAGACCAAAACTGTACACAATACTCCAGATGTGGTCTCACCAGGGCCCTATATAATTGCAGTAATACATTTTTACTCTTATACTCAAATCCTCTTGTAATAAAGGCCAACATACCATTTGCTTTCCTAATTGCTTGTTGTACCTGCATGTTAACTTTCAGTGATTTGTGTACAAGGACACCCAGGTCTCTCTGAACACCAACATTTCCCAATCTCTCACCATTTCAAAAATACTCTGCTTTTCTATTTTTACTACCAAAGTGGATAACTTCACATTTCTTCACATTATATTCCATTTGCCGTGTTCTTGCCCACTCACTTAGCCTGTCTATATCCCCTTGAAGCCTCCTTGCATTCTCCTCACAACTTACATTCCCAACCAGCTTTGTATCATCAGCAAATTTGGATATATTACATTTGGTCCCCTCATCCAAATCATCGATGTAGATTGTGAATAGCTGAGGCCCAAGCACTGATCCTTGCAGTACCCCACTAGTTATAGCCTGCCATCCCGAAAATGACCCGTTTATTCCTACTCTGTTTTCTGTCCGTTAACCAATCCTCAATCCATGCTAGTATATTACCCCCAATCCCATGAGCTCTAATTTTGTTTAATAACCTCTTGTGTGGCTCCTTATCGAATGCCTTCTGAAAATCCAAATACACCACATCCACTGGTTCCCCTTTAACTATTCTGCTAGTAACAACCTCAAAAAACTCTTAAGAGATTCGTCAAACACGATTTCCCTTTCATAAATCCATGTTGACTCTGCCCAATCCTATTAATATTTTCTAAGTGACCTGTTACCACATCCTTAATAATAGATTCTAGCATTTTCCCTGCGACTGATGTCAGGCTAACTGGTCTGTAGTTCCAGGTTTTCTCTCTCCCTCCTTTCTTAAATAGTGGGGTTACATTTGCCACCTTCCAATCTGCGGGAACCATTCTAGAATCTAATGAATTTTGGAAAATGACAACCAATGCAACGGATGTTTGTCAGGGATTCCGCAGCTCATCTGCTGAACTTGCATAAGATTGTAAATCCACCCCTTTACAATTATATTTAAAATCTGCTTAATTTTATGTATTACCTATACACACACATCTTTTATTTGTGCAAGTTACAGGTACAAAAAGATTTGTGACTGAAACACCAATAACTTCCAAATTAATGTACTTTTTAAATTATGTTCATGATCGTATTTGTAGATGGAGTCATATTACTTAATAACTTTATTTAAATATTTCTTTGTCACCCATATATAACTTTTATTATATGATTGTACAGTAAAGATTCAACACCCACGATGTTAGATTGAACTTAAAATTTAATGTGGTCAGGGTCTCTTTAAGGATCCCGGCTTAAAATGTGTTATGAGTGACGTCTCCAGACCCGCTCCATCTAATTGGGCTGGGTAACGCGCTGGGTGGGCTTAATAGGCCCCATTAAGGCAAGTTAATTCTGTACAGCGCGATGGAGCCAGCAGTGGGTTTGGGATCCACCACGGACAACGGCTGCACTGGACCCGCCCTAAGGAAAATTCTGGCCCTAGTATACAAAAGCCAGGAAGTTATGCTAAACCTATATAAAACAGTAGTTCAGCCTTAGCTGGAGTATTGTGTCCAATTCTGGGCACCACACTTTAGGAAGGACGTGAAGGCTTTGGAGAGGGTACAGAAGAGATTTACTAGAATGGTTCCAGGGATGAAGGATCACAGTTACGTGGATACACTGGAGAAGCTGGGGTTATTCTCCTAAGAGCAGAGAAGACTAAGAGGAGATTTGAAAGAGGCGTTTAAAATCATGAACAGTTTAGAAAAAGTAAATAAAGAGAAGCTCTTTCCAATGACTGAAGGGTCGATAATCAGAAGGCACAGATTTAAGGCGATTGGCAAAAGAAGTAGAGGCAACATGAGGAAAAGCTTTTTTATGCAACGAGTGGTTAGGATTTGGAATGCATGGCCTGATCGGGTGGTGAATACAGAGTCAATAGTAACTATCAAAAGGGAATTGCTGAAAAAATTGAAGGAGAAAAAATTGCAGAATGTGGGGAAAGAGCGGGAGAGTGGGACTGACTAGATTGGTCTTCGAAAGAGCCGGCGCAGACTCGATGGGCTGAATGGAATCCTTCTGTGCTGTACTATTCTATGATTCTATTATTCTATGTTTGAAGTAATGTTTAAAGGATATGGGACTCAGTGAATTGCTCTCTGACAGCCAGAGAAGTTGCGAAGGGCTAAATGGCCTCCTTCTGTGCATTATTATAGAATCATAGAATCAATCATAGAATTTTACGGCACAGAAGGAGGTCATTTGGCCCATCGGCCAAAAAAGAGCTATCCAGCCTAATCCCACTTTCCAGCTCTTGGTCTATAGCCTTGCAGGTTACGACACTTCAAGTGCATGTCCGAGTACTTTTTAAATGTGGTGAGGGGTTCTGCCTCTACCATCCTTTCAGGCTTGAGTTTCAGACCCCCACCACCCTCTGGGTGAAAAAGATTCTCCTCAACTCCTCTCTAATCCTTCTACCAATTCATTTTAATCTATAAATGTGGTGATCAGAACTGTACGCACTACTCCAGCTGTGGCCTAACTAGTGTTTTACACAGTTCGAGCATAACCTCCTGCTCTTATATTCTATGCCTCGGTTAATAAAGGAAAGTATCCTGTATGCCTTCTTAACTGCCTGGATTTAATGAGGTGAATTAAAACACCGTAAAACTCACTTAAGATCAACAACTTGCATTTATATGGCACCTTTAATATAAAAATGAACCCAAGGTACTTCAGTGACATGTGGAATAGTAACAACAAGCCAAAGAAGTACTGATTAAGGGGTGATCAAAGAGATGGGTTTTAAGGAGGACCTAAAGGATCTGAGGCAGTCGGAAAGGCAGAGTAGAAAGGCAGAGAAAGGCAGCTGAAGGCGCAGCCACCAATGGTGAGGTAAAGGGAGGGGGGCAAACACAAAAGGCCAGAGTCAGAGGAATGGAGAGCTATGGAAGGGCTGGAGGCGGTTACAGTGATAGGGTGAATTGTCAAGATGCAGGGATTTAAAAACCATTTTAAGTTTGAAGCATTATGGGGCTGTGAGCCAGTTTAGGTCAGAGCTTGAGCACAGAGCTTGGAGACAGAGCTGGGAGAATGCAAACAGAGTGGGTTGCAAGCGGAGTGGAGGACTTTGGTAAGTGCAGGAATTTAGTGGAGATTACATAGGATTACATAGGATATATGGCTCAGAAATAGGCCATTCGGCCCAACCAGTCCATGCGGCGTTTATGCACCACACGAGCCTCCTCCCGTCTTTCCTCATCTAAATCTATCAGCATAACCCTCTATTCCCTTTTCCCTCATATGCTTGTCTAGCCTCCCCCTAAATGCAGCTATACTATTCGCTTCAACCACTCCCTGTGTTAGCGGGTTCCACATTCTCATCACTCATTGGGTAAAGACGTTTCTTCTGAATTCCCTATTGGATTTCTTGGTGATTATCTTATATTGATGGCCTCTAGTTATGCTCTTCCCCACAAGTGGAAACACTCTCTCTGTATCCACTCTATCAAAATTTTTCATAATTTTAAAGACCTCTATTAGGTCATCCCTCAGCCTTCTTTTTTCAAGAGAAAAGAGACCCAGCCTGTTCATCCTTTCCTGATATGTATACCCTCGCATTTCTGGTATCATCCTTGTAAATCTTCTCTGCACCTTCTCCAGTGCCTCTATATCCTTTTTATAATATGGCAACCAGAACTGTACGCAGTACTTTAAGTGTGATCTAACCAAGGTTCGATACATAACTTCCCTACTTTTCAATTCTATACCTCTAGAAATAAACCCTAGTGCTTGGTTTGCTTTTTTTTATGGCCTTGTTAACCTGTGTCGCAACTTTTAGTGATTCGTGTATTTGTACTCCGAGATCCCTTTGTTCCTCTACCCGACCTAGATTTGCACCCTCCAAGTGATAAGTGACCTCCCTATTCTTCCTACCAAAATGTAATACCTCACATTTATCTGTGTTGAACTTCATTTGCCAATTATATGCCCATTCTGCAAGTTTATTAATGTCCTCCTGTAACTTGTTGCAGTCCTCCTCAGTATTGACTATCACCCCCCAATTTGGTGTCATCTGCAAATATAGAAATTGTGTTTTTGATTCCAAAGTCTAAATCGTTAATGTAAATTGTGAACAGCAGTGGCCCCAGCACTGATCCTTGTGGAATACCCACCTTCTGCCATTGTGAATAGCTACCCATTACTCCTACTCTCTGCTTTCTGTCCTGAAGCCAGCCAGCAATCCATTCTGCTACTTGTCCCCTGACTCCGCATTCTCTGACCTTGTTCATCAGTCTATTATGGGGTACCTTATCGAAGGCCTTTTGAAAATCCAGATAAATTACATATATTGCATTACCATTGTCTACTCTCTCTGTTACCTCTTCAAAAAATTCAATAAGGTTGGTCAAGCAAGACTTTCCCTTTTGAAATCCATATTGACTATTCATGATTATATTTTTGGTTTCTAGATGTTCTTCTATTTTCTCCTTTAGTAGGGATTCCATTATTTCTCCTACCACCAATGTTAAGCTGACTGGTCTATAATTCCCTGGACATATTCTATCCCCCTTCTTAAATATAGGTATTAGATTAGCTATCCACCAGTCCTCTAGCACTACACCTTTTTCTAACAAATTATTAAATATGCGTAGTAATGCCTCTGCTATCTCTTCCCTAGATTCTTTTAAAATGCGTGGATGCAAATCATCTGGACTAGGAGTTTTATCCTCTTTGAGTGTGATTAGTTTATTTAATATATCCCCTCTTTTTATTTTAAATGCACTTATCTCATTACTAATCTCAATGTCATGTCCACCTGTTCTATCTCCTGGTAAACACTGAGGCAAAATAATTATTTAATATTTCTGCCATCTCTCTATCGTTACCTGTGGTATTATCCTGTCTATCCCTTAATGGCCCTATTCCCATCCCAACCTTCCTTTTTTTTATTGCAATGGCTTCTCTTCCCGCTCCTGCACCATTAACTCTGGAGTTCCCCAAAGATCTCTCCTTGGCCCCCGCCTATTTCTCAGCTACATGCCACCCCTTGACGACATCATCCGAAAACACAACATCAAGTTCCACATATACACCAATGACACCCAGCTCTACCTTGTCAACACCTCTCTCTGGCCAATTAGAGGAAGCGGGTCTGGTGACGTCTTTTGATGACGCCTCATCAGCTGGTTTCCTTTAAGCGACTATGGCCAAATTAATTTTGACATTTGTGCTGTCAGTGTTCTACAGCATTGAGGTGCTGCAAACACGGACAATGACTGCACAAAGGTGCAGGGCTGCACCCAGGCTCTCCCATGACCCCCTCCATCTGCTTATGGAGGGAGTCACAGCATGCAGGGAGGTTCTCTTCCCTTCCAATGGGCGGAAGAGATATCCCCAGGAGATCAACATAGCCAGGTTGCACATTGCAGAGAAGGACACAAGCAGGGATGTGGTCAGGAGGACCTGGGTGCAGTGCCGCAACGCTTCAATGTTCTCAGTAGATCACGAAAAGTTAGTACAAAGCCACACTCAACCTCATCCTGCTGTGCCTCTCATCACATCCCCATCACTCTGCTTTCCCTACCCTAACCTACTCCTGCACATCCTTACTCACACCAACTTACCTTGCACCTCCACCCATCCTTCTCGAGCTACATTATCACTTCCCCATCTCACTAGCCACTCCTCATACTCACCCTCATCCTAGTGCAATCATACCAACTAACAACATACAAGGGTAGGCACTTGGGTGTTTTATGCAATGTTCATGTAAAGTTTCTGTTAATGTGGTGTCAAATATTGAAACCTTTATTTTCAACACTTTGCATTCTTAGAAAGATTTGTGTGCACCTTTGGAAGTGGCTTAGTGATTTGCAGTGAATGGTGATACATAATGGTATCCCCCGCAATGGTGATGAGCGTGAAAGGAATGGCTTGGACATTGTAGGGATGCTTTATGGTGTTAGTGTGGGGTGGTACCAACCTGGCGCATCATATGGCAGCCAGGGTGTACAGCATCAAGTGAAGTAAATCTGGCCATGGTGAGGCCATCACTGGCCTCCCGGGCAGCAATGTGGTTGGGTGCTGAATCCCTCTGTCCTGTGCAGCATCAGTTGATTGCGGAGAAGGTTGGTGTTGTTGTTGGTGCTGCTGGTGTGACTGGTGCTGCTGGTGTTGGGGCTGATTGTGGTGGGATTCTGAGGACCAAGGTCACCCATGCTGATGGAATAGATGGCAGGTGAAGTAGAGATGACAGAAGCGATCTGTCAATGGTGGGAGAGGTAATGAGGTCAGACTGGATGGAGACTTGTGTAAAGACTTGCAGCATCCTAAATCTATAGTGGAAATGCAGTTTAGAGAAGCCAGTGTTTAAGAGAACATTTCTCAATCAGCTGGGAGCTTTGACTTGACATTTAAAGCTGGCAACTCATCAGCTGATTCAATGGCCACTGACCTCCCGCCTCAGCTTCACAAACAAGGTCTAGACACAGTGGGAAACCGATGGACGACCTGTCAAATCCAAAAAGCTGGGGAAAAACCATTGATAAGTGGCTGTAAACAAGCCACTAAAGATTTTAATTGCCTCACCCGCTGCTGCGTGTCGGGTTTGCTCATCACTGACCGACCCGACATTTGGTAAAGGCGCGTGGCGGCGGGTTCACAGCGGGGTCCCGACCCGCTGGGGAAAAAAAACACATTCTCACCCGACCCGCCACTGATCGCACTCACTGACCCCCCGCAAAATCCAGCCCTCTAGTTCAGTCTGAGACAGTGGCCATGGAGGAGGATGGAATCTGTGGCGAGGGAGTTTTATGCTTTTTATCTAATTACACCGCCACCTTTTATCGACCTATGAACTTACACACTAAGCTGCCTCACTGGAGAGTGGTATTACTCCAGTTTATTTTCACTAAGCCTTCCTAAATGTCCACCCATCCTTCAGCTTAAATTTTGTTCATCCAGCAAAAAGTGAAACGCCAACAATACCCCAAGACATTTTTTTGTCCGAAGCTGTAAGCAGCAATGTGAAGAGCCGCCAGCAGTGAGCCCGAGCTTAAATGATCCTGACGCAAGCTACATCTCATTTTAAATGGATAGTCATGATCATCCCAAAATGATTTTTGGTGCCTCCTAAAATCCTGGTCACCCAACAAAAATATTCCCTCACCCGATGGCCCTTAGAGAAGGGGAGGTGGCAAGCAAAGTCTGGAAGTGGAGAATGTAATCGGACACTCGTGATCATTTAAATCCCCTGGCGGCCGCAATAGACATTAGTCTGTACATCCACTGGCGAATGTTAAGCAGAAGTTGGTAATCACAAGAACTTAGATCAATGATGGTATCTGACCCCGTGTCTCCCCATCACCCACACCCCCCTGAACTGAGATGAAAATTTGGCTGCTCCCCATCTCCTGATGAGAAGCAACTCCCCCGCTCCCCCCCCACCCCCAGCCCCCCCCCCCCCTCCACCCACTCAGGCAGACATAAAATATCCCTTGGTTCTGTTCAAAGTAGAGCGAGGGAATCCTTCAGGTCGAGGCCCATATTTATCACTCAACAAAAATCATAAAAAACCCTTTTTATCACATCGCTGTATGTGGGACCTTGCTGTGTACAAATTGGCTGCCATGTTTCCTTACAATACAACAGTGACTACATTTTAATAAAGTACTTCATTGGCTGTGAAGCGGTTTGGGATGTCCTGAGGTCATGAGAGGTGCTCTATAAATGTAAGTTTTTTCTTTCTTATCTTGGTCCCTGAGGAAAACCTCTCCTGGTATCCCTCCCAATTGTCCCTCCCCCTCTCCACTCCCCTCCCCACCCCCCCTTCCTCCCCCTCCCCCGCTCCCCTTTGCTATCGGTCTTTTCTGTGGTATCTCTTCCAATGCTTTTTGTAAATCCGTATAAACCACATCAACTACATAGAATAGAATAGACTAGTACAGCACAGAAGGAGGCCATTTGGCCCATCGAGTCTGCGCTGTCTCTTTCAAAGAACAATCCCGTTAGTCCCACTCCCTCGCTCTTTCCCCGTATCCCTGCTATTTTTCTCCTTCAAGTATTTATCCAATTCCCTTTTGAAGGCTACTATTGAATCTGTATCCACCACCCTATCAGGCAGTGCATTCCAAATCCTAACCACTCATTGCGTAAGAAAGATTGTCCTCATGTCGCTTCTGATTCTTTTGCCAATCACCTTAAGTCTGTGCCCTGTGGTTATTGACCCTTCAGCCACTGTAAACAGTTTCTGCTTACTTACTCTATCTAAACCTTTCAACACCTCTATCAAATCTCCTCTTAGCCTTCTCTGCTCTAAGGAGGACAACCCCAGCTTCTCCAGTCTAGTCTCGTAACTGTAATCGCTCATCCCTGGACCTATTCTAGTAAATCACTTCTGTACCCACTCCAAAGCCTTCACACCCTCCCTAAAGTGTATATTCTTTATGTATGCTCTTTGTCAGAATTCATTGAAGAAATATATGAGGTTAGTCAAGCATAAACTGTCTTTAAGAAATCGGTGCTGACTGGCACTTTTAACTTGTGTTTCTCCAAGTGCTTAGTGATCTAGGTTAGTAGTTTACCAACAACTAAAGTAAGACTGACTGGCCTATAATTACCTGGCTTATCCCGGTCTCTTTTTTATTAGAGGGATGCCACATTTGCCACCCTCCAGTTCTCTGGCACAATTTTACTGTCTAGAGGATTTTGGGAAATTATAGTCAGAGGCTTCCGTCAGGATGCTTGAATGGAAATTATCAGGTCCCAGTGATTTCTTGATGTTAAATTTATTTAGTGCTTTTTTGTTGCAGATTTACAAAGCAGAAATTCTAAACAGACGGATTACGCACTAGTGCACAGTGACCTTCCAGCATGGATGAACAAGCCACAAAAAAAACTGCTCTTCCCTTCTCCATATTCCGGCCCCTCTTCATGTTCCTGGTACTGATGACACTGCTGCTGATTCTAAACTTGCGAAATATAAAGGTGTGTAGAATGATAAAACCAATTTTTTCTCTTGAGAAATCATAGTGAAGCCCAACCTTATGCCACACATGCTCTTCCAAAATGGCTCATTGGATAGTGATCAGGAGTGGGAGCGCTGACGGATTATAGACATTCTACAGACTTGTTTTCTCTCCTGGTCTGAGATGCAGTCTGAAAATATAAAACCCCTAACGCATACTGCTTCATTTAAGTATATAACCCATTTAATTATGGTGTAGCAATCCTGAAGAAATCTGTGATCTGAACTACCTTTCCTTGCTTCTTTTTTGACGACATAGAATTGCAAAGAATTTTTAAAAAGTACTTAATTGACTGTAAAGCGCTTTGGGACATCCAGTGGCCATGAAAGGTGCTATATAAATGCAAGTCTTTCTTTCTTTTTACATAGAATGTACAGCATAAAAACAGGCCATTTGGCCCAACTGGTCCATGCCGGTGTTTATGCTCCACACGAGCCTCCTCCAACCCCTCTTCCTCTAACCATATCAGCATAACCTTCTATTTCTTTCTCCCTCATCTATTTATCCAGCTTCCCCTTAAATGCATCTATGCTATTCGTCTCAACTACTCCTCCTGGTAGTGAGTACCATATTCTAAACACTCTCAAGGTAAAGAAGTTTCTCTGGAATTCCCTATTGGATTTATTAGTGACTATGTTATATTTATGGCCCCTTGATTTGGTCTCCCCCAGAGGTGGAAACATCTTCTCTACCCTATTAAACCCTATCAAAATCTTAAGAATTTCTAGAAGGTCACTCCTCAGCCTTCTCTTTAGAGAAAAGAGCCTGTTCAATCTTTCCTGATAGGTATAACTCACAGTTCTGGTATCATCCTTGTAAATCTTTTTTGCACCTTCCTCAGTGCATCTATATAATTTGTATAATATGGAGACCAGAACTGTGCACAGCACTCCAATTGTGGTCTCTACAAGTTTAATATAACTTCCCTGCTATTCAATTCTATCCCTCTAGAAATAAACCCCAGTGCTTTGTTTGCTGTTTTTAATGGCCTTATTAACCTGCATTACTACTTTTATAGATTTGTGCATCTGTACTCCTAGATCCCTTTGCCCTCTACCCCATTTAGACTCTGGAGGAGGATGTGTATTGCAAAATAACATGTATGCAACTACAATAGAAAACATATTCATTAAAAATGTTGTTCCTTTTCATAGTATGATAAAGATTCAATTTCTGGATCAGAGTCCAAATGGAGGAGATATCCAACTCCAAAGTTTTATCACGCAATGCGGCAGAAAGAGGAAACAAGGAAGACCCCTTGGACACACAAATTGGTGCAGTGTGGTTACCAGAATCAGAGCTTCACCCCTGAAGAAAGGTCAGAGGGGACAATCCTTATGAAAATGATTGAATGGCCAAAACCACCCAAGCCTGCTGTGCCCTTTGTGAAAAGCAGCGACCCATCACACACTCGCTTTGTTATTTTAAATTCTGGAAAGACTTTCTATGTTGGAGATCAGTTACAAGTGATGCTGCGTATGAATGATTTTGAAGGAAACCCAAAGCAATATGGGGGTGACTATCTCCAAGGCCGGATCCACACCCCAGCTTTAAAAGCCGGTTCAGCAGGAACAGTTGTAGATCACCAAAATGGATTTTACTATCTAAATTTTAATTTATCTTGGGCAGGGAAAGTTGAAGTGTCCGTTTCCTTGGTTCATCCCAGTGAAGGGATCCAAGCACTTGAAAGGCTACGAGAGGAACAGCCAGATAGAGTGTATTTTCAAAGTGCCTTCAAATCTGGGGGTACTTCAGAGACCACTGTGTGTAATCTTTGTTTGCCTCAAACTAAACCACTCTGTAACTTTACTGATGTCAGGACTGGGGAGCCCTGGTTCTGTTACAAACCAAAGAAGCTTCCCTGCACTGCTCGTATTAACCATGCTAAAAGAGGATATGAGAAAGTCCTCTTAATTGGAGAAGAAGGTCGTTTTTTCCAAAGGTATGTCACTTGCATTCTTTTATTTATATTTTGATTTTCCTTCTCCTATTCTGACCCAGATTGTGATATATGTACGAGGTCTAGAACCAGACTTCCCAATACTGGAATGTCAATTAAAAATTTGAACATTATAAGAACAAAGATCAGTTCTATTTGTTCCTTAATCATAAGTTCAACCCATAAAAAGCATAGATTACGGAGAGAGAGATAAATGTACAGTACTTTGTCATTTCAAGATTAACTTTATTAATGAAACTGACACTGGTTATACATGGAAAGAATGACAGTAATAAATAATCTGGTGCAATAAATTTCAGATAAATGTTTGAGGAATAGGATAGCTGGAATTAGCTTTGGGCTATCTCCTGTGTGTATTCATTTTTACATTGATACAATGGCTTCATGTACAATATGTTTACATTTTCAGTAAAGTTAACATCAAGAAGCCCATATTACCCAATGCCAAAGGTTATATAACCATAGAGCCTTCACCTCGGGCAGGTAAGATAGCTTTAAGTTCGTAATAAGTAAGTTGAAGGTTTTGGGGGAAAAATTCAGTCGCGCCCCGCTTGGGGCGCAAATATCGTCCAGGCGCAAAGATTAGTGCCTGGCGCTAATTATCGCCACTGACTGGAAACTTCACTTTTAACGCCCCGGGAGGTGATTGGAGCGCTAAATCAGGCGCAGCACACCTGTCTTAAGGCGCAAAGGCCGAGGAGTGAGGCGCTACCTCAGAGCGCTGGCGAAGCTCATGTAATGTCAGTCAGCAATGGAACACACATACAATGGCACGGGCCAGTTCTTAAAGGGGATGGTTGATCTTGCTTTCCATCCACATCCTGCTCATTGCAGCCTTGAATCTCGGCCTGGAGAGACCTGCACATCAAATCTGCTGGAAAGAACAATGGAGAGTACCAGGCAAAGAGCTCAGAGTGCAGCCCCCACAGTCTCTTCTAAATCGATACAAGGAATGGCAAATCAAAATGAACCTGCAAAGTGCTGCTCAGTACCCAAAACTCCTTCACACAACGTTGAATCTCTCCAGAAGTCTCTCTCACTCTCTCTCAGAATGCGTAGTTCAAAAATGGCACCAACAATAAAAGGCAGGAAGCGGTCACCTTTAAATAGCGCTCCCCCTTTCCCTTCATGACAGAAGAACGCTCCTATCAACCTGTCGTTGCTAGCATCAGGCGGTAAGGCAGGGGGTGCCACTCAATATCCGCTCTGGGGCGATACCGGGGCGTTGCACACTCGTCTGACGTCACGATCTGCCGGCGCAGGAGATCGTGGCGGTAGTGTTTAGCGCCGCCGCAAAATGTCTCGTTAATTTCGCGAGCGGCGCTGCTTTGCGCCCCATTAGCGCCCTCTTAAGGCGCTAACGGGAGGCGCAACCAACTGAATTTTCCCCCCTTGGTATCTTAGAGGGAGTATGATTAAGCAGAATAGTGGAGTAATTCTTTGCTGAAAATGCTCAGGAATTGGAGGCTCTTTTTGAAATGAAGTGTAATTTAATGGCCCATGTAGTGGTTTACTGAATTAGATTATCGTTCTGGGTACAAGATTATTTAGAGCAAGTAGGATTTATGCACTGCTTTTAAAAAAAACCTCATTCATTGGAAGAACATTCAACTGAAAATTCATGTTTTCTACCTGTAAATGGACACATTTTTATCAAATTGCTCTGATGTGCTGTGAATAATGTGTTGGGTTTTCAAAATATAACTTGCATTTCCTGCAGTGTAGCAAATCCAACCTTAAACTTTATAAAGTGGGATATTACATGTTATAATCAGAGAAATTAATGAATTACAGCTTGGTCAAAGAGGTAGGTTTTAAGGAGCGTCTTAAAGGAGGAAAGAGAGGTAGCGAGGCGGACAGGTTTAGGGAGGGAATTCCAGAGCTTAGGGCCTAGGCAACAGAAGGCACGGCCACCAAAGGTTGAGCAATTATAATCAGGGATGCTCAAGAGGGCAGAATTAGAGGAGTGCAGATATCTCGGGGGGTTGTGGGGCTGAAGGAGATTACAGAGATAGGAAGGGGCGAGGCCATGGAGGGATTTGAAAACAAGGATGAGAATTTTGAAATCGAGGCGCTGCTTAACCGGGAGCCAATGTAGGTCAGCGAGCACAGGGGAGATGGGTGAACGGGACTTGGTGCGAGTTAGGATACGGGCAGCCGAGTTTTGGATGACCTCTAGTTTACGTATGGTGGAATGTGGGAGGCCAGCCAGGAGTGCATTGGAATAGTCAAGTCTAGAGGTAACAAAGGCATGGATGAGGGTTTCAGCAGCGGATGAGCTGAGGCAAGGGCGGAGACGGGCGATGTTACGGAGGTGGAAGTAGGCGGTCTTTGTTATGCTACGGATATGTGGTCAGAAGCTCATTTCAGGGTCAAATATGACACCAAGGTTGCGAACAGTGTGGTTCAGCCTCAGACAGATGTTAGGGAGAAGGTTGGAGTCAGTGGCTAGGGAATGGAGTTTGTGGCGGGGACCGAAAACAATGGCTTCGGTCTTCCCAATATTTAATTGGAGAAAACCTTTGCTCATCCAGAATTGTGTGTCGGACAAGCAGTCTGACAATTTAGACACTGTGGAGGGGTCGAGAGAAGAGGTAGTGAGGTAGAGCTGGGTGTCGTCAGCATACATGTGGAAACTGACACGGTGTTTTCGGATGATGTCGCCAAGGGGCACCATGTAGATGAGAAATAAGAGGGGGCCAAGGATAGATCCTTGGGGGACACCAGAGGTAACGGTGCAGGAGCGGAAAGAGAAGCTGTTGCAAGTGATTCTCTGGTTATGATGGAATGGAAAGGGACATCAGGCGGGGTGTATAATGGGTGACCGATCCACTGCTACCTGTTTTCTGCCACTGCTGAAAGTGGAAATCATCCCCAAGGAGTCTGTTTCTGGGGAGCAGGTATGTGGGACATCAGCAAGAGAGCACCAAAGTTTCTGCCAGTAGTCCCTCTATAGTTCTGGGAGGATGTTACATTGAAAATAAATCATAGACTGCAACTTCAGTTCTGCATTTTGCTTCACACTTGCAATTTGTTGCTGCTGTTTCTATTGAGATCTGGGTACATGCATTCAGAATGCAGAACACAACTTTTGTTGTAAAAGACAGTTGTTGTTACTCAAAAATAGAAGGAAAGGGAGATATAAGAACATAAGAACACAAGAAATAGGACCAGGAGCACGCCATACCGCCCCTCGAACCTGCTCCGCCATTCAATAAGATCATGGCTGATCTTCGACCTCAACTCCACTCTCCTGCCCGATCTCCATATCCCTTGATTCCCTTAGAGTCCAAAAATCTATCGAGCTCATCCTTGAATATACTCAATAACTGAGCATCCGCAACCCTCTGAGGTAGAGAAATCCAAAGATATACAACCCTCTGAGTGAAGAAATTTTTCCTCATCTCAGTCCTAAATGGCTGACTCCTTATCCTGAGACTATGCCCCCTAGTTTTAGACTCTCCAGCCAGGGGAAAGGAGAAACATCCTCTCAGCATCTACACTGTCAAGCCCTCTCAGAATCTTATATGTTTCAATGGGATCACCTCTTATTGTTCTCAACTCCAGAGAGTATAGGCCGATTTTACTCAATCTCTTGTCATAGGACAACCGTCTCATCCCAGGAATCAAGCTAGTGCACCTTCGTTGCACCCCCTCTAAGGCAAGTATACCCTTCCTTAGGCACGAAGACCAAAACTGTACACAGTACTCCAGGTGTGGTCTCACCAAAGACATGTACAATTGCATTGGAATAGGATTGTAACAAGTACATAGCCATGAACAGTTTATATTCTATAGCAAGGATAACAGGTTAACAGCATCCTTCCTAACCTAGTCTCTATTCTCAGGGGAAGTGGGATGGACTTGGATTAGAAGCTATACCAAAGAAGCCAATAGTCAGAAGTCCAGGGTGAGGTGCAACTTTAACATTTTAATTATTTGTTTCCTTCATATTTTCTGGAGGAAGTAAAACATTTTAGTTGACAGCTATATGTACAAGAGGCTGTACTCAATGGGACATGACTATATGGTCCACATAATGTCTTGTGTAATGGCTCTACTACCACCCAGCTGAGACGAACTAACTCAGCACAGACCAAGGATCAAAAGTGGGACAATAGCAAAATACTGCAGATGCTGGAAATCAGAAATAACAACAGAAAATGCTGGAAACACTCAGCAGGTCAGGCAGCATCGTGGAGAGAGAAACAGAGTTAACGTTTCAGGTCGATGACCCATCATCAGAACTGGAAAAAATGAGAGAAGTAACAGATTTTTAAGCAAGTGTGGGGCAGGGAAAGGGAGGAGGGGAGGGAAGAACTAAGGGAAGGTCTATGTTAGGCTGGAAGGCAGGAGAGATTAAAAGACAAAAGGGATGATGGTGCAAGTCAAAAGGAGATGGTAATGGGACAAGTTAAGAAACAAAATATGACCCTAGATGAGGTGTAAATGGCAATGGCAGAATCATCAACAGCTGCCACGTGAGAGAGAAAAAAAAGGAGAAAAAAGAAAAAAAAAGGAAAAAAAATATAGGGGCCGAGGGTATAGTCTGAAATTGTTGCACTTGATGTTGAGTCCCGAAGGCTGTAAAGTGCCTAATCGAAAGATGAGGTGCTATTCCTCGAGCTTACGTTGAGCTTCATTGGAACAGTGTAAGAGGCCGAGGACGGAGAGATCAGAGTGGGAGTGGAGCAGAGAATTAAAGTGACAGGCGACCGGAAGCTCGGGGCCATGCTTACGGACTGAACGGAGGTGTTCCACAAAGTGGTCACCCAATCTGCGTTTGGTCTCCCCAATGTAGAGGAGACTGCATCGTGAGCAGCGAATACAGTATACTAAATTGCAAGAAGTACAAGTAAATTGCTGTTTCACCTGGAACAGTGGGAAGGGAGAAGGTAAAAGGGGAGGTGTTGCATCTCCTGCACTTGCACGGGAAGGTGCCGTGGGAAGGGGAAGGGGCGTTGGGGGTGATAGAGAGGTGGACCAGGGTGTCGCGGAGGGAGCGGTCCCTTCAGAATGCTGAAGGGGGGGAGGGGAAGTTGGGTTTCGTGGTGGGATCACGCTGGAGGTGGCGGAAATGGCGGAGGATGATCCGTTGAATGCGGAGACTGGTGGGGTGAAAGGTGAGGAACAACCCGATTGTGGTTCTGGGATGGAGGGGAAAGGGTGATGGCAGAAGTGCGGGAAATGGGACGGACACGGTTGAGGACCCTGTCAACCATGGTGGAGGGGAATCCTCGGTTGAGGAAAAAGGAAGACATATGGGAAGCACTAGTATGGAAGGTGGCATCGTCAGAACAGATGCAGCGGAGACGGAGGAACTGGGAGAATGGAATAGAGTCCTTACAGGAAGCGGGGTGGGAGGAAGTGTAGTCCAGGTAGCTGTGGGTGTCAGTCGGCTTATAGTGGATGTTTGTCGATAATCTATCTCCAGAAATGGAGACAGAGAAGTCAAGGAAGGGAAGGGAAGAGTCGGAGATGGACCATGTGAAGGTGAGGGAAGGGTGGAAATTGGAAGCAAAGTGAATGAAATTTTCTAGTTCAGGGCGAGAGCAGGAAACGGCACCGATACAGTCATCAATATACCGGAAAAAGAGGTGAGGGAGGGGACCTGAGTAGGACTGGAACAAAGATTGTTCCACATATCCCATGAAAAGGCAGGCATTGCTAGGGCCCATGCGGGTTCCTATAGCAACAGCTTTAATTTGGAAGAAGTGAGTGGAGTCAAAGGAGAAGTTGTTCAATGTGAGAACAAGTTCAGCCAGGCGGAGGAGGGTGGTGGTGGATGGGGACTGGTTGGGCCTCTGTTCAAGGAAGAAGCGGAGTGTCCTCAGGCCGTCCTAGTGGGGGATAGAGATACAGAGGGATTGGACATCCATAGTGAATAGGAGACAGTTGGGGGCAGGAAACTGGAAACTGTTAAAGTGGAGGAGGGCGTCGGAAGAGTCGTGAATGTAGGTGGGAAGAGACTGGACAAGGGGAGAAAAAATAGATTCGAGATGGGAAGAAATCAGTTCCGTGGGGCAAGAACAGGCTGAAACGATGGGTCTACCAGGGCAGCCCTGTTTATGGATCTTGGGAAGGAGGTAGAAGCGGACTGTGTGGGGTTGGTGGACTATGAGGTTGACAGCCATGGAGGGAAGATCTCCAGAGGAGATGAGGTCAGTGACAGTCTTGGAAATGATGGCTTGATGTTCGGAAGCAGGGTCATGGTCCAGGGGGAGGTAGGAAGAGGTGTCAGTGAGTTGGTGTTCAGCCTCCACACAGTAGAGGTCGGTTCGCCAAACAACAACAGCACCACCCTTATCAGCAGGAGATCAATAGTGGGACCTCTTTACCTAGATAGCTCAGTGCCACGCCAGGGGTGCATTTACCCATTGGCACAACATTGTTCAGCATACTGCTCGGATTATTTTTTTGTGTATGTGTATTTCTAGGGTTTAATTCTAGAGGGATAGAATTGAAAAATAGAGAAGTTATGTAAAACTTGCATCGAACTTTGTTTAGACCACACTTGGAGTACTGTGTACAGTTCTGGTCACCATATTAGAGGCAGTGGAGAGGGTACAAAAAATTTACAAGAATGATACCAGAAATGCGAGGTTATACCTATCAGGAAAGGATGAACAGCCTGGGTCTCTTTTCTCTTGAAAAGAGAAGGCTGAGGGGTGACCTAAATGTATTTAGAATTATGAAAGGTTTTGATAGAGTAATCACAGAGAGAATGTTTCCCCTTTTGGGGAAGAGCAAAAACTAGAGGCCATCAATATAAGATAGTCACCAAGAAATCAAATAGGGAATTCAGAAGAAAATTCTTTACCCAGAGAGTGGTGAGAATGTGGAACTCGCTACCATAGGGAGTGGTTGAGGCGAATAGTATAGATGCATTAAAGCGGAGGCTAGATAATCATACGAGAGAGAAGGAAATAGAGAGTTATGCTGATAGAGTTAGATGAGCAAAGATGGGAGGAGGCTCGAGTGGAGCATGGACTGGTTGGGCCGAATGGCCTGCTTCTGTGCTGTATATTCTATGTAATGCTATGTAATACATTCTGTGGCAACAGCTAATGGTCATGCTGGGGTTTGTCATAGCCATGGAAACTGTGATTCGCCAAATGAAAATGTATTGATAACCTAAGGTATAATGCAGCACGATTCCTGTATCTTGGATCTCTTTATTTTCAGCCGCAGTTCTGGGAGAATGTGTCCGGGGAAAGCCTATAGTATCACCATCTGGCTTTTATTATAAGGACCAGTGGATGTCAACAACCTGCAATATTCGCCGCTTTGACACTCCTGCAAGAATTACAGACTGTCTTCGTAGAAAAATTGTTTATCTGTTTGGAGATTCCACTATACGTCAGTGGTTTGAATATTTGACTGCATTTATTCCAGGTTAGGTTGGTTAGTCGGTCTATCTATCTATCATTTTGCATGTAGCATGGATCACACATTAAACGCATGTGTGACACTTGAAATTTGTCAATTATGCTTTTATAATTGGCTCAAGTACAAATTTGAACCAAGAAAAGTAGTTAGAAAACTACTGATGAGAAACGACTCTGAACTTATGAAAACAACCAATCTTAAATGACTCACTTAAGTGGCAAGTAACATTTGTGCCACACAAGTGCCAGGCAATGACCATCTCCAACAAGAGAGAGTCTAACCACCGCCCCTTAACATTCAGTGGCATTACCATCGTTGAATCCCCCACCATCAACAGGCTGGGTGTCACCATTGACCAGAAACTTAACTGGACCAGCCACATAAGTGCTGTGGCTACAAGAGCAGGTCAGAGGCTGGGTATTCTGCGGCGAGTTTTCACCTCCTGACTCCTCAAAGCCTTTCCATCATCTACAAAGCACAAGTAAGGAGTGTGATGGAATATTCTCCACTTGCCTGGATGAGTGCAGCTCCAACAACACTCAAGTAGCTTGACACCATCCAGGAAAAAGCAGCCAGCTTGATTGGCACACCATCCACCACCTTAAACTTTCACTCCCTCCACCACCAGCGCGCTGTGTCTGCAGTGTGTACAATCTACAAGATGCACTGCAGCAACTTGCCAAGGCTTCTTTGACAGCAGCCTCCCAAACCTGCAACCTCTACCACCTAGAAGGACAAGGGCAGCAGGTAATTGGGAATACCACTACCTGCAAGTTCCCCTCCAAGTCATATACCATCTTGACTTGGAAATATGTCACCATTCCTTCATCGTCACTGGGTCAAAATCCTGAAACTCCCTACCTACCAGAACTGTGGGAGCACCTTCACCACACGGAATGCAGTGGTTCAAGAAGGCAGCTCACCACCACCTTCTCAAGGGCAATTAGCGGTGGGCAATAAATGCTGGCCTTGCCAGTGACGCCCACATCCCGTGAATAGGAACATAGGACCAGGAGGAGGCCATTCAGCCCCTCGAGCCTGTTCCGCCATTCAATGAGATCATGGCTGATCTGCGACCTAACTCCATAACCCCACCATTTCCCAAAAACCCTTAATGCCTTTGGTTAACAAAAATCTATCAATCACAGATTTAAAATTAACAATTGATCTAGCATCAATTGCCGTTTATGGAAGAGAATTCCGAACTTCTACCACCCTTTGTGTGTAGAAATGTTTCCTAATTTCACTCCTGAATGGTCTGGCTCTAACTTTTAGGATATGTCCCCTAGTCCTAGGGCTAGAAATTCGGTTGGGGTGCTAAATTTTAAAAAGTTGGAGAACTAGCACCAGGTGCTAATCCTTCTGACCTCAAGTTAAATTGATTGTTAGCGCTCCAAGAAAGAACTGGAGAGCTAAATCAAGCATTAATCACCTAACTTAGGGTGCTACACACAGAGAGCGGGGCGCTACACGCAGAGAGCGGGGCCCTACACGCAGAGAGCGGGGCGCTACACGCAGAGAGCGGGGCACTACACGCAGAGAGCGGGACGCTACACGCAGAGAGCGGGAGGCTACATGCGGAAAGCGGGGCGCTACACGCAGAGAGCGGGACGCTACATGCAGGGAGAGGGGCGCTACACACAGAGAGCGGGGCGCTACACACAGAGCTCCTGGGATGGCGAGTTCTGCTACACAGCACTCAGATGAGGACCTCGATGGAGAGATGTTCACAAGAAGGGTAATGGGCAAGCACACCGAGATGATAGGTGCAATGGCAAGGGTGCCCGAGAGCCTGTCGGCAATGGTAAGGAGTGTGGAGGAGTCCACCTCCAACATTGCACAGAACTCTGCGCACACCATGGAGCCCATCCTTGGCAGTCTGCAAAGGATGGTGGACTCCCTGAGAGACCGTGGGGACCCTGACCTCATGCCTCGTGTCATGGGCGATGTGGCAGCATCCATTGCAGCACAGTCGGAAGCCATGCAATGTCTTAGTGTTGTAATGCAGGATTGCTGCCATCGAGTCTCAGACTGCTCTCATGCAGTCTCAGCTTGATGCCACGCAAGCTCTGACTGCTGCCATCGTTGCTGGGTCCACCACAGTCCACCGGGGATCTCATGGTGTCACAGCAGGCCAGCAATCTGTGCTCTAACAGATTGGTAGGGATGTTGAGGTGTTATTCCTCCTCCTGTTCCTCCTGCTCCTCCGACTCCTCCTCATCCTCTCCCCCTCCCTCCTCCTGAGGTGGTCCCGCTATGCCTGGTGGCAAGGGCTGGGCCCTCATGATGGCCAGGTTGTGCAGCATGCAGTACACTATGATGAAAAGGGACACCTGCTCAGCCGAACACTGGAGGGCTCCTCCCGAGTGGTCAAGGCAGTGGAACACAGAGTGTTAAGCTGCGAGTTTGGTGAGTGAGGGAGTAAATCTTAAATGTTAATCTCTTATTTTTATAAATTCTAGTCTTGTGTGCTTGCAATTAGCATTTAAATTTACTGTTTCAAGTTTTAAGTTTCTTCCAGGCTTGGGCAGGGCTAAGCAAGCTCTGTGCTGGAGAGCAGGTGAGAGTAATTAATTAATTAAGTGGTCGAATCTGGTTCTGTAACTGCCAGAGAGCTCACTCATTTAAATCTCAGCAGTATAAATAAGGGAGGCTAGAGTGCAGTTTGTCACGGAGTGCAGATCGGAACAGAGTGTTAAGCTGCGAGTTTGGTGAGTGAGGGAGTGCGGGGAGGGAGGTGTTCCTTTCTTTTTCCATCTTTGTCAGCTTCCACGAGAGGAGGAGCTAAAAAGTTGCACAAGAGGGGACAGAGAACCAGGGGTGAGTATTTCTACAGTATTTCTACATTCCAGTCATTAAAGTAAAAGTAAGATCTCAAGTTTGGAGTAAGTAGTGTTTAAAGAGAAGTAAGGTCCCTAGTGTATTTAATATTCTTTAATTTAAAGGGAGTAAATTAAGGGTAGGACATGGCAGGGCAGCTCGGCAGCGTGGAGTGCTCCTCCTGTGCTATGTTGGAAGTCAGGGACACTTTAGGTGTCCAGGGCGAACACATGTGCAGGAAGTGTCTCCAGCTGCAGCTACTCGAAATCCGCGTTTCGGAGCTGGAGCTGCGGCTGGAGTCACTGTGGAGCATCCGCGAAGCTGAGATCTTCGTGGATAGCACGTTTAACAAGGTGGTCACACCGCAGGTAAAGAGTGCACAGGCAGACAGAGAATGGGTGACCACCAGACAGAGTAAAAGAACTAGGAAGGTAATGCAGAAGTCCCCTGGGTCCATCTCCCTCTCCGACAGATTTTCCGTTTTGGATACTGATGGGGGTGAGGGTTTCTCAGGGGAATGCAGCAAGAGCCAAGTCCGTGGCACTATGACTGGCTCAGCTGCACAGGAGGGGAGGAAAAAGAGTGGGGGAGCAATAATGATAGGGGATTCTATCGTAAGGGGAACAGATAGACGTTTCTGTGGCCGCAGACGTGACTCCAGGATGGTATGTTGCCTCCCTGGTGCCAGGGTCAAGGATGTCACTGAACAGCTGCAGGGCATTCTGAAGTAGGAGGGCGAACAGTTAGAGGTCGTGGTTCACATTGCATGGTACTGGACCTAATTCTAGGGATGTAGCCGGGCAAGTGGTAGAAGTGTTAGTAGGAGAGCATTTTGGTGACAGTGACCATAATTCGGTGAGATTTAAGGTAGTCATGGAAAAGGACAAAGATGGACCGGAGATAAAGGTTCTAAATTGGGGGAAGGCCGATTTTAATATGAAAAGGCAGGATCTGGCCAAAGTGGACTGGGATCAGCTACTTGTAGGAAAATCCACATCAGAGCAGTGGGAGTCTTTCAGAAACAAAATTGAGATAGAACAACGGCAACATGTTCCCGTAAAGGTCAAGGGTGGGACCAACAAGCCCAGGGAACCCTGGATGTCAAGGGATATACGAGAATGGATTAGGAAAAAAAGGGAGGCTTTTGGCAGATACAAAGGACTAAAAACAGTGGAAGCCCTAGAGGAGTATAGAAAGTGCAGGGAGGTACTTAAAAAAGAAATTAGGAGAGCGAAGAGGGGGCATGAAATAGCACTGGTGGGCAAAATAAAGGAAAATCCCAAGGTGTTTTATAAGTATATTAAGGGCAAGAGGATAACCAGGGAAAGAGTAGGGCCCATTAGGGACCAAAGTGGCAATCTGTGTGTAGAGCCAGAAGATGTAGGTGGGGTTTTAAATGAATATTTTGCATCTGTGTTCACTATGGAGAAGGACGATGTAGGCATAGAAATCAGGCAGGGTTAGGGTTATACTTGATATACTTGAACAAATTAGTATTGAGAGGCAGGAGGTACTAGCGGTTTTAGCCGGCTTAAAAGTGGATAAATCCCCAGGCCCAGATGAGATGTATCCCAGGCTGCTGTGTGAGGCAAGGGAGGAGATTGCAGGGACTCTGACACAAATTTTCAGAACCTCTCTGGCCACAGGGGAGGTGCCAGAGGACTGGAGAACAGCTAACGGAGTACCATTATTCAAGAAGGGTAGTAGGGATAAACCAGGGAATTACAGGGCAGTGAGCCTAACATCAGTGGTAGGGAAATTATTGGAAAAAATTCTGAGGGACAGAATTAGTCTCTACTTGGAGAGGCAAGGATTAATCAAGGATAGTCAGCATAGCTTTGTCGGGGGGAGATCATGTCTAACCAATTTGATTGAATTTTTCGAGGGGGTGACTAGGTGTGTGGATGAGGGTAGTGCAGTTGATGTGGTCTACATGGACTTCAGTAAGGCTTTTGACAAAGTCCCACATGGGAGACTGGTCAAGAAGGTAAAAGCCCATGGGATCCAGGGCAACTTGGCACATTGGATCCAAAATTGGCTTAGTGGCAGGAGGCAGAGGGTGATGGTCGAAGGTTGTTTTTGTGACTGGAAGCCTGTGTCTAGTGGTGTACCACAGGGATCGGTGCTGGGTCCTTTGCTGTTTGTAGTGTACATTAATGATTTAGATATGAATGTAGGTGGTATGATCAGTAAGTTTGCAGATGACACAAAAATTGGTGGAGTGGTAAATAGCGAGGAGGGAAGCCTCAGGCTACAGGACGATATAGACGGGTTGGTCAGATGGGCAGAACAGTGACAAATGGAATTTAACCCTGAAAAGTGTGAGGTGATGCATTTTGGGAGGACTAACAAGGCAAGGGAATACACAATGAATGGTAGGACCCTAGGAAGGACAGAGGATCAGAGGGACCTTGGTGTGCATGTACATAGATCCCTGAAGGCAGCAGGACAGGTAGATAAGGTGGTTAAAAAGGCATATGGGATACTTGCCTTCATTAGCCGAGGCATAGAATATAAGAGCAGGGAGGTTATGATGGAGCTGTACAAAACGCTAGTTAGGCCACAGCTGGAATACTGTGTGCAGTTCTGGTCGCCACACTATAGGAAGGATGTGATTGTATTGGAGAGTGTGCAGAGGAGATTCACCAGGATGTTACCTGGGCTGCAGAGCTTCAGCTATGAAGAGAGACTGAACAGGCTGGGGTTGTTTTCCTTAGAGCAGAGAAGGCTAAGGGGGGACCTGATTGAGGTGTACAAAATTATGAGGGGCATAGATAGGGTAGATAGAAAGGAACTTTTCCCCTTAGTAGAGGAGTCAATAACCAGGGGGCATAGTTTCAAGGTAAGGGGCAGGAGGTTTAGAGGGGATTTGAGGAAAAACTTTTTCAGCCAGAGGTTGGTTGGAATCTGGAACTCACTGCCTGAAAGGGTGGTAGAGGCAGGAACCCTCACAACATTCAAGAAGCATTTAGATGAGCACTTGAAATGCCATAGCATACAAGGCTACGGACCAAGTGCTGGAAAATGGGATTAAAATAGACAGGGCTTGATGGCTGGCGTGGACACGATGGGCCAAAGGGCCTCTTTCTGTGCTGTATAACTCTATGACTCTATGACTCCGATGGTCTGCTCGATGATGTTCCTGGTGGTGGCATGGCTCTCATTATATGAGTGCTGGGCAGGAGTGTTGGGCTTGCGGAAGGGAGTCATGAGCCAGGTGGAGATCGGAGAGCCCTTGTCTCTGAGCAGCCAGTCATGAGCTTGACGTGGTGGCTGGAAAAGTGTTGGCACCCCGGTCTGGTGCAGGATGAAGGCATCGTGGCTGCTGTCAGGATAGCGAGCATTGACATTGAGGATTTGCTGTCTGTGGTCGCACACCAACTGCACATTAAGTGAATGGTAACCTTTGCAGCTACGGAAAACCTCAGGATTGTTATGGGGTGCCCGCAAAGCCATGTGGGTGCAGTCAATGGCGCCCTGCACCATGGAGAATCCCGCTATCCTGGCAAAGCCACAAGCACGCTCGTCCTACTTCTCTCTGGTGATGGGGAAGGAAATGTAGTTCCTTCTCCTCCTGTAGAGAGCCTCTGTGACCTCCCAGATGCAGCAATGGACGACGAACTGCGAGATGTTAGTTATGTCTCCTGTTGCAGACTGGAAGGAACTGCTGGCGTAGAAATTGAGGGCGATGGTGACCTTGACTGCCACTGAGAGCCGTGGTGGTCCTGATCTGAGGCTCGAGGTCTGGCTGCAGGAAATGGCAGAGCTGTGTGACCACCTCCTTGCTGAAGCGAAGCCTTCTAATACACTGCTCCTCGTTAAATTTATGTCGGGGGAAGTGCTCCCGTAATACCCTGGGAGGGTAAGACCTCCTGCTGAGAGCCTTGTTCGCCCTCCTCCCTCTGGGCACATTTTCCAATCTTTGTCTCTACCTCTGCTGCCTCCGACATTGATGCCAGAGGGCGAGGTCGAGTGCAAGTAAAGCTCCCATTAATGTAACCAAGTGTAGGACTTTGAAATCTTAGCAGAATGAAAGTGACAAATTTTTATCAGCCAGAACACTCCTGAAAGTAAGAAACGTTTAACTCATTGAAAACGGCTGTTTCGCAATGTGAAACTAAGAAGGCAATATTGATTGGCCACTAAAATGAGAGCGGATGTTGATCCCTTTAAATACCGCTCCTACAGCGACCATCCGAATGCATCACGCCTCCCCTTCCTGCCGTTGTTCAGGCGCTAAGGCAATTTTAGATCTGGGCCGATAACGGGCTGTTCCACCATCATTGACGTCATGATCTGCCAGGCGCTAAAGGCCTAGACGCTAACTGTTACCGCCAGCGCTAAATCCCGGGTGAATTTCGCGTGCGGTGTTGGATTTGCAACGCCCCTCCACAAACCCATTAGCGTCCCGTTAGCACCCCCGCAGTAGCGCCCCATTAGCACCCCCGCAGGCACTAACGGGAGGCGCCAACATGCCGAATTTCTCCCCCCTAGATACTCCAACCAGCGGAAATAGTCTGAAACTAGTGTCTTAAACTTAAATAAAGGCAATTACAAGGGTACGAAGAAAGAGTTGGATAAATTGGACTGGGAAAATAGATTAAAAGGTAAGACGGTAGATAAGCAGTGGCAGACATTTAAGGAGATATTTCATAACTCTCAACAAACATATATTCCAGTGAGAAAGAAAGACTGTCCGAGAAGGATAAACCATCCGTGGCTAACTAAGGAAGTTAAGGATGGAATCAAATTAAAAGAAAAGGCATATAATGTTGCGAAGATTAGTGGTAGGCCAGAAGATTTTTAAAAACCAGCAAAGGATGACTTAAAAAAAAATAAAGATGGAGAATATAGATTATGAGAGTAAACTAGCAAGAAATACAAAAACAAACAGTAAGAGCGTCTACAGGTATATAAAAAGGAAGAGAGTAGCTAAAGTAAACGTTAGTCCCTTAGAGGATGAGACTGGGGAATTAATAATGGGAAACAAGGAATTGGCAGAGAATTTGAACAAACATTTTGTATCTGTCTTCATGGTAAAAGACACTAAAAGCACCCCAATAATAGTAGATAATCAAGTGGCAAAAGGGAGGGAGGAACTTAAAACAATCACTATCACTAGAGAAAAAGTACCAGGCAAACTAATGGGACTAAAAGCTGACAAATCCCCTGGACCTGGTGTCCTGCATCCTAGGGTCTTAAAAGAAGTGGCTGCAGAGATAGTGGATGCATTGGTTGTAATCTACCAAAATTCCGTAGATTCTGGAAAGGTTCCAGCGGATTGGAAAACCGCAAATGTAACGCCCCTATTCAAGAAAGGAGGGAGACAAAAAGCAGGAAACTATAGGCCAGTTAGCCTAACATCTGTCATTGGGAAAATGCTGGAATCCATTATTAAGGGAGTAGCAGCAGGACATTTAGAAAATCATAATACAATCAAGCAGAGTCAACATGGTTTTATGAAAGGGAAATCATGTTTGACAAATTTATTAGAGTTCTTTGAGGGTGTAATGAGCAGGGTGGATCAAGGGGAACCAATAGATGTAGTGTATTTGTATTTCCAAAAGGCATTCTATAAGGTGCCACATAAAAGGTTACTGCACAAGATAAGAGCTCACGGGGCTGGGGGTAATATATTAGCATGGATAGAGGATTGACTAACTAACAGAAAACAGAGAGTCGGGATAAATGGGTCAGTTTCAGGTTGGCAAACTGTAACTAGTGGGGTGCCACAGAGATCAGTGCTGGGGCCTCAACTATTTACAATCTATATTAATGACTTGCCAAATTTGCTGATGATACAAAGATAGGTGGGAAAGCAAGTTGTGAGGAGTACACAAACAATGTGCAAATGGATATAGATAGGTTAAGTGAGTGGGCAAAAATTTGGCAGATGGAGTATAATGTGGGAAAATGTGAGGTTATCCACTTTGTTAGGGAGAATAGAAAAACAAAATATTATTTAAATGGAGAGAGACTACAGAATGCTGCGGTACAGAAGGATCTGGGTGTCCTTGTACATGAAACACAAAGTTAGCATGCAGGTACAGCAAGTAATTAGGAAGGCAAATGGAATGTTGACCTTTATTGCAAGGGGGCTGGAGTATAAAAGTAGGGAAGTCTTGCTACAACTGTGCAGGGCGTTGGTGAGACCACACCTGGAATACTGTGTACAGTTTTGGTCTCCTTATTTAAAGAGGGATATACTTGCATTGGAGGCAGTTCAGAGAAGGTTCACTAGGTTGAGTCCTGAGATAAAAGGGTTGTCTGAAAAGGAAAGGTTGAGCAGGTTGCGCCTTTATTCATTGGAGTTTAGAAGAATGAGAGGTGATCTTATTGAAACATAAGATTCTGAGGGGGCTTGACAGGTAGATGCTGAGAGGATGTTTCCCCTCATGGGGGAATCTAGAATTAGGGGGCATAGTTTCAGGATAAGGAGTCGCCCATTTAAGACAGCGATGAGGAGGAATTTCTTCTCTCAAAGGGTCGTGAATCTCTGGAATTCTCTACCCCAGAGAGCTGTGGAGGCTGAGTCAGTGAATATATTCAAGGCGGAGATAGACAGATATTTGAACTACAGGGGAGTCAAGGGTTATGGGGAACAGGCAAGAAAGTGGAGTTGAGGCCAAGATCAGATAAGCAATGATCTTATTGAACAGGCTCGAGGGGCCGAATGGCCTACTCCTGCTCCTATTTCTTATGTTCTTATGTTCCATGGCCTTGTCTCTCCCTACCTCTATAATCTCCTCCAGCCCCAGAACCCCCCGAAATATCTGCCCTCCTCGAATTCTGCCCTTTTGAGCATCCCAGATTATAATCGCTCAACCATTGGTGGCCGTGCCTGCTGTTGCCTAGGTCCTAAACTCTGGAATTCCCTCCTTAAACCCTTTCTCCTCTCTACCTTTCTTTTCTCTTTTAAGACACTTCTTAAAACCTACCTCTTTGACCAAGCTTTTGGTCATCTGCTCTAATTTCTCCTTATGTGGCTTGGTGTCAAACTTTTTGTCTTATAATACTTCTGTGAAGAGCCTTGGGACGTTTTACTACGTTAAAGGTGCTATATAAATAGAAGTTGTTGATGTTGTATTCTAGTCCTCTTGATATAAAGGCCAGCATCCATTAGCCTTTTTGATTATTTCCTGTACCTGTACCCAAGTTTTTTGACCTCCACTGTTTTTAGCTTTTCACCATTTAGAAAGTACCCTGTTCTATCCTTTTTAGATCCAAAGTGCATGACCTCACATTTGCCTATACTGAAATCCATTTGCCACCGTTTTGCCCATTCACTTAATGTATCAATATCCCTTTGAAATGTTATAGAAACATAGAGGATAGGAGCAGGAGTAGGCCATTTGGCCCCTCGAGCCTGCGCCGCCATTCAATGCAATCATGGCTGATCATCCAAATTCAGTACCCTGTCCCTGCTTTCTCCCCATATCCCTTGATCCCCTTAGCCTTAAGAAATATATCTAACTCCTTCTTGAATATATTTAATGAATTGGACTCAACTGTCTTCTGTGGTAGAGAATTCCACAGGTTCACCACTCTCTGGGTGAAGAAATTCCTCCTCATCTCAGTCCTAAATGGCTTACCCCTTATCCTTAGACTGTGACCCCTGGTTCCGGACTCCCCCACCATCGGGAACATCCTTCCTGCATCTAGTCTGTCCAGTCCTGTTAGAATTTTATAAGTTTCAATGAGATCCCCTCTCATTCTTCTAAACTCTAGCGAATACAAGCCCAATCGACCCAATCTCTCTTCATACGTCATTCCTGCCATTCCAGGTATCAATCTGGTGAATCTTCGCTGCACTCCCTCCATGGCAAGAACATCCTTCCTCAGATAAGGTGACCAAAACTGCACACAATACTCAAGGTGTGGTCTCACCAAGGCCCTGTACAACTGCAGCAAGACATCCTTGCTCCTGTTTCGAATCCTCTCGCTATGAAGGCCAACATACCATTTGCCTTCTTAACCGCCTGCTGCATCTGCATGCTTACCTTCAGCGACTGGTGCACAAGGACACCCAGGTCTCGTTGCACTTCCCCTTTTCCCAATCTATTGCCGTTCAGATAATAATCTGCCTTCCTGTTTTTGCCACCAAAGTGGATAACCTCGCATTTATCCACATTATACTGCATCTGCCGTGCATCTGCCCAATCACCCAACCTGTCCAAATCATACTGGAGTTTCTCTGCATCCTCCTCACAGCACACATGCCCACCCAGCTTTGTGTCGTCTGCAAACTTGGAGATATTACATCTAGTTCCCTCGTCTAGATCATTAATATATATTGTGAATAACTGGGGTCCTAGCACCGATCCCTGCGGTACCCCACTAGTCACTGCCTGCCACTCGGAAAAAGACCCGTTTATTCCAACTCTTTGCTTCCTGTCTGCCAACCAGTTTTCTATCCAAGTCAGTACCTTACCCCCAATCCCATGTGCTTTAACTTTGCACGCTAATCTTTTATGCGGGACCTTATTGAAAGCCTTCTGAAAGTCCAAATACACCACATCCACTGGTTCTCCCTTATCTATTCTACCAGTTACATCCTCATCTACACTGCCTACAATGCTGCCTATCTTTGTGTCATCGGCAAATTTGGATATGTTTTTTTCCATCCCATCATCTAAGTCGTTAATAAATATGGTGAATAGTTCAGGCCCCAACATCGATCCCTGCGGGACACCACTAGTCACATCCTGCCAATTAGAATACCTGCCCATTATCCTTGCTCTCTGTCTCCTGCCATTCAGCCAATTTCCTAACCAGGTCAGTAATTTGGCTTCAATTCCATGGGCTTCCACCTTAGTTAACAGTTTCTTCTGAGGAACTTTATCAAATGCCTTCTGGAAGTTCATATAAATAACATCCATAGACATTCCCCTGTCCGCTACTTTAGTCACCTCTTCAAAAAATTCAATCAGGTTTGTCAGGCATGACCTACCTTTTACAAATCCATACTGGCTCTCTCTGATCAACTGAAAATGTTCAAGGTGTTCAGTCACCCTATCCTTAATTACAGACTCTAGTAATTTCCCGACAACAGATGTTTGGCTAACTGGTCTATAATTCCCTGGTTTCCCTCTTTCACCATTCTTAAATAATGGAGTGACATGCGCCATTTTCCAATCTAAAGGAACGGTTCCTGAATTGAGCGAACTTTGGAAGATTATAGTTAAGGCATCTGCAATGTGCTCACCTACTTCCTTAAAACTCTGGGATGGAAACCATCTGGTCCTGGGGATTAGTCACTCTTTAGTGCCATTTTTTCCTCATTACTGTTATTTTGCTTACGTTAATTCTGGTGAGTCCTTGTCCCTGATTCAATAATAGTTTCCTTGGGATTTTCTGCATGCTATTCTCTTCCTCTACTCTAAATACTGGCGCAAAGTAATTATTCAACATGTCCGTCATTTCCTTATTATCATCGACAATATCACCGTTTTCAGTTTTCAAGGGGCCAACATTTCCCCTGGCCACCCTCTTTTTCCTAATATAATTGTAATTTTTTTTTGTATTGATTGTGATATGCCTTGCAAGTTTCATTTCATACTCCCTTTTTGTAGCTCTTAGTATCTGTTTTGTGACCCTTTGCTGTTCTTTGTATCTTTCCCATTCGCCAGGATCTATGCTATTTTTTTGCATGTTTGTATGCTTTTTCTTTTAGTTTTATGTTGTCTCTTACCTCTTTAGTTGTCCTTAGTGTCATTTTTGGCAAGTATAGCGCTTGCCCCTCAAGGGTATAAACTAGTTCTGTATCACATTAAATTCTTTTTTGAATACCTCCCGCTGATCTTCTGCCTTTTTATCCATTAACAGATTTGCCCAGTTTACTGACAATCTCTGTTTCATCCTGTTGAAGTCAGCCTTACTGAAATCTAGAATCTTAGTAGCTGTTTTGCGTTTCTCCCTTTCAAACACTACGTTGAACTCGATCAAGTTATGATTGCTATTAGATAAATGTTCACGCACCGTTAGGCTGGTAACTAAATCTGGCTCATTACTCATTACTAAATCTAATATAGCATGCCTCCTTGTTGGTTCTAGGACATATTGTTGCACTGAACTATCCCGGACACACTCAAGAAATTCACTACCTTTCTGACACGTGCTAATCTGCTTATCCCATAAAATCTCCACTGCCTGCTTCCCCCTCGTTATATCCTTTCTTATCATTATAGTGATTTCATCCTTAATCACTAAAGCTACTCCTCCCCCTCTACCATTTCCCTATCTTTCCTATAGACCTTATAACCTGGTATATTTAGTTCCCAGTCCTGACTGTTTTGCAGACATGTCTCAGTAATGGCTACCATGTCATATCCTCCAATTTGAATTTGTGCCTGCAAATCATTCAATTTATTCCTTATACTCTGTGCATTTGTATAAAGAGCGCTTATTTGGGCCACACACGCTAGCCTGTATTTCGGCTCTAATGTTTTTCTCATTTGTTTCTTATTTCTCTCACCTGGTTTACTCACTTTACATCTTTTAGTTTTCCCTTTACCTGTAGTGCCTAACGTACAATTTCTGACTGTCACTCTGCTCTCTTTCCTTTAGTTTGTTTTTGAACTACTATTTTTACTACAATTTCCACCTGAGCCCTCCTCCCCATTTACGAGTTTAAAGTTCTTGTGACCGCCCTATTTATCCTTTCTGCCAGGACTCTGGTCCTAGACTGGTTCAGGTGGAGCCCGTCCCAACGGTACAGTTCCTTCCTGTCCCACTACTGGTGCCAGTGCCCCATGAAATGGAACCCCTCTTTCCCACACCACTCCTTCAGCCACGTGTTCACCACCCTAATCTGTTACCCCTACGCCAATTTGCATGTGGCTCAGGTAATAATCCAGAGATCATAACCCTTGAGGTTTTGTTCTTTAATTTAGCTCCTAGTTCCTGGTACTCCCCAAACAGGACCTCTTGCCTACTCTTCCCTATGTTGTTGGTCCCAACATGGACCACAACGACTGGATCCTCCCCCTCCCTCTCCAATACCCTTTCAAGCCGGTTTGAGATTTCCCTTACACAGGCACCAGGTAGGCAACACACCATGTGAGACTCTCGATCTTGCTTGCAAAGGACACTATCTGTCCCCCTAATTATTGATTCCCCTACAACTACCACATTACACTTCCTCTCCTCCTCCTCCTCCTCCTCCCTCATTAGTATAGCCTCCTTCTCCAAAGTGCCATGGTCCACATTCTGGCTGTCCTTCTGACAGTCTTTATCCTTATCCTCACAGGTAGCAAGTACATTGTACCCATTGAATAGGATCAGTTTCTGCAGATCCTCATTCTCTATCTCACCTGGGTTCCCCTTACTCTGCACACTATCGGTCACACCAACCCCGTTCTGAACCTGCACCTCTCTACAAGGTGTGACCGAAGTCTGGAGCAAACTGTCCAGATACTCGTCCCCCTCTCTAATGTGTGAGAGAGTCTCTCCAACTCGCACTCCAGCTCAATGACTCTGAGCCGGAGAGATTCGAGACGGAGACATCTACTGCAGACGTGTTCACTCAGGACAGTCTCGCTGTCCACAAACTCCCGCATACTGCAGTCCAGACACACAACCTGCTCTGCTATATCTTAGTCTAGATTATTTATATTATTGATATCTACTTTCTAGTTTGTTGTAAGTTTTCTTTTCTTTTTCTACACACTAACTTGCATTAAGCACTAAAACACTGGAAATTTTTTTTAAATACCTCTTTAAAAAAAACAATCACCAGCTACTCACCAATCAGCTCCTTCCTTTGTGCGGATGTCACTTTCGGTGTTTTTTACGCTGACGTCACTTTTTCAATTTCTGTGTTTGAGTTGGTCTCAACTCCCGCTGCTCCTGGTCTTGGGCCTGCTCTGTCGCTGTGCTTTATATCCAGCTCCGCTCTCGCTCAGCTCCTGCTGCTTCTGGTCTCGGGCCTGCTCTGTCGCTGTGCTTTATATCCAGCTCCGCTCTCGCTCAGCTGGCGCTGCTTCTGGTCTCGGGCCTGCTCTGTCGCTGTGCTTTATATCCAGCTCCACTCTCGCTCAGCTCTTGCTGCTTCTGGTCTCGGGCCTGCTCTGTCGCTGTGCTTTATATCCAGCTCCGCTCTCGCTCAGCTTGCGCTGCTTCTGGTCTCGGGCCTGCTCTGTCACTGTGCTTTATATCCAGCTCCACTCTCGCTCAGCTTGCGCTGCTTCTGGTCTCGGGCCTGCACTGTCGCTGTGCTTTATATCCAGCTCCGCTCTCGCTCAGCTTGCGCTGCTTCTGGTCTCGGGCCTACTCTGTCACTGTGCTTTATATCCAGCTCCACTCTCGCTCAGCTTGCGCTGCTTCTGGTCTCGGGCCTGCTCTGTCGCTGTGCTTTATATCCAGCTCCACTCTCGCTCAGCTTGCGCTGCTTCTGGTCTCGGGCCTGCTCTGTCGCTGTGCTTTATGTCTCACTCCTGTAGCTCTCAGGACGCTATCTCCTTTCTACATTGGGCCTTGCACTCTCCCTGATTGGTCCTGGAACCAACATCTGACCCAGTCCATGTTTCAGCCATTTTAGTGTTTGTCCTAGGATTTAAAGAAGGCTAATGATACAAATTAAATAAACGGAGTGATTGTTTGCAACGCCATTTTGACTCTCTCTGCGAATGTGCACTCGATCCGGTCACGCTTGCGCAGTACCAAACGGTGCGGCGGTGGCCTGCACTGCCACGCTTTTCTTGGCTCCGTGCAGAGAAGGTCAAGGGATCGGGGTGGTGGCCGGTTGCGAAGGGGGGTGGGGGGTGGGGCGGGGTGAAGAGAGGTGATCGAAGGATGGAGAGAAATAAGATTGGAGAGAGAGAGAGGAGATCGGGTGGCGGGGGGGGGGTCAGAGGTGAGAGAGGAGATAGGACGGGGCGGTGAGAGGAGTTTGGAGTGGGGAGGAGAGGGAATTGGAGGGGAGAGAGAGAGCGAGGAGATTGGCGGGGGAGAGCGAGAGGAGATCAAATCTGGAGTAGAGAGGATCGGAGGGGGAGCGAGAGAGGAGATTAGAGGGGGAGAGAGAGAGGAGATCAGAGAGGGAGAGAAGAGAGAGGAGAGAGAGGAGCTCGGAGAGCGGGAGAAGGTCAGGAGCTGGGCAGGGTGGAGGTCAGGAGCTCAGGGAGAGAAGGTCAAGAACTTGATGGTGGAGGGAGCACAGTGAGAACAGTGGGGCGGTGGGGGGGGGGTGAGGGTGAAGAACATGATCCAGGTCTAAAGGGCGGTGGGGGGGGCGGGGGGGGGCGGGTGTGGTTGGGGGGGCGATGAGAGCAAGAACATGATCCAGATGGGAAGATAGATCACGTTCTCCCGCCCTCTGTTAGGGCTGGATCACCTTCTTCCACCCGAACCCACTTTACACCTGCACCACATTCGCCGACTCCTCCACACCCCCCACCCCCCAACCCCAGGCCACAGCAGTTCAAGAACGCAGCTCACTACCACCCTGTCAAGGGCAGCTAGGGATGAGCAATAAATAAATGAATTTAAAAAAATGTGAGAGTATTCTGTGTTGGTCCTACAACATGCATAACATTCCATTTATGTGTTATTTGCCAGAATCGACTATTCCAAAGTTCTCCTACCCAGCCTCCCATCTTCCACCCTCAATGAACTTGGGCTCATCCAAAACTCTGCTGTCCGTATCCTGACACGCAGCAAGTCCCATTCACCCATCACCCCTGTGCTCGCTAAGCGGCGCGGCCGCGGAGCTGTCTGGAGGTCCCGCACAGCCCGATAAAGGGACCGCGCACCCCAAAAAAAATTAGAAGCAACAGTGAAATAAAAACAGAAAGTGCTGGAAATACTCAGCAGGTCAGGCAGCATCTGTAGAGAGAGAAACAGAGTTAATGTTTCAGGTCGATGACCTTTCATCAGAACAGTTCTGATGATGGTCTAGTCACCCGATTGAGGGGGTGGGGGGTTCGATAGTAGTCTGGGGGGTCCGATGGTGGGGGGAGGGGGGGAACAGACAGATTGCGGCGGGGGGTTTACTGGATAGCTTGCTAGGTTTGGAGGAAGCTCTCCTGCTCCTCCTGGCCCACAAGCAGTGCTGTAAAGGCACTTACCTCATGGATTCCACCCTTCTCGCCGGCCTTTAGCTCCCGAGTTTCCTGAGGTCCGGGAAACCCGGCCGCCTGTGGTTAAAAATAGAATCAATGTTTGAATGAAAGCCGGCAGCCTCATTATAATATTGAAATGACCAACCTGCTTCCCGTGAGCAGATTGGCCGTCCGCCCCTCATCCCACCTCCATCAAAAGCCGAAGTGGATGGGTTCGAGTGGGTTTGGTTCCTGTTCCAGATTTTTTGCAATTTAACCATTTTTGGGAGTTAAGGTTCAGCCCAGAGTGACAGTTGCAGAAAGAAAGACACAATTTTTTGTCCACGGAGATCGGCAAGTATAGCGAGAAAATTCTGACGTGACATCAGTAACTTATTAATTTACTGAGTTGACTCAGAATAAATTCTTATTGAGCATTGCCCAGTTAACAGTGAAGTTCACCAGTGTGTATTCCTCTCTGTGTTTGCACAGAGTGAGCTTCGAATCTCCGTTCGCCCAGTTGGATAGAAATATTTCTCAGAGGGAGGAAGAGAAAATCTGACACAGTTAACCCTCATTACTCTTACTTTGAGGTCAAATAGACCAACATTGGCAGAGCCCTGGGAACAAGCCTCTAGTCTGTCTCCCACTCAATTGGAGAATGGTCCACTCGTTTACAGGGAAGAAACTTAACAGGAGATTAAATACTTTACAAAATAGATGGAAGCAAACTAATATAATATATGTGGTATACTCTTATTTGCCAGTTTGTCAGTCTGTACTTACTGCAAGATTCCACTGTAAGATTTATATCTTTTTCCTCATCTATTACATTGACACGGTGGTAAATCTGTGGCTCTATTTTGATGCTCTGCTGTGTGAAATGATGTCCTCCACCCAGTTTTATATCTGTTAACATCAGCAATATTGTGGCTTAGTCTGTTAAATAACGTTATATTTTCTGTTTTAGGTCTCAAAATGTTTGATCTTGGCAATCCTAAAAATATTGGGCCTCACCTTGCTGTGGATTTAGAAAACAACATCATGGTGGAATTTCATCCTCATGGCCCACCAATCCGATTCCACACCGTTTCGAGCCAGGACCTGCACTACATTTCAAATCAACTGGATGAAATTAAAGGCGGAAAAAACACAGTTATAGCCATCACCTTATGGTCCCATTTCAGCACTTTTCCAGTGGAAGTGTATATCCGAAGACTACAGAATATCCGGAGGTCAATTCTACAGTTGCTAGGAAGGAGTCCGGATACACTGGTTGTAATAAAGACTGCCAATGTCCAGGCCCTTCCACAAGAAGTCAGTTTCTACAACAGTGACTGGTACTCTTATCAGCTTGATTTAGTGCTCAGAAAGATGTTCACAGGCATCAACGTGGCATTTGTGGATGCGTGGGAAATGACGATAGCACATTACCTGCCACATGAACTGCACCCCCAGAGAGTCATTATAAAGAATCAGATAGATGTGTTTCTTTCATATGTCTGCCCTTTTCAAAAGTGATTCCTGAGCTGAGCTACCGGCTCCATCACCAAGACTGTCCACTTCCACCTCCAGAACATCGCCCGTCTCCACGGTTGCCTCATCTCATCTGCTGCTGAAAACCTGATCCATGCCTTTGTTAGCTCTAGACTCGACTATTATAATGCTGTCCTGGCCGGCATCCCACCTTGCACCCTCTGCAAACTTAACCTTATCCAAAACTCTGCTGCCCGTATCTGAACTCGCGCCAAGTCCCGTGCTCGTACCGATCATCCCAAGCTCTCTGATCTACATTGGCTCCCAGTCCAGCAGTGCCTCGATTTTAAAATTCTCATCCTTGTTGTCAGATCCCTCCATGGCCTCAGCCCTCCCTGTCTCTGCAACCCTCTCCAGCCCTACAACCCTCCGAGATCTTTGCGATCCTCCACTTCTGGCCTCTTGCAGATCCCCGTTTTCATCGCTCTGCCATTGGCGGTTGTGCCTTCAGCTGCCTGTGCTCTGCGATTCCCTCCATAAATCTATCCACCACGACCTCTCTCTCCTCCCTTAAGGTGCTCCTTAAAACCTACCTCTTTGACCAAGATTTTTGTCACCTGTCCTAATATCTCCGTATGTGGCTCTGTGTCAACCTTTGTTTGATAACACTCCTGGGAAGTGCTTTGGGATATTTTACTACTTTAAAGCAGAATGTGAGTCTAGTGATGCAATTGGTAGGAGATGACTTTAGAAGATGCATTCACTGAACTTTAGCACTGGTCTTTGGACACTGGAGCCAGGTCCTGGGGGCGACACTGCTGACAGTGACAGCCTCGGAGATCTGGTCCCACATCCTTCTTTCTGGAGGGACTCCTGGTACAGGACCTCTCTTCCAGTGTTGACCCCCTGCACAAAGCTGGAGTGCTGCATCTGAGACCTTGGGTGCCCTTTCCCGGGGCCTGTTGAGCCATTTGTGTTAGTGCTGAAGCACTTTTACCATTTTTTACGTGCAGAAGGCAGTTCGGTTTTAAGAACTGAGGACTGTCCAGTTTGGAATGATTTTTAATGTTCTTTTTTCAGAAGGCAATTGAGCTTTAAGGGCTAGAGACTGCCTATTTTTGAATGATTTTCAATTTTTTTTGAGAAGGCAGTTCACCTTTAGGGGCTCAAGACTGCTTAAAAAAATGTCAGCCTTGCTTTAACAGAACTCAGCGTCGCTACTGCGATGCGACATTGGGCCTCCTGCTGAGCGCACAGCCTGAAGCAGCGTGTTCGTTGCTGGGCTGTGCGCTATAATCATTCAAATTAGCAGGCAACACCAAATTAACTTGCTGCCTGTGATTTCTAAACGGGCGCAAGCAAATCTCGCCCCGTGGTGCCCCTGCCCATTTTCGGGCCTTATCGAATTTCACCCCGACTGTATTAGATCTGTACCAAGCAGGTTTTGCTGATCATGTGAATCAAAATCTAAACAATGCCATCAGAACTCTTAGGTTTCTGTAACTGCCTAGAATTAATGTGCATTTTTTTAAACATAGATGTCAATTGTCTTTTTTAAAACAAATGATAAATTTTGAATTATTCAAATGTGGGAGTATTCATTGTGCTCATAATTAAATAAGGTTTTGCATTTTGTAGTGTACAAATGATCCATTATAACTGGAGCAAGGGTGATGGAGTTTGTCTTTTTAAAGGAACTGCTGTACATGGTTATTTACTGTATTGCAGAGGGGCTTTTCCCAAAGCAAGGTAGAGTAGAACACTGTTTTGTGGTGCTGGGAGTGTGGCAAACTCCACCTCCCTTATTATCAATGGAACTTTGCCTCAGATAAATGACGAAAGCTAATTGAAAGCTCAGGATACAGAGAGTGAGGAAGGAATGCAAAAGCAAAATACTGCGGATGCTGGAAATCTGAAATAAAAACAGAAAATGCTGGAAATACTCAGCAGGTCAGGCAGCATCTGTGGAGAGAGAAACAGAGTTTATGTTTCAGGTCGATGACCCTTCGTCAGAACTGGAAAAAGCTGGAGATGGAACAGGTTTTTAAGCAAGTGTAGGGGCAGGGAAAGGGGGGAGGGGAGGAAAGAACAAAAGGGAAGGTCTGTGATAGGATGGAAGGCAGGAGAGATTAAGAGACAAAAGGGATGATGGTGCAAGGCAAAAGGAGATAGTAATGGGACAAGTTAAGAAGCAAAAGATGACTCCAGATGAAGTGTAAATGGCAATGGCAGAATGATCGACAGCTGCCATGTGAGAGAGAGAAACAATTTAAAAAAGAATGGGGCAGAGGTTATGGTCTGAAATTGTTGAACTCGATGTTGAGTCCAGGAGGCTGTAAAGTGCCTAATTGAAAGATGAGGTGCTGTTCCTCGAGCTTACGTTGAGCTTCATTAGAACAGTGTAAGAGGCCGAGGACGGAGAGATCAGAGTGGGAGTGGAGTGGAGAATTAAAGTGACAGGTGACCGGAAGCTCAGGGTCACCCTTACGGACTGAACGGAGGTGTTCCACAAAGCAGTCACCCAATCTGCGTTTGGTCTCCCCAATGTAGAGGAGACCACATCGTGAGCAGCGAATACAGTATACTAAATTGCAAGAAGCACAAGTAAATCGCTGTTTCACCTGGAAGGAGTGTTTAGGGCCCTGGACAGTGGGAAGGGAGGAGGTAAAAGTGCATGTGTTGCATCTCCTGCGCTTGCATGGGTAGGTGCCAGACAAAGGGGAAGGGGTGTTGGGGGTGATAGAGGAGTGGACCAGGGTGTCACGGAGGGAGCGGTCCCTTCGGAATGCTGAAAGGGGGGTGGGGAGGGGAAGATGTGTTTGGTGGTGGGATCACGCTGGAGGTGGCGGAAATGGCGGAGTATGATCCATTGAATGTGGAGGCTGGTGGGGTGAAAGGTGAAGACAAGGGGAACCCTATCATAGTTCCGGGAGGGAGGGGAAGGGGTGAGGGCAGAAGTGCAGGAAATAGAACGGACACGGTCGAGGGCCGTGTCAACCACAGTAGAGGGGAATCCTCGGTTGAGGAAAAAGGAAGACATGTCGGAAGCACTAGTATGGAAGGTGGCATCATCAGAGCAGATGCGGCGGAGACAGAGAAACTGGGAGAATAGAATGGAGTCCTTACAGGAAGCGGGGTGGGAGGAAGTGTAGTCCAGGTTGCTGTGGGAGTCAGTGAGCTTATTGTGAATGTTTGTCAATAGCCTATCCCCAGAGATGGAGACAGAGATGTCGAGGAAGGGAAGGGAAGAGTCAAAGATGGATCATGTGAAGGTGAGGGAAGGGTGGAAATTGGAAGCAAAGTGAATGAAATTTTCTAGTTCAGGGCGAGAGCAGGAAATGGCACTGATACAGTCATCAATGTACCAGAAAAAGTGATGAGGGAGGGGACCTGAGTAGGACTGGAACAAAGAATGTTCCACATATCCCACGAAAAGGCAGGCATAGCTAGGACCCATGCAGGTTCCCATAGCAACAGCTTTAATTTGGAGGAAGTGAGTGGAGTCAAAGGAGAAGTTGTTCAATGTGAGAACAAGTTCAGCCAGGCAGAGGAGGGTGGTGGTGGAAGGAGACTGGTTGGGCCTCTGTTCAAGGAAGAAGTGGAGCGCCCTCAGGCCATCCTGGTGGGGGATGGAGGTGTAGAGGGATTGGACGTCCATAGTGAAAAGGAAACGGTTGGAGCCAGGAAACTGGAAACTGTTAAAGTGGCGGAGGGCATTGGAAGAGTCGCGGATGTAGGTGGGAAGGAATGTTTTGAAGACCAAGGATGCAGTAGAATACAAACCTAAGGCTAAAGATTGCGAGAGACAGAGGACTGGGGAAGTGCTGTGGAGAAGGAAAAGGAGAAGTGAGGCAGCTTTGGCTTTCATGTTACACCCTGGTCTTGGAACATTGAAAGGAACCCGCAAAGAATGAAAAAGATGGGTGAGGGAGAAGATAAAGTCTGTGGGTAAAGAGAATGGGAACATTTGCTGCTTGATTTCTCTTCCCACCAATAGACACAAAAACAAGGAAAGAAATTGAACAAGATTAGCAGAAGCATTACAAAACTATAAAGAATTAAAGAAGAATAAATTAACAACATTGATGAATGGAAAGAAAAAACAGGAGGACTTCCATTGGGAATACAATTAAGGTAACAGTGTAAACTTTGAGCTGTTGCCAGTATGTGCACTAATCTACCTAATTCGTCCTTAAGGCTTCCAAGTAGCACTAAGCCATCCCTGAAAGACATTTACTGCTGCAAGGTGTATGATGCCTATAATTGTGGAATTCTGTCTAACGGGGCACTAGAAAAGTATCACCGGGGCGATGCGAATCCAGTGCCGTACGCCAAATCCCACCACCCCGTAGCGCCAGTGGTAAGAGTTATCGCCGGGAACGTCAACGCCAGGTGGATCATGACATCAGTGAGTGTGCAGTGCTCACTTACTGCCCGATCTGCTAAATTGATTGTCGCCACCTACCTTAGTACCTGGAGTAAACACCGAGAAGGAGAGCTGCTGTGAAGCACCAGGAAGCCGGCTCCAGGGATGTTATTTAAAGGGATCATCAGTAATGACTCACAGCCATCAGGTTCGTGCAATTTTAATGGTTTCTTGTCAGTTTCAAATACTCTAACAGTTTTATTCAGTAATTTCAAGGTTCTTTTGTATCAGGAGTGTTGTGGCAACTAAAAAGTAGCTGCATTTATTCTTCAAAGAATCAAACTGCTACACTTGGTAACATTAATGGGGGCTGTACTGGCAGTCGACCTCTCCTTCTACGATCTATGGCGGAGGGAGCGGAGGCAGCGGGAAAGACTAGAATATGTGCCCAGAGGGAGGAGGGGGGCGATCAGTGCTCTCAACAGGAGGCCTTAACCTCCGAGTGTATTCAGAGAGCACTTTAATTTGAATTCAGTTAATTAAATAAATCTGGAATAAAAAGCTAGTGTCAGTAGTGGTGACCATGAAACTACCGGATTGTCGTGAAAACCCATCTGGTTCACTAATGTCCTTTAGGGAAGGAAATCTGTTGTCCTTACCCAGTCTGGGCCTATATGTGACTCCAGACCCACAGCAATGTGGTTGACTCTTAACTGCCCTCTGAAATGGCCTAGCAAGCCACTCAGTTGTACACAACCGCTATGAAACACAATAATAAGAATAAAACCGACGGACCACCCAGCATCGACCTCGGCACCGGCTTTGGACACGACAATGCCACACCCAGCCCAGTCAGCCCTGCAAAGTCCTCCTCACTAACATCTGGGGACTTGTGCCAAAATTGGGAGAGCTGTCCCACGGACTAGTCAAGCAACAGCCTTACATAGTCATATTCACAGAATCATACCTTTCAGCCAATGTCCCAGATTCCTCCATCACCATCCCTGGGTATGTCCTGTCCCACGAGCAGGACAGGCCCACCAGAGGTGGCGGCACAGTTGGGAAGGAGTGGCCCTGGGAGTCCTCAACATTGACTCCAGACCCCATGAAGTCTCATGGCTTCAGGTCAAGCACGGGCAAGGTAACCTCCTGCTGATTACCACCTACCGCCCTCCCTCAGCCGATGAATCAGTACTCCTCCATGTTGAACACCACTTGGAAGAAGCACTGCGAGTAGAAAAGGCACAGAATGTACTCTTGGTGGGGCACTTCAATGTCCATCACCAGGGGTGGCTCGGTAGCACTACTGACTGAGCTGGCTGAGTCCTGAAGGACATAGCTGCCAGTCTGGGCCTGCGACAGGTGGTGAGAGAACCAACATGAGGGAAAAACCTACTTGGCCTCGTCCTCACCAATCTACCTGTCGCAGATGCATCTGTCCATGGCAATATTGGTAGCAGTGACCACCGCACAGTCATTGTGGAGACGATGTCCCATCTTCACACTGAGGACACCCTCCGTCGTGTTGCGTGGCACTACCACTGTGCTAAATGGGATAGATTCAGAACAGTTCTAGCAATGCAAAACTGGGCATCCATGTGGCGCTGTGGGCCATCAGCAGCAGCAGAATTGTATGCCACCACAATCTGTAACCTCATGGCCCGGCATATCCCTCACTCTACCACTGCCCCTTGACATTGAGCAGCATTCTCATCATGGAATCCCCCACCATCAACATTTTGGGTGGTCACCATTGACCAGAAACTTAACTGGACCACCCACATAAATACTGTGGCTACCAGAGCAGGTCAGAGGCTGGGTATTCTGCGGTGATTGTCTCACCTCCTGAATCCCCAAAGCCTTTCCAGCATCTACAAGGCATAAGTCAGGATGTGATGGAATATTCTCCACTTGCCTGGATGAGTGCAGCTCCAACAACACTCAAGAAGCTCGACACCATCCAGGATAAAGCAATCCGCTTGATTGGCATCCGATCCACCACCTTAAACATTCACTCCCAGACCACCGGCGCATTGTGTCTGCAGTGTGTACCATCTACAAGATGCACTGCAGCAACTCACCAAGGCTTCTTCAGCAGCACCTCTAAAATCCATGATCTCTACCACCTAAAAGGACAAGGGCAACAGGCACACCATGACCTCCAAGTTCCCCTTCAAATTACACACCATCCTGACTTGGAAATATATCGCCGTTCTTTCATCGTCGCTGGGTCAAAATCCTGGAACTCCCTCCCTAACAGCTCTGTGGGGGTGCATTCACCACAGGGACTGCAGCGGTTCAAGAAGGCAGCTCACCACCACCTTCTCGAGGGCAATTAGGGATGGACAATAAATGCTGGCCTTGCCAGTGACGCCCACATCCCAGGAAAGAATAAAAAATCTTCTTCTACCTCCAATTAAGCGAGGAGCAGTGTATTAGAAGGCTCCGCTTCACCAAGGGGGTGGTCACAGAACTCTGCCGCCTCCTGCAACCAGACCTCTAGCCTCAGACCAGGGTGACCACAGCTTGCCCAGTGGTGATCAAGGTCACCGTTGCCCTCAATTTCTTCGCCACCAGATCCTTGCAGTCTGCAACAGGAGACATAGCTAACATCTCGCAGTTTGCCGTCCATCGCTGCATCCGGAAGGTCACAGAGACGCTCTGCAGTAGGAGAAGGGATTACATTTCCTTCCCCATCACCAGAGAGAAGCAGGACGAGCGTGCATGTGGCTTTGCCAGGATATCGGTTTTCCCCATTGGGCAGGGTGCACCCACGTGGTTTTGCGGGCATTGCATAACAATCCTGAGATCTTCTGTAACCGCAAATACTACCACTCACTTAATGTGCAGTTAGTGTGCGACCACAGACAGTGAATCCTCAATGTCAATGCCCGCTATCCTGGCAGCAGCCACGATGCATTCATCCTGCGCCAGACTGGTGGGCCAGCACTCTTCCAGCCACAACATCAAGCTCGCGGCTGGCTGCTCGGAGACAAGGGCTACCCGCTCTCCACCTGGCTCATGACTCCCCTCCCCACCCCCAACACTGCTGCCCAGCACTCATATACTGAGAGCCATGCTGCCACCAGGAACATCATCGAGCAGACCATCGGAGTGCTGAAGCAACGTGAAGGGGTAATTACTAGTCCTAGCCCCTTTAGGGCTACCCCAGATCAGGCGTATTCCCCAGACGTTCACTTTCAACTAAAGTTTGAGGTAGCCGAATCCTAAAGACGCTTAATTGGGTCTAAAGGTCTGGACCATCTCTCCCTGAAGGAAAGGAACAACCTGAAACTGTTACCGTCCTCCAGATAGCACTTTTAATAAGTTTAACTAGATTGTAACGCTCTGGATATTATGAGGGTCCGGAAAACTCCCCCAGAATGCTGCAACAACTCACCAAAGAGTGTACAGAGATTGAGTTCGTGAGTTTGATACAGATGTATTATGTGATACAATTCTAAAAATATATAGGCCCAGAAATTAAACATCGATGGTTCCCGCGGGGGTAAGGATTCCCCACGATATCGCACTCCGCGCCTACCTTTTTGTTTGGGGCCCACACGAACTTTAGTTTCAGAGCCTCTCCCTGTTGCAACCGTGCAGTGCTTGCGTGCCCCAGAGGCGCAATTAGTTCGTGCGAGCTCTGGGATCACGTGATTCAGTTAGAGCCAATGGCAGCATACCATCTTTCATTCATAGTTTTGACGGCAAGGGCTGTCAAAGCTATGAATACTACAAGCCCCCAAAAGAACAGCTAAACCTCAATTAAATTAAAAAAAAAGCCATCACATTAATAAAATAACTATAGTTAAATAAATTAACCACTTTAAACAAAAAATTAAATTTTTGAAATTTTTTAAAATCTTTTTAAAAGTTATAAAAATAAACTTACCTTTCTTTAAAGTCTCTAAAAAAGATAAACCTGTTGAAAAAATTTTAAAATAACACTTAATTAACTACTTACCTTGTTAAAAGGGGTCCTACGCCTGCTTTCTTTGTGTGTAAAATCTTCACCACTTACCTGCGCGTTCAAACCTGAAAAAAAAACTAAGTGCACTGCGTGCGCACAACCTGTAGCGCGCACGCGGTTCACTTAGGAACCGCCCCCTTTGCAATTCACGAAGTGCCGGTTTCCCGCGCATGCGCAGTACATGCAGGAAACCGGCAATTCGGGACCTGATACGCGAGAGTACACAGTGCGTACTCTCGCGTATTAGGTTTAATTTTCGGGCCAATGATTTATTAAAGAACTGATATGTATTTTACAGTAGGTGTTTCAATCGCAACATTAACAGTTCCAGAAAGAGTAAGCTTACAATTCTTATTATCTGTAAGGGGTGACCTGCGGCTCTGTGCTTAGCCTGGGTGCTAGTGCGAGGTTAGGCCTTGTTGCCTGTTCTGGTCTCCAGCCAGCCTGGTAACACTAGACACCTGTGAGTGGTTCGACCCACTCGCCCTTACGGTTCTGACACTGGACTTAGGTGCGAGAGCAATAATGCAGAGAAAAACTCAGGTAGACCCGGTCGAATAGTGCGAAATGGAAAATCTTTATTGCATATTATTCAAGATTACGAGATACATGTCATAAGCACAGATTAATGACAGTACAATCTTACACACAGTTATGTAACTAATTTTAGGGAAACGAGGAGTGCATGACACATCGTAAAAAGGGACACACATTATACTTATCCTTAAAACTTAAACCCTCCCCTATCAATACCTGTCCTAATCTAGATTTGTAGGATCGAGACTCATGCTCACCACTCGTGATAACTCGGAGAATTCCGAAACTCTGCTCGGATGTTTTTACCGCAGCACCTGACTATCCACGTGCTGATCAGGGGTCTCTGTACCCCACTTGTTTACTCGTTTCTGCTCCGGCTAGCAGGCTGGACCGTCTGCTGTCATGAAGATCTGTGTTGTCCTCGGAGTTCCGATACTACTCGAAAAAGAGTCTTCCTGTGCCCTCACCAGTTTGTAAAACTCAAAGAAAGGTCTTCCTGGGCAAGGAAGTGTTTATTCGACTTACAGGCGCGGTCGGGGCTTACCGACCGTGGCGATGCGTATTGTCGTCTTCTTCTCTTCTCATCTCATCTCATCTCATCTCATCTCCTCTCGGGGCTTCGGTTCCAACACCGTTTACCGACTTTTCGGGATGGTGCGCCCGTTTCAAGGCCTCACAGCCCAGTTCTACACAGATCTTCGCGGCAAGCCACGAGGTTGATCCTAGCGGATCAGAGTCCAGAGCCGTCAGGCAAGAGAATAAAAGTTCAACAGTCTTCCAGCGAGTCAAAACAGCAAGTGCAAGAAGAAGCAGAGACAGCAGTCAGCAGCAAGAGTAGCAAGCGAAGAGAGAGATGGACGGTTGTACCTTACAGTTATAGTGCTGTAATTCCTCTTTTCCCGCCCAATCTTAATGTCTATCTTTTGTCAGGGTTTTGGCGCTCAAACTTCTTGTATAGGGTGATCTCCGTTTTTAATGGGTTTCGGTGATACTTGTAACTGTCTGAGTACCCGTTAATACTTCTCCCATTGTGGAACCGGCTAGTAGTCTCCCTGGAGGGGTTTTGGGGCTTCCAAATGCTTTCTGTAACTACCCGCAAACGGCTCTCTCATCGTAGAGTCGTGGGGATTTTGCATATTAATGTCTTTGGATGGGTCCTTGATCGCTCGGTACAATAGCCCTTATTCTCACCTGGGAGACCGATTCCAGTATTTATGTATAAAATGCAAACCCATCATGTCTTGTCAATTATCTCAAATGTGCTGAGTCCTGTACGATCTTGCACAAATGTTTATTGGAACGCCATCTTGTCTGCCCATTGAAAGTCTAGAACGTTCTGCCACGAGGCGTGGCGGCCATTTTACAGGCTGTTTGTGTCCGCTTTGAAACCTGACAGCATTCTGCTGAAATAAAGCTGTTTGTACGAAACTTATGTCTCCTTCTTATTTTATAAAATCGCGATAATTTTGCGAATTCTACATATCAGATCTTAACTTCGCTACAGTTTTACAGTTCTTAGTCTTATTCCAGGATATCCACCAAAATCAAATACTGTACAATACCTTGATTCCCAAGGTACAAAGAGTAGACTTAAAGAGCTGCCTCTGAACCTAAGAATCGCTTTGCCCTTTTACAGCGAGACTATCATCCCATTTGAAAGTTCAATATTTATATCCTTTTTCAGTGGTATTTCCTTTGAAGTTTTCTGCTGATGTAAGCTAATTATCTCTAGTCATTTTTCTGCTGACCACTGCTATTCTTACAGTCACCTCAGCTGGTAGCAATGCCGAATTATGTCTCTACCCCAGGTGTCCCAAGCCCACCACAAAAATGGTGTGACGGCAGGTGCCTCCCCCACTGGATGCCATTCCCACGAAGGCATATGTTTCTTAATTTTATGTGTTTCTAACCAAAGTGTAATTTAGAACACCTGAACAGGGTGTACCATTGTCATTTTTCCAAAGCTTCAGACTATCAGGAGCCTCCAACCTCCTGTTTCAATAAGGTTATTGATTCAGTGTCAACAACTTATCTTATCTCTATTACCAGAATGCTGTAACAGTTTTAGATTGTTGAGGCTTCCAGATTTCCAGACCTAGTTTGTAATGTTTTAATAAGGCCAGAATTCTTTCATAGAATGGTGTATTTTTCTGAATAGGTTTTATGGCTTATTCCTTCACAAACGGTTCCGCTGCCTTGACCGCTCAGGTGGAGCCCTCCAGTACTCAGCTGAGCAGGTGTCCCATTTCATGGTGGTCTGCTGTACGCTCCACAACTTGGCCATCATGAGGGCCCAGCCCTTGCCACCAGGGATTGTGGGACCACGTCAGGAGGAGGAAGAGGGAGAAGAGGAGGAGGAGGAGGAGGAACAGTAGCGAGGGAGGAGGTAGCCACTCAATCGGCCTTCCAGAAGGGCGGTCCGTGACCACCTCATCAGACTGTGGTTCAAATGAATTAAAGCCCAAATCCCCGTTGCTCACCACATCCCCATCATTCCATCCCTGTCGCAGGCCATATGGACTTGCAGTACGCCCTCGACCAGCTCTGGACCTGGAAGGCCCGGCTGTAGACTGCACCACCTCAGCATGGACGGCAGCAATCTGGGCTGGCTGGATGACAGGCAGCGACAAGGGCAATGGCGGAGTGGCAGTGTTGGCAGCAGGAATGCTGTCATCCTGAGAGAGGACAGCAGGTTCCTGCTTGACTGACCCACTGCCACACCACGGGGCTGCACCTCAGCATCCCTAGCAATCTGTTGCAGCACAGATTGCTGGCCTGCTGCGACACCGTAAAAACCGTAAAACCCCCAGTCGACGGTGGTAGACCCAGCCACGATGGCAGCAGTCAGAGCTTGCATGGCATCAAGCTGAGACTGCATGAGAGCAGTCTGAGATTGGATGCCACCAAGCATAGCCTGCATTACATCACTAAGAAGTTGCGTCGTTTCCGCCTGTGCTGCAATGGAAGCTGCCAGATCGCCCATCACACGCGGCATCAGGTCTGGGTCGCCACGTTCTCTCTGTGAGTCTACCATCCTTTGTAGACTGGAAATGACTGGTCCCCATAGGCTTTGCTGGGAAGAGGAACTATAAGTAGGGGGTCTCTCAAACACTTAGGTTGTAGAGGCATTCGGCAAGAAGCTTGGGAACATCCACCAGACGTGCCAAGGAGGGTTTCGGGTTGGCTGAGGACCCACACGCGTCACACTGGGAGAATGAGCAAGCCTAGCGGCCAGGTCCGATGGGGGTTGACCTGTAGAGATTGCGTCTTCTACCCAGGGCCCAACGGGTAATATAAACCTTGACTGCACCTTGTTTAACTACTGCTCAGATGCTGTCATGTATCAAGTCTCACTTTCACTGAATAAATTATAATTACTGTCACCAATATGGGTCAAGTCGAATCTTTCGGAACTTAGGAGTGAAAGGGTTAATTGGCATGGACCCAGAAGCTCAACAGCTGTAAGATTCTATGATTCTGTGTGTTGTACAAACAAAATTACAGCTTCATTAAACGGATGTATTTTTTGGTAAAAGATAGACAATAATTAATTAAGAGAATGTCAACTTTGGAATGTCTGAAGGCTCCATGTAGTGCCTAATGTATGATCGAAGCGGCTTGTGTGGTTTGCTATTTGCACGATTGTTTATTTTTGTGAGATATTTTATATAGTTAAATTTTTCCCTTTTTTTCCCTAAGTAATGTTAACTAGTTATGTACTGTTAGACAAATGAGATCACAGGCTTTCGGTGGAGGTTTCGCGCAATCAATGCAACATGAAAGATCGAGGAAATTTGGGTGTATCGTAAGAACAGGTGTTAGACACTTAGGGCTGGATTTTGATACTGGGGACGGGATGGAGGCGGGACTCCCACTTTTTGGGTAGTAGTCCCGCCTCCATCGACTTGTGGCCAACCCACTGTATTTTCACTTGATTGACCTTGTTAAGCCCGCCCAGCGGGCTCAGCAGGCCAATCAAGGGCCACCCGGCAACAGGTGACGTCACAGATTGACATTTCATCTGTCAAGAGCTTTTGACAGATGAAGTATCAGCGTTTGACAGCTCTGTGAAGTTTTAAGTCAGCAGACGGCAAGCCATTGGTCACCGCACCAATGCTGACAACCATAGTGGAAATCGTAGAAAGGGGAAGTGAAGAATATTGGGCCAAAAATTGATGCCGCTACGCGAGAGTACGCACTGTGTACTCTCGCGTATTCTCTCTCCAATTGCCGGTTTTCTGCATGCACTGCGCATGCGCTGAAAACCGGCACTTGGTCTTTGGAAAAGGGGGCGGTTCCTCGGTTCACCGCGTGCGCGCTACAGGCTGCGTGCACGCTGTGCACTTAGTGCTTTGGACGCGCAGGTAAGGACGGAAGATTTTAGAAATGAAAAAAGGAGGAGTAAGACCCACTTTTAACAAGGTAAGTAGTGAATTAAGTATTATTTTGAATTTTTTTTAACAGGTATATCCTTTTTAGAGACTTTAAAGACAGGTAAGTTTATTTTTATAACTTTTTAAAAGATTTTAAATTTTTTCAAAAATTTTATTTTTTATTTAAAATGGTTAATTTATTTAACTATACTTATTTTATTAATGTGATGGTTTTTAAAAAAAATTTAATTGAGGTTTAGCTGTTAATTTGGGGGTGTGTAAGATTCATAGCTTTCACAGCACGTATGTGAAACTTATGAATGGAAGATGGTGTGCTGCCATTGGCTCTAACTGAGTCACGTGATCCCACAGCTCGCACGAATTCACTACGCCGGTGGGATACGCAAGCACTGCCCAGCTGATGTCTAGAACATCAAGTTCGTGCGAGCTGGAACTGAAAAAGCCAACGCGGAGTGAGAGATCGCGCCTGCTCCTTACCCGCGCGGGAACAGAGCGAGATCAATTTCTGGGCCATTATATCCATAAGTTCAAAGCCCATTCTAAAGCGGAACCCAGATGGGAGGGAAATAGGAAGGCGGATGAGTTGGCTAGGATGGGAGCGGAGGAAGGGGTCCCGTGGGACCCGTACCAATCGGGAGTAGTGGCGGCCGCTACCCCGGTACCCGTTACTATTCCTCTTCCTCCGGATCTTAAAATGATACAGCTAAAGGATGTAGTATTAAGAGCAGTCCTCAAAGACAAGGAAGCCGGCCAGCCTGTGGAAGAGCCCTACGGGGCCAGAGATGTGGAGATCAGGGAAGGCATGTTGTTTAAAGGAGATAGGTGGATTGTGCCTGAAGGATACCGAGAGGAATTCATGCAGCTAGCTCACGGGGACCGGGGGCTGAACACCCAGGCCCGGAGACGACTTGGAAATGGGTGGAGGAAGTGGCATGGTGGCCTCACCTGAGGGAAGACGTAGAGGATTTCTGTAAAGATTGTTTGGTATGCGCAGCTAACAATCCCGACCCGCACAAGAGAAAGGCTCCTCTAGGACATACCCGTCGGTCTGAGGGACCGTGGCAGTGTGTTCAGATAGATTTCATTGGACCTCTGCCTGCCACCAAAAAGGCAATAAGTATTGTCTAGTCCTAGTGGACAATTCTACCAAGTGGGTAGAAGCCTTCCCGTGCAAGTCGGCCACAGCATTGTTAGGGAGGTATTTTCCAGATGGGGGCTCCCTCGAGTGGTAGAATCAGACCAAGGGAGTCATTTCACAGGTCAGGTGATGCAGGCCACTCTGAAATTGTTTGGGATTGAAGGGAAATGGCATGTGGCTCACAACCCGCAGTCATCGGGAATTGTGGAACGAATGAACCGTACATTGAAATTGGCTCCGCGTAAAGAATTGAATGAAAACCCTACCAGGTGGGATGAGGTACTTCCCCTAATGCTTATGGGAATACGCAGTAAAGAGCCCAAAGGAACGGGTTACTCCCCACATGGATTGGTAACGGGGAGACCCATGCGAACCCCCACACATCTGTTGGTCCCCACTTTGACAGACAAGCAGGTGGAGGAGGTGACCAGGGATAAATTCCTGAGCGACCTTCGGGAAACCTTAAAGGAGGTACACCTGAGGGCCGCCCACAACATTGGGAAGGCACAGCAATGCAACCGACTACACTTGGCTCCGAGTAAACCCCAGGAGTGGGAAGTAGGAAGCCAGGTGATGGTACGAAACTATGCGAGGGTGGGTGTTTTTGAACTCCTCTACAAGGGGCAGTATAGCATTGTCGACAAAGCTAGTCCTACACGCTTCAACTACCTAAGAAAATCAAATGGTTTCACATTAACCAGATGAAGCTTTTTCAGCCCACCAGCAGGTCAAGAAGACAGCAAGCTACGATCATGAGCATGGTGAGGCTGACTCTTCCTCTCCAATGGGATGATGGAGAAAGGGTGCCTAATGCGGCGCCCCCACCCAATGAGGCACCTCCGCCTGGTGTGGCGCCTCCCCAGGTACAGTATGGTTACAATCTGAGGCAACGGCCCCGAGAGCGGCCAAGGCAGTATAGCGAATAGTTAGTATAGAGCCTGAGTAGCCGATGGTAGGGTGAAGGGATGCAGGACCGGGAGTAACACTCCGCTTTTGTTCCCTTCTCCCACAGACCAGAACAAGGCAGAGAAAAGATGGGGAGACTATTTTGGCTGCTGTGTGGCAGGGTGCTCTACGGCGGAACGATAGTAACTACGATGGAGCTTATATATGAAAGTAGGCCCGGCGGTTCAAGTTACGACAGTCAGATTACCATTGCCCCAGTAACTTCGCCCCGAGGTACCACTCGGGAGGTTCCCCTCCACTCCATCTCGGGCATGTGTGAAACAAGTTGCTCGGGAATAGTATGGGTAACCACGTCTGAGGTCCAAGAAGGGAGGGGGATATGGGTAAAGTGTAAGAGTGGGACTACAAGTTGTACGATTAGGATCACAGGTCACACACAGATTACCCAAATGGTCTTATTAAAGAGCTACAGTTTTAAAGCATAATCAGATATTACATGTGGTTTAAGCTAAATATAATAGACATATAACCTGTGACAGTGGAGAGCGATCTATGATGCCCGAAGTGGAATTCCACGACTGGATGGACAGTGAGGCAGTACGGTGGTCTCAGATTGGGTGGATTCCTGCAGTCTGTTGCAGCGGTCACTTCCGTTAGGTCATTCCTCGAGCTGTTGGAGGTGTTAGGCCGTCAGCCACCTCAGAGGCTAAACTTGACCAAGGTGTTAGGCCGTAGCCACCTCGGGGAAGCCTTCGCCCCTAACTGCCTGATTTCCTCTCTCGGTCGTCTATATTTATAGTTATTTCGGTGGGCTGGTGATTACCTGGTGTTAATCATTTGTTCCCCATCCTACTGTCCAATTACAAGGGAAAGGCTACCTATGACAGCCCCCTCCCAGCCTCATGAGGTAATTTTCTTCCTTATCTCTGTTCTAAAGGTCTTGTTGCTCTCTTGTAGACAGCTTGTTTATCCTACAGCTTCATGCTGCATCCCATATCAGGCCTAGTTATGCCCACTCGAAGGCCTGTTTTTGTGTTCTGACCTTGTAATTCAACTCTCTGTACAGCTATTTTTCTGACGTGACTGGAATCTTTCTGTGTCATGAACTTAGGCAAACTGCTGATCTCGGGAACCCGTAACAGACTATTATTTCTTTCAATCCATGATTTCTTACATCTCCCCACCTTGAGAAGGAAATATCCTTATTGACTTCTCACAATCAGCTCTTGACTAATCTAGCTAGTTCTTATTGCTCTCTGAACTTGGACGTTAGTTAGTAGGGAATCTCAAAAATGAAGATTTTCCCCTTCCTTACAGTCCATTCTTTGAGGGGGTGGAGCAACCTCTGACCCCTTACTCAAATTCAATTCACTGTTCCGGTGGAGACAAAGGGCCCTCCCTGTGTGTTGTAAGTTGTTGTCATTGCATCACAGTGATAGGGAGTGTGAGGGCTGCATGGTCGAATAGTTAAGTGAATGTGACCATAGAGCGAGAGGGAATGGGTAAGTGTGCAGGGATGTAAGGGTCAAGTGGGATGTGGAGGAAAAGGTTGTCAAGGCAGAGTGCTGGTGATGAGAGGCGATGGGGATCAGATTGAGGCTGATGGGAATGTCATACTCACTTTTCCTGTGCGGAGAAGGTCATGAAACCTCTTCCTGCACTGCAGCCAGGTTGTGCGGCACATAGAAATTGCATTTACCTCTTGGGCCACTTGCAGCCACACAGCTTTAGTCTGCTGGGGAGGCTTTTTCCTCCCTGAAGAAGGGAAGAGCACCTCCTTATTTGCTCTTGCTCCCTCCACCAGAGCTTGGAGGGAGGCCTCATCGAATCTTGGAGCACACTTTGGTCTACTGGTGGACATAATTGCTGAAGGAAGCGCTCAGAACAATGGGCATAAAGTTTAAAGGCTGAAAAGGAAGCAAGGCTGCTTGCAGGCCTTAAAGCCAGCAGCATTGATGATGTCATCGGAGGCAACTTTCTGTATGAAAAGGCTCATTGGGCCAGGGGTTTCCACACGCAGGAAATCAAGTGCCCAATTCGGGCAAAATCGCACTTTTGTCCCACTTCACATCGGAGTCGGGATCCTGACACGACAACCACCTGACACGTCCCCAGCCCGCCCCCAATGGCAAAATTGAGCTCAAAGTGTCCAGGTAACTTTCTCCCTCCCTGCTGTATCGCAATGTCTGCAGCTCGGACTCCAGCTCATCAACTCTGAGCCGAAGTTCCTCGAGCTGCAGACACTTACTGCAGATGTGGTCACCCTGGATCACGCTGGTGTCCACCAGCTCCTACATGCTACAGCTGCAACACATCACCTGCTCTGCCATCTCTATTGTATTGTATTTAATTAATTACGTAAATATCAATCAATTGTCTATTTATAGTTTTTAATCTAGGTAAACTAGGTAATAACCTTGTTTAATTTATTAAATTTATTAAAATAAGTTTAGTTAGTTATAAATTTAGTGATATGCTATAGGTCTTTACTGAAAACTTAGCCCTCAGTCCTAAGAGAAAAGAAATACTCACCACCAATCACCCACCTGCTTACCTGTAACGTCACACTTTGATTTTTTTGTTATTGAATCGGAGCCTCGCTGCTCCTCCCTCGCTGGCTCTGCCCTCAGACCTCCTCTCGCCGCGCTCTTTATTCTGCTCCCCGCTGCCGCTCCGGTTCTGCCCGGGTCCGCTGGTCGCCGGGCGGAACCGGAGCAGCAGCGGGAGCAGAATAAAGATTGTAAATTGCAGATAATTCAACACTGCTGGGGAAACGCTGTTCTGGCTTCTAGTTAAAAAGGTAAAGTTTTAATTACTTTTTAATGTCTATATATAACATATGCGATGAAGGTCACTTAACCTCAGGTATATCGGAAAAGAAATACTTTCGACCTGTAAAGTCAGTTTGAGGCCTCATCTGCCATCTCAGGTGGACATAAGATATGATAGCAAAATACTGCGGATGCTGGAAATCTGAAATAACAACAGAAAACGCTGGAAAAACTCAGCAGGCCAGGCAGCATCCGTGGAGAGAGAAAGAGAGTTAACGTTTCAGGTCGATGACCTTTCATCAGAACTGGGAAGAGCCGGAAATCAAATAGATTTAAGGCCAGGGTAAAGCTGGGAAAAGGGGAGGGGATAAAGGAACAAAGGGGGAGATGAAGAGACATTAAGAGATATGCAAGGCTAGAGGTGGTGTTAATGTGACAGATTAAGGCTGAAAGAAGTGTGAAATCCACTGGCAGAATGAAGGACAGCTGCCAGCTTCTAGGAGGAAAAAAAAGGTGGGGGGGGGCAAATAAAAGGGTGGAAAAAATAAAATATAAATGTGATTGGAGCTGAGGTTATGATCTAAAATTGTTGAACTCGATATTGAGTCCAGAGGGCTGTAGCGTGCCTAAACGAAAGATGAGGTGCTGTTCCTCGAGCTTACGCTGCGCTTCCGTGGAACAGTGTAATAGGCCGAGGACGGTGAGATCAGAGTGGGAGTGAAGCGGTGAATTAAAGTGACAGGCCACCGGAAGCTCGGGGTCCCCCTTACGGACTGAACGGAGGTGTTCCGCAAAGCGGTCACCCAATCTGCGTTTGGTCTCCCCAATGTAGAGGAGACCACATCGTGAGCAGCGAATACAGTATACTAAATTGCAGGAAGTACAAGTAAATCGCTGTTTCACCTGGAAGGGGTGTTTGGGGCCCTGGACAGTGGGAAGAGGGGAGGTGTAAGGGCATGTGTTGCATCTCCTGCGCGTGCACGGGAAGGTGCCGGGCGAAGGGGAAGGGGTGCTGGGTGTGGTAGAGGAGTGGATTAGGGTGTCACGGAGGGAGCGGTCCCTGCGGAATGCTGAAAGGGGAGGTGAGGGGAAGATGTGTTTGGTGGTGGGATCACGCTGGAGGTGGCGGAAATGGCGGAGGATGATCCGTTGAATGTGGAGGCTGGTGGGGTGAAAGGTGAGGACAAGGGGAACCCTATCGTGGTTCCAGGAGGGAGGGGCAGGGGTGAGGGCAGAAGTGCGGGAGATAGAACGGACACGGTCGAGGGCCGTGTCGACCACGGTAGAGGGGAATCCTCGGTTGAGGAAAAAGGAAGACATGTCGGAAGCACTGGTATGGAAGGTGGCATCATCAGAGCAGATGCGGCGGAGACGGAGAAACTGGGAGAATGGAATAGAGTCCTTACAGGAGGCGGGGTGGGAGGAAGTGTAGTCCAGGTAGCTGTGGGAGTCAGTGGGCTTGTAGTGAATGTTAGTCAATAACCTATCCCCAGAGATGGAGATGGAGAAGTCGAGGAAGGGAAGGGAAGAGTCGGAGATGGACCATGTGAAGGTGAGGGAAGGGTGGAAATTGGAAGCATAGTGAATGAAATGTTCTAGTTCAGGGCGAGAGCAGGAGACGGCACCGATACAGTCATCAATGTACCGGAAAAAGAGGTGAGGGAGGGGACCCGAGTAGGACTGGAACAAAGAGTGTTCCACATATCCCACGAAAAGGCAGGCATAGCTAGGACCCATGCGGGTACCCATAGCAACACCTTTAATTTGGAGGAAATGGCTAGAGTCAAAGGAGAAGTTGTTCAATGTGAGAACAAGTTCAGCCAGGCGGAGGAGGGTGGTGGTGGATGGGGACTGGTTGGGCCTCTGTTCAAGGAAGAAGCGGAGCGCCCTCAGGCCATCCTGGTGGGGAATGGAGGTGTAGAGGGATTGTACGTCCATAGTGAAGAGGAGACGGTTGGGGCCGGGAAACTGGAAACTGTTAAAATGGCGGAGGGCATCGGAAGAGTCGCGGATGTAGGTGGGAAGAGACTGGACAAGGGGAGAAAAAATAGAGTCGAGATAGGAAGAGATAAGTTCCGTGGGGCAAGAACAGGCTGAAACGATGGGTCTACCGGGGCAATCCTGTTTGTGGACATAAGATATCCCTTGGTTCTGTTCAAAGAAGAGCGAGCGAATCCTTCCAGTCCTGAACAATATTTATCCCTCAACAAAAATCACAAAAAAAAGCCCTGATTATCTGGTCTTTTATGTGGGAGCTTGCTGTATATAAATTGACTGCCGTGTTTCCTTACATTACAACAGTGACTAAACTACAGAAAAAAGTACTTCATTGGCTTCATTGGGATGCCCTGAGGACATAGAGTCAGAGGCCGCGATTTTGCCGGCGCTCAGAGGGCTGGTTTGGAGGCGGGTCAGAGTTAAAGTCGTTTTGATTGACAGCGGGTTCCGAACCCGCCATCATCCCGCCTCCACACAATCTTCCCAAGTGTCGGGTCCCCGATTTGCCAATGGACCCGACACCTAGTGGCGGGAAATGGATTAAAGGTAATTAACTGCCTATTAACAGGCATGTGGGAGCAATTTTCAGGGTCTTTTTCGATTTTCCAGCTTCTGGGTCGGGTTTTATGACGTCCGGACAACACGCCAGGTAAGTGTGGCGTGTTGTGAGTCTAGTCTGATGTTTGTGAAAAGATGACAGCAGCAGAAGTGGTGTCAAGGATGCCATGTTGCACATGGTGAGTTTCAGAGCAAAGAAAATGTTGGTTACTGCATTTTTAATACATTTACAGATTTCTTTATCTTACAAGTTTTTAAATCCAACTGTATGTCCAGTGCTACCCCATTGGGAGAACCTCTCTGACCAGTGACAGATTGCTTCTGTCATCTCAACTGCAGCTGCCATCTATTCCAGCAACATCGGAGCCAATGAAACAATCAGACCTTGGTCCTCCGAATCCTTCCACAATCAGCCCCAACACCATCAGCACCAACCTCATCACCAACCTTCGCCGCCATCACCTGATGCTGCACTGGACACAGGGCATCACCATGGCCAGATGTTCTTCACTTGATGCTGTAAACCCTGGCTGCCAGATGATGCGCCAGGTTGACACCATCCCACACCAGCACCGTGAAGCATCCCTTTAATGTCCAAGCCATCCCACACACATCACTATAGCGGGGCAGGGGTGGGGGGAGTTATAACTGACCAATCACTGGAACTCAGACACTTCTCAATGTGCGCTCAGATCTGTCCAATAAGGGGCACTTTTTGAAAAAGAGATTTCACTGTATGACAACACATTACCAAAAACTTCACATGGACATTGACTAAACCTCTCATGTGCTCACCTTTGTGGGTTCTTAGTTGGTATGCTTGCAGTAGAATGAGGGTGAGTGTGAGGGGTGGCTAGTGAGATGGGGAAGTGATAAAGTAGATAGAGAGGGTTGGGTGGAGGTGCAAGGTAAGTTGGTGTCCTGGGGAGGTCTCTTCCGCCTTGGAAGGGAAGAGAACCTCCCTGCGTACTGTGACTCCCACCATAAGCATATGGAGGGAGTCATTGGAGAGCCTGGGTGCAAGAGTTCACCATTGTGCAGTGATTGTCAGTGTTTTCAGCACCTCAATACTGTCAAACACAGAAAAGTCAACTGACAAAATAAAATTGTGCATGGTCCCTTTAAGGAAACCGGCAGATGACGCGTCATCAAATGATGTCATCAGACCCGCTTCCTGTTAATTGGCCGGTAAGGGCGGGCTTAACAAGGCCAATCAAGGGAAAATCACGTTTGCAGAGCGGAGGCAGCTTGGGGCGGGACCGGAACCCGGAAACCAGCTGACCCACCCCCATCCAGACACCGTTGAGAAAAACGCAGCCATAGAGTCATAACGGCACAGAAGGAGGCCATTCGGCCTATCGAGTCTGTGCCAGCTCTCAGTAGAGCAATCCAGTCAGTCCCATTCCCCCGCTCTATCCCCGTAGCCCTGCAAGTTTATTTCCCTCAAGTGCCTTTCCAGTCTCCCCTTGAAAACATTGAGTGTCTCCGCTTCCATCACTTCCATCAGCAACGAATTCCAGGTCATCACCACTTTCTGCGTAAAAAAGTTTTCCCTTACATCCCCCCTGTATCTCTTGCCCAAAACCTTATATCTGTGTCCCCTGTTCCTTGTACCATTAACTAGTGGGAACAGCCTTACCCCGTCTAGCCTATCCAAACCCGTCATAATCTTGTACAACTCTATCAAATCACCCCTCAACCTCCTTTGCTCTATTGAAAACAAATCCAGCTTCTCCAACCTGTCCTTAAAGCTAAGATCCCCCATCCCCGGAACCATTCTGGTAAATCTCCTCTGCACCCTCTCAAGGGCCTTCACATCCTTTCTAAAGTGTGGTGACCAGAACTGGATGCAGTACTCCAGTTGTGGCCTAACCAGCGCTTTATAAAGGTTCAGCATAACTTCTCTACTTTTGTACTCAATACCTCTATTTATGAAGCCCAAGATCCCATATGCTTTGTTAACCACTCTCTCAAAATGTCCCGCCACCTTCAGGGACCTATGCACATTAACGCCCAGGTCCCTCTGTCCCTGCACACTCTTTAAAACTGTGCCATTAAGTGTAGATTGCCTCTCCCTGTTCCTTCTGCCAAAATGCATCACCTCACACTTCTCTGTATTAAATTCCATCTGTCACTTGTCTGCCCATTCTGCTAGCCTTTCTATGTCCTGTTGCAGTCGATTGGTACCATCATCACTGTTTGCCACACCCCCAAGTTTGGTGTCATTGGCAAATTTAGAAATTCTACTCTGTATTCCAATATCCAGGTCATTTATGTATATCAAAAAAAGCAGTGGCCCCAGCACTGACCCTTGGGGAACACCACTGTCTACCATCCTCCAGTCTGAAAAACAGCCATTTACCACAACTCGCTGTTTTCTGTCCTTAAGCCAATTCCTTATCCAAGCTGCCACTGATCCACCTATTCCGTGAGCCTCAATTTTGTTAACAAGCCTTCTATGTGGTACTTTGTCAAATGCCTTCTGAAAATCCATGTAGACAACATCCATTGCATTCCCTTCATCAATCCTCTCTGCTACTTCATCAAAAATTCAATTAGATCAGTCAAACACGATCTGCCTTTTACAAATCCGTGTTGGCTCTTCTTAATTAGCTTAAACCTCTCCAAGTGCCCGTTAATTTTTTCATTGATTATTGTTTCTAAAACTTTACCCACCACTGATGTTAAACTGACCGGCCTATAGTTACTAGGGTTGTCCTTACATCGTTTCTTGAACAATGGTATCACATTTGCCACTTTCCAATCCTTAGGCACCTCCCCCACATCTAGGGAAGTTGGGAAAATTATGGCAAGCCCTTCCGTTATCTCCTCCCCCAATTCCCTTAGCAACCTGGGATGCAAGCCATCTGGACCAGGCGACTTATCCACTCTAAGCATACCCAGCCTTTCTAGTACATCCTGTCTATCAATTTTTACCCCTTCCATTGCTTCTACCTCTTCCACTTCTAACAATATTTTGTCAGCATCCACCTCCTTAGTAAACACCGATACAAAGTACTCATTGAGTATTCTAGCCTTGCCCTGCTCCTCTAAGCATATATCACCTTCTTTGTCTCTAATAGGCCCCACCCCGCCTCTTACAACCCACTTACTGTTTACATGCCGGTAGAAGATTTTTGGATTCCCTTTTATGTTAACCGCCATTCTACTCTCATATTCTCTCTTTGCCAATCTTATTTTCATCTTCACTTCTCCTCTCAACTTATTGTATTTGGTCTGGTTCTCCCTTGAAGAATTCACCTGACATGCATCATACACCCTCTTCTTTTGTTTCATCATCTTCTCTATCTCCCTCGTCATCCAAGGAGCCCTTGTTTTGGTTCCCTACCCTTCCCTCTTGTTGGAATGTATCTAGCCTGTACTTGGAACATCTCCTCCTTAAAAATCATTGTTCCGTTACAGTTTTTTCCTGTCAGTCTTTGGTTCCATTTTACCCTGGCTAGATCCTTTCGCATCCCATTGAAGTTAGCCCTATTCCAGTTTAGAAGTTCCACTCTAGATTGTTCCTTGCTCCTCTCCATTTCTAATCTAAATCTTATGATACGATGATCACTCGTACCCAAGTGTTCTCCCACAGACGCTTGGTCGACCTGGCCCACCTCATTCCCCAGCACCAGATCCAGCAATGCCTCCTTCCTAGTTGGGCCAAGAACATATTGGTCAAGGAAATTCTCCTGAACACATTTCAGAAATTCCTCCCCCTCCTTTCCCTTTACCCTAGCATTATCCCAATCGATATTTGGGTAATTAAAGTCCCCCAATATCACCACGCTATAGCTCTTGCATATCTCTGTGATTTCCCTGCAGATTTGCTCCTCTACCTCCCTCTCACTATTTGGAGGCCTATAGAATACTCCCAATAGCGTGATCATACCCTTTTTGCTCCTCAACTCTAACCAAATGGATTCTGTCCTTGTCCCCTCAAGAACATCTTTCCTTTCCAATGCTATAATGTCTTCCTTAACCAGCATTGCCACCCCACCTCCCTTTTTTCCTTCCCTATCTTTTCTGAACACCTTGTACCCTTGAATATTAAGTGCCCAGTCCTCACTGTTTTTAAGCCACGTTTCCATTATTGCCACATCATATTGCCACATGGCTAATTGTGCTTGTAGCTCACCAACCTTATTCACCACACTTTGTACGTTTACGTACATGCATTCTAAACCCATTTTTGAATTTTTCGTAGTCTTGCTTAGTCTGCTCCTATCTAATATGGTACTACTACCGCCTCCAGTACTATCTTCTCTAGTACTATCCAACACACTCACTCTTTTATGCACCTTATTCCTCTTTTCTACTCCTATATGCTGTTGCCCATTCCCCTTCCAAGCTAGTTTAAACGCTCCCCATCAGCACTAGCAAACGTCCACGCGAGAATATTGGTCCCGGCTCTGTTGAGGTGTAACCCGTCCGGCTTGTACAGGTCCCACCTTCCCCAGAAATGGTCCCAATGCCTCAGGAATCTAAAGCCCTCCCTCCTGCACCATCTCTCCAGCCACACATTCATCTGTACTATCCTCCTATTCCTGTACTCACTAGCACGTGGCACTGGGAGTAATCCGGAGATTACTACATTTGAGGTCCTGCTTTTTAATCTCTCTCCTAGCTCCCTAAACTCTGCCTGCAAGACCTCATCCCTCTTTCTGCCTATGTCGTTGGTACTGATATGGACAACGACCTCTGGCTGTTCACCCTCCCCCCTCAGAGTGTCCTGCAGCCGCTTAGTGACATCCTTGACCCTGGCACCAGGGAGGCAACATACCATCCTGTTGTAGCTGTACTGGAACAGCTTGGCTAGAGGCGCAGCTAGTTCTGGAGCATAAGTCTTCAGCACGACAGCTGGGATTTTGTGAGAGCCCATAGCCTTTGCTGTATCCAGTGCGCTTAGCAGTTGCTTGATATCACGTGGAATGAATCGAATTGGCTGAAGACTGACTTCTATGATGTTGGGGACTTCAGGAGTAGGCCGATATGGATCATCCACTTGGTACTTCTGGCTGAAGATGGTTGCAAACGCTTCAACCTTGTCTTTTGCACTCGTGGGGGTGGGAGCAGATGGTCGTCGGGCGTGGTGGGGGCAGATGGTGGTCGGGGGGGGTGGGAGCAGATGGTGGTCGGGCGTGGTGGGGGCAGATGGTGGTCGGGGGGGATGGGAGCAGATGGTGGTTGGGCGTGGTGGGGGCAGATGGTGGTCGGGCAGGGTGGGGGCAGATGGTGGTTGGGGGGGTGGGAGCAGATGGTGGTCGGGCGTGGTGGGGGCAGATGGTGGTCGGGGGGGATGGGAGCAGATGGTGGTTGGGCGTGGTGGGGGCAGATGGTGGTCGGGCGTGGTGGGGGCAGATGGTGGTCGGGGGGGATGGGAGCAGATGGTGGTTGGGCGTGGTGGGGGCAGATGGTGGTCGGGCAGGGTGGGGGCAGATGGTGGTTGGGGGGGTGGGAGCAGATGGTGGTCGGGCGTGGTGGGGGCAGAAGGTGGTCGGGCAGGGTGGGGGCAGATGGTGGTCGGGGTGAGCAGTTGGTGGTCGGGCGGGGTGGGGGCAGATGGTGGTCGGGGGTGGGGTGGGAGCAGATGGTGGTCGGGCGTGGTGGGGGCAGATGGTGGTCGGGGGGGGTGGGGGCAGATGGTGGTCGGGGTGAGCAGTTGGTGGTCGGGCGGGGTGGGGGCAGATGGTGGTCGGGGGGGTGGGAGCAGATGGTGGTCGGGCGGGGTGGGGGCAGATGGTGGTCGGGCGAGGTGGGGGCAGATGGTGGTCGGGGTGAGCAGTTGGTGGTCGGGCGGGGTGGGGGCAGATGGTGGTCGGGGGGGTTGGAGCAGATGATGGTCGGGGGGCTGGGGGCAGATGGTGGTCAGGGGCGTCTAATCACCTGTGGGGGGGGGCGGGGGGGAAGCAGACTTATTGCAGAGGCAGGGCTCTACAGGGAAGCGTATTGGGGGAGAAATTCATTATAGTCCAGGATCGGGCGCTAACTTTTAAAAAGTTAGGGGTAGAAATTCGGTATTGCCCCGTTTGGGGCGCAATTATCGGCCGGGCGCAAAGATTAGCGCCTGGCATTAATTATCGCCTCCGACTGCAAACTTGGCTTCTATCACCCCTGGAGGTGATTGGAGCGCTAAATCAGGTGCTACACACCTCTCTTAAAGCACTAACGCCAAGGAGCGAGGCGCTACCTCAGAGCGCTGGCGAAGCTCAGGTGATGTCAGTTCGCAATGGAACACAGACACACTGGCGCCGGCCAGTTCTTAAAGGGGTGGGTAGATCTTGCTCTTCATCCACAACCTGCTCTTGGCAGCCTTGAATCTCGGCCTGGAGAAACCTGTACATCAAATCTGCTGGAAAGAACAATGGAGAGTCCCAGGGAAAGAGCTCAGAGTGCAGCCCCCAAGTCTCTTCTAAATCGATACAAGGAAGGTCAAATCAAAATGAAACTGCAAAGTACTGCTCAGTACCCAAAACTCCTTCACACAGCATTGAATCTCTCCAGAAGTCTCTCTCTCTCTCTCAGAATGCGTGGTGCAAAAATGTCGCCGACAAAAAAAGGCAGGAAGCAGTCGCCTTTAAATAGCGCTCCCCCAGTCCCTTCCCGACTGCAAAACGTTCCCCTCAACCTGTCGTTGCTAGCGGCAGGCAGAAAGGCAGGGGGCGCCACTCAATATCTGGTCCGGGGCGCTACCGGGGCGTTGCACGCTCGACTGATGTCACGATCTGCGGGCGCAGGAGATCGTGGCGGTAGTGTTTAGCGCCGGCGCAAAATGTCTGGTCAATTTCGCGAGTGGCACAAACATCGCCGCGCCCGGGCGCTAGTTGCTTTGCACCCCATTAAATTGGGGAGGCGCAAAGCAACCGAATTTTTCCCCCTAATTAGAGTTTTAGCTCCAGGCACTAATGATTCAGAGTGCTAAATTAAGTGTTTGCGCTCAAAGGACCGGAGCGCTACATCAGGCGCTAATGACCTAGCTCAGTTGCGTTAGACTCAAAGCGTTAAGCAATTTCAGGTGCAGTCTAATCGCGAGTCATCATTGCCACAGGCTCTTTCCAGTTCTTAAAGGGGAGGTTCAATCCTGCTGCAGAACCTAATTCTCAGCATAACAACAGAAAACGCTGGAAAAACTCAGCAGGCCAGGCAACATCCGTGGAGAGAGAAAGAGAGTTAACGTTTCAGGTCGAAACCCTTCGTCGGAACTTCTCAGCATTGCTGGTTCTGCAGCTGTCTCAGCAAGCAGCAGAAGGCCAAGGAGAAGGAACCAGACCACTGAAGGAGGTGTCCACGGCCCAGGGAGAGAACTCACAGATTCTGCGACCAGGCATTGGAGGCCTTGGTCCTCGCTGTGGAGAGATGGAGGGCGGTGCTGTACCCGGCAAGTGGCAGGAGGACCTCGCTGCAAGTCTTCCGTGCCATGTGGAGGGAGGTAGCCCAGCAGGTCTCGGGCAACACTGTGGTCCCCAGGACCCACACACAGTGCAGGAAGAAATTTAACGACCTCACTCGGTTGTTGTTGCATGTGGGAGCTGGCGGACACCACTGAGGTCCACAGCGACCACATCTGCAGCAAATGTTGGTTGCTCGAGGAACTTCGGCTCAGAGTTGATGAGCTGGAGTCCGAGCTTCGGACACTGCGACACATTAGGGTTGGGGAGCGTTACCTGGACACAAAGTTCCAGGAGGCAGTCACACCCACTAGAGTAATTACTTCCAATTTGGCCCATGGTCAGGGACAGGAGGGTATGACTACAAGCGAGGCAGGTATTGGGATCCAGGAGGCAGTGATGGCGGAGCCTTAGCCCTAGGCCTTGTCTAACAGGTACGAGATTCTTGCTCCCTGTGTGGACGAGGGCAGGTACTGCAGAGAGGATGAGCAATCTGACCACAGCACCGTGGTACAGGGAGCCATTCAAGTGGGGGGAGTAAAAAGAAATGTTGCAGTGATAGGGGACAGTAGAGTTAGGGGGATAGATATTGTTCTCTGCAGCCGAGAGTGTGAGTCCCGAAGGCTGTGTTACCTGCCTGGTGCCAGAGTTAAGGACATCTCCTCTGGGCTGGAGAGGAAGTTGGGGGGAAAAATTCAGTTGGTTGCGCCTCCCGTTAGCGCCTTAAGAGGGCGCTAATGGGGCGCAAAACAACTAGCGCCCGGGCACGGCGATGTTTGCGCCGCTCGCGAAATTAACTAGACATTTTGCGGCGGCGCTAAACACTACCGCTACGATCTCCTGCGCCAGCAGATCGTGACGTCAGTCGAGTGTGCAACGCCCCGGTAGCGCCCCGGAGCGGATATTGAGTGGCTCCCCCTGCCTTACCGCCTGCCGCTAGCAACGACTGGTTGAGGGGAGCGTTTTGCAGTCAGGAAGGGACTGGGGGAGCGCTATTTAAAGGCAACCGCTTCCTGCCTTTTTTTGTTGGTGACATTTTTGAACCACGCATTCTGAGAGAGAGAGAGAGAGACTTCTGGAGAGATTTAACGCTGTGTGAAGGAGTTTTGGGTACTGAGCAGCACTTTGCAGGTTCATTTTGATTTGCCCTTCCTTGTATCGATTTAGAAGAGACTGTGGGGGTTGCACTCTGAGCTCTTTCCCTGGCCCTCTCCATTGTTCTTTCCAGCAGATTTGATGTACAGGTCTCTCCAGGCCGAGATTCAAGGCTGCAATGAGCAGGATGTGGATGGAAAGCAAGATCTACCCACCCCTTTAAGAACTGGCCAGCGCTATTGTGTCTCTGTTCCGTTGCTGACTGACATCACATGAGCTTCGCCAGCGCTCTGAGTTAGAGCCTCGCTCCTCAGCCTTTGCGCCTTAAGACAGATGTGCAGCGCCTGATTTAGCGCTCCAATCACCTCCAGGGGCGATAAAAGTCAAGTTTGCAGTCGGAGGCGATAATTAGCGGCAGGAGCTAATCTGTGTGCCCGGACGTTAATTGTGCCCCAAATGGGGCGATACTGAATTTTTCCCCCTTGGAGTGGGAGGGGGAAGATCCAGTTGTTATGGTCATCATAGGTATCAATGACATAGGTAGGACAAAGAAAGAGGTTCTGCTGCTGGAGTATGAGCAGCTAGGGGCTAAATTAAAAAGCAGAACCACAAAGGTAATAATCTCTGGATTACTACCTGAGCCATGAGCGAATTTGCATAGGGTAAATAAGATCAGAGAAATGAACGAGTGGCTCAAAGACTGGTGTGGGAGAAATGAGTTTTGATTTGTTGGGCACTGGCACCAGTCCTCCTCCCTCCTTCCCACAGGTCCTCTCTGCCTGGGTTTCATAGACTGCAGTGTGGTCCTCCCGACCCCGCTGCTGGTCCACGCTGCGCCACTCCTGGGCCTCGACCTCGCTCCTGGGCCTCGTCCTCGCTCCTGGGCCCTGTCCTCGCTCCTGGGCCCCGTCCTCGCTCTTGGGCCTCGTCCTCGCTCCTGGGCCTCGACCTCGCTGCTGGGCTCGTCCTCGCTCCTGGGCCTCGTCCTTGCTCCTGCGTCCCGTCCTCACTCCTGGGCCCCGTCCCCACTCCTGGGCCTCGTCCTCACTCCTGTTCCTCGACCTCGCTGCTGGGCTCGTCCTCGCTCCTGGGCCTCGTCCTCGCTCCTGGGCCCCGTCTTCACTCCTGGGCCCCGTCCTCACTCCTGTTCCTCGACCTCGCTGCTGGGCTCGTCCTCGCTCCTGGGCCTCGTCCTCGCTCCTGGGCCCCGTCCTCACTCCTGGGCCCCGTCCTCACTCCTGGGCCTCGACCTCGCTCCTGGGCCTCGACCTCGCTCCTGGGCCTCGACCTCGCTCCTGGGCCTCGACCTCGCTCCTGGGCCCCGTCCTCGCTCCAGGGACCGTCCTCGCTCCTGGGTCCCGTCCTCGCTCCTGGGCCCCGTCCTCGCTCCTGGGTCCCGTCCTCGCTCCTGGGCCTCGTCCTCGCTCCTGGGCCTCATCCTCGCTTCTGGGTCCCGACCTCGCTCCTGGGCCTCGACCTCAACTCCATCCCGCAGCATGCTACCCACCACCACCTCAGCACAACCCCAGCCCGGCATGAGGTTGAAAAGGCCATCCAACAACTGAAGAACAACAAGGCCTCAGGAGCAGATGGAATCCCCGCCAAGGCAGTAAAACATGGCGGAGAAGCACTATTGGTGCGAATACATGAACTCATTTCTCTTATTTGGAAGGAGGAGAGCATGCCAGGGGATCTCAGAGATGCCATAATCGTGACCATCTTCAAGAAAGGTGACAAGTCCGATTGCAGTAATTACAGAGGAGTCTCCCTGCTGTCTGCCACAGGGAAAGTCATCGCAAGAATCCTCCTCAATCACCTTCTCCCAGTGGCTGAAGAGCATCTCCCAGAGTTGCAATGCGGATTTCGCCCACTAAGGGCCATAATGGACACGATCTTCACCGCGCGTCAACTACAAGAGAAATGCAGGGAACAGCACCAACTGCCGTACATGGCCTTCTTTGACCTCACAAAGGCTTTCGACACCGTCAACCGTGAGGGATTATGGAGTGTCCTCCGCAAATTCGGCTGCCCTCAAATGTTTGTCACCATCCTCTGCCTGCTTCATGACGACATGCAAGCCGTGATCCTCACCAATGGATCCACCACAGACCCAATTCATGTACAGACTGGGGTCAAGCAAGGCTATTTCATCGCATCAATGCTTTTCTCGATCTTCCTGGCTGCAATGCTCCATCTCACCCTCAGTAAGCTCCCCGCTGGAGTGGAGCTAATCTACAGAACAAACGGGAAACTGTTCAAACTCCGTCGCTTCCAGTCCAGATCCAAGGTCGTCCCATCCTCTGTCATCGAATTACAGTATGCAGACAATGCTTACACCTGCGCACACTCTGAGGCCGAACTCCAAACCATCGTCAACACCTTCACTGAAGCGTACGAGAGCATGGGCCTTACACTAAACATCCGTAAGACAAAGGTCCTCTACCAACCTGCCCCCGCCACACAGTACTGCTCCCCGATTATCAAAATCCACGACGAGGCCTTGGACAACGTGGACCACTTTCCATACCTCGGGAGCCTACTGTCAACAAGGGCAGACGTCGATGACGAAGTCCAACACCGCCTTCAGTGTGCCAGTGCAGCCTTCGGTCGCCTGAGGAAGAGAGTGTTTAAAGACCAGGACCTCAAACCCAGCACCAAGCTCATGGTCTACAGAGCAGTAGTGATACCCTCCCTCCTGTATGCTTCAGAGACATGGACCACGTACAGCAGGCACCTCAAAGCACTGGAGAGGTACCACCAACGCTGCCTCCGCAAGATCCTGCAAATCCATTGGCAGGATAGGCGCACCAACGTCAGTGTTCTTGCTCAGGCCAACAAATCCAGCATCGAAGCTTTGACCACGCTCGATCAGCTCCGATGGACGGGCCTCATTTTCCACATGTTCCAACCTTTCTCGCTGCCTCTGCTCCCTCTTCCGTAGATCCTGGAGGGTGAGGTCGACTGCCAGTACAGTCCCCATTAATGTAACCAAGTGTGGCACTTTGATATCTTGTCAGAATAAATGTCACTAATTTTGAGTAGCCACAACACTCCTGAAGTAAAAAACCTTTAAATGACTCAATTAAACTGTTGCACAATCTCAAACTGACAAGGAAGCAGTGAAACAACACTAACCTGTGACTGATCCCTTTAAATAGCGCCCCTGGAGCCGCCATCTGCCTGCTTGACGCCTCCTCTCCCTGTCGTTGTCGGGGCGAGGCACTAAGGCAGGGGGCGATAATCTATTTGGCAGATCAGGTGCTTAATGAACGTTGTACGCTCACTGACGTCTCGATCTGCCTGCCGCTGAAGCCCCAGGCACTAACCGTTAAAACCGGAAGTGGTTGGGTTCGAGGCGGGTTGAGTTTCTGTTTCAGATTTTTAGCTTTTTATCCTCCCGCCCGAATCAAATCTTCCCATTTTTGGGGGTTAAAATTACCCCTAAGTGTCTCAATGGGGTAGAGGAACAGAGGGATATGGGAGATCAGATACACAAATCACTAAAGTAGCGAAACAGGTAAGAAGGCCATAAAAAAGATCCAACAAAAGCACTGGGGTTCATTTCGCGAGGGATAGAATTAAAAAAGTCATTTAAAATTGACAGTATTTGAGACAAAAGTAAAAATTCTCTCTCAGAAATCATGAAGCAGCTCCAACTGATGTCCTGGGGTAGCAAAAAGCACAAAAGTTATTTTCTTTCACTTGAAAACCTATGTCATGTTATAGCGAGTGAAGGAATATGCTGAATATCTCCACAAGGCTGGGTGACTAAATGGCCAGAAATACCCAAATCTGATCAAACACAAGGACATTTTCCTTGTAGAAACTATTGCTGCAAATTATGAGTCACCAATAAACAATCAGATTATTAAAAGCATCACACATTATGGGTCATGGTACAGAGGAATTGTAAGATCAGGTGTGCCTGTTAATGTTTACTGCTGATCAGGACTGGGAGGGGCTATAAAACTCAGATCAAAGTTCCTGGTTTAGTCCAGTTATTTTTAGAATTGAATCGGCCCTCGACAACGATGAAATGAAAATGATTGTAAATTACAGCTAATTCAACACTGCCGGGGATACGTTCAGGCTTCTAGTTAAAAGGGTAACATTTTAATTACTTTTTAATATGTATATAAAATATATTCGATGAAGGTCATTAAACTCAGCTGTCTCCGAAAACAAATCCTTTCGACCAAAAATGTTAGTTTGAGCTCTCGAGATTCAACCAATGGTTAATCTGAATATTATTCAATACATTTAGGACAATATTTATTATTTAATGCGACTCAGTTGATAGCACTTCTGCTTCTGAATCAGAAAGTTTTGGGTTCAAGTCCCACTCCAAAGACTTTGAATTAGGGGTGGGGGAAGGCCTGGGGGGGTGGGGAGACCTGGCAGGGTGATCGGAGGCCTCATGGGGCGGGATCTATGATCGCGTGGGGTGGGTTAGGTACGGACCTTGAATCCAGGAAGTAGGTATAAAGCCACTTACCTCCTGTATGCAGCCTCACCTCGGTTTAACGAATTGTGTGAAACCCGTCCACAGGCAGTTAAATTCAAAATGGAGGGGAAAATGGAGGCGTCCAGCCTCATTACAATATTTAAATTGAGGTAACGCCCCCTGGCAGCGGGTTGGTTGCCCGCAGCCCCCGTCTTGCCCCCCTCCCGTCAGGTCGGGAATCCCATTTTTAACAATTTAACTGCCCTCATGCTCCAAAGCCACCCATTTTTTTTATGGGAAAATTCCAGCCAGGGAGTTCTGGGAAAGATGAGCGCAGATTTGGGAGGCGACAAAACGTTCCAGGACTTTGGAGAGGAAAGGGTGGTTGGAGATGGGGTGGTAGTTTGCAAGGACGAAGGGGTCAAGGGTTGTTTTTTTGAGGGCAGTGGTGATGACAGCAAATTTGAAGGGGGTTGGGGACAGTACCAGAGGAGACAGAACCGTTAACAATATCAGCTAACATGGGAGCCAGGAAGGGAAGTTGGGTGGTCAGCAGTTTAGTGGGAATAGGGTTGAGGCAGCAGGAAGTGGGTCTCATGGACAAGATGAGCTTGGAGAGGGCAAGAGGGGAGATAGGAGAGAAACCATGTAGCTGGTATTGTCTCTCCTCATTCTTCCTGCCAAAAAGGTTTCAATTCACACTTCTCTGCGTTGAATTTCATCTGCCCTGTGTCTGCCCATTCCACCAGCCTGTCTATATATATTTTTTAGTCGTTCATGGGATGTGGCATCGCTGGCAAGGCCATCATTTATTGCCCATCCCTAATTGCCTTTGAGAAGGTGGTGGTGAGCCACCTTCTTGAACCGCAGCAGTCCGTGTGATGAAGGTACTCCCACAGTGCTGTTAGGGAGGGAGTTCCAGCATTTTGACCCAGCGACAATGAAGAATCGGCGATATATTTCCAAGTCAGGGTGGTGTGTGACTTGATGGGGAACTTGGAAGTGGTGGTGTTCCCATGTGCCTGCTGCCCTTGTCCTTCTAGGTGGAAGAGGTCGCAGGTTTGGGAGGTGCTGCCGAAGAAGCCTTGGCGAGTTGCTGCAGTGCATCTTGTAGATGGTACACAGTGCAGCCACGGTACGCCGGTGGTGGAAGGATTGAATGTTTAAGGTGGTGGATGGGGTGCCAATCAAGCCAGCTGCCTTGTCCTGGATGGTGTCGAGCTTCTTGAGTGTTGTTGGAGTTGCATCCATCCAGGCAAGTGGAGAGTATTCCATCACACTCCTTACTTGTGCCTTGTAGATGGTGGAAAGGCTTTGGGGAGTCAGGAGGTGAGACACTCACCGAAGAATACCCAGCCTCTGACCTGCTCTTGTTGCCACAGTATTTATGTGGCTGGTCCAGTTAAGTTTCTGGTCGATGGTGACACCCAGGATGTTGATGGTGGGGGATTCGACGATGGTAATGCCGTTGAATGTCAAGGGGCGATGGTTAGACTCTCGCTTTTTGGAAATAGTTATTGTCTGGCACTTGTGTGGCGTGAATGTTACCTGCCACTTATCAGCCCAAGCCTGAACGTCGTCCAGGTCTTGTTGCATGCGAGCATGGACTGCTTCATTATCTGAGCAGTTGTGAATGGCACTGAACACTGTGCAGTCATCAGCGAACATCCCCATTTCTGACCTTACATTGGAGGGAACGTCATTGATGAAGCAGCTGAAGATGGTTGTGGCTAGGACACTGCCCTGAGGAACTCTTGCAGCGATGTCCTGGGGCTGTGATGATTGACCTCCGACCACCACAACCATCTTCCTTTGTGTTAGGTATGACTCCAGCCAGTGGAGAGTTTTCCCCCGATTCCCATTGACTTCAGTTTTACTAGGGCTCCTTGATACCACACTCGGTCAAATGCTGCCTTGATGTCAAGGGCAGTCACTCTCACCTTGCCTGTGGAATTCAGCTCCTTTGTCCATGTTTGGACCAAGGCTGTAATGAGGTCAGGAGCAGAGTGGTCTTGGCAGAACCCAAACTGGGTATCAGTGAACAGGTTATTGGTGAGTAAGTGCTGCTTGATAGCACTGTTGACGAAAACTCCCATCACTTTGACCTCCGACCACCTCAACCATCTTCCTTTGTGCTAGGTATGACTCGAGCCAGTGAAGAGTTTATCCCTGATCCACATTGACTTCAGTTTTACTAGGGCACCTTGATGCCACAGTCGGTCAAATGCTGCCTTGATGTCAGGGCAGTCACTCACGCCTCACCTCTGGAATTCAGCTCCTTTGTCCATGTTTGGACCAAGGCTGTAATGAGGTCTGGAGCCAAGTGGTCCTGGCGGAACCCAAACTGAGCAAGTTATTGGTGATCACGTGCCGCTTGATAGCACCGTCGACAACACATTCCATCACTTTGCTGATGATTTGAGATTAGGCTGATGGGGCGGTAATTGGCCGGATTGGATTTGTCGTGCTTTTTGTGGGCAGGACATACCTGCAAAATTTTCCACTTTTTCGGGTGGATGCAGTGTTGCAGCTGTACTGGAACAGCTTGGCTAGAGGCACAGCTAGTTCTGGAGCACAGGTCTTCAGCACTATAGCCAGTATGTTGTCGGAGCCCATAGCCTTTGCTGTATCCAGTGCGATCAGCCATTTCTTGATATCACGTGGAGTGAATCGCATTGGCTGAAGACTGGCATCTGCGATGGTGGGAACCTCAAAGGAGGCCGAGATGGATCATCCAATCAGCACTTCTGGCTGAAGATGGTTGCGAACACTTCTGCCTTGTCACTTACACTCACTTGCTTGCTGTTTCCGTTTAACGTCAGAGGCCACGCTGGGGTTTATCTCAAACATTCTTTAGTCTACTCATGTCAGTCTTCTATGTCTTCCCCACTATTCTCCCCTTAGTCTGGATAACTAGGCAAATCCAGTGGCTGACATGACAAAAGCCCTATTTCACAGAACTTTCTTGTTTGTGATGTTTCCTCAATTACAATGCTAATTTGAACAAGTTCATTTCAAGGTGTCTTTACATTGTAGTAATAGCCAGTGGCAAACTAGCTGTCTTCTTGCCATCAGCTGCACTTACATCAATGATATGACCTACCCTATTCCTGCACCAAAGACAGAACTGACATTGGAATGATAACCTCAAGGGACTGGGCTGATCCAGTGCACCAGTGTGCTGCTACGTGATGTAAAAATGGTATCATGACACAAGCATGTTAATGTGCAGGACAAGTTCGGCATCAAAATTAGTCATCGATGAGAAATCAGGCCTCGGTACCATAGATCTTAATTGAGTTAATTATTGCCAATTGTAGGGGTTAAATAGGCTTCACACCAGGAGCTAATTCTTAGAATTATTTTCCAAATGGTGCTGGACCTTACAACTATCTACAAGTCGAAAATAAATCTGTGCGTGCAAAGGTGGAACTGTGCACTTTTACCCAGCTTCTAACCCGCCTGCAGGAGATTTCAAAATATAGCAGGTGTGATCTTTTAGCCATCACTCTCCTCGTAGTTGAACTGCCCAAACTATAATGTTAAAGCGGAGAGGAGAATGGTTTGGGAGCATCTGAAGGAGACAGTACATTGATATATCATGTTTAATATTTAGAGTTTCAACAAGTGGTGAAAAAGATGGGTAAGCTATTTGAAAGTTTATGAAAGATAACTGAAATAATAATGCAAACTGCTTAAATTGCAAATATGAAATATAATTCCATCCCCAAGATTCAACAGTCGTGAAATTCCCCCTTATATTGAAAACAGCAATGGAACGTTCAAGCTGTTCTTTGCCTAACTTTTCAGCCTGTAACAGTCTATTCATCTTGCCTAACCTAATTTTATTTTGGTTATGCTTTCCTGGTTCAGTTTCTATTTTTATCTATTTCTTGTTTTGTGTTTTTGCTTCATTCTTAGTTTTTATGCTTGCAAGTATTTATAGGTAGTAGGCACATGGAGAGCAAAGCAGGCAAAAATCCAGTGAGGGCACAGCTGGGAGAATAGACGTTCACACAGGAATGATGATACGATGAACAGTGACTCAAGCAGGAACAAAACTTGAAAATTGCTGTTCCACAATGAGAATGACACACAACTGTACTGGATACTGTGTAAAACTTTCATTCTTCCCCCATGAAAATGTTTGCACAGAATTCTGCATTCTGGGAACTACACAGAAGGTATCTACATGTAGTGCAGTGTTTATGATTTTATAAAAATCAGATAAAATCTACACACAAAAATCAATGAGTATATCTTAGTACAAAATACTGAAGTTTGCCAAATAGCAAAACTATAAAGGTTACAATAATGTATGCTCCAATCATTACAGATGTTTTCAAGAAGACTTTTTACAGACTGCAAAATGGAAACAACCAGAGTTTCAAAACAAATATTCTCTCAGGTTCTCCAAGGAGACAAGCAAAAGCAATCTAGAGGGGAATGGAGAGGCACCATTCAGCAGACTAAAATACATTAGCAAGCTCAAAGACTACTTAAAAAGAACTTTCTGACAGAAGGAAAGTAATATTTAAAACAAAGATCTGATTTCCTTAATTATCTAAATACAATCACAATAGTTAGAATGGAAATTCATCAAACATTGGGAAAGGAAGAGGTAATTTTTTTGTGTAAAGTAATTCACTCATGGCTGCCTACCCCAGTGCCATTTCCTAGAAAATAAATGAGAGCAAAAAGAGGAGGTGCTTGCAGGGCTCAGAGTAATCCATGTAAATTAATGCAGCTTAATGGGAATGGTATGTTGATAGTGAAGGCAACCATTTTAATAGACTGAAATGGAGTCAGAAAGCGCAAGAGTTTTGCACTAACCATCCCAATGTCAATACAGTGTGTATAGACAAGAGCAATCAACAAATAACATGGGAACAAATAAGACCTGCAAACCAGCATAACAAACATTTAAGAATAAATCAAGGCATTTGCTAAGCCAACAGAATGTAGATTAAGCTGATTTAGTTCTCACTACAGAATTCAAAGAGTGGTATTATATATCGGCCTCACTATACAACCTTCTCAGGATTATGAGCTTTTCATCATCTGATGCACAGACTTGAAAACTACTGTATAAATTGAATTATTGAATGAGGTTTGTTAAATCTGCATTTACAATTACTCAGTCAGCAATATTTATAAAACAGGATTTCTATTAAATGTCTACAGCAGTTGCCTGATCAGAACTGTCAATTGATCATAGAGATCATATATTTCCTTCAGTTGAAAATCTAACGTATTGCAATGAAGACATTTAAGTGCAAGCCTGTTGTACATCAGCAGGTTTCACAAATAAAACCGGGGTACGTAACTAATTTTAGGTAACCTAACCCTATTCCACAATCGTTATTGTAGGTTTGAAATGGAAAGCATCTTAATGACCTGGACTTCTGTTACTTCAGAAATAAAAAAATTGTACCCTGATGATTTGATTGCAGAAAATATAAATACATGAAATATGAATAATCATCAAATGACAAACACAGATGTGGAGTTTCTGTAATTGGCTAGAGGTTATGTAGACATGCAAATGGCAATTTCAATTTTTAGTATGCTTCAACTATGATAATATATACGCTTTGTACATCTGAAGTCTTTTCGAAGATGAAGTTAATTTTTGTAATTTGCTTGGCCAGTACAGATTTTAAAAAAGGTCAATTCAACTTCAATACTTTATATATTTATTTTTATAATACATCTCCCATGCCATTTTTCTTCCCTCTATTTTCTTCCCCTCCCCACATACTTTTCAGTTTTCTTTTATCTGGAAGTACCCACTCCCTAAGAGTAAGCCTTGCATTTTTCTCTCAATCATTTCCATTTCTTTAATTGTTCAGAACCTGCTTTCTTAGAATCTTACTTCCCATATAGAAATTACAACGCAAAATTGGGACAGTTCAGAACAAAAACTGAAGCGGAAAGCTGATTGAAGCACAAATGAACCCAGTCAGAGAAGAAACAGCGGTATTAATGCAGGAAACTAACACAAACACCGCTTCAGAATTATTTTTTGAGTCCGAGTATTCAACCTAGTTCACAGGGCAATGCCGATGGGTCATTTTATTTGTCCTAATTGGGCCAGTTTAATTTGTTTTTAATTACAAAAACCCCCAAAAATGCTACACTGCAAAATTCAAACATTCCACGTCCAAAGCACAATGGGATAACGTAACTGAACATTTGAAGCTTAAGATGTTAAATCAGGCCTCAAGCATCAAGTAAAATGATTGTAGAACCAAGACAAACTCGAAGATAAAACGAGCATTACTCCCAATGTTAAAATGAACATACACTAACATATTTTATAAAAGGAGGTTTTGGAAGATGATTTTTGATTACACACTGATTCCAGTTACCAATGTCACAATCTTAAGTTATATCATCAGTGTTCTCCTAAATTTAATCATCCCAAAACTGAGTGATTTCACTTGAGGGCATGTGGTCTTTCCACTTTATAAACAATGCCAAGAATATTGAGAATTAATTCCAAGTAAGGGGCGGGGAAAAAAAGTTTGCTTTTCATTGGCGGTAAAACGCTTTGGGATGTCTGGTGGTCATGAAAGGCGCTATGTAAATGCAAGTCTTTCTTTCATAGGACAACCCTCTCATCCCAAGAATTACTAGGGGTGACTAAAAGCTTGTTCAAAGTGGTAGGTTATAAGGAGAGTCTTAAAGAAGGAGAGGCAAGTGGAAAGGTTTAGGGAGGGAATTCTAGAACTTAGGGGTTAGATGGCTAAAAGCACAGCCATTGATGGGGGAATGGGAGGGTGAAGGGAGTGGGGGAGGCACAAGTGGTCAGAGCTGGAGAAACGCAGAGGTCTCGAAGCATTACAGGGCTGGAGAATGTTACAGTGATAGGAAACGGTGAAGCAATGAACTGACTTAAACAATAGGATGAGAATTTTTAATTTGAGGGGTTGGGGGACCAGGAGCCAATGTAGGTTAGTAAACACAGGGGTGATGTGTGACCTGGACCTGGTAAGGAATTGGATACCTTACTGAGGAAAGTGAGCAGAAATTTCCTCCAACTAAATACTGAGAAGACTGAAGCCATTGTCTTTGGTCCCTGCTACAAACCCCGTTCCCTGACCAGCATTTCCATCCCTCTCCTTGGCAACTGTCTGAAGCTGAGCCAGACTGTGCACAACCTTCGTGTTGTGTTTGACCTCAGATGAGCTTACGACCACATACCCACACTATCACCAAGCGTGCCTACTTCCACCTCCGTAGCATTGCCTGACTCTGATCTTGCCTCATCTCATCTGCTGCTGAAACCCTCATCCATGCCTTTGTTACCTCTAGACTTGGCTATTCCAATGCTCTCCTGGCCAGCCTCCCATCTTCCACCCTACATAAACTTGTGCTCATCCAAAACTCTATTACCTGTATCAAGTAACATTTGCATCACACAAGTGCTAGGCAATGACCATCTCCAACAAGAAAGGGTCTAGCCATTTCCACTTAACATTCAACGGGATTACCGTCGCTGAATCACCCAACGTCAACATATCACCACCATATAAATACTTTGGCTACAAGAGCAGGTCAGAGGTTGGGTATTCTGCGGCAAGTGACTCACCTCCTGACTCCCCAAAGCCTTTCCACCATCTACAAGGCACAAGTCAGGAGTGGAATGGAATACTCTCCACTTGACTGGATAAGTGCAGCTCCAATAGCACTCAAGAAGCTCGACACCATCCAAGGCAAAGCAGCCAGCTTGATTGGAACCCCATCCACCACCTTAAACATTCACTCGCTCCACCACCGGCATACTGTGGCTGCAGTGTGTACCATCTACAAGATGCACTGCAGCAACTCGCCAAGGCTTCTTCGACAGCACCTCCCAAACACACGGCCTCTACCACCTAGACGGACAAGGGCAGTGGGGGCATGGGAACACCACCACCTCTAAGTTCCCCTCCAAGTCACACACCATCCTGACTTAGAAATATATCGGTGATCCTTCATCGTCGCTGGGTCAAAATCCTGGAACTCCCTACCTAACAGCATTGTGGGAGTACCTTCACCACACGGAATGCAGCGGTTCAAGAAGACGGCTCACCACCACCTTCTCAAGGGCAACTAGGGATGGGCAATAAATGCTGGCCTTACCATCGACACACCGTGAATAAATATTAAAAAATTCTTATGTACTCATGAGAGATAAGCAATAAACACTGGCCTGCTGGCCGCGATCCTCCGGCACCTCCCGCGATCCCCGACCACCCCGCCATCCCCGACCACCCCGCGATCCCCGACCCCCGCGATCCCCGACCCCCATGATCCCCGACCCCCACGATCCCCGACCCCCATGATCCCCGACCCCCGCGATCCCCGACCACCCCGCGATCCCCGACCCCCGCGATCCCCGACCCCCGCGACCCCCGCGATCCCCGACCACCCCGCGATCCCCGACCCCCGCGATCCCCGACCCCCATGATCCCCGACCCCCGCGATCCCCGACCCCCGCGATCCCCGACCCCCGCGATCCCCGACCCCCCGCGATCCTCGAACCCCACGATCCCCGCGATCCCCGACCCCCGCGATCCCCGACCCCCACGATCCCCGACCCCCGCGATCCCCGACCACCCCGCGATCCCCGACCCCCACGATCCCCGACCCCCGCGATCCCCGACCACCCCGCGATCCCCGACCCCCGCGATCCCCGACCCCCGCGATCCCCGACCCTCCCCGCGATCCCCGACCCCCGCGATCCCCGACCCCCGCGATCCCCGACCTCCCCGTGATCCCCGACCCCCGCGATCCCTGACCCCCGCGATCCCCGACCCCCGCGATCCCCGACCATCCCCCGCGATCCCCGACCATCCCCCGCGATCCCCGACCATCCCCCGCGGTCCCTGACCCCCGCGAACCCCGACCCCCGCGATCCCCGACCATCCCCCGCGATCCCCGACCATCCCCCGCGATCCCCGACCATCCCCCGCGATCCCCGACCCCCGCGATCCCCGACAATCCCCCGCGATCCCCGACCATCCCCCGCGATCCCCGACCATCCCCCGCGATCCCCGACCATCCCCCGCGATCCCCGACCATCCCCCGCGATCCCCGACCCCCGCGAGCCCCGACCATCCCCCGCGATCCCCGACCATCCCCCGCGATCCCCGACCATCCCCCGCGATCCCCGACCATCCCCCGCGATCCCCGACCATCCCCCGCGATCCCCGACCCCCGCGATCCCCGACCATCCCCCGCGATCCCCGACCCCCGCGATCCCCGACCATCCCCCGCGATCCCCGACCATCCCCCGCGATCCCCGACCATCCCCCGCGATCCCCGACCCCCGCGATCCCCGACCATCCCCCGCGATCCCCGACCCCCGCGATCCCCGACCATCCCCCGCGATCCCCGACCATCCCCCGCGATCCCCGACCATCCCCCGCGATCCCCGACCCCCGCGATCCCCGACCATCCCCCGCGATCCCCGACCCCCGCGATCCCCGACCATCCCCCGCGATCCCCGACCATCCCCTGCGATCCCCGACCCCCGCGATCCCCGACCCCCGCGATCCCCGACCCCCGCGATCCCCGACCATCCCCCGCGATCCCCGACCCCCGCGATACCCGACCATCCCCCGCGATCCCCGACCATCCCCCGCGATCCCCGACCATCCCCCGCGATCCCCGACCATCCCCCGCAATCCCCGACCCCCGCGAACCCCGACCCCCGCGATCCCCGACCATCCCCCGCGATCCCCGACCATCCCCCGCGATCCCCGACCATCCCCCGCAATCCCCGACCCCCGCGATCCCCGACCATCCCCCGCAATCCCCGACCCCCGCGATCCCCGACCCCCGCGATCCCCGACCTCCGCGATCCCCGACCATCCCCCGCGATCCCCGACCCCCGCGATCCCCGACCACCGCGATCCCCGACCATCCCCCGCGATCCCCGACCACCGCGATCCCCGACCATCCCCCGCGATCCCCGACCCCCGCGATCCCCGACCATCCCCCGCGATCCCCGACCATCCCCCGCGATCCCCGACCCCCCCCGCGATCCCCGACCCCCGCGATCCCCGACCATCCCCCGCGATCCCCGACCTCCCCCCGCGATCCCCGACCCCCGCGATCCCCGACCATCCCCCGCGATCCCCGACCATCCCCCACGATCCCCGACCATCCCCCGCGATCCCCGACCCCCGCGATCCCCGACCCCCGCGATCCCCGACCATCCCCCGCGATCCCCGACCCCCGCGATCCCCGACCACCCACCGCGATCCCCGACCATCCCCCGCGATCCCCGACCATCCCCCGCGATCCCCGACCCCCGCGATCCCCGACCATCCCCAGCGATCCCCGACCATCCCCCGCGATCCCCGACCATCCCCCGCGATCCCCGACCATCCCCCGCGATCCCCGACCATCCCCCGCGATCCCCGACCCCCGCGATCCCCGACCCCCGCGATCCCCGACCCCCGCGATCCCCGACCATCCCCCGCGATCCCCGACCATCCCCCGCGATCCCCGACCCCCGCGATCCCCGACCATCCCCCGCGATCCCTGACCCCCGCGATCCCCGACCATCCCCCGCGATCCCCGACCCCCGACCTCCCCCGTGATCCCCGACCCCCGCGATCCCCGACCCCCCCCGCGATCCCCGACCATCCCCCGCGATCCCCGACCATCCCCCACGATCCCCGACCATCCCCCGCGATCCCCGACCCCCGCGATCCCCGACCATCCCCCGCGATCCCCGACCCCCGCGATCCCCGACCCCCGCGATCCCCGACCCCCGCGATCCCCGACCGTCCCCCCGCGATCCCCGACCATCCCTCGCGATCCCCGACCCCCGCGATCCCCGACCCCCGCGATCCCCGACCGTCCCCCCGCAATCCCCGACCATCCCCCGCGATCCCCGACCCCCGCGATCCCCGACCCCCGCGATCCCCGACCGTCCCCCCGCGATCCCCGACCGTCCCCCGGCGATCCCCGACCATCCCCCGCGATCCCCGACCCCCGCGATCCCCGACCGTCCCCCGGCGATCCCCGACCATCCCCCGCGATCCCCGACCCCCGCGATCCCCGACCGTCCCCCCGCGATCCCCGACCGTCCCCCCGCGATCCCCGACCATCCCCCGCGATCCCCGACCCCCGCGATCCCCGACCCCCGCGATCCCCGACCCCCGCGATCCCCGACCGTCCCCCCGCGATCCCCGACCGTCCCCCCGCGATCCCCGACCGTCCCCCCGCGATCCTCGACCCCCGCGATCCCCGACCCCCGCGATCCCCGACCATCCCCCGCGATCCCCGACCATCCCCCGCGATCCCCGACCCCCGCGATCCCCGACCCCCGCGATCCCCGACCATCCCCCGCGATCCCCGACCCCCGCGATCCCCGACCCCCGCGAATCCCCGACCCCCGCGATCCCTGACCCCCGCGATCCCCGACCATCCCCCGCGATCCCCGACCATCCCCCGCGATCACCGACCCCCGCGATCCCCGACCATCCCCCGCGATCCCCGACCATCCCCCGCGATCCCCGACCATCCCCCGCGATCCCCGACCCCCGCGATCCCCGACCCCCGCGATCCCCGACCATCCCCCGCGATCCCCGACCCCCGCGATCCCCGACCCCCGCGATCCCCGACCACCCCGCGATCCCCGACCATCCCCCGCGATCCCCGACCCCCGCGATCCCCGACCTCCGTGATCCCCGACCCCCGCGATCCCCGACCCCCGTGATCCCCGACCACCCCCGCGATCCCCAACCCCCGCGATCCCCGACCCCCGCGATCCCCGACCCCCGACCCCCGCGATCCCCGTCCCCCGCGATCCCCGACCATCCCCCGCGATCCCCGACCGTCCCCCGCGATCCCCGACCGTCCCCCGCGATCCCTGACCCCCGCGATCCCCGACCCCCGCGATCCCCGACCCCCGCGATCCCCGACCCCCCCCGTGATCCCCGACCCCCGCGATCCCCGACCCCCCCCGCGATCCCCGACCATCCCCCGCGATCCCCGACCCCCGCGATCCCCGACCATCCCCCGCGATCCCCGACCATCCCCCACGATCCCCGACCATCCCCCGCGATCCCCGACCCCCGCGATCCCCGACCATCCCCCGCGATCCCCGACCATCCCCCGCGATCCCCGACCATCCCCCGCGATCCCCGACCATCCCCCGCGATCCCCGACCATCCCCCGCGATCCCCGACCACCCCCCGCGATCCCCTACTGGCTCTGTGTAAGTTTGTGGAACTGTTTGGAGCTTTCTACAGTAATTTAAAGTTGGTGAGGTGACGGGGAGTGGTGCTGCAAGTGGAGAAGGCCTTGCTTCTGAATTCAAGGGTTCTGGTCAGACCACTTGCTCCCAATCATGGGGGCTCTACTTGCAGCCCCCTCACGCTGCAGCATGACAGGGAGATGGAGCAGAGGCAGCGAAGAAGAGGACAAGCTGCTCGCAGAGGGAGGAGTAGGGGCAAGGGGCTCTCAGCAGAAGGCCTTACCCACCTAGGGTTTTCCGAGAGCACTTCTCCTACCTGCACTTAAGCCAGGATCAGTGTATTCGTGGACTCTGCTTCACCAAAGAGGTGGTCAGAGAACTCTGCCACCTCTTGGAAACAGGCCTGTAGCCTGAGAGCAGGGCGATGACGGCGCTGCCAGTGGCCCACAAGGTGACTGTGGCCCTGAATATTTTTCGCCACCAGATCCTTCCAGTATGGAGCAGGTGACATAGCTAACATCTCCCAGTTCGCCGTCGATAGCTGCATCCAGGAAGTCACAGAGGCTCTGTGCACCAGGAGAAGGGAATTCATTGTCTTCTCACTAAACGGAGAGAAGCAGGAGGAGCACGCATGTGGCTTTGCCAGGATATCAGACTTCCCCATGGTGCAGGGCACCATCAACTGCACACACGTTGCTTTGCAGGCGCCGCATATCAAGCCCGAGATGTACCGCAACTGCAAAGGCTACCACTCAGTTAACGTGCAGTTGGTGTGCAACCACGCCCAGCACATCATGATGGTGAATGCCCGGTATCCTGGCAGCAGGCATGATGCCTTCATTCTGCGCCAGTCCGCTGTGCCAGCAATCTTCCAGTGACCACGTCGGACCTGAGGGTGGCTGCTCGGAGACAAGGGCTACTCGCTCTATACCTGGCAGATGACTCCCCTCCACAACCCCACCACTCGTGGCCAGTCATATAATGACAGTCATGCTGCCATGAGGAACCTCATAATCTGCCTTCACAGCTCGGGAGGAGCCATCCAGTACACGCCAGAGCAGGTGTCCCATTTCTTGGTAGTCTGCTGCATCCTCCACAACCTGGCCACCTTGAGGGCGCAGCCCTTGCCACCACAGGTTCCATAACCCCCTCAGGAGGAGGAGGAAGAGGAGGAGAAGGAAGAGGAGAAGGAAGAGGAGGAGGAAGAGAGGAAGAATAGGAGGAGGAGGAAGGAAGGAGGCAGGCAGCAATTCCCCATTCCAGGTGGGCTGTCCCTGAGCGCCTCTTCAGACTCCGGTTCCATTGAATGGAACCCCAGATCTCCATTGCTACCCCACCTTACTATCCCTCTGTCACAGAACATCACAGCGTCCTCTTGGGCACAAAGCTGAAATGAAAGCCACCACAAAACAAACATCCCAAACATAATTTATAAATGATTATTTTGAAACTTACATAACAAATCAACTAATCACCCTTGTGCATTCCCTTAGTGTCTGTCTTTTGTGTTCCTTTGCCTACTCTAGTGCTCCTACGCAGTGCTACCCCAGTGGCTGCAGCATGGCTGGTGGAAGGATGCTGACTTTCCATGGGGGACACTGCAGATGGCCTTCCAGGATGATCTTGAGCAGCTCGGGCCTAGAAGGCCCAGCTGTAGACTGCAGCACATTGGCATGGGTGACAGCAGACGGGGCTGGCTGGTTGGCAGGCAACTGCAATGGCACTGGTGGAGTGGAGGTGGTGGAAGTACGAATGCTGTCATCCTGAGAGAGGACAGCAGGTTCTTGCTCCACGAGCCACTGCCACTCCCCCGGGGTGGCGCCTCAGCATTCCTAGCTATCTGTTGGAGCACAGATTGCTGGACTGCTGTGAGACCCTGCAAGCCCCTTTCCACACTCGTAAACCCAGCCACGATGGCAGCAGTCTGAGATTGCGTGGCAGCAAGCTGAGACTGCATGAGAGCAGTCTGAGCTTCCACTGCAGCACTCAGATGTTGGGTTGCTTTGGCTCGTGCTGTAATGGAAGCTGTGACATCGCCCATCACACCCAGCATCATGGTTGGGTCCGCAAGTGCTCTAATGGAGTTGCCCATGAATTCCATCCTGGAAATCATGGGCTCCAAGCTCCGCGCAAAGCCTCGTGCAATGTTGGAGCCGGACTCCTCCATGCTCCTTGACACTGACAAGGCTCTCTCGCAGGCCTGCTATTGCACCAAACATTTCTGTGTGCGTGCCCATCACTTCCGAAGGCCGCCCCATCAAAGTCATCATCTGAGTCCTGTGTAGCAGAGCTCGTGTGCGAACTCGCCCTCCGGGAAGGTGGGACCTGCGCTATCCTTCCTCCCTGGCCTGGCTGCAGCCCACTCGTGCCCAGTGACTCACCATGTGAAGATCCCATCTCTATACTACCCTCTAAAGTTCGCGCAGTGCCATTTTCTGAGCTGGTGCCTTGGAGTGTCAAATCGAGTTACGGTGCTTCTTCTCCAGCACTCTCCTCCTCTAGTTGTTCATGGACTGGCTGGGCTGGTGGCAATTCTTGGGTCTCTGAAAGGAGAAAGGCACAAGGGTCAGGTTGTGGTGAGGGGAGGGGGGGGTGGAAGCAAGATGTGCATCCTTACACCATTAGCAGCTTGTAAGTGAGAAGAGATTATGTGATGAGGGGGAAGTGGGATGTGAGAAGAAGGATTATTTATGAGCATACCGTCATCATCAATGCTTTCAACCTCGACGCTCATCACGGCCTGAGTGACAGCCCCTCCAATGATCTCCAGCACCATCTCCTCCAGCTCAGTGAGGTTCTGCAGACGTGCTTCATCCCCACCTGTTTGCTGTTACTCACCCCGTTTGTGAGCCACCTTGGCCTGCAAGAGAAAGGGAAGTGTGTCAGTGAGTGTGCTGCAATGTGTTTGGGTGATGTGCCTGTCATGGTTGAATAACTGACATTGTGTGCAGTGTGTGAGATGTGGGTGTGAGGCTTGCAGCAGTGGTAAGTTTGTGAGGGTTTGGTGAAACTATTTTTATGAGATATGAATCATGATTGCTAGAGATTGTTGGTAGGTGAGTGATGGGGGTGTGGTGCATTGAGCAGTGTGTGAAGCTCGTGGTGCAGTTGGTGGGATATGGCTTTTTAAGATGCATTCACTCACCTTGACACTTCTGTGAGGTCATTAAACTTCTTGTGGCACTGGTTTCATGTCCTGGTGCAACACTAGTGACACTGACAGCTTGCGCTATCTCCTCCCACTGCCTTCTGATGTTCTGTCTCGAAGGCCTCCTGCCTCCCTGCGGGTAGAGGACCTGTCTTCTTCTGTATACCCCCTGGACCAAGGCCTCCAGTGCTGCATCTGAGGAGCAAGGTGCCCTTTCTCTCCCCTGTTGTGACATTGCTGCAGCTACAGTGACAATGAGGTGCTTCTGCAACAAAGCACCTCTCCTTTAAGAAGTGCAAAAAGCCGAGGCAAAATTTTGTTGGGCAGCAGACTCTACCCGATATTGGGTCCCCTGTTGAGCGCTGAGCCAACCAGCAGCGTGTTTAGTGCTGAGCTCAGCATTCCAATCATTATAATGAGCAGGCATCATGAATTTTGCGTGCTGCCTGCACCACTTTCAGCGGGTGTGGGCAGATTGCGCACCTAATCCAATTTCATTGCCACTCTCTTCCTGGGGTACGGGTTTGATAGCCTCTGATACCTCCCCTAAGTGGCCATACCTCACGTATGTTGAGACTGCAAGTGTTGCAGGCTATTCAATCACAGAGAGTATCAAGGTCAAACTCAATCCTATTCACACTGAGTGCCCAATATACACAGGAGTTAGAATCATAGGGTGTTATTTTGGCCAAAGGGTGAAAACAGGCGCTAAATGGGTGCTGTGCTAATAAGAAACGCTTGTTTGAAAGTCAGGATTTAGCACGCAATTTTTGGGCTATTTGATGATCGTCATGATTTGAACTTGCCTGCAGGCGCTAACCAGAAACCTGCAGGTTCAGCACTCAAGTGCTGATGAGACGCAATTTTATGTTGGTTCTCACACCCACTTCCACTGAAGGTGTGCAGTGCTCTGGCTGGGACACAGCAGCACGTTGCAGGATGGCTCAGTGTCCGAGGAAGAGGGCTCGCAGGATCTTGGATGCAGCACTGGATGGATGTCCTGAACCCGCAGTGGGGGAAGGACGCCACCTCGTCTTCCTCGCTCTCCTGTCCCTCTCTCCTGCTGCAGCTGGTGCTTCCTTGCCTGTCCTCATGTCCTCCTCCCATTCCTCGTCCAGACCAAGAGGAAACCCTAGCAAGATGCCAATGACTAAGCACTCCCTTTCTCCTGCTGACTCATATAATAGCACAGCACTTACTCTTTTTAGGTGAAGTCCTCAGAGAATTTTCGGAATAAATGTTGCTTGAGTATTGGTGAACTCTTGACAAAGTGTCCCAGTGTTTCAGAGGTCCTCTTCACAGCTCCAGCAGCAACGAACGTGAAATGGAGAGTAGCCCTTTAAGAGCTGAATATCCCTTTAAGTAGCACTTCCAATCAACATCAATGCCGTGTTTACTCCCAAACAGCTGGTCACTGTTAGGAGAGGTCGTTCGTTGAAGCACTCACTACCAAAATGCTGTGCAGCCCCTTTAATGATCGCTAGCAGGCATTTTAAGTGACAATCAGCTGTTTAACTCACCTTGGGGAGGCAGTTCCTAGCGCTGGCTTCAACTCCTTTACCAAGTTGGCGTCTTGTGCTAAACGTGGGCTAAACCGGCGTTTCACCTTAAGACCCCATCTTGGCCATCTCTTTACTGCTTTAGTGCCTAAAATATACGGTGGAATTCACTCCCATAGAGTCATTCGGTACAGAAAGAGAGCAACAATTTGGACCTCCTACAGCCTCCTCTCCCCGAGCCGGAAGGAACTCAGGCCCGGAGAGGAAAACCTCCCCTAGCCCCCTTCGCACACAGAGAAGGAACTAAGGCCTGTACTACTCGTCTCCACCACACTGAGTCAAAAATATAACCCTCTGCTACCCCCCCAACTTTTTTTTTTATTTGTTTATGGGATCAGGGTGTCGCTGGCAATGCCAGAATTTACTGCCCATCCCTAGATGCCCTTGAGAAGGTGGTGGTGAGCCGCCTTCTTGAACCGCTGCAGTCCGTGTGGTGAAGGTACTCCCACAGTGTTGTTAGGGAGGGAGTTCCAGGATTTTGACCCAGCGACGATGAAGGATCGGCGATATACTTCTAAGTCAGGATGGTGTGTGACTTGGAGGGGAACTTGGAGGTGGTGGTGTTCCCATGCGTCTGCTGCCCTTGACCTTCTAGGTGGAAGAGGCCGCGGGTTTGGGAGGTGCTGCCGAAGAAGCCTTGGTGAGTTGCTGCAGTGCATCTTGTAGATGGTACACACTGCAGCCACGGTACGCCGGTGGTGGAGGGAGTGAATGTTTAAGGTGGTAGATGGGGTGCCAATCAAGAGGGCTGCTTTGTCCTGGATGGTGTTGAGCTTCTTGAGTGTTGTTTCAGCTGCACTCATCCAGGCCAGTGGAGAGTATTCCATCACACTCCTGACTTGTGCCTTGTAGATGGTGGAAAGGTTTTGGGGAGTCAGGAGCTGAGACACTCGCTGCAGAATACCTAGCCTCTGACCTGCTCTTGTTGCCACAGTATTTATGTGGCTGGTCCAGTTAAGTTTCTGGTTAATGGTGACCCCCAGGATGTTGATAGTGGGGGATTCGGCGATGGTAATGCCATTGAATGTCAAGGGGATGTGGTTAGACTCTCGCTTGTTGGAGATAGTCATTGCCTGGCACTTCTGTGGCACGAATGTTACCTGCCACTTATCAGCCCAAGCCTGAACGTCGTCCAGGTCTTGTTGCATGCGAGCATGGACTGCTTCATTATCTGTGGAGTTGCAAATGGCGCTGAACACTGTGCAGTCATCAGCGAACATCCCCATTTCTGACCTTATGTTGGAAGGAAGGTCATTGATGAGGCAGCTGAAGATGGTTGCGCCTAGGACACTGCCTTGAGGAACTCCTGCAGCGATGTCCTGGGGCTGTGATGATTAACCTTCAACCACCACAACCATCTTCCTTTGTGCTAGGTATGACTCCAGCCAGTGGAGTGTTTTCCCCCTGATTCCAGTTTTACTAGGGCTCCTTGATGCCAGACTCAGTCAAATGCTGCCTTGATGTCAAGGGCAGTCACTCTCACCTCATCTCTGGAATTCAGCTCCTTTGTCCACGTTTGGACCAAGGCTGTAATGAGGTCGGGAGCCAAGTGGTCTTGGCGGAACCCAAACTGGGCATCAGTGAGCAGGTTATTGGTGAGTAAGTGCTGCTTGATAGCACTGTCGATGACACCTTCCATCCCTTTGCTGATGATTGAGAGTAGACTGATGGGGCGGTAATTGGCCAGGTTGGATTTGTCCTGCTTTTTGTGGACAGGACTTACCTGGGCAGTTTTCCACATTGTCGGATAGATGCCAGTGTTGTAGCTGTACTGGAACAGCTTGGCTAGAGGCGCGGCTAGTTCTGGAGCACAAGTCTTCAGCGCGATAGCCGGGATGTTGTCGGGGCCCATAGCCTTTGCTATATCCAGTGCGCTCGGCCGTTTCTTGATATCACGTGGAGTGAATCGAATTGGCTGAAGACTGGCTTCTGTGATGGTGGGGACCTCGGAAGTAGGCCGATATGGATCATCCACTCCTGGCTGAAGATGGTTGCAAACGCTTCAGCCTTGTCTTTTGCACTCATGTGATGGGCTCCACCATCATTGAGGATGGGGATATTCTTGGAGCCTCCTCCTCCCGTTAGTAGTTTAATGTTCCACCACCATTCACGACTGGATGTGGCAGGACTGCAGAGCTTTGATCGGATCCGTTGATTGTGGGATCGCTTAGCCCTGTCTATAGCATGCGTGAAGTCCTGTGTTGTAGCTTCCCCAGGTTGGCACCTCATTTTTAGGTACTGGTGCTGCTCCTGTACACTCGTTGTTGAACCAGGGTTGGTGGTAATGGTAGAGTGAGGGATATGCCAGGCCATGAAGTTACAGATTGTGGTGGAATACTATTCTGCTGTTGCTGATGGCCCACAGCGCCTCATGGATGCCCAGTTTTGAGCTGCTAGATCTATCCCATTTAGTACGGTGGTAGTGCCACACAACACGATGGAGGGTGTTCTCAGTGTGAAGATGGGATTTCGTCTCCACAATGACTGTGCGGTGGTCACTGCTGCCATGGACAGATGCATCTGCGACAGGTAGAGACAAGGTCAAGTAGGTTTTTCCCTCTTGTTGGTTCACTCACCACCTGTCGCAGGCCCAGTCTGGCAGTTATGTCCTTCAGGACTCGGCCAGCAGTGGTGCTAGCGAGCCACTCTTGGTGATAGGACATTGAAGTCCCCCACCCAGAGTACATTCTGTGCCCTTGCTACTCTCAGTGCTTCTTCCATAGTGGTGTTCAACATGGAGGAGTACTGATTCATCAGCTGAGGGAGGGCGGTACATGGTAATCAGCACGCGGTTTCCTTGCCTATGCTTCATCTGAAGCCATGAGACCCCAAGTCAATGTTGAGGACTCCCAGGGCCACTCCTTCCCGACTGTATACCACTGTGCCACCACCCCTGGTGGGTCTGTCCTGCCGGTGGGACAGGACATACCCAGGGATGGTGATGGAGGAGTTTGGGACATTGGCTGAAAGGTATGATTCTGTGAGTATGACTATGTCAGGCTGTTGCTTGACTAGTCTGTGGGAGAGCTCTCCTAATTTTGGCACAAGTCCCCAGATGTTGATGAGGAGGACTTTGCAGGGTTGACTGGGCTGGGTGTGCCGTTGCCGGTAGGTCCGTCGGGTTTCATTCTTCTTATTTTGTTTCGTAGTGGTTAGTTACAAATGAGTGAGTTGCTAGGCCATTCCAGAGGGCAGTTAAGAGTCAACATATAGGCCAGACCAGGTAAGGACGGTAGATTTCTTTCCTTAAAGGACATTAGTGAACCAGATGGGGTTTTACAACAATCCGATAGTTTCATTACTGATACTAGCTTTTTATTCCAAATTTATTTAATTAACTGAATTTAAATTCCCCAGCTGCCATGGTGGGATTTGAACTCATGTCTCTGGATCATTAGTCCAGGCTTCGGGATTACTAGTCCAGTGACATTACCACTATGCTACTGTTCCCGTTAGCTGAAAAACAAGCCCTCCCTACCTCATACCCAGTGTGAACTAAATAGTGTACTTGGTCTTAACTCCCTAGTTTAATGCCATAAAGCCCCAAAAAAGCCCCTTGTGGAATGCCACTTACCACATCATTTCAGTCTGAGAAAATTATTTTTACTCCTAGCCTTTGCTTTCTGACCTCCAACCATCTCTCTACGCATGTGGCCAAGTTCCCTTCAGCCCATATCCCATAATCTTTCTCTCAGTCTCTTATGCGGCATCTTTTCTAATGATTTTTGTAAATCGTATAAACCACATCAACAGCATGTTTTTTTTTAATGTATGTTTAATGTTCGAATCTGTTGAAGAAATATCAGCTTGGTCAAATCGGTGCTGACTGGCCCTGTTAACTCGTGTTTCTCCAAGTGCTTAGTGATATAGATTTTTAGTTTACCAACAGCTGAAGTAAGACCGACTGACCTATAATTACCTGGCTTATCCCCGTCTCCTTTTTGTTTAGAGGGATGCCACATTTGCCATCCTTCAGTCCTCTGGCACTATTTTACTTTCTAGAAGATTTTGGAAAATTATAGTCTGAGGCTTCCTTCAGGTTGATCAAATGGAAACTCTCAGGTCCCAGTGGTTTCTTGATCATAAATTTATTTAGTGTCTTTTTGTTGTTGCAGATTTACAAAGCAGAAGTGCTAAACAGACTGATTACGCACTACTGCACAGTGACCTTCCAGTATGGATGAACAAGCCACAGAAAAAACTGCTCTTCCCTTCTACATATTCCGGTGCCTTTTCACATTGTTGGTACTGATAACACTATTGTTGCTGATTCTAAACTTGGGCAATATAAAGGTGTGTTGAGTGGTATAACCAGTATGTTTAGAGTAAACCATCATGTTGACCAAGGTTTAATGTAGCAGTGTTTAAAAATGTGATGGTTTGTCTCTTGTGGAATTTGTGTCTTCCTGCTGAGTGCTGAAGCATCTATAAGAAGTGCCAGTTTCAATTCATTGCTCCTGGTGTTCTTTAGTGATGAACCCAAATAGCAAGTGACCCAATTTTAATGGGGTAACAGTATCCAAGTTTGAACCTTCTGAATTGTACGTGTTGTTTCTGATTTTAAATTGTTAAGGGGGCTCATGTAATGAGAACTGAACTAATTAAAGCGGTCAAGATTATGAAGGGAGTATTAAAACTAATCCTGCTGGGATACAGTTCCATGGGTGACAAGCCGGTGCTTTCCAGCACTTTGACCAAGTACTTATCGTTGTTTAATCTTGACAATGAGTGTTCGCAGGCTGCCTGACCTGTCGGAGGGTAGCATTGTGCAGCCCAACCTTGTACTCAACCTATGCTACACATGCTCTTCCAACAAGAGTCATTGGATAGTGATCAGGAGGGGGAGCACTGACTGCTTATATATTCTTTCCCTCACTCTCTCAGGAGTGCTGAGGTTAACCTGGCACACACTGGAGATTAAACCTGGAACTTTCCTGGTCTGATAAGCTTCAGGACACTAGCTGGATAAGCTCACTGAGCTGTCTGGGAGTCCATGGTCAGTCTTTCTACGGACTTATTATATGCAGTCTGAAAATATAGAAAACTAAAAACAGACTGTTTCAATTAAGTATAAAACCCTTTAATCATGAAATAGCAATCCTCAAGAAGTCTGTGATCTGAACTAAATTTCCTAACTTCTATTTTGACTGGAGGAGGATGTGTGTTGGGAAACAACATGTATGCGATGGCAATAGAAAACATATTCATTAAAAATGTTGTTCCTTTTCATAGTATGATAAAGATTCAATTTCTGGATCAGAGTCCAAATGGAGGAGATATCCAACTTCAAAGTTTTATCACACAATGAGGCAGAAAGAGGAAACAAGGAAGACCCCTTGGACACACAAATTGGTGCAGTGTGGCTACCAGAATCAGAGCTTCACCCCTGAAGAAAGGTCAGAGGGGACAATCCTTATGAAAATGATTGAATGGCCAAAACCACCCAAGCCTGCTGTGCCCTTTGTGAAAAGCAGCGACCCATCACACACTCGCTTTGTTATTTTAAATTCTGGAAAGACTTTCTATGTTGGAGATCAGTTACAAGTGATGCTGCGTATGAATGATTTTGAAGGAAACCCAAAGCAATATGGGGGTGACTATCTCCAAGGCCGGATCCACACCCCAGCTTTAAAAGCCGGTTCAGCAGGAACAGTTGTAGATAACCAAAATGGATTTTACTATCTAAATTTTAATTTATCTTGGGCAGGGAAAGTTGAAGTGTCCGTTTCCTTGGTTCATCCCAGTGAAGGGATCCAAGCACTTGAAAGGCTACGCGAGGAACGGCCGGATAGAGTGTATTTAACAAGTGCCTTCAAATCAGGGGATATCTCTGAGACCACTGTGTGTAATCTTTGTTTGCTTCAAACTAAACCACTCTGTAACTTTACTGATGTCAGGACTGGGGAGCCCTGGTTCTGTTACAAACCAAAGAAGCTTCCCTGCACTGCTCGTATTAACCATGCTAAAGGAGGATATGAGAAAGGCCTCTTAATTGGAGAAGAGAGTCGTTATTTCCAAAGGTATGTCACTTACATTCTTTTATTCATATTTTGATTTTCCATCTCTCATTCTGCACCAGGTTGTAATATACGTATGAGGTCTAGAACCAGACTTCCCAACACTGGAATGTCAATTAAAAACTTGAACATGAAATATCTCCCAGAGCACGACAAAATTTAAATCCTTTTTGTGAATATATTTGGAGCCCTCATTAATTTAAGAAATTTCAGGTGTTTCGTCACAGTGTAGGATGGAAATTTGAATGCCAATTTAATGTAGACCACTCTCATACACCTCTAAGGGTTGTCCCAAGTGCAGTATTGGCAGAGGCCATAGAACTGAGCCACTTCTCAGACTGGGAGTGGCATGTGGTACAGAGGAAAGAGTTAAAAGTCAAGAAAATAATAAATGGAATATTTAATCATTTTCTATCATGGATAGTGTATCGTGTCTGACGAACTTGATTGAATTCTTTGATGAGCTAATATAGAATGTTGATCAAGGTCATTTAGTAGATGTTGTATATATGGACTTTCAGAAGGCATTCGACAAAGTGCACACACAGGAGGTTTGTTAAGAAGATGGAAGCCCATGGAATTAAGGGGAAAGTGACAATATGGATCCGGAATAAAAACAGAAAATGCTGGAGACACTCAGCAGGTCAGGCAGCATCTGTGAAGAGAGAAACAGAGTTAACGTTTCAGGTCGATGACCTTTCGTCAGAACTGGAAAAAAGCAGGAAATGGAACAGATTTTTAAGCAAGTGTAGGAGCTGGGAAAGGGGGGAGGGGATGAAAGAACAAAAGGGAAGGTCTGTGATAGAATAGAAGGCAGGAGAGGTTAAGAGATATTCAAGGCAAAAGGAGATGGTAATGGGACAGGTTAAGAAACAAAGGATGGCTCCAGATGAAGTGTAAATTGCGCTGGCAGAATGAAAAACAGCTGCCATGTGGGAGAGAAGAACAGAAGGCACAAACAAAAAGTGTGGATAAAAAATATATATATATGATAGGGGCCGAGGTTATGATCTGAAATTGTTGAACTCTATGTTGAGTCCAGAAGGCTGTAAAGTGCCTAATCGAAAGATGAGGTGCTGTTCCTCGAGCTTACGTTGAGCTTCAGTGGAACAATGTAAGAGGCCGAGGACGGTGAGGTCTGAGTGGGAGTGGAGCGGAGAATTAAAGTGACAGGCGACCGGAAGCTCGGGGTCACCCTTACGGACTGAACGGGGGTGTTCCGCAAAGCGGTCACCCAATCTGCGTTTGGTCTCCCCAATGTAGAGGAGACCACATCGTGAGCAGCGAATACAGTATACTAAATTGCAAGAAGTACAAGTAAATCGCTGTTTCACCTGGAAGGGGTGTTTGGGCCCTGGACAGTGGGAAGGGGGAGGTAAAAGGGCATATGTTGCATCTCCTGCGCGTGCACGGGAAGGTGCCGGGTGAAGGGGAAGGGGTGTTGGGGGTGATAGAGGAGTGGACCAGGGTGTCGCGGAGGGAGCAGTCCCTTCGGAATGCTGAAAGGGGAGGTGAGGGGAAGATGTGTTTGATGGTGGGATCACGCTGGAGGTGGCGGAAATGGTGGAGGATGATCCGTTGAATGTGGAGGCTGGTGTGGTGAAAGGTGAGGACAAGGGGAACTCTATCGTGGTTCCGGGAGGGAGGGGCGGGGGTGAGGGCAGAAGTGCGGGAGATAGAACGGACACGGTCAAGGGCCATGTCAACCACATTAGAGGGGAATCCTCGGTTGAGGAAAAAGGAAGACATGTCGGAAGCACTGGTATGGAAGGTGGCATTGTCAGAGCAGATGCGGCGGAGACGGAGAAACTGGGAGAATGGAATAGAGTCCTTACAGGAAGCGGGGTGGGAGGAAGTGTAGTCCAGGTAGCTGTGGGAGTCAGTGGGCTTGTATTAAATGTTTGTCAATAACCTATCCCCAGAGATGGAGACGGAGAAGTCGAGGAAGGGAAGGGAAGAGTCGGAGATGGACCATGTGAAGGTGAGGGAAGGGTGGAAATTGGAAGCAAAGTGAATGAAATTTTCTAGTTCAGGGCGAGAGCAGGAAATGGCACTGATATAGTCATCAATGTACCGGAAAAAGAGGTGAGGGAGGGGACCTGAGTAGGACTGGAACAAAGAGTGTTCCACATATCCCACGAAAAGGCAGGCATAGCTGGGACCCATGCGGGTTCCCATAGCAACACCTTTGATTTGGAGGAAGTGAGTGGAGTCAAAGGAGAAGTTGTTCAATGTGAGAACAAGTTCAGCCAGGCGGAGGAGGGTGGTGGTAGATGGGGACTGGTTGGGCCTCTGTTCAAGGAAGAAGCGGAGCGCCCTCAGGCCATCCTGGTGGGGGATGGAGGTGTAGAGGGATTGTACGCCCATAGTGAAAAGGAGGCGGTTGGGGGCAGGAAACTGGAAACTGTTAAAGTGGCGGAGGACGTTGGAAGAGTCGTGGATGTAGATGGGAAGAGACTGGACAAGGGGAGAAAAAATAGAGTTGAGATAGGAAGAGATAAGTTCCGTGGGGCAAGAACAGGCTGAAATGATGGGTCTACCAGGGCAGTCCTGTTTGTGGATCTTGGGAAGGAGGTAGAAGCGGGCTGTGCGGGGTTGTGGAACTATGAGGTTGGCGGCCGTGGTGGGAAGATCTCCAGAGGAGATGAGGTCAGTGACAGTCTTGGAAACGGTGGCTTGATGTTCGGTAGTGGGGTCATGGTCCAGGTGGAGGTAGGAGGAGGTGTCGGAGAGTTGGCGTTCAGCTTCTGCTAGGTAGAGGTCGGTTCGCCAAACAACAACAGCACCACCCTTGTCAGCAGGTTTAATGACAATGTTGGGGTTGGATCTGAGAGAATGGAGTGCTGTAAGTTCAGAGGGAGGTAGGTTGGAGTGAGTGAGGGGAGCAGAGAAATAGAGACGGCCGATGTCACGCCAGCAGTTTGCAATGAAAAGATCTAGAGAGGTTAAGAGGCCAGAGGGAGGGGTCCAGGTAGAATGAGAATTCTGAAAGCGGGAGAAAGGGTCAGCTGGCGGATCCGGAATTGGCTCAGTGACAGGAAGCTGAGGGTGGTGGTGGATGGATGTTTTTCAGATTGGGAGGTGATTTGCAGTGGTGTTCCCCATGGGTCAGTTTTGGGTCCATTACTCTTTTCAAATTTTGTAAATGACCTAGACTCGGATGTAGGGAGCAGCATTATAAAGTTTTGCAGCTGATATGAAACTTGGTAACGTAGTAGATAGTGATGAGAATAGTTGTAGACTTCAGGATGACATAGACAGGCTGGTGAAATGGAGAGAAGCATGGCAGATGGAGTTCAATGCAGAGAAGTGTGAAGTGATGCACTTTCGGAGGACTAATGTGGAAAGACAGGACACTACAAATGACATGATTCTGAAAAGTATAGAAGAGCTGAGAGACTTCATTGTCCATATACACAAATCCTGAAAGGTGGCAAGGCAAGTTGATATGGTGGTTACAAAAGCTATTGGGTTACAATAAATGTCTTACAATTCTTCTTAGATTTGCAAAATGATTCCTTTTGTACCCTCTGGCTCTATCAGAAAGTATTTTCAAAAGAAATTCCTCCTGCTGAAGGCAGCAACTCACAACTGATGAATGGTCTCACAGCCTTCCGGTACCTTGTAAAGTTCCAATTGTTAATGTCTGAGCTTAGAAGGATACTCAGCAATGAGGGCATCATAGTTGAGCCTGATTCTGTCCTTATCTGATACCTGATGCACCTGCACTTTCTAAAAGAATCATTTGATAGCGATCAGGAGGAAGGCTTCATGTAATTGAGAGAGTTCATTGAGAATGAGGAGACCGGAGATATATTACAGGACATTTCCAATGAACTATCATAGACTTTGAGCTGATTTTGAGAAGTTTATCGCTGTCATTTAGTAGAGGTAGTAATGCAATGTGCTGAAGCACCTGGTGCTCTAGAATCTGTCCTGTTTTATATTGTGGGGTGAATTTCAGAGCACCAATAATAACACAAAAACAATTGAGCAGGAGCAGTGACTTAAAAGTAACAGGGCGTGAAATTGGGATTGGTAACGCCCATTGTTTGGGCGCTATGAGTGCCATTTGCGTACCAAAATGGCGTCCAATGTGTGCACGCACGCACACTTCTGCCATGAATCGCGCCAGACGCCATGTTAGGAAGAACATTAGTGCGCACCCAGCTAACGTCTGTCGGAAGTATACAGAGCAAGCAGATCATGACATCAATCAGCGTGCAATGCTGATTTGACACCAGCGGCGCCATTTTGCAGCTCAACGCTCCAGCCAGTGCCCTCCCTTAACCTCGCATGGCTGAACATGCATTAAGCAGCAGGAGGAACAACCCCACCAGCGCTATTTAAAGGGATCATCAAGTAATTGCAGGTTAGTTGCTGGTTGATTTCTTCTGGCTGTCGCTACGATTCTATAAGTCTTTGGTGCTTTCCATAGTTCTTTCAAGTTGCTAAAGTCTACAGCGAGTGGTGTGGCAGGTACTGAAGGACTTTTTCCTGACTTCAAAGCTTCTGCACAAACCGGTTGCTGCCAGACATGGGTACACTAGCAGGCATTCCCTTTGGAACACAGCATGATGGGGAGAATGAGCAGAGGCCACGCAGAGCAGGACAAGCTGCTAGAAGAGGGAGGAGGAGGAAGGGAGAAGGGCTCTCAGCAGGAGGCCATATCCGCCCAGGGTGTTCAGGGAGCAATTCTCCTACCTGAACCTCAGTGAGGAACAATGTGTGAGATGTCTGTGCTTCAGTAAGGGCGTCCTCACTGAAATCTGCACCTGCTACAGCCACAACTGCAACCTCAGAGCAGGGCAAGGACCACATTGTCAGTGGTGTGAAGGTGACCGTGGAGATGAACTTTTATGCAACTGGATCCTTCCAGGCTGGAGCTGGAGATATTTGCAACATCTCGCAGTTTGCCGTCCACTGTTGCATAAGGGAAGTCACTGAGGCTCTCTATTCAAAGAGAGCTGGCCACATTTCATTCTCTCTTGCCAGAGACCAGCAGGCAGAGCGAACACATGGCTTTGCCAGGATTGCAGGCTTCCCCGTGGTGCAGGGTGCTATTGAGTGCACACACACACCGCTTTGCGGGCACCGCATGTCAACTCTGCCATATAGCAGAACCGAAAGGGATTCCACTCCCTCAACGTCCAGCTGGTGTGTGACCATAGGCAGCGAATCATGCAGGTCAATGCCCGATATCCTGAGGATATCATGATGCCTTCATTCTGTGGCAGTTGGCTGTGCCATCTGCACTTGAGCCACCACGACAAACCAAAGGGTGGCTACTGGGCGACAAGGGCTATCCGCTGACGACATGGCTCATGTCTTCGGTGCGCAACCCAAGCACACATGCGCAGCAGACATACAATAAAAGCCATGTTGCCACACAAAATGTGATGGACCAGATCATTGGCATGCTGAAACAACACTTCCGCTGCTTGGACCGCTTTGGAGGTGCCCTGCACTACTCGCAGAGCTGGCGTCAAGATTCATGGTGGTTTGCTGCAAGCAGCACAACTTCGCCATCGTGAAGGGACAGCCCTTGCCACCAGCTATACGGCGAGTAGCTGAGGATCAGGAGCATGAGGAGGAGGATGAAGAAGAGGAAGAGGAAGAAAGAAGTTAACCTAGACAGCTCCTTTTTGCTGACTGTCCAAGAAAAAGTAATTTGATTGAGATACTAGTAACCGCAACCCCAATTCCCCATTCACCAACAGTCCCACACATTACCTTCCCTCTGACACTGACCATCACAGTATCCGCTTGGCCACAAAGCAAAAATAAAAACCACCACATGAAGTCATGTCATATTGCAGAAAAACGTAAACTAATCACCCTTAGTGCCTGTCTTCCATGTGCCTTTGCCTGTCCTAGTGCTCCTACGCAGTGCTACCCCAGTGGCTGCAGCATGGCTGGTGGAAGGCTGCTGACTTTCAGTGGGGGAGAGTGCAGGTGGTCTTGGAGGACGACCTCGAGCTGCTCTGGGCCTAGAAGGCCCGGCTTCGGACTGCACCATCTCAGCACGGGCGGCAGCAGTCTGGGCTGGCTGGTTGACAGGCGACAGCAAAGGCAGTGGCGGAGTGGCAGTGATCAGAGGACGAATGCTGTCATCCTGAGAGAGGACTGCAGATTCGTGCTCCACGGAGCCACTGCCACTCACCCGGGGCGGCGCCTCAGCAATCCTAGTAATCTGTTGGAGGACAAATTGCTGGACTGCTGTGACACCCTGCAAGCCTCTTTGAACACTGTAGTCCACAGCCACGATGGCAGTAGTCTGGGCATGCATGGAAGCAAGCTGAGCTTGCATGTGAGCAGTCTGAGCTTCATCTGCAGCACTCAGACATTGGGTGGCTTCTGCTTGTGCTGCAATGGAAGTTGAGACATCGGCCATCAGACGTTGCATCATGGTTGGGTCCACAAGTGTGCTGATGGAGTTGGCCACCACTTCCATGCTGGAAAGGATGGGCTCCAAGCTCTGCGCAAAGCCCTGTGCCAAGTTGGTGCCGGATTCCTCCATGCTCCTTGACATCGCATGCAGGCTTCCCAATGAGGGTTCCCAATGCACCAAGTATGTCATTGTGCATACCCATCAGCCTTCTTTTGTAGCTTGCCCCACCGAAGTCCTCATCTGAGCCGTCTGCACAAGAACTCGTTTGCCACCTTGCCCTCCAGCGAGCTGGCACCTACACTATCCTTGCCCCCTGCTCTGGCTGCAGGCCACTCATGCCCGGTGTCTCAGCACATGCAGATCCTGCCTCTATGCTATCGTCTAAATTATGCGCAGTGTCAGTATCTGAGCTGGTGGCTGCGAGTGTGAAATCGAGTGATGGTGTGTCTTCATCATCACTGTCTTCTTGCAGTTCCTCCACTGCCTGGCCAGGTTACACTTCTTGGGCATCTGAAAGGAGAAAGGAACAAGGGTCAGGTTGTGGTGAGGGGAGGGGGGCAAAGTAAGCGGTGCATGCTTACACCATCTGCAGCTTGTAAGTCAGAAGAGATTGTAGGATGAGGGGGATACTTTTATCTTCGATGGTTTCAGCCCTGCCGCTGGCCGTTCCCATAATGGTGAGCACCGTCTCTTCCACGGGGGGGGGGGGCGCGCCTGTCCTCCGCTGGTTAGCTCCTGCTGCCTCCGGTTGTGCGCCACCTTGTCCTGCAGAGAGGGAAGTGTGTCAGTGACTGTCATACAATCTGTTTGGGTGATGTGCCTGTCATGGTTGAATAGCCGGCAGTTTGTGCAAGCTGTGAGATGTGGGTGTGAGGCTTGCAGCAGTGCTAAGTGTGTGAGGGTGTGGTGAAGCTATGAGTGTTAGGTATGAGTTCTGATTGATAGCGATTGTTGATAGGTGAGTGATGGGGGTGTGGTGAATTGAGCAGTGGCTGAGGCTGAGGCTAGTGGTGCAGTTGGTAGGATATGGCATTTGAAGATGCATTCACTGACCTTGAGCACTCATGTGAGGTCATTGATCTTCTTGTAGCACTGCATCCAGATCCTTGAGGTTTGACTCCTGGCATTGACCTCCATGTCTATCTGCTCACTTTGCCTTTTGAGCATGTGTCTGGAGGGGTCTTCTGGCCCCCTTTGGGTACAGGACATCTTTCCTACTTTCCACTTCCTCCACCAAGGCCTCGAGTGGAGCGTCCAAAAACCGTGGAGCCCGCTCTCTCCCATATTGTGCCATTCTTCATTGTTTCCCAGGACAGATTCATTTCCAGAATGACTGCCAGCACCTGATCCAGCTACAATGCACCTCCCCTTTAAGAGTCATAGGGGGAGAAATTCAGTATCGCCTCATTTGGGGCGCAATTATCAGCCGGACGCAAAGATTAGCGCCTGGCACTAATTATCGCCTCCGATTGCAAACTTGACTTTTATTGCCCCGGGAGGTGATTGGAGCGCTAAATCAGGCGCTTCCCACCTGTCTTAAGGCGCAAAGGCCGAGGAGCGAGGCGCTACCTCAGAGCGCTGGCGAAGCTCATGTGATGTCAGTCAGCAATGGAACACAGACACAATGGCGCGGGCCAGTTCTTAAAGGGGAGGGTTGATCTTGCTCTCCATCCACATCCTGCTCATTGCAGCCTTGAATCTCGGCCTGGAGAGACCTGTACATCAAATCTGCTGGAAAGAACAATGGAGAGTACCAGGGAAAGAGCTCAGAGTGCAGCCCCCACAGTCTCTTCTAAATCGATACAAGAAAGGGCAAATCAAAATGAACCTGCAAAGTGCTGCTCAGTACCCAAAACTCCTTCACACAGCGTTGAATCTCTCCAGAAGTCTCTCTCTCTCTCTCTCTCTCTCTCTCAGAATGCGTGGTTCAAAAATGTCACCAACAATAAAAGGCAGGAAGCAGTCGCCTTTAAATAGCGCGCCCCCAGTCCCTTCCTGACTGCAAAACGCTCCCCTCAACCTGTCGTTGCTAGCGGCAGGCGGTAAGGCAGGGGGCGCCACTCAATATCTGCTCCGGGGCGATACCGGGGTGTTGCGCACTCGACTGATGTCACGATCTGCCGGCGCAGGAGATCGTGGCGGTAGTGTTTAACGCCGCCGAAAAAGGTCTAGTTAATTTCGCGAGCGGCGCAAACATCGCCGCGTCCGGGCGCTAGCTGCTTTGCGCCCCATTAGCGCCCTCTTAAGGCGCTAACGGGAGGCGCAACCAACTGAATTTTTACAGCACAGAAAGAGGCCCTTCGGCCCATCGTGTCAGCGCCGGCCATCAAGCCCTATCCTCATCCCATTTTCCAGCACTTGGTCCGTAGCCTTGTATGCTATGGCGTTTCAAGTGCTCATCTAAATGCTTCTTGAATGTTGTGAGGGTTCCTGCCTCTACCACCCTTTCATGCAGTGAGTTCCAGATTCCAACCACCCTCTGGGTGAAAAAGTTTTTTCTCAAATCCCCTCTAAACCTCCTGCCCCTTACCTTGAAACTATGCCCCCTGGTTATTGACCCCTCTACTAAGGGGAAAAGTTCCTTTCTATCTACCCTATCTATGCCCCTCATAATTTTGTACACCTCAATCAGGTCCCCCCTCAGCCTTCTCTGCTCTAAGGAAAACAACCCCAGCCTGTTCAGTCTCTCTTCATAGCTGAAACACTCCAGCCCAGGTAACATCCTGGTGAATCTCCTCTGCACCCTCTCCAATGCAATCACATCCTTCCTATAGTGTGGCAACCAGAACTGCACACAGTATTTCAGCTGTGGCCTAACTAGCGTTTTGTACAGCTCCATCATAACCTCCCTGCTCTTCTATTCTATGTCTCGGCTAATGAAGTCAAGTATCCCATATGCCTTCTTGACCACTTTATCTACCTGTCCTGCTGCCTTCAGGGATCTATGTACATGCACATCAAGGTCCCTCTGATCCTCTGTCCTTCCTAGGGTCCTACCATTCATTGTGCATTCCCTTGCCTTGTTAGTCCTCCCAAAATGCATCACCTCACACTTTTCAGGGTTAAATTCCATTTCCCACTGTTCTGCCCATCTGACCAATCCGTCTATATCGTCCTGTAGCCTGAGGCTTCCCTCCTCGCTATTTACCACTCCACCAATTTTCGTGTCATTTGCAAACTTACTGATCATACCTCCTACATTCATATCTAAATCATTAATGTACACTACAAACAGCAAGGGACCCAGCACCAATCCCTGCGGTACACCACTGGACACAGGCTTCCAGTCACAAAAACAACCTTCGACCATCACCCTCTGCCTCCTGCCACTAAACCAATTTTGGGTCTAATGTGCCAAATTTCCCTTGTTCCCATGGGCTCTTACCTTCTTGACCAGTCTCCCATGCGAAACTTTGACAAAAGCCTTACTGAAGTCCATGTAGACTACATCAACTGCACTACCCTCATCCACAAACCTAGTCACCCCCTTGAAAAATTCAATCAAATTGGTTAGACATGATCTCTCCCTGACAAAACCATGCTGACTATCCTTGATTAATCCTTGCCTCTCCAAGTGGAGACTAATTCTGTCCCTCAGAATTTTTTCCAACAATTTCCCTACCACTGATGTTAGGCTCACTGGCCTGTAATTCCCTGGTTTATCCCTACTACCCTTCTTGAATAATAGTACTACGTTAGCTGTCCTCCAGTCCTCTGGCCCCTGTCCACCCCAGTCCAACACCGGCATCTCCGCATCATGACCACTATCGACACCACAAACTGCCGGCTCAAAGTGGAGAGAATCGCCAAGAAGATCGCGCATATCGACACCGACATCAAGTATCTACAGAGATGCAAGAAAGCAGACAAGATCCCGAAAGGACTACAGATCACGAACCCACTCAAGTCGACATACAACACAGACTACGCTGAGAGACTCTGCCGTCGTACCTCTCGCACACTCCTCAACCATCTCGTACACCAGCTCTACAGCAAACGCCACAACCTCGAAACCAAGATAGAGTCCATGCTCTCCGCCTGTGCTCAGGACACAGCAGACCAGTTACGAGACACCGCCAAACAGACGAGGCAACGGAACTACGCTGCCTACATGCGCATCAAGAACAGGAAGCTTGGTTGCTGCTGGTGGTGATGCCGAGTTTCTCAAGCTTCCACCTCATTGTCTCAGTTGTATCTTGCTATGTCTTTGATGTGGTACCTTCCTGGCTGACCTGATTAACTTTATCACACCTCGGCAGATAAACAGTCAGGATGATTGAATTCAGTTGTCTGCAATTGTAAGTTACACATGCATTGTTCTCGATCTATATCTGGCCAAAGTGGACTGGGATCAGCTACTTGTAGGAAAATCCACATCAGAGCAGTGGGAGTCATTCAGAAAGGAAATAGAGAGAGTACAGCGCCAACATGTTCCCGTAAAGGTCAAGGGTGGGACCAACAAGTCCAGGGAACCCTGGATATCAAGGGATATACAAGAATGGATTAGGAATAAAAGGGAGGCTTTTGGTAGATACAAAGGACTAAAGACAGTGGAAGCCCTAAAGGAGTATAGATATGTGCTATTACATATTTTCTCTGCCTTCCAGACTGACTTGTTTTTTCCTCTATATTTGGCTTTGCATCACCCCCCACTATAGCTCCACTCCGTATCCCATCCCCCTGCCAAGTTAGTTTAAACCCCACCCCCAACAGTACTAGCAAACCTCCCCACAAGGATGTTGGTCCCGTTCCGGTTCAGGTGCAACCCGTCCGACTTGTACAGGTCCCACCTTCCCCAGAAACAGACCCAGTGATCCAGGAAACTAAAGCCCTCCCTCCTGCACCAACTCTTTAGCCACGCATTCATCTGCTCTATCCTCCTATTCCTATATTCACTAGCACATGGCACCGGGAGTAATCCAGAGATTACAACCTTTGAGGTCCTGCTTTTTAATCTGCTACCTAGCTCCCTAAATTCTTGTTGCAGGACCTCATCCCTCTTTCTACCTATGTTGTTGGTACCAATGTGAACCACAACCTCTGACCGTTCGCCCTCCCCCTTCAGAATGCCCTGCAGCCGTTCAGTGACATCCTTGACCCTGGCACCAGGGAGGCAACATACCATCCTGGAGTCACGACTGCGGCCGCAGAAACGCCTGTCTGCACCCCTCACTATTAAGTCTCCTACCACTATTGCCCTCCCACTCTTACTCCTCCCCCCTTGTGCAGCTGAGCCACCCACAGTGCCGTGAACTTGGCTCCGGCTGCACTCCCCAGAGGAACCGTCACTTACACCGTTTTCCAACACAGAAAAACGGTTGTTAAGTGAGATGCACTCTGGGGCTTTCCTGACTACCTGCCTGCCCCCCTTCTTCTGACTGGTGGTCTCCCATTCCCTCTCTGACTGCACTTTCTTAAGCTGCGGGGTGACCACGTCTAAAAACGTGCTATCCACGTAACTCTCAGCCTCATGGATACACCGCAGTGCCTCCAACTCATGCTCGAGCTCCGAAAACCGGATCTCAAGTTGGCCAAACTGTTGGCACTTACTGCACATGTGGTCATCCTGACTGCAAGAAGCGTCTAGCAATTCCCACATGCTGCAGGCTGTGCAACGCACGGGACTGAGGTCCCCTGACATACTTTTAATTAAAAAAACTCTTACCTCAAATTTAAACTCTCGGATTCTCGCTCTCCCGAACTACCTTAACTATGAACTACCTTAAAAGAAATAAACTTAAAATTGAAGGGAAAAAAAACACTCACCCACTACTCACCAATCAGCTTCTTCCCCTGCGCCGGCGTCACTTTCTGTACTGTGACGTCACTCTCGAATTCTGCCACCACTCCCGCTGCTCGACTGGGCCTGAAAATCACCGACCTTTATTTTCTCCCACAGCCGCTGCTCCCTCGCAAGTCCGTCGCTCCCGCTGCTGCCACCGCTCTGTTTACTCTCAGAATCTCCCACCCTGTTTACGCACAGAATCTCCCGCTCTGTTTACTCACAGAATCTCCCGCTCTGTTTACTCACAGAATCTCCCGCCCTGTTTACTCTCAGAATCTCCCGCTCTGTTTACTCACAGAATCTCCCGCTCTGTTTACTCACAGAATCTCCCGCCCTGTTTACTCACAGAATCTCCCGCTCTGTTTACTCACAGAATCGCCCGCTCTGTTTACTCACAGAATCTCCCGCTCTGTTTACTCACAGAATCTCCCGCTCTGTTTACTCACAGAATCTCCCGCTCTGTTTACTCACAGAATCGCCCGCTCTGTTTACTCACAGAATCTCCCGCTCTGTTTACTCACAGAATCGCCTGCTCTGTTTACTCACAGAATCTCCCGCTCTGTTTACTCACAGAATCTCCCGCTCTGTTTACTCACAGAATCTCCCGCTCTGTTTACTCACAGAATCTCCCGCCCTGTTTACTCACAGAATTTCCCACCCTGTTTACTCACAGAATCTCCTGCCTTGTTTACTCACAGAATCGCCCGCTCTGTTTACTCACAGAATCGCCCACTCTGTTTACTCACAGAATCTCCCACTCTGTTTACTCACAGAATCGCCCACTCTGTTTACTCACGGAATCTCCCGCTCTGTTTATTCACAGAATCGCCCGCTCTGTGCAGGCTAGCTTTAATCAGTGAAGGCTAGCTTTAACTGGTGCTAGCAAGATTTTGGGCCCCCTGCTGATGCGTGCAGCCAATGAACAGTGCAATTAGCGCTGGCTACATGCTGAAATCATTATAATGAGCAGGCAGCGCAAAGTTGGTGTGCTGTCTGCATTGTGATGCACGATTAACTGGCACCTGTTTTCGGGGGCTATCCAATTTAGCTCCCACTGTCTTTGGGAAAGGTCCATACAGACCTATAGTGCAAAAACAGCATTACTGGCCTATACAGATGTACAAAGCTCTTAGGCTGGCTGCAGCCAGAAAAAGGGAATCTCATTGCTGCCACAGTTCATATTGGGCCGTTCATACTAGCTGGCAATGACGCCCTGCCTTTGACAATGTGAGGGGAAGGGAGGGAGACAAATCACCTCTGAAGTGGTATTCCATGCTGCTGAGGTAAATCATTTATGTTGCAAGTCTGCTCCTGGCAGGAACTCTAAATGGAGGCACACAGTTGGTCAATGATAGGCTTGTTCTTGTAGCTGAGTGGATGAAAATTGAGTGCTACACTTAAAGCCTTTTTCCACTAACTTTCTCCTGTTATTTTCTTCCCTACCCTGCTCTCCTGATGGCATTGACTCCCTCATTGGGGCACATTCCCACGCAGACATTTGCACTGATCCAAGTGGCCATTATTCATGTGTGAGCTTCGACAGTGAGTGTTGGTAAGCTGTCTCTGACTTGGGGGACAGCAGAGCCGAGCCTAAACCTGTCCCCGCCCAGCGTCCACACACAGACACTTCCAGTAGGGGTCGCTGTGTAGTTATTAATTGTAAGGAACTCTGGCTGATTTTTCCCTTTACTAACCCAAGGCTGCTGTGGTCAGTTGCAGTGCCCCTACTGCTATCCTTGCTGTGTGGCTCACCGATGGAGAAGTCATCTCTGATCTATCAGGATGGCAAACTTTTAAATCTTACTGTTGAAATAAATTTAAGACAACAGGAGGTACTTAAACAAGAGTGCTCAAAGTAGAAAAGTCACACGGTCCGGATGGGATGCATCCTAGGTTGTTGAGGGAAGTACGGGTGGAAATAGTGGAGGCTCTGTCCACAACCTTCCAATCCCCTTAGATATGGGAGTGGTACCAGAGGACTGGAGCAGTGCAAATGTTACACCCCTGTTCAATAAAGGGGAGGGGAATAAACCAGGTAACTGCAGGCCAGTCAGCCTAACATTGGTGATGGGGAAACTTTTAGAGACAATAATTCGGGACAAGATTAATTGTCACTTAGAAAATCATGGCTTAATAAATGACAGCCAGCACAGATATGTTAAAGGCAATTCATGTTTGACTAACTTGATTGAGTTCTTTCATGAAGTAATGGAGAGGGATGATGAGGGTAGTGATGTTGTGTAAATGGACTTTCAAAAGATGTTTGTTAAAGTACCGCAGAGTCGCCTTGTTCACAAAATTGAAGCTCATGGGATTAAAGGGACAGTGGCTGCATTGATACGAAATTGGCTAAGGGAGAGAAAGCAGAGAGTAGTGATCAACTATTGTTTTCCGACTGGAGGGAGGTATACAGTGGTATCCCCGAGGGGTCGGTATTAGGACCACTGCTCCTTTGATACAGGGCATAATTTCAAAGTTTGCAGATGACACAAGACTCGGAAATGTAGTAAATAATGAGGAGGATAGAAACATATTTCAGGAGGATATAGACAGATTGTTGAAATGGGCAGACACATGGCAGATGAATACAGAGAAGTGTGAAGTGAGACATTTTGGAAGGAGGAATGAGGAGAGGCAATATAAACTAAATGGTACAATTTTAAAAAGGGATGCAGGAACAGAGAGAGCTGAGGGGTTGCATATAGAAATCTTTGAAGGTGGCAGGACAAGTTGATCAGGCTATTAATAAAACATAGGGGATCCTTAGCTTTATAAATAAAGGCAGGAGTACAAAAGCAAGCAATTTATACTAAACCTTTATATATTAGAGCTCAGTGTTTAATTTATCATTTATCTAAGTATTAAGAGCATAATATCCTTTAGAATCATGGAACAGTATAGCACAGAAGGAGGCCATTTGGCCCATCGAGTCTGTGCCGGCTCTTTCGAAGAGCAGTTCAGTTAGTCCCATTCCCCCACTCTTTCCCCATATCCCTGCAGTTTTTTCTCCTTCAGGTATTTATCCAATTCTTTTTTGAAGGCTACTGCTGAATCTGTATCCGCCACCCTATCAGGCAGTGCATTCCAAATCCTAACCACTCGTTGCGTAAAAAAGCTTTTCTTCATGTCGCCTCTGGTTCTTTTGTCAATCACCTTAAATCTGTGCCCTCTCAATATCGGCCCTTCAGCCATTGGAAACAGTTACTTTTGATTTACTCTATCTAAACTCTTCTTGATTTTAAACACCTTTATCAAATCTCCTCGTAGCCTTCTTTGCTCCAGGTAAACAAGTAGACCTAAGAAGCTAAATAGCCTAAAAAGATCTAAGGGGACAAATAAACTAAGTGGAGGAAACCAACATTAAACAAATCTAATTTGCATTAAATACATATCTGCTGTATATAAATAATAAATGATCAGTAATTAATTACTTATTAATTTCAAATCAAACTAATCCAGTAGCTAATTAATACTAGACCTCAAGTGATTCTATTAATTCTCGACATAAATTACTGCTAATTAATAAATAAATAAAGATTAGAGATGGCAGCACGGGCAATGTGTCGGGACTGTGATATGTGGGAGTTTGTGGACAGCGAGACTGTCCTGGATTGCCACATCTGCAGTAAATGTCCCTGGCTTGAGACACTCCGGCTCAGAGTCATTGAGCTGGAGTGCGAGTTAGAGACACTCCGATACAGAAGGGAGGGGAAGGATTTGTAGGAAGGGGAGAGTGTGATTGTTAGTCAGCAGGGTAAGGGGAACCAAGGGGAGATAGAGGAGATCCCGCAGACACTGGTCTTGTCCAACAGGTACAATGTAGTTGCTGCCTGTGAGGATAAGGATGCAGGGTGTGGGGTGGACAACCAGAATGCTAACCATGGCACCATGGAGCAGGCAGCAGTCCAAGGTTGGGGGGGGGGGGTGCAGCGGAGAGCAGAATAGAAAGGTTGTAGTCATAGGGGAATCAATAATTAGGGGCCTAGATAGCATCCTCTGCAGTTGCGACTGAGAGTCCAGAAGGGTATGTTGCCTACCTGGTGCAAAGGTAAAGGATATCTCAGAGCAACCGGAGAGAAACTTGTAAAGGGAGAGGGATGATCCAGTTGTCATGGTCCAGTTGTCATGGTCCATGTGGGGAGCAATGACATAGGGAAGAAAAGGGAGGAGGTCCTGCTAAGGGAATATCAGAAGTTAGGAACCAAATTAAAAAACAGGACCTCACAGGTGGTAATCTCGGAATTATTACCTGAGCCACATGATAATTGGCATTGGGATATGAAGAACAGGAAGGTGAATGCATGGCTGAAAGACTGGTGAGGGACAGAGGGGTTTCATTTCATGGGACATTGCCACCAGTACCGGGACACGAAGGAGCAGTACTGCTGGGACAGGCTCCACCTGAACCTGAGTGGAACCAGTGTCCTAGCGAAAAGGATAAATAGGGCTGTCGATAGGACTTTAAACTAGTAAGGATCTAGAAGGATCTGGTGAAAATAACATAAGTCTGAAGATAAAAGAAACAGGAGATGAGAATAAAGGTCAGACTGAGGTAAGGATCAAGGGTAACATAAATGGTCAGGGAACAAATACAGTTATAAAACAGATGCCTAAAAGGACTGTAAAAATAAAATAAAAGGAACAACTGCTAAAGACAAATTAAACTGTCTGTACACAGCATCCAAAATAAAATGGGAGAACTGGAGGCAATAATACGTAGCGAGGAACCAGATATAGTAGGAATCACTGAAACATGGCTACATAAAGAACAGGACTGGCAACTAAAATGGAAAGGTTAGGGAGGAATTTCTGAAATGTGTTCAGGAGAATTTCCTTGACCAATATGTTCTTGGCCCAACTAGGAAGGAGGCATTGCTGGATCTGGTGCTGGGGAATGAGGTGGGCCAGGTCGACCAAGTGTCTGTGGGAGAACACTTGGGTACGAGTGATCATCGTATCATAAGATTTAGATTATCAATGGAGAGGAGCAAGGAACAATCTAGAGTGGAACTTCTAAACTGGAATAGGGCAAACTTCAATGGGATGCGAAAGGATCTAGCCAGGGTAAAATGGAACCAAAGACTGACAGGAAAAACTGTAACGGAACAATGGGTGATCTTTAAGGAGGAGATGTTCCAAGTACAGGCTAGGTACATTCCAACAAGAGGGAAGGGTAAGGGAACCAAAGCAAGGGCTCCTTGGATGACGAGGGAGATAGAGAAGATGATGAAACAAAAAAAAGAGGGTGTATGATGCATGTCAAGTGAATTCTTCAAGGCAGAACCAGACCAAATACAATAAGTTGAGAGGAGAAGTGAAGATGAAAATAAGATTGGCAAAGAGAGAATATGAGAGTAGAATGGCGGTTAACATAAAAGGGAACCCAAAAATCTTCTACCGGCATGTAAACAGTAAGCGGGTAGTAAGAGGCGGGGTGGGGCCTATTAGGGACAAAGAAGGTGATATATGCTTAGAGGCGCAGGGCAAGCCTAGAATACTCAATGAGTACTTTGTATCGGTGTTTACTAAGGAGGTGGGTGCTGACAAAATATTGGTAGAATTGGAAATGGTAGAAGCAGTGGAAGGGGTGAAAATTGATAGACAGGATGTACTAGAAATACTGGGTATGCTTAGAGTGGATAAGTCGCCTGGTCCAGATGGCTTGCATCCCAGGTTGCTAAGAGATTTGGGGGAGGAGATAGCAGAAGGGCTTGTCATAATTTTCCAATCTTCCCTAGATGTGGGGGATGTGCCTGAGGATTGGAAAGTGGCAAATGTGACACCATTGTTCAAGAAAGGGTATAAGGACAATCCTAGTAACTACAGGCCGGTTACTTTAACATTAGTGGTGGGTAAAGTTTTAGAAACAATAATCAAGGAAAAAATTAACGGGCATTTGGAGAGGTTTAAGTTAATTAAGGAGAGCCAACACGGATTTGTAAAAGGCAGATCGTGTTTGACTAATCTAATTGAATTTTTTGATGAAGTAACAGGGAGGATTGATGAAGGGAATGCAATGGATGTTGTCTACATGGATTTTAGGAAGGCGTTTGACAAAGTACCACATAGAAGGCTGGTTAACAAAATTGAGGCTCATGGAATAGGTGGGTCAGTGGCAGCTTGGATAAGGAATTGGATTAAGGACAGAAAACAGTGAGTTGTGGTAAATGACTGTTTTTCAGACTGGAGGATGGTAGTCAGTGATGTTTCCCAAGGGTCAGTGCTGGGGCCACTGCTTTTTTTTATATATATAAAATGACCTGGATATTGGAATACAGAGTAGAATTTCTAAATTTACCGATGACACCAAACCTGGGGGTGTGGCAAACAGTGAGGATGATACCAATCAACTGCAACAGGACATAGAAAGGCTAGCAGAATGGGCAGACAAGTGGCAGATGGAATTTAATACAGAGAAGTGTGAGGTGATACATTTTGGCAGAGAAACAGGGAGAGGCAATATACACTTAATGGCACAGTTTTAAAGAGTGTGCAGGGACAGAGGGACCTGGGAGTTAATGTGCATAGGTCTCTGAAGGTGGCAGGACATATTGAGAGAGTGGTTAGCAAAGCATATGGGATCTTGGGCTTCATAAATAGAGGTATTGAGTACAAAAGTAGAGAAGTTATGCTGAACCTTTATAAAGCGCTGGTTCGGCCACAACTGGAGTATTGCGTCCAGTTCTGGTCACCACACCTTAGGAAGGATGTGAAGGCCCTTGAGAGGGTGCAGAGGAGATTTACCAGAATGGTTCCGGGGATGGGGGATCTTGGCTACAAGGACAGGTTGGAGAAGCTGGATTAGTTCTCATTAGAGCAAAGGAGGTTGAGGGGTGATTTGATAGAGTTGTACAAGATTATGACGGGTTTGGATAGGCTAGACGGGGAAAGGCTGTTCCCACTAGTTGATGGTACAAGGACTAGGGGACACAGATTTAAGGTTTTGGGCAAGAGATACAGGGGGGACGTGAGGAAAAACTTTTTTACGCAGCGAGTGGTGAGGACCTGGAACTCGCTGCCGACGGAAGTGGTGGAAGCGGACACACTCAATGTTTTCAAGGGGAGACTGGATGGGCACTTGAGAAATAAACTTGCAGGGCTACGGGGATAGAGTGGGGGAATGGGACTGACTGGATTGCTCTGCAGAGAGCCGGCATGGATTCGATGGGCCGAATGGCCTCCTTCTGTGCCGTTATGACACTATGGGCTGGATTTTGTCAATGGGGACGTGATGGAGGCGGGACTCCCACTTTTTGGGTTGTAGTCCCGCCTCCATCGACTTGTGGCCAACCCACTGTATTTTCCCTTGATTGACGTTGTTAAGCCCGCCCAGCGGGCTTAGCAGGCCAATCAAGGGTCCCTTGGATACAGGTGACTTCAGCCATTGAAATTTCATCTGTCAAGAGCTTTTGACAGATGAAATTTCAGCATTTGACAGCTCTGTGAAGCTGTCAAACACTGACAATATGATTTCTAACTTGAGTCCCTGTACTTAGACTCAGTTAGAAATCAATCCAGCACAGAAAGCAGAGACTGCAGCTTTTGACAGCTCCGCGGTCATTCTGCTTTCTGTGCCGTGGATGTGAGGGACTCCCGACACCTTAAGGAAGCTAGCCTGCAGGACAAAGTTAAGGTAAGTAAAAGTTCTTAAAACACTTTATACACACACCAAACACACTTACCTCTGCACTCATGCACCCATCACTCACCTTCACACCGGACATCTCGACCCCTCCAAGTCCTCCAGACCGACGGTCCGCCTCGCTAAATCGGCGTGGTTCGGACCTGTCGGGAAGCCCACACTTCAGGGCTAAAAATAGGGATTAGGCAAAAAACTGCCTGTTAACTACCTGTTAACAGGCAGTTTATTGGCACTAATCGCCTTCCCGCCTCGGGGAGGCGGGTCCCAGCACAGGTCGGGTACCCACCTCCTGGGAAACTGGCATGGAGGCGGGTTGGGGGCGGGATGGGTTCGGGACCCCCGAATCTGCTATTTTCACACCACTCCCGCCTCCAAACCCGCCTCCACGGGCCAGTGAAAATTGAGCCCTATGACTCTATAAATATTGCAGGTTATAACATAATCAGAAAGGATCGGGAAGGAAGAAGGGGGTGGAGTAGCTGTACTAATTATAAATAACATAACAGCAGTAGAAAAAAGGGACATAACTAACAGAAGGTTAGAAACAGAATCAGTATGGATTGAAATAAAAGAGAAGGGATCGATCACATTAATAGGGGTATACTACAGACCACCTAATAGTGGAAAGGGGGTGGAGGAAGAAATATGTTAGCAAATATGTGAAATGAGTAAAGGACATAGAAAATAAATCATGGGGGATTTTAACTAACCACAAATAAACTGGCAGGAAGCGTTAGCAAAAGGGGTACTAGGAATGGAGTTTTTACAATGTGTGCAGGACTCCTTTCTTACCCAATATGTAAAAAGCCCAACAAGAGTGGGAGCACTGCTGGATCTAGCAATGGGAGATGAACCAGAACAGATAAGACTATGAAGCGTAGGGGAACATCTAGGCAATAGCAATCACAACACAATAAGGTTTAAGATAAAGATTGAGAAGGAAATTAGTAAGACAAAGACCAATGTAATAAATTGGAAAAAAGCTGATTTTAAGGGGATGAGAATGGAACGGAAAGAAAGAAAGACTTGCATTTCTATTATGCCTGTCATGACCTCAGGATGCCCCAAAGCACTTTACAGCCAATGAAGTACCTTTTGAAGTGCAGTCACTGTTGTAATACAGGAAACACACAATTTGTGCACAGTAAGGTCCCACAAACAGCAATATGATAACGACCAGATAATCTATTTTTAGTGATGTTGATTGAGGGATAAATATTGGCCAGGACACCAGGGATAATTCCCCTGCTTTTCTTTGAAATAGTGCCATGGGATCTTTTACGTCCACCTGAGAGGGCAGATGGAGCCTCGGTTTAACGTCTCATCTGAAAGACAGCACCTCCGACAGTGCAGCGCTCCCTCAGTACTGCACTGCAGTGTTAGCCTGGATTATGTGCTCAAGTCTCTGGAGTGTGACTTGACCCCATGACCTTCTAACTCAGAGGCTGACACTTAAAATGTTTCCGCCCAGTTTCGAACCGAGGACCTTTCGCATGTTAGTGCAATTGTGATAAATGCTACACTACGAAAACCTCTGCACTATGGAAAATAAACTGGAAAAAATTACTGACAAGCAAAGAAATAGAACAGCAATGGGAAACATTTAAAATGGTGATCAATAAAGTCCAGGAGAAATCCCACTAAAAAGCAAGAACAAACTAGCTAGTAATGACACACCATGGATGAATAAAGAAATAAGGGCATCACTGATACTAAAGAAAAAGGCATACACTAAGTACAGAGACAACAAAGGAGAGGATGATGAAAGGGAATACAAAAAGATTAGGAAAGAAGTCAATAAAACAATTAGGAGGGCAAAGAGAAACTACAAAATTAAATTAACAAGGAATTTAAAAAGAAATAATAAAGTATTCTACATAAATAACAAAAGAAAAATTAGGACAGGGATAGAGCCTTGAATGGATGTTCACAATAAACTCAAAGATAATGACAGCGAATTGACAGAAATATTAAATAATTACTTTGCCTTGGTATTTACTAGGGAGACTAACATGGTGGACATGTCATTCGAAGAAGAGATCAAGAAAGATATAAAGACATTTAAGATAGAAATCAGGGAGATACAGGAAACTCTCGTTTAAACGGCACCTAAATATTCTCTATTAACCGGCAAAAATCATACGCCGAAAACTCCTCTCAAATAACCGGCAATGTTGCCAAGTCCGAGTCCGAGTCTCCCGTGAACGTCGAGTTAGTCAGTGGGGGTAGTTCTCCAAAGTGCCACTACTCGGCTTCCTGGCGCTGTCGGAAGTCCGAACACTGCAATAACAGGAGTCTGATTCTCCCGCGCTGCCGGGAGTCTCTTCTGATCGGACATTTTACTGTGTGTCTCCCACGCTGCTGGTAGTCTCTTCTGATACACCATTTTACTGTGTGTCTCCCGCGCTGCTGGTAGTCTCTTCTGATCCACCATTTTACTGTGTGTCTCCCGCGCTGCTGGTAGTCTCTTCCTAGCCACCATTGTTCTGTGTGTCTCTCTATCTTTATCGGGAATTATCTCCCCCATCTTGCATTATGGAATTCCCAAAAGCTGGTCCAAGCAAAAGGAAGAGAGTGGTCTTAACTTTAAAACAGAAAATCGAGATATGCCAACGACTAGAAAGGGGAGAGAAGCGTATCAACATTATGAATTAATTCCAAATCGGTTCGTCAACAATCTACGACATCAAATTGCAGAAGGATAAGCTGCTCAAGTTTTATTCAAGCTCGGAGACATGTAAGAGTGTAGAGAAACGGCGTACGCTTCGTAAGCCTAAGCTTGAAGAGCTGGATACCGTGCTTTATGAATGGTTTTCTCCTAAGCGTTCAGAGGGTGTTCCAATTTCCAGACCCATGCTAATCGAGAAAGCGAAGGATTTCTACGAAAGGATGGAGCTCACTGACAAGTGTGCTTTCTCCGAGGGATGGCCAACGTGCTTCAAGTTACGGCACGGGATACGATGACTCGATATTTCCGGGGAGAAGAAATCAGCTGATCACAACACCGCAGAAGAATACTGCGATTATTTCAATCGGATTGTGCAGCAACATGATTTGTCGGTGCCGGATACCAAAGAGTTTCCTGTACACTGTTTTAAATTTACTCACAGATAGCATCTTTGAAACCGTTCCCTTATCAGCTTTCTAAACCAATTGCGCTGTGGCCAACTTCACTTACTTTCTAACTGGCAAGTCTTCAGGATACTGACAGTACTTAACCCTTTACTTGTATAGACAGCATCTGGCTGAGCGAGCACATAAATTATATGTAAGCAAATGCAACAAGTACTTCAATTTTTGATTTTTTGAATCCAGTTTACTCAGTTATAAAAGGTACTTAGTGTCATTTTACCAGAATTTTGGTGTTTCTTTTCATCTGACCACAAACCCACCAAATATGTGCCTGGTTCTCACAATAGTGTCTTTTCACCTTCAGTTGACCATCTCTATCTTTGTTAAGAAGGTAATGGGTCACTCCAGGGCTGCAGGAAACTCTTTGGTATCCGGCACCGACGGGACCGGGGTGGTGCCGGTTGAACAAAAATTCCAGGATAACGGAGAGTTATATCTACCGAGGCTATTTTTAACAAACAAAAATAAAAAAATCAAGAAATGTGCAGTATACAGTATTTGGGTACTCACTTATAGAATGTTGTGTTAAATGGATGGTGGAAGATGCTTGATTAAGTACAGTACTGCCAGTTGAGGGTAATCCAAAACTCTTTAATTACTTAACAGTAAAACAAAACTTAGAAACGACTGTATACAGTACTGTAGTTGACTGTACACTTATTCCGAGTCAGTTGGTTCATCAGGAATATCCGTGCCAGCTGGGTCAGCAGGATAATGCATTTCCACAGATTCCACAGATTCTTCAGGCACTTCCGCTGCTTCGACTCTTTTGGAAGCTTTCTTAAACATGTTGCGGATGTCGGTTTGCTTAGTGGACTCTTGCCTTTTCTGTAGAAACGTGGAATGCAGAATATGGAGTTGCATAACTTCTTGGGCAGAGTAGCAAGTCTGCCTTTCAGCAAATTTGAGGATTGAAGAAAATCCTTCTGCAGCTTTAGCCCAAGAAATCTTGTTCTCTTCAGAAATATCATCCTCTTCACTTTCCATCTCACTTTCCTTTTCTTTCTTTGGATTCAAAACATTCTCAATTATTTCATCATCACTTAGCATATGCACAACACCAACTTCTCTATCTGCATCAACCCACTGCTCGATATCACTTTCACTGAGGTGACGTAGAGGGTTTGCTGGGCCTGCATTTTTCACCATGCCAGCCATTTCCATTATTTTACTCTTCTTGGGACGAACATTGAACCCATGAAATTCCTCCTCTGAAGAAGAACCTTCAGCAAACATTACAGAAGGCCACAATTTGCGCCAGGCTTGCCTCAGAGTGTGACCTTTCACAAAGTTCCAGGAACATGCAACATTATAGATGGCATCTTTAATATTGTATTCCTTCTGAAATGCGTGAATATTGTCATCTTGGCTTATCAGTTTACGTAGGAAGTCTTTCTTGTAATGACACTTCAGATTTTGGATAACGCCCTGGTCCATGGGTTGGATGAGAGAAGTTACATTTGGTGGCAAATAAATGGTGAAAATATTTCCCGAAACCAACTCGGATTCATGCGGATGGGCTCTACAATTATCAAGCAATAAAATGCATTTGCTATCTTCAGGTTTCCCTATTTTATGGAAATGTTCCCTCACAGATGGAACAAAAATATGATGGAACCAATCGGAGAAGATTTCCTTATCCATCCAAGCATTTTTTTGAGCTTTGTACTCAACAGGTAAGTGCCTCACATTTTTAAATGCACGGGGATTTTTATACTTCCCAATAACATGAAGTTTAACCCGGTGTGATCCAACAGCGTTCGCACATGTTAGCACGGTTACACGATCTTTATTTTTCTTGTAACCTGAAGCATTAGCCTCACTAGCCCCAGCAAGCGTTGATTCTGGCAAAAACCTCCAAAACAAGCCAGTTTCATCGGCATTATATATCTGTGCTGGCGACAAATCATGTTGCTGCACAATCCGATTGAAATAATCACAGTATTCTTCTGCGGTGTTGTGATCAGCTGATTTCTTCTCCCCGGAAATATCGAGTCGTCGTATCCCGTGCCGTAACTTGAAGCACGTTGGCCATCCATCGGAGAAAGCACACTTGTCAGTGAGCTCCATCCTTTCGTAGAAATCCTTCGCTTTCTCGATTAGCATGGGTCCGGAAATTGGAACACCCTCTGAACGCTTAAGAGAAAACCATTCATAAATCACGGTATCCAGCTCTTCAAGCTTAGGCTTACGAAGCGTACGCCGTTTCTCTACACTCTTACATGTCTCCGAGCTTGAATAAAACTTGAGCAGCTTATCCTTCTGTGATTTGATGTCGTAGATTGTTGACGAACCGATTTTGAATTAATTCATAATGTTGATACGCTTCTCTCCCCTTTCTAGTCGTTGGCATATCTCGATTTTCTGTTTTAAAGTTAAGACCACTCTCTTCCTTTTGCTTGGACCAGCTTTTGGGAATTCCATAATGCAAGATGGGGGAGATAATTCCCGATAAAGATGGAGAGACACACAGAACAATGGTGGCTAGGAAGAGACTGCCAGCAGCGCGGGAGACACACAGTAAAATGGTGGATCAGAAGAGACTCCCGGCAGCGCAGGAGACACACAGTAAAATGGTGGATCAGAAGAGACTCCCGGCAGCGCGGGAGAATCAGACTCCTGTTATTGCAGTGTTCGGACTTCCGACAGCGCCAGGAAGCCGAGTAGTGGCACTTTGGAGAACTACCCTCACTGACTAACTCGGCGTTCGCGGGAGACTCGGACTCGGACTCGGCAACATTGCCGGTTATTTGAGAGGAGTTTTCGGAGTATGGTTTTTGCCGGTTAATAGAGAATTCTGGATATTTAGGTGCCGTTTAAACGAGAGTTTCCTGTATTGATTAAAGCTGTTGCAAAGTGTATGTCGTTGCAAAGCCTATGTCATACGCAAGGTCGAGAGGAACAGAAAGAGAATTTGAGATTGAAGGTGCCAGACAAGATAGAAGAAGTGTCAATAAGTGCTATGTGTCGTCTTGCTCGTTAAGCGAACCTGGCGTGGACAGACATGATTGGACTTTGTTAGTCAAATGATCAGAACTTTGAAGGATAAAAGGAGACTGTTTGACCTGAGATGTACAGATGTAGAGAGGACGACGGTACCTGTAGACACGGATTTATGCTAGCCAAAATGCACTTAACATCTCTCTGGTATGCTGGCATTGAGGAGTGGATACATGCTGACGAAAGCCTAATGCTCTTCTTTGCAGGAACTCGAACAAAAGATATGTGAGTGTAACCCTGAATAACATGAAAAGATTTTCAATTTGGTATCAATGTAAATTCTATTGAAAGTCAAGGAAGTATAGGTGAGAATCATTAAATGATATGTTTCTCTTGGAGATGTTTGTGTCTTTGCCTATACTGAACAATGAAGAAAATGTATTTGATAGCCTGGCCACTACCCTAAACATTGGGACCACACAGGGAGAGATGAGAAAAGCCCTCCGATCTTTTCATAAGATAAATTAAAAGACCAGGAATGGCTTGTATCTGATGTCAAGTGTGGTATGATATTGGGATACCAGTGTGTGTGCAAATGTGATATGTTGCGCATGAGGCAACTAGCATGCGGCAATGCATGATGAAGATGCACTGAAGAACGGGTCTCAGACATGCTCAGTTATTTGACAACAGCACAACATGAAATAGATAATGTGGCTCAGGGGAGTGAGACAACTTTGATTCAAGGCACTGACATACTCCATAACAAAACTGATATCTTTTTAATGAAACAATATAGAGTTAAACGCACTGGTACCTATCAGAGAGATTGAAATTAAAGTAAAGAGGGACATAGAATTTGGATTTCTAAAATTCAGGGTGGAGATCACAATGGAATTGGAATAACTGAAAGCTAGTGGGAAAAGATACTTAGCAAGAACATCCACAAGGTGTTAATGGTAAGGAGAGCTGGAGAACCTGTTGAGTCTATGATTACTTGTTGCTATGTTAAACAACAGTGTTCAATTTATCAGCAGTACACATGCCACCAAATTTGTGTCAGCCCAAACATAACATCTTTTATGCTTAACAAAACATTTGAATGAAAGGGCAGATAGCTTAGAGCTTGCTGCATTAATTAAGAAATAATTGTGTAACTGTTAGGAGTTGAAAAGGATTCCTCCCCCTCAAGGTGGGGAATTGTGAGATTATAACATGGATTAAGCTTTATGATTATAAAATGTATCATGCTTTATGAGTATTCCTTTTTCTTGTAACATCGCCCTTAATGCTGAGGAGACATTACTGTCGGTGGTTACCAGCCTGTGCAAGGTTTAGACAAGTTTTTTTAGAGAGGTGGTCAAACTGTGCAAGGTAGAGAGGAGGACGACGGTACCTGTAGAGTCGGATTTATGCTAGCCAAATGCGCTTAGCATCTCTCTAGTATTGAGGAGCAGATCCATGCTGGTGAAAGCCTAATGCTCTTCTTTGATAGTAAGACAACTGCCAGAACGGATTAAAGAAACAAGGGAGACATCGCACACTGCACTGTCCAGTGACCGAATTTGGTAATATCCTTCGGAACTGTAAATTACTGTCAGTTAATATTAGTCTTTGCCAGCTGTATTGATTTCCACTGTATACCAATAAAACATCTACCGTTACCGGAGTCATGTCCGAATCATTAAGTTTGAGGTGTAAACTTCTTACAAATCTGGTGACCACTGCAGGACGTGACTAACGGTTATTTTGGTGTGCAATGGATCTCTGTGTCTGACGGGGTGCTCAACCACAGATCTTAGGGAGATAACCTAACGGGAGTGTGGGAGATCTAATCACCCACCAGTAATCAAAGGTGCACAAAGATGTCAAAAAGGGTTAGCGTTCAAGAAGCATTAGACCAAGAGTTAAGTAAGTTGAGTGTTAAGGATACTCAAATGTTAGTGTCTGACTAGTGAGACATCATCTTATGAAGAGGCAGTGAAGTATATTTAGGGGACAAGTAGATGATAAGAAAATTAAGTTAGAGAAAGCAAGGAGATTATTTGTCTATAAGACATAGGCGCAAGAGTAGGTCATTTGGCCCCTCGAGCCTGCTCCATTCTGTGTGTCCCAGTTCTGCGCAAAAGGTGCAGATGAACATTATAGTAAAGGTGAGGTGAGAGAGGAGAAGTATAAAGTATAAACGGAGACATTGCACGCTACACTGTCCAGTGACCAAATTTGGTAATATTCTTCGGAAGTGTAAATTGCTGTCAGTTAATATTAGTCTTTGCCAGCTGTATTGATTTCCACTATATACCAATAAAACATCCACTGTCATCAATATGGAGTCACGTCCGAATCATTAAGTTTGAGGTGTAAACCTCTTACAGAGAGAACTATAGACCAATTAGCTTAACATCGGTGGGAGGAAAGATAATGGAATCCTTACTTAAAGATGTAATAGAAAAACATTTAAAAACTGAAAATATAATAAAGAGTAGTCAGCATGGATTTCAAAAGGGAAGGTCATGCTTGACCAACCTTATTGAATTCTTTGAAGAAGTAACAGAAAACGTAGATTAGGGTAATGCACTAACGTAATATATTTGGATATTCAAAAGGCCTTCGGTAAGGTAACACATAGTAGACTCGTGACTAAGGTCAGAACATGTAGGCTGTGAATTTCGGCATCTTGGCGCCGGCTGTTAAGGCTGGTTTCGGCAAAAATGGCGGACGCCTCGCTTCTGCCCACTTCTGGCACGTCCCGCAGCAGCCGCCATGTTAGGCAGGTCAGAAGCGCGGCCATTGCCTGCGCTCACTAGAAAAATGGTAATGAGGCCGATCGTGACGTCAATTAGTGTGCAACGCTGATTTGACGTACGACCTGCCATTTTTAACGTCACTGCTCCATTCATCGCCCTCTCTAAAACACGAACAGCTGAACGTTCAGCTGCACGAGGAACGGTATTTAAAGGGATCATCAAAAACTCGCAGGTCACTTGCTTTTTGATTTCTACTTAAAGTTGGTGAGGTGACAGGGAGCAGTGCTACAAGTGGAGAAGGCCTTGCTTCTGAATTCAAGGGTTCTGCTCAGACCACTTGCTCCCAGTCATGGGGGCTCTACTTGCAGTCCTCCTCGCGCTCGATATGACAGGGAGATGGAGCAGGGGCAGCAAATAAGAGTGGCAGCAAGCTGAGCCTGCAGGAGAGCAGTCTGAGCTTCCACTGCAGCACTCAGATGTTGGGCCACATCGTCCGCATGCCCGATACGAGACTCCCAAAACAAGCGCTCTACTCGGAGCTCCGACACGGCAAGAGATCCCCAGGTGGGCAGAGGAAACGCTTCAAGGACACCCTTAAAGCCTCCTTGAAAAAGTGTAACATCCCCACCGACACCTGGGAATCCCTGGCCCAAGACCGCACAAAGTGGAGGAGAAGCATCCGGGAAGGTGCCGAACACCTCGAGTCTCTTCGCCGGGAGCAAGCAGAAGCCAAGCGTAAACAGCAAAAGGAGCGCACATCAACCCAAGCACCCCACCCAACCGCCCCTTCAACCACCGTCTGCCCCACCTGTGACAGAGACTGTAGGTCCCACATTGGACTCATCAGTCACCTGAGAACTCATTTTTACTGTGGAAGCAAGTCATCCTCGGTTCCGAGGGACTGCCTAAGAAGAAGAAGAAGTTGGTAGGAGACGGCTTTTGAAGATGCATTCACTGACCTTGACCACTCGTGTTAGGTCATTAAACTTCTTGCGGCACTGGATCCAGGTCCTGGGGGCAACACACATGGCACTGACAGCTTGTGCTATCTCCTCCCATTACCTTCTGGCGTGCTGCCTGGAAGGCCTCCTGCCCCCCTGCGGGTAGAGGACCTGTCTTCTTCTGTGCATCTCCAGGACCAAGGCCTCCAGTGCTGCATCTGAGAATATCCTTGCCCTCTCGCTTCCCTGTTGAGGCATGGCTGCATGCAGATTGACAATGAGGTGCATCTGCAACAAAGCACCTCTGCCTAGGCAGTAGACTGCACCCGATATTGGACCCCCCTCTTGAGCGCTAAGCCAACCAGCGGCGCGTTTAGCGTTGAGCTCAGCACTCCAATCATGTATGTGAGCAGGCAGCATGAATTTTGCATGCTACCTGCACCACTTTGAACGGGCTCGGGCAGATCGCGCTTCACGCTCCCCACGTCCATTTTTAAGTTTAATGGAATTCTCCCACCCCATGGAGTCAGGAGACAAGTAGTGGAATGGCTACAAAACAGAAAGTGGGGGTTAAAGGTATTTACTCAAACTGGCAAAAGGTGGGAAGTGGTGTTCCACAAGGATCGGTGCTGAGGCCAATGTTGTTCACCATTTACATAAACGATTTAGACTCGGGAATCAGAAGTACAATTTCAAAATTTGCAGACGACACCAAATTAGGGGGTATAGTTAATACAGTGGAGGACTGTGACAAAATACAGGAAGACATTAATAAACTTGCAGAATGGGTAAGTTATTGGTAAATGAATTTCAAAACAGATAATTGTGATGTGGTACATTTGATAGGAAGAATAAGGAGGCCACATACTCCTTGGAAAATAAGTGTTTATATGGGGTAGAGGAGCAGAGGGATCTGGGAGTACAGTTACACAAATCACTAAAAGTAGAGAAGCAGGTTAATAAGGACAAAAAAAAGAAAATAAAGCACTGGGGTTCATTTCTAGAGGGATGGAATTGAAAAGTAGAGAAGTTATGTTAAACTTGTATAGAACCTTGGTTAGACCACACTTGGAGTACTGTGAACAATTCTGGCCTCCATATTATAAAAAGGGAAATAGAGGCACTGGAGAAAGTGCAAAAATGATTAACTAGAATGATACCAGAATTGAGAGGTTATACCTATCAGGAAAGATTGAATAGGCTGGGACTCTTTTCTCTAGAAAAGAGAATACTGACTGGTGACCTGATAGAGGGCTTTAAGATTATGAAAGGGTAGACATAGAGAAGATGTTTCCACTTGCGCGAGACCAGAACTGAGGGCCACAAATATAAGATAGTCACTTATAAATCCAGTAGGGAATTCAGGAGAAACTTCTTTACCCAGAGAGTAGTTAGAATGTGGAACTCACTACCACATGCTGTTGTTGAGGTGACGAGATAGATGCAATTAAGGGGAAGCTAGATTAACCCTTGAGGGAGAAAGGAATAGCAGGAAATGTTGACCGTGTTAGATGAAGAAGGGTAGGAGGAGTCTCCTGTGGAGCAATAACAGCAGCATGGACCTGTTGGGCCGAATGGCCTGTTTCTGTGCTATGTAATCACTGGTTAGACCTCAGCTGGAAAATTGGGCTAAAAATTCAGGGGGCTTTAAGCCATCCGTTCCCGGCAAAAAAATAGCGAAAAGAGGGCGGCCGCCACTCTTTTTACTATTTTTTGCCGGTAACGGGTGGAGTAAAGCCCCGGAATTTTTAGCTCAGCATTCCGCCATTTTCCCAGGCCTGGCAGCGCTGCCGGTAAGATCCATCGCCCTACAAATTAAAATGAGGGAGAGGTGGCGTCAGTCAGCGTGCAACGCCGACTTAACGTCACCACAGCGAACTTGGACCTTTGCGCTGAGTTCAGTGCTGGGTCCTAAGCTCGCCAAGTAAACCCAGCATGCAAGCAGACTGACAGAATTACTGTCAGCATCTCTTAAAGGGACACATACATCTTTCAGGTAAGTTTGCATTTAAGCTTTTGGACAGGTTTTTTTTTGTTTTATTGAAATAGTGGCTTGCTGCAATAGATGTTAAAAGTTTTTTTTAAGTGTGCAGGGAGTGCTGCTGGGTGCTTCCAAGGCCTGAGATGGTAAAGGAAGGCCTGTGAGAAGACAAAAATGCTGCAACCACTCAGCAGATCAGGCAACATCTGTGTAGAGAGAAACAGAGTTCACGTCTCAGGTCAAGATGCTGTCTGACTTGCTGAGTATTTCCAGCATTTTAAGCTGTCATTTCAGATTTACAGTATCCACTCACAGAGGGAAAAGGAAGATGCAACAGAGGAAGCAACCGAAGAGGAGGAAACAGAAGAGGAGGAAGCTGAAGGAAGGATGCAACCCAGACAGCCCCTTTCTGGCTGGGATATCCGGGATGGAATAATCCACCTGCGGTACCAGTGACCGCAATTCCTCTTTCAACATTTGTCCAACACATTACCTTCCCTCTGTTACTGACCATCACAGCATGCTCTTGGCCACAATGCTGAAATAAAAGCCACCACAAAGCAAACTTTCCAATCCAACTTTATACATCTATCCATCCAATGACATCAAGAAATCAACGCATCACCCTTATGCATTCCCTTAGTGACTGTCTTGTGTGTGCCTTTGCCTATCCTACTGATGTCACGCAGTGCTACCCCAGTGGCTGCAGAATGGCTGGTGGAAGGCTGCTGACTTTCAGTGGGGGACACTGCCAATGGCCTTGCAGGTTGACCTGAAGGACCTGGTGGCTGGGAGTGTCAAATCAAGTGATGGTGTTTTCTTTCTTCTTCCTTCTTTCTTCTTCTTTCTCCTCACCGTCTTCTTGTCACCCACTGGCTGGGTAGGCTGCGTTTCTTTGGTGTGTGAAATGAGGAAGGTACAAGGGTGGAGTTGTGGTGAAGGAAGGGTGGGAAAGCAAGAGGTGAATGTCAGAAGGAGGGTAATGTATGAGGAGCATCTTGTATCCTTTCTGCCCCGCCGCTGACCAAAGGCTCAGCCATGCCCCTGCCAAGAATGGCCTGCACCATCTCCTCAAAGGGGGTGAGGGGAGTCTAGGAATGGGAGATATGCCTCGTGATTGGTACAGATTGTTGGCAGGTGAGTGATTGGTGGGGGCGAGTCGTGCAATGAGCAGTGTGTGAGTCTAGTAGTGCAGTTGGTTTTTGAAGATGCATTCACTGACCTTGACCACTGGTCTGAGGTCATGAAGCTTCTTTGGGCACTGGAGCTAGATGGTGGAGGTGACACTGCAGGCAGTGACGGTCTCAGTAATGTGGTCCCACATCCTTCTTTCTGGAGGGCCTCCTGGCCCCTGTGGGTAGAAGAACTCTCTTGCAGAGTTGACCCCCTGCACACAGCTGGAGTGCTGTGTGCGAGACCCTGGGTGCCCCTTCCTTGGCTTGCTGAGCCATTTGTTTTAGTGCTGAAGCACTTTTTCCATTTCTTGAGGTTCGGAAGGGAATTCTGCGTTAAGAGCTGAAGACTCCCAGTTTGGACTTCTTTTTAATGTTAATTTTTTTTTAAAGGCAGCAAGGGCTGAAAATTGCATTTTTTCACTTCATTTTTACTTTTATTAGTTCCGAAGGCATTGCCCTTTTAATGCATTGCCCTTTTAATTTCCCACAATGCCTAGCGAACTCTATTGCCTCGCTTCCAGAGGCTGTTGGAAGCTGGAACGCCGCTCCTGGACGGGAACTTCGACTCCCATTCCTGCACTAACGCCACCAGGAGGGCGTTACATGATAAGATAGTGCTGGGCTAAAAATCTTTAGCCCCCATCGCAAATTTTTCTCTGGTGGCGCTTCATCCATTTTCAGCGGCCGTTAACCCGATGCCGCGGTGACACCGGCAACTCTCATGGCGGTCACAAATTTTTCCCTCATTGTGTCCAATTCTGGGCACCACACTTTAGGAATTGTATCACTGCCTCGGAGAGGGTGCAGAGGAGAATGGTACCAGGGATGAGACACTTCAGTTACCAGGAAAGACTAAAGAAGTTGGGATTGTTCTCCTTAGGGCAGAGAAGGTTAAAGGGAGATTTAATAGAGGTGTTCAAAGCATAAAGGATTTGATAGAGTAAATAAGGAGGAACTCTTTCCACTGGCTGAAGGGGCGGTAACCAGAGGACACAGATTTAAGATAATTGGCAAAAGAGCCGGAGGAGAAATGTTTTTTACACAGCGAGTTATGATCTGGGATGCACTGCCTGAAAGCGTGGTGGAAGCAGATTGAATAGTAACTTTCAAAAGGCATTTGGATAAATACTTGTAGGGGAGAAAATTGCGGGGCTATGGGTTAAGAGTAGGGGAGTGGGATTAATCGGATAGCTCTTTCAAAGTGCTGGCAGAGGCACGATGGGCTGAATGGCCTCTTTCTTTGCTATAAGATTCCATGATACTAGGTTTGAGGAATGGGATAGCTGAAATTCGTTTTGGGCTATCTCCTGTATGTATTCACTTTTTGCATTGATACAATGACTTAATCTATGATGTGTTTATACTTTCAGAGGAGTCAACGTCAAGAAGCCCATATTACCCAGTGGCACAGGTTATATAACTGTCGAGCCTTCACCTCGGGCAGGTAAGACAGCTGTAAATTCATGACTAGAAAACTAAAGGTTTGGTATATGAGAAGGAGTATGAGTAATCAGAATGGTGGATAAATTCTTTGCTGTAAATACTCAGGAATGTGTGGCTTTTTCAAATAAAGTGTAGTTTAATGCCCTAAATTACTGAATTCGGTTAACTTTTGGGGTACAAACTTTTTTAGAGCAAGTAGGAATTATCCAACGAAATTGTATTGTTTCTGTGAATTCACATATGATTAATACGGGAGAGGGGCGGGGGAATACGTTAAATTTCAAAAATCTGAAACCTGATCCCAACCCGCTTCCAATACACCCACTTTTGGTTTTAACGGAGGTGGGTTGACGGACGGGCAACTTCCTGCTCTTGAGAGGCGGGTCCATTATTTAACGATGCTCCGATCTCCCCTCCACCCACGCCCCGATCTCCCAGTGACCCACGCTCCGATCTCCCTCCCGACCCTCGCCCCGATCTCCCTCCCGACCCTCGCCCCGATCTCCCTCCCGACCCTCGCTCCGATCTCCCCCTGACCCTCGCTCCGATCTCTCCCCGGACCCTCGCTCCGATCTCCCCCTCCCCCGACCCTCGCCCCGATCTCCCCCCCGACCCACGCTCCGATCTCCCCCCCGACCCTCGCCCCGATCTCCCCCCCGACCCACGCTCTGATCTCCCCCCGACCCACGCTCCGATCTCCCCCCGACCCACGCTCCGATCTCCCCCCCGACCCACGCTCCGATCTCCCCCCGACCCACGCTCCGATCTCCCCCCCGACCCTCGCTCCGATCTCCCCCTCCCCCGACCCTCGCCCCGATCTCCCCCCCGACCCACGCTCCGATCTCCCCCCCGACCCTCGCCCCGATCTCCCCCCCGACCCACGCTCCGATCTCCCCCCGACCCTCGCTCCGATCTCCCTCCCCGACCCACGCTCCGATCTCCCCCCGACCCACGCTCCGATCTCCCCCCGACCCTCGCTCCGATCTCCCCCCGACCCTCGCTCCAATCTCCCCCCCGACCCTCGCCCCGATCTCCCCCCGACCCTCGCTCCGATCTCCCCCCGACCCTCGCTCCGATCTCCCCCCGACCCTCGCTCCAATCTCCCCCCCCGACCCACGCTCCGATCTCCCCCCCGACCCTCGCCCCGATCTCCCCCCGACCCACGCTCCGATCTCCCCCCGACCCTCGCTCCAATCTCCCCCCCCAATCCACGCTCCGATCTCCCTTCCACCCTCCTCTCCGGCTGCGGACTTCCAGCACAGGCTTTCTTGCCCAACAGCCAGCCTCTCAATCTGTTTGGCTGCTGGCCGGGAAATGAAGAAAAAATTCACGAGTTCCTGCCGTTAAATTCGTCAGGACCTCTGCATTAACCGCATTTCCGAGTTTCCCGGCCGCTATAAGCCCCCCTCCCTCATTCCCTCCCCACATCCCCGTAAATGTCTGGGCCAATTCAACTATAACTGTACAAGCCATTCGACATCATGCATAATACTGGAGACTTGGTCGTTATGGAGTATTTTAACTATTTTCATTTGCGGTTTAAAAATATGAATGAAAACATAATCCCTTTTTTCCTCAACACAGTCTGAGATACGTCATTTCACTCTGTGTGTTTAGATGTGGAGCAACTGAACTTTCATTCCAACTTCAGTGTGGGTGTAAACCTGGCGGGAGCAGATTGGCCGTCCATTATACACCCAGCCTGAGCTTTCCTTCCATTGACTTCACCTAACCAGATCTCTATAGAAACAGTAGCGATGAATTCCAAGTGTTGACTTCAATAGAAAGGAAAATTGGAAGTGGTGTATAACTGGCGGCCAATCCATTATACACCCCCGCCGAAGTTGAAAGTTCAGGCGGGGATCTTAGCCGGAATGAAGTAATCCGACAGGATGAACATCTGCATCCACTTATTATTCATAATGACAAGTTTCACAAATATATAATGCTGTTGACCGCGGTGTTGACAATTGTCTTGTGCATTTGATGCAGAAATCCTGCTGCAAGAAATAGAGGATTGGTGTTGCTGATTGATAAACTTGATACTAACCTAAGAATAAACAGCTTTCAAAGACACTAATGAAGCATTTGTTTTCAAACATGGCGGGCGCTCAATTAGTCACCCATTTTTTAGACGCTACACGGCCATCTAATGCTCAACAATGGGGTCTGAGATGCGCGTGCACACTTCTGATGGGAAGTGCGCAGGACGCCATCTTGGTAAAGGTGTTTGTGCGCATACCTAATGACTGGTGGCAGCATGCAGAGCAGGCAGATTATGATGTCAATCAGTGTGCAAAGCTGATTTGACGCCAGCACTTTTACTTTTGAACTCCACATCCAGCCAACATCCTGTCCTAACCTCGCACAACTGAACACAACATTAAATGGAATGAAGGACCGCCCCCACCCCCCCACCCCCCACCAACGTTATTTAAAGGGATCATGATCTACTTACAGGTTAATTGCTGGATTATTTCTTCTGGCTGCTGGTGCAATGGTACATGTTTTTGGAACTTTCCTATACTTGGCTACAGTTTGAATAGTCTACAGAGAGTGACTTTGCTGGTGCAGAAATACTTTGCTGTTCATTTAAAAGCGTGTGCTGAAACAAGTTGCTTCCAGACATGGATGACCTGGTAGGCTTTCCTCTGAAAATTGAACATGACTGGGAGAATGAAGAGAGGCCACACAGAGCAGGACAAGCTGCTAGAAGAGGGAGGACAATGAAAGGAAGAAGGGCTCTCAGCAGGAGGCCATATCCGCACAGGGTCTTTAGGGCGCAATTCTCTTACCTCAACTTCAGCGAAGACCAATGCATGAGACATCTTTGCTTCACTAAAGAGGTCGAGACTGAAATCTTCCAACTGCTGCAGCCACAACTGCAACCTCAAAACAGGGCCAGGACAGCATTGCCCGTGGCTGTCAAGATGACCGTGGCTCTGAAGTTTTACGCGTCTGGCTCCTTCCAGGCTGCTGCTGGAGATGTAAGCAACATCTCACAGTTTGCAGTGCACTGCTGCATAAGGGAGGTCACTGAGCCTCTCTATGCACAGCGAGACAGCTTCATCTCATTCCTTCTTGCCAGAGATTAGCAGGCGGAGTGAGCATAAGGGTTTACATGAATTGCAGGCTTCCCCATGGTGCAGGGTGCCATTGACTGCACACACAAAGACATGTGAACAGACATGGGTACATGATCAGCTGTTTGTCGAAAATGGAAAGGGGTTGGCAAGGAAGCCGAACAAGGAAAAGTTAAAGGTCTCCAACTTGGACTGACATGAGTCTCTGTGGGATATTGTCTTCATCAAGGCCATGCTGAGCTGCTGCTTACCTATCTCTTCTTGGGAAGGAACTGTCTTTTCTCAGAAATACAAGACTACATTATTCAAGAATTAAAAAAAAAACATGTTATGCTACAGAGCTGAAAACATATTCAAACTACCTTATTGATTTTGTTGTTCAAGCTATCATGACTAAATGTAATCACATGTCTTTTGACCAAGCTAACTACTCAATTGTCTGGTTAACATACTGAATAAATGATTTGATTTAGATGATTTGGTTAATACAACGTAGACGTTTTGAGGTGGTCTTTCCCAAGTGGAGGAGCTAGTTTTAACTGACTGCCAGGAGCCACAATTCAGATCCCTTCAAAGCTCTGCGCAAAACCCTGTGCTGGATTCCTCCATGCTCCTTGACATTGAGCGCAGGCTTTCCAGTGCACCAAGCATTCGGTTGTGTACACCCATCCGCCTTCTTCTGTAGCCTGGCCCATCAAAGTCCTCATCTGACTCCTCTGCAGCAGAACTAGTGTGCGACCTTGCCCTCCGGTGAGCTGGCACCTGCACTATCCTTTCCCCCCACCCTGGCTCCTGTGCACTTGTACCCGGTGTCTCACCACGTGCAGATCCCTCCTCTATCCTCGCCTCTAAAATATGCGCAGTGTCAGTCTCTGGGCTGGTGGCCGCGAGTGTAAGATTGAGATGTTTCTATATCTTCACTGTCTTCTTCCTCTGACTGGGAAGGTTCTTGGGTATCTGAAATGAAAAAGGGACAAGGGTCGGGTTGTGGTGAGGGGAGAGGAGAAAGTAAGAAGTGCATGCTTACACCATCTGCAGCTTGTGAGTCAGAAGAAATTGTGGGATGAGGGAGAAGTCGGATGAGAGAAGGAGATTAGGTATGCAGATACCCTCATCATCATCGATCCTTCCAACCCCACCAGTGGTCACTGTCTCAGGATATCTCTCTTTCTCTCCACCTCTCGCACCAAGACCTCCAGTGCATTGTCTGAAAACCTTGGTGCTCGGTCTCTAAAATGTTCAGCCATTCCTCAAAGTATCAGAGCCCAGATTTAGTTTTGAAAATAATCCCTCCACTGCTTGCAGCCACAATGCACCTCCCCCTTAAGAGGTGCAGGCTGCTTTTAAGTTGCACTAGTGACTCGCGATATCCATCTCCCTGCTGATGCGTGCAACCAATGAACAGCGCAGGTAGCGCTCGCTGCATGAAGCAATCATTTAAAACAGCAAGCAGCACCAATTTACCGTGCTGCCTGCAACGCAATGAACGGGCGCAGCTTACCGCAATCCCCTCGCCCATTTTCAGGGGTTAGCCAATTTAACCCCCGGCTTGTCTGTACATCTGCTTCCAGTGTGTTTTCTTTGAAACAAAATCAGGAATACTTCTATCTGATCAAGAAAAACCAACAATGTTGATCTCATATTTTGCTTAGTCCCTCCCCGCGCCCCCCCCCCCACCCCCCCCCCACAATATATCCAACATATAAGCAAATGGTGTCTCAAAGAATATAGTTGTGCATTCTGAGTGTGGGAGGTGGGAGGCAAAGGCAGTGCGGGGAACTGGAATGAAAAGTGAGCCTTGCCAAGACAGTGCAGATGTTATTGCTTAATTTGGATTACACGTTCAACACATTGCAAAAGGTTACAAGATTATCTGAGATTATGGATATGCGCTGTTGATTTCTTTTAAACTCATTCATCGGAAAAAACATTCAACTGAAAATTCACGTTTTCAACCTATAAATGGGACACATTTTTTATCAAATTGCTCTTAACTGATGTGAATAATGTTATGGGGGAGAAATTCCCTACCTTAGTGCCACCCATTGGCGCGGCGTTAAGTGAAGAAAGAGGCGGTGGCGCAATTCCGCCAGCTGGTGGCGGGTCCCGCGGCATCCGCCATTTTTGACCACCCAGTAGCGCTGCCATTCTGAAGTAGCGCCCTTAAAACAAAATGGCAGAGTGGTGACATCACCACGGTAAACTTCGACCCTAGCGCTGAGTTCAGTGCTGGGCCCTAAGCACGGCAGGTAAACCTAGCGTGCAAGCATACTGACAGAGGCGCTGTCAGCACCTCTTAAAGGGATACACACATCTTTCAGGTAAGTTTGCATTTAAGCTTTTGGACTGTTTTTTTTTTGATTTTATCGAAGTAGTGGGTTACTGCAATAGATGTTAAAAGTTTTTTAAGTGTGTAAGGAATGCTGCTGGATGCTTCCAAGGCCTCGGATGGTAAAGGAAGGCCTCTGAGAAGACAGAAAATGCTACAAATACTCAGCAGGTCAGGCAACGACCGTGGAGAGAGAAACAGAGTTCACATCTCAGGTCGAGATGCAGCCTGACCAGTTGAGTGTTCCAGCAATTTATGCTGTCATTTCAGAATTACAGTATCCACTCACAGAGCGAAGAGGAAGACACAGAAGAGGAAGAAACAGAAGAGGAGGAAGCAGAAGGAAGGATGCAACCCAGACAGCCCCTTTCTGGCCGGGATATCCAGGGTGGAATCATCCACCTATGGTACCAGTGACCACAATCCCAATTCCCCTTTCAAAATTAGTCCAACACATTACCTTCCCTCTGTTACTGACCATCACAGCGTCCTCTTGGACACGATGCTGAAAGAATAGCCACCACAAAGCAAACTTTCCAATCCAACTTTATACATCTATCCATCCAATAGGAAATCAAGGAATCAACTCGTCACCCATGTGCATTCCCTTAGTGACTGTCTTGTGTCTGCCTTTGCCTATCCAACTGATGTCACGCAGTGCTACCCCAGTGGCTGCAGCATGGCTGGTGGAAGGCTGCTGACTTTCAGTAGGGGACACTGCAGATGGCCTTGCTGGTCGACTTTGAGGAGCTGGTGGTTGGGAGCGTCAAATCAATCTCCTTTTCCACTCTCCTCTCCCTCTTTTTGGTCACCCACTGGCTGGGCAGGCTGCATTTCTTGCGTGTGTGAAATGAGGAAGGCACAAGGGTGGAGTTGTGGTGAGGGGAGGGCGGGAAAGCAAGAGGTGCATGCCAGAAGGAGGATAACGTACGAGGATACCAGCATCTTGTATCCTTCCTGCCCCGCCGCTGGCCAAGGGCTCAGCCATGCCCCTGCCAAGAATGGCCTGCACTGTCTCCTCCAAGGGGGTGAGGCGAGGCTAGGAATGGGAGATGTATCCAATGATTGGTGCAGATTGTTGGTAGGTGAGTGATTGTGGGGAGCGGGGGGTCGTGCATTGAGCAGTGTGTGAGAGGCTAGTGGTGCAGTTGGTAGGAGGCGGCTCTTGAAGATGTATTCACTGACCTTGACCACTGGTCTGAGGTCATGAAAATTCTTTGGACACTGGAGCCAGGTCGTGGGGGGTGACACTGGTGGCAGTGATGGCATCAGTGATGTGGTCCCACATCCTTCTTTCTGGAGGGCCTCCTGGCCCCTGTGGGTAGAGGACCTTTCTGGCAGTGTTGACCCCCCTGTACAAAGCTGGAGCCCCTTCCCTGGCTTGCTGAGCCATTTGTATTAGTGCTGAAGCACTTTTCCCATTTTTTTAAGGTGTGGAAGACAATTCAGCTTTAAGAGCTGAAGACTCCCATTTGAGAATTATTTTTAATGCTTATTTTTTTTGAACAGCAGTAAGGGCTGAAAATTGCATTTTTTTCACTTAATTGTAATTTTTCTTCGTTCTGAATGCATTGCCCCTTTAATTGCCCACAATGCCTTGCGAACTCCACAGCCTCGCTCCCATAGGCTGTAAGAAGCTGCAACGCCAACTGTGGATGGGAACTTCGGGCCGGAGGGCTCTATTAACGCCACCAGGAGGGCGTTGCACGGTAAGTTAGCGCTGCGGTCCACATTGCCAACCGCCAGTGCGAATTGTTCAACAGTAGTGTTGCGGCCATTTTCAGTGGCTGTTAACTTGAGTTGCCGGTGATACCAGCAATTCTCATGGCGCACACGAGTTTCTCCCCCATGTTTTTTCAAAATATTACGTGCATTTCCTGCAGTGTAGCAAATCTAAACTTAAACTTTATAAAGTGGGATATTACAAATTATAATCATGGAAATTAATAAAATTACATAAAGTTCCTAACCACATCTCTAGATTCCATTTGGTGCAGAAATACTGCTGCAATATTTAGAAGATTACTGGGGGTAATTTTCACCTTGGGGACAGGTGAAAAACTGCTGGTTGTGGATCAGCCACCTGTTATTGAAGTTAATGTAAAGTGAAATCAGCCGAGGTGTAGAATGGCTGGCCGATCCAGTGCCACCTATTTTCTGCCACTGCTGAAAGTGAAAATCATCTCCAAGGAGTCTGTTCTTGGGGAGCAGGTCTGTGGGACATCAGCAGAACAGCATCAGAGTTTCTGCCAACAGTCCCTCTGTAGTTCTGGGAGGGTGTTGCAATGAAAATAAAATATGGATTTCAGTTAGGTATTTTGCTAAACACTTGAGGGGGAATTTTAACGTGCTGGGAGCGGGGGCTACCGGTAGCGGCAGCAAACCCTGAAGTAAGTGTAGCACTTCTGTCAGAGTCTTTTTAACCCAACTACAGCATTTGCATCTGACTTCCTGGTTCCCTGACCAATTACCATGAGCGGGCGTGATGACGACACGCATGAGTCGATTTCAACTGAACTATTTAAAGGGACACTGCAAAGATGACAGTTGGTGGATTGTGGAGGTGGGGGAACAGAGGAGGTAAGTGTCGTTATGGAGTCCCAACTTGGCAAGACTGCACCTCGCTTCACTGATGCCTCCTTAGATCTGATGCTGTGGACTGTAAGGGCCCGCAGGGAGATAATCTTCCCTGCTGACGGGAGAAAGACGCCTGCCACTGAAAGCAGAAAGTGTGGCTAGAGGTGGCGCAGGATGTGCCACACTCCTGGATACAGAGCCATAAGCGATTTAATGGCCTAATCAGGGCAGGAAAGGTGAATACACTGGCACATTCAACTACATCCTGATGTGTGTATCACGCCAACCCCCTCACTCTGCCTTCTCAAGACTACTCCAGCACATCACTCCTCACACCAACTTACCTTGCAGGTACACCTATCCCCATCTATGCATCCAACACTGACACTCACCCTCATCTTAATGCAATGTCACACCTCTCCTTCATAGTTACCCTCAACAAATGTTGTCCATCCATCCGTTCAACACATTCCATTACTCTCACTCAAAGGTCTTTTCTTTCCCTCCTTGCAGGAGAAGAGAGCACAGAACACCAGGAAGAGGCAGAGAACCGGAGGTGATCTTCCAGCAATTTCAATACTTACATCCGCAGAGGAGGAGGCGCTGGAGATCAGCGGAGTCTTGGCATGCCTGGCCGTTGGAGATGGGGAGATGGAAGCCTCCTAGCTACCTGGTGACAGAATTAAATATCACATAGCCAGATGGCATGCAACACTCACTCACTCATGTTGACTTGATGTCAGCAGTCAGTGAAATATGATCATGTGCATAATGCTCACTTAAAACATTCTTACTGTGACAGTTCTAATTCATGTCTTTAATCTCCAACAAGACCACCAAGCATCGCGCAGGAGGTGGTCCAGGAGGAGGACGATGACTCCTCAGATGAGGTCACACACTCTGAGGGTGCACCATCATTAGGAGTCATGCAGACCATGCACCAGCTCAGATACTCACACTTCAGTGGGACCGGTAAGGAAGATAGTTGGGTTTTCACCTGGTGGCTCACACATCACAAGTGAGCAAGAGCAGATGGTGGAGACAGGAACAGCTGTGGAGAGTTCATGTCAGAGGCCGCAGGACACTCCAAGCTCTGTTCAGCTGGACCGTCAATGAAGAGGATACTTCTGGAGCAGCAGCAAAGAATGTGCAATGTACTGGCAGACGTTCCAGCTGCACTGTGCCGCTTGCAGAGAGATTGGAGAAGTCTGTCTCAAGCATGAGTGGCATGATGTCACAGGCCTTTGCAATGATCTCTTCTGTCTTCATCCATGGAAAGATGGCCACCTGCATGAAGCATCAAACGTGGCAATCAAACGAGTGCATGCATCCCTCACCAATGGCTTGCACGTTCTGAATGCCACCTTCAGTAGGATTGATGAAACTCTAGCCTTGGCCATTCAGCGCCCCACCGATGTGCAGCAAAATGCTCTCCAGCTGATTGCTAGCAGGGAAGTGCAGGTGGGCCATGAGAGGGAAGATGGTGAGAGGGGACATGGAAGTCGAGACTCTGCTCAAAGCGCTTCCACTTCTCACCCGGTGCCCTCCCCTCGTCCTGGTCAGTACTTCACATGCTGCCTCGTGTCCCGATGACCGAGTCTGCCCCTGTACAGATGCAGGTGGAGCAGTGTTTTGGTGGGGCCCTTACGGCTCCAAAACCCGGTGGACATCAGCCAAGAGCATCTCAACAGTCACAGCAGGGATCTTCAACTGCCAGACTCTAACTCTGCTGAAGCCACAGAGGTTGCACCATGTAGAAATGCTAGAAAGAGGAAGAGTAAAGATTTGGGGGGAGAAATTCGGTATCGCCCCGTTTGGGACGCAATTATCGGCCGGGCACAAAGTTTAGCACCTGGCGCTAATTATTGCCTCCGACTGCAAACTTGGCTTCTATCGCCCCTGGAGGTGATTGGAGCGCTAAATCAGGTGCTACATACCTCTCTTAAGGCGCTAACGCCGAGGAGCGAGACGCTACCTCAGAGCACTGGCGAAGCTCATGTGATGTCAGTCAGCAATGGAACACAGACACACTGGCGCCAGCCAGTTCTTAAAGGGGAGGGTCGATCTTGCTCTCCAGCCACACCCTGCTCATTGCAGCCTTGAATCTCGGCCTGGAGAGACCTGTACATCAAATCTGCTGGAAAGAACAATGGAGAGGCCCAGGGAAAGAGCTCAGAGTGCAGCCCCCATAGTCTTTTCTAAATCGATGCAAGGAAGGTCAAATCAAAATGAACCTGCAAAATGCTGCTCACTACCCAAAACTCCTTCACACAGCGTTGAATCTCTCCAGAAGTCTCTCTCTCTCTCTCTCTCTCTCAGAATGCGTGGTGCAAAAATGTCGCCGACAAAAAAAGGCAGGAAGCGGCCGCCTTTAAATAGTGCTCCCCCAGTCCCTTCCCGACTGCAAAACGCTCCCCTCTACCTGTCATTGCTAGTGGCAGATGGAAAGGCAGGGGCTGCCACTCAATATCCGGTCCGGGGTGCTACCGGGGCGTTGCACGCTCACCTGATGTCACGATCTGCGGGCACAGGTGATCGTGGCGGTAGTGTTTAGCGCTGCCGCAAAATGTCTGGTCAATTTCGCGAGCGGCACAAACATCGCCGTGCCCGGGTGCTAGTTGCTTTGCGCCCCGCCCCGTTAGCGCCCAGGGCGCTAACGGGAGGCGCTAATCAACCAAATTTTTCCCCCTAGTAGTTGAACATGGGTGTGCACATGGGTGTGTTACACAATTTTAAATTGTTAAGTTTCTGTTTAATTTATGAGCCACATAAATATTTGTTTGCACCACGTTCCCATCTTGCCAATTTTTGCCTGCTGCCTGGCAAGTGGCCTTCTCACTTGTTATGAATGGTAAGACAAAACTTAATGCCGAGCAATGGGAGGCTGTGAAAGGATGCTTGGTTGATTGCAGGACTGCTTTGTGTTGGAGGAAGGGGTGGTGGCAAGTGGTTTTAGCATGTGGCTGCCAGATGGGTGCACTGGTGCAACCTAACTGAACCTCACTATTGTGTTGGTTTTCCCGGGCAGCAATGTGCGCCGCAGCTGGTGCATTGGCCGCATCACGTTCCTCCTCCTCATCCTGCTCCACCTCATCTTCCTCCTTGTCCTCCTGCTCCTCCTCAGCTCTGTGCTCTGTGCCTTGTTCGTCTTGAAGGTCCAAACGTCGCTGCTGTGCAATGTTGTGCAGAGCGCCGCACACCACGACCATTCTGGACACCCTGGCTGGTGCGTATTGAAGGGCACCTCCATATCTGTCAAGGCACTTGAAGCGCATCTTCAGCATGTCGATTGCTTGCTCGATGACACATCTGGTTGTCATATGGCTTTCACTGTATTGCTCGTGGGCCTCATTGGTTGGGTTCCTCGCGGGTATCATCAGCCATGTTTTAAGTGGGTATCCCTTGTCTCCAAGCAGCCAGCCGGTAAGTCTGCTTCAAGGTGCAAAGAGATCAGGGAGGCTGGACTGGCGCAGGACGAAAGCATCATGGCAGCTGCCTGGGAATCTTGCGCACACCTGCATAATCATCTTTTTGTGGTTGCACACCAGCTGCGCATTGACGAACATTCCTGGCTGATCTGGGGGTGCCTTAATTACCACATGCATGCAGTCGATGATGCCCTGCACCTGTGGGAAGCCAGACAGAGCCGCAAACCCAAGTGCTGCTCATTCTGGCTGGCATCATCCGTGGCAAAGTGTACATAATTGCCTGCCCTGGCAAACATGGTATTAGTCACCTGTGTTATGCATTTGTGGGCGGCCGACTGCGAGATCCTGAAATGTCTCTGGCAGATCCCTGGTAGGAGCCAGAGGCAAAGAAGTTGAGGGCGGTGGTGACTTTGATAGCCACTGGTAAAGTATGGCCACCAAGTCCACTTGGCAGCTGGTCATGTTCCAGCAGGCTGCAAATGTCTGCCACCACCTGACGCAAGGCCCTGAGCCTCCTGAGACATTGGTGGTCCAACATGTCCAGGAAGTTGATCCTCTGCCTGTACACCCTGTGTTGCGGGTATCGCCTCCTGTGAGCTGCACCTCTCTGCACATCCCCTCTCTCCTGTGGAGCGGCAGGTCTGTGAGGAGCAGGCTGCTGCTGCTGCTGCTGCTGGTGGTGCTCCTGCTGCTGCTGGTGCTGTTGATGCTGATGGTCAACTTGGTCCTCATCTGAGGTCCAAGCTAAAACAACATAGGCAGCACCCATGCTGATTTGATAGATCACAGCTGCAGAGTGCAGATCAGATGTATAAACCTCCAAAGTAGTGAAAGTAACCTCTCAGAACAAGTACTGTGAGCAAAAGCCTTTCACACAATCGGGCAAGAAACCAGGTGGGAATTTTTCTTCAATTCATTTCTTCAACCCTTTCAATTGCCACTGTGCTCTCGCCTTGCTTTCACTGGCGAGTTCCAGGAAGCCTGGGAAACTCACGCACCCACAGTTAAATCCCAAAACCCCTGTTAAGATAGCTCTTAATGACCTATTAATATATTTAAATTGGCAACCCGCCTCTCCCGAGGGGGTTCCTTGCACACAACCTAACGCGCTGCAGTTAAATGTGGTAGTTGGCGGGTTGGAGCCGGCTTCCCGAAGCACTGTCAATTTCTGCACTTTTAACCCCCCCACCCGCTCCCAAACCCACTCACTCTTGGAAATTAAAATCCCCCCCCCCCTGGAATCTGTTGCTGCTGTTGCTATTCAGATCTGGGTACATGCGTTCAGAATGCAGAACACAACTTTGGTTGTAAAAGATAATTGCGGTTACTCAAATATAAATGGAAGGGAGACACTCCTGGGCTTTGGATTGAATACATAACTATCCATGAGATACCCCATGAACAGTTTATATTCTCTAAATTATATTCTATAGCAAGGATAACAGATTAGCAGCATTTTGCCTAGTCTCTATTCTCAGTGGGAATGGGGTACACTTGGATTGGAAACTATTTCAAAGAAACCAGCAGTTAGAGGAACTATTACACATATTTAATAATTTGTTAGAGAAAGGTGTAGTGCCAGAGAACTGGTGAATAGCTAACATAATACCTATATTTAAGAAGGGAGAGAGAACATGTCCAAGGAACTATAGACCAGTCAGCATAACATTGGTGATAGGAAAAATGGTGGTAGGAAAAATAATGGAATCCTTACTAAAGGAGAAAATAGAAAAATATCTAGAAACCAAAAATATAACAATGAATAGTCAGCATGGATTTCAAAAGGGAAAGTCTTGCTTGACCAACCTCATTGAATTCTTTGAAGAGGTAACAGAGAGAGTAGACAAGGGTAATGCAGTAGATGTAATTTAACTAGATTTCCAAAATACCTTCGATAAGGTGCCACATAATAGACTAATGAATAATGTCAGAGAATGCGGAGTCAGGGGACAAGTAGCAGAACGGATAGCTAGCTGGCTTCAAGACAGTAGGGGTAAAGGATAGCTATTCAGAGTGGCAGAAGGTAGAAAGTGGGGTCCCACAAGGATCAGTGCTGGAACCATTGTTGTTCACAATTTATATTAGCGATTTTGACTTCGGAAGCAAATACACAATTTCTAAATTTGCGGATCACACCAAATTGGGGGGGGGGGGGGGGTTAGTCAGTACTGAGGAGAACTGCAACAAGTAACAAGAAGATATTAATAAACTTGCAGAATGGGCATATAATTGGCAAATTAATTTCAACACAGATAAGTGTGAGGTATTACATTTTGGTAAGAAAAATAAGAAGGTCACATATTACTTGGAAAATAAGAATCTAAATGGGGCAGAGGAGCAAAGGGATCTGGGAGTACAAATACACAAATCAATAAAAGTAGCGACGCAAGTTAATAAGGCCATAAAAAAAGCAAACCAAGCACTAGGGTTTATTTCTAGAGGGATTGAATTGAAAAGTAAAGAAGTTATGCTAAACTTGTATTGAACCTTGGTTAGACCACACTTGCAGTACTGTGTACAGTTCTGGTCATCATATTATAAAAAGGATATAGAGGCACTGGAGAGGGTACAAAAAAGATTTAAAAGGATGATACCAGATATGCAAGGGTATAACTATCAGGAAAGGATGAACAGGCTGGCTCTTTTTTCTCTTTAAAAGAGGCCTTTAAAATTATGAAAGGTTTTGATGGAGTAGATTCGGAGAGAATGTTTCCACTTGTGGGGAAAAGCAAAACTAGACGCCATCAATATAAGATAGTCACCAAGAAATCAAATAGGGAATTCAGAAGAAACTTCTTTACACAGAGAATGTGGAACTTACTACCACAGAGAGTGGTTGAGGTAAATAGTATAGATGCTTTTAAGCGGAGGCTAGATAAGCATATGAAGGAGAAGGGAATAGAGGGTTATGCTAATAGAGTTAGATGAGGAAGGATGAGAGGAGGCTCGAGTGGAGCATAAAGGCCGGCATGGGCTGGTTGGGCCGAATGGCCTATTCCTGTGCTGTATATTCTATAGGTCAGGGGTGAGGTGCTCCTTTAAATTTTTATTTCCTCATTTCCTTCATCTTTTCTGGAGAAAGTAAAACACTTTAGTTGACAGCCATGTATACAAGAGGCTGTACTCAATGGGACATGACTATATGGTCAACATCATGTCTTGTGTAGCGGCTCTGCTACCACCCAGCTGAGACGAGCTAACTCAGCACAGACCAATGATCAAAAGTGGTTCCTCCTTACCTAGATAGCTCAGTGCCACACCAAGTGGTGCATTTACATAAGAACTAGGAACAGGAGTAGGCCTTACGGCCCCTCGAGCCTGCTCCGCCATTCAATAAGGTCATGGCTGATCTTCGACCTCAACTCTATATCCCCATGTCCCTTGACACCATTAGTGCCCAAAAATCTATCAATCTCAGTCTTCAATATACTTGTCGACTGAGCATCTACAGCCCTCTGGTGTAGAGAATTCCAAAAATTCTCAACCCTCTGAGTGAAGAAATTTCTCATCTCAGTCCTAAAAGGCCGGCCCCTTATTCTGAGGCTACGACCCCCAATTCTAGACTCTCCAGCCAATGGAAACAGCCTCTCAGCATCTACCCTGTCAAGCCCTCTAAGATTTTTATATGTTTTAATGAGATCACCTCTCATTCTTCTAAAGTCCAGAGAATATAGGCCCATTTTACTTAATTTCTCCTCATAGAACAATCCCCTCATCCCTGGAATAAGAACAAAAGAATTAGGAGTAGGAGAAGGCCTCAACTCCACTTTCGCGCCTGATCCCCATATCCTTTGATTTCCCTAGAGTCCAAAAATCTATCTATCACAGCCTTGAATATACTCAACAACTATAAGAACAATCTAGTGAACCTTTGTTGCACCCCCTCTAAGGTAAGTATATCCTTCCATAGGTAAGGAGACCAAAACTGTACACAGTACTCCAGGTGTTGTCTCACCAAAACCCTAGAGAATTGCAGCAAGGCTTCTTTACTCTTATACTCATTGGCACAACATTGTTCAGGATACTGCTTAGATCATTTTTCTCTTTGTGTATGTGTGCATTCTGTGGTAACAGCTAATGGTCCTGCTGGGATTTGTCATTGCCGATGAAAACTGTGATTAGCCAATTTGAAGGTAGCAAATGTAACCCCGCTATTCAAGAAAGGAGGGAGAGAGAAAACAAGGAACTACAGGCCTGTTAGCCTGACATCAGTCGTTGGGAAAATGCTGGAATCAAATTATTAAGGAAGTGGTAACAGGGCACTTAGAAAATCATAATATGATTAGGCAGAGTCAACATGGTTTTATGAAAGGGAAATCGTGTTTGACAAATTTATTAGAGTTTATTGAGGATGTAACTAGCAGGGTAGATAAAGGGGAAAAAGTGGATGTAGTATATTTGGATTTCCAAAAGGCATTCGATAGGTGCCACATAAAAGGTTGCTACGCAAGATAAGGGCTCACGGGGTTGGGAGTAATATATTAGCATGGATAGAGGATTGGTTAACGGATAGAAAACAGAGAGTAGGGATAAATGGATCATTTTCCGGTTGGCAGGCTGTTACTAGTAGGATGTTGCAAGGATCAGTGCTTGGGCCTCAGCTATTTACAATCTATATTAATGACTTAGATGAAGGGACCGAGTGCAATGTATCCAAGTTTACTGACGATACAAAGCTAGGTGGGAAAGTAAGCCGTGAAGAGGATACAAAGAGCCTGCGAAGGGATATAGACAGGTTAAGTGAGTGGGCAATAAGGTGGCAGATGGAGTATAATGTGGGGAAATGTGAGGTTATTCACTTTGGTAGGAAGAATAGAAAATCAAAATACTTTTTAAATGGTAAAAAAATATTAAATGTTGGTGTTCAGAGAGATTTAGGTGTCCTCGTACAGGAAACACAAAGTTAGCATGCAGGTACAGCAAGCAATTAGGAAGGCAATTGACAAGTTGGCCTTTATTACAAGGGGGTTGAAGTGCAAGAGTAAGGAAGTCTTACTCCACCTTCACCACACAGACTGCAGCAGTTCAAGAAGGCGGCTCACCACCACCTTCTCAAGGGCAATTAGGGATGGGCAATAAATGCTGGCCTTGCCAGCGACGCCCACATCCCACAAACAAATTTTTAAAAATTGTATAGGGCTTTGGTGAGACCACACCTGGAGTACTCTGCACAGTTTTGGTCTCCTTATCTGAGGAAGGACATACTTGCCTTAGAGGCGGTGCAACAAAGGTTAACTAGATTGATTCCTGGGATGAGAGGGTTGTCCTATGAGGAGAGATTGAGTAGATTGGGCCTATACTCTCTGGAGTTTAGAAGAATGAGAGGTGATCTCATTGAAACATATAAGATATGAGAGGGATTGACAGGGTAGATGCTGAGAGGTTGTTTCCCCTGGCTGGAGAGTCTAGAACTAGGTGGCATAGTCTCAGGATAAGGGGTCAGGCATTTAAGACTGAGATGAGGAGGCATTTCTTCACTCAGAGGGTTCTGAATCTTTGGAATTCTCTACCCCAAAGGGCTGTGGATGCTGAGTCATTGAGTATATTCAAGGCTGAGAAAGATAGATTTTTGGGCTCAAGGGGAATCAAGGGATATGCAGATCGGGCGAGAAAGTGGAGTTGAGGTCAAAGATCAGCCATGATCTTATTGAATGGCGGAGCAGGTTCGAGGGGCCATGTGGCCTACTCCTGCTCCTAGTTCTTATGCTCTTAATTGAAAATGGATTGATAACCTAAGGTATAATGCATCACGATTCCTGTAAATTGGATCTCTTTATTTTCAGCCGCTGTTCTGGGAGAATGTGTCCGGGGAAAGCCTATAGTATCACCATCTGGCTTTTATTATAAGGACCAGTGGATGTCAACGACCTGCAATATTCGCCGCTTTGATACTCCTGCAAGAATTACAGACTGTCTTCGTAGAAAAATAGTTCATCTGTTTGGAGATTCCACTATACGTCAGTGGTTTGAATATTTGACTCAATTTGTTCCAGGTTAGGTTGTTTAGTCGGTCTATCTATCTATATCTTGCATGTAGCATGGATCACACATTAACTGCACGAGAAACTTGAAGTTTGTCAATTATGTTTTTATAATTGGCTCAAGTACGAATTTGAACTAAGAAAAGTAGTTAGAAAACTACTGATGAGAAACCTCTCAGGACTACTGAAAACAACCAATCTTAAATGACTCACCTACCAATAAGAGAAAGGTGAAGGTGAACCAATCAAGTAAATCAAAATACTTTTAGAAAATTGTTTTGGTCTGCCATTTTACCCTCCTACCCAACTGACTAAGGGCTCAAAAATAAAGTATGAAATATAAAAATATACATATTGCAAAATAACATGATTTAAACTTAACTATAACATTGTCTATCTTTGATTATCTTTATTAATACTTTTATTTGAAGGTGTCGTCTGAGCTTGGACTCAATACGGTAGATTGTTTTTCCCTTTGACCCGAGGGGAGGACCACTTCCACAGTGCAGAGAGCAGGAACAATAGGCGGAGATTCATTTTGATAGATCTTTGTCCCTTTTAATTGCCCCAGGATTTCCAGGGCTTCCCTGGTGACGGGAATCAAGCGATATGGAGATCGGGCGGGAAAGTGGAGTTGAGGTCGATGATCAACCATGATCTTATTGAATGGCGGAGCAGGCTCGAGGGGCCGTATGGCCTACTCCTGCTCTTATTTCTTATGTTCTTATGAGCTGTGTCTGTGCAGTCAGTAATGCACATTTGCGATGGGCCTGTTAATGAAGCAGGAGATGGGATTCCCAGCCTCCCATTTCCCTTTGCCGGAGGAACGTTCACTGGGCACTCAGTGAAACACGGAGCTAAGGTCTGTCCCCGGTCTGCCTGAGGTGTGGGCCTGGCTAGGGAGGCCCCTGGGTCATGTTCCTGGCTCAGGACAGTAAATACCAGCAGTGCTGGAACTGGACAGGAGCATTGCACTTCAAGGATTACAGTTTTCACAGAATAATGGACAGAATTGTGGAGCTCAATCCTCAGAGCATCAGCAAAAATCTAGAATACTATGTAATAAAAATACAATTTGACTTATTCAGCCTCCATGACCATCATAATACATTACGCCGGATATTGCTGAAAAAATAATGTCGTGTGAATGACGCACGCCATTATTAATGTGCAAATCGGTCAGCAACTTATGACAAGGAAGAGATACGCCATGAATTGCGAATCACCACAAGTTGCTGGACGATTTGCGCCGCTCCGCTGTTAGCTTCGCAAAGACGGTGTCTCACCCTTAACCTCCCGTGAGTTTCATGAAGTTGTTGCATTTGCACATTAATTGCCCATTAGACTCACCACAGAAAGCTAAGTTTAGTAATTAATAGCATAACTACCCTCTATCTGTTGACTTTTTCTATCTCTCTTAATCCAATCTTTCTTTCCATCTCTTTATTGCTCTTCCTGTACCTGATTTGACAGTGAATTCAACCACTCTAATTCACCCTCCTTCTCAGTCCTTCCTCTGTTTATTTCTCAATAGTAAATCTCATTGTTTAAGGAGAGATACTGTTGGTCTCGTTGTTCACCAAGGTCCCAGATGCTCTGTTGCCCTCGCTGCGCTGTTAGCAGCTCGCACTTCCAGAAACTTCCAATGCAAGAACTTTTGGAGCTGAAGGGTGCAGGAAAGTCTAACTAACTGGGCACCAAGTGAGATTCCCCGCTCCTACAAAATCCAGCCTAATGTCTGTTCCATGGTATTAAATCCCATTATAAAACAGCACATCCTTCAAATCACCATAAATCAGATATCCACTGGTGTAAATACCTTCTGCAAACTTACGTCCACCTTTTGTTTCTGTAGGGTGTGCCATGATGTGTGTGTTCCTGTGTTTTAGTTTTTACCCCTCCCTCCCCCACCTAATCTTCTTCCCTCTCCTGTTTGGGTTTGGTTCCAAAGGCATTAGTAGCACTCCACTAAATAGCCCAAGTATCATTCTTCCTGAGTTAGCTTAGATGGTGAGTGATGAGAAATTAATCAACTTGTGATTGGCATCACAACCAAACCTAATACTATCCTCGTACAACATCCAGTGCACATGAAGGCCTGGAGTTTCCGCTAGACTGCGCTGTATTTTTCAGCACAATTCGTCCGAAATCAGCCAAACCAGCGCAAAAGATCGCGGAATTTCAAGCGCAAATTACATCCGGCAAATCGAATTTCCGCAATCTGTTGCACTTGGTTAAAAAACATCGTGCTAGAAGCTGGCCCCGCCCACAAAACTGGCCATGCCCCAGGCCAATTAATCACCGTTGGCCGTTTCCGCTAACTGCGCCCGTTTGCAGGCCTTCAAGGAGGGTCTTAACATTAAGCTTTTTTGTGGTGCGCAAGGACACTAATAGGCACGTTTTAAAAGCGATTGAATATAATGGCCCAAAAATTAGTCCCGCGACGCGAGAGTACGCACTGTGTACTCTCGCATATTCTCTCTCCAATTGCCGGTTTTCTGCATGCACTGCGCATGCGCTGAAAACCGGCACTTGGTTTTTGGAAAAGGGGGCGGTTCCTCGGTGCACCGCGTGCGCGCTACAGGCTGCGCGCACGCTGTGCACTTAGTGCTTTGGACGCGCAGGTAAGGACGGAAGATTTTGGAAATGAAAAAGGAGGAGTAAGACCCATTTTTAACAAGGTAAGTAGTGAATTAAGTATTATTTTGAATTTTTTTTAACAGGTATATCTTTTTTAGAGACTTTAAAGACAGGTAAGTTTATTTTTATAACTTTTTAAAAGATTTTAAATTTTTTCAAAAATTTAATTTTTTATTTAAAATGGTTAATTTATTTAACTATACTTATTTTATTAATGTGATGGGTTTTTTTTTAAATTTAATTGAGGTTTAGCTGTTATTTTGGGGGTGTGTAAGATTCATAGCTTTCACAGCACGTATGTGAAACTTATGAATGGAAGATGGTGTGCTGCCATTGGCTCTAACTGAGTCACGTGATCCCACAGCTCGCACGAATTCACTACGCCGGTGGGATACGCAAGCACTGCCCAGCTGATGTCTAGAACATCAAGTTCGTGCGAGCTGGATCTGAAAAAGCCAACGCGGAGTGAGAGATCGCGGGGAAGCCTTACCCCCGCGTCAACACTCAGTCTTTAATTTCTGGGCCAATGTTTTTAATTTATGAAGAAACTGACGACTGTACACCAATGTAACGAGCAAATGGTTCTCTCTAGTGTTTTAAAGTCATGTTCAGTTATTTAAAATCAGGTTACTCACAGGTGGTGGACTAGACACTCAGATTAAAAGTGCTTATTTTTTGAGATAAACCCATTTTCAGCTGTATTAATCAAACTGCACCAGGTTATCAATCTTAAATATATCAAGGAATATTTTTTAAAGCAAAATTTGAAAAAAAAATTACGTTCTAAAACGCTGCCCGATTGCGCTGGTTCATGGCAGATTTTACGTTCAGCAATATGTAAAGGAGTTTGAGCGGAAACTTGAGAAAGAAAAACACTTCTCAAAACTAGCACAATTTGGGGCACAATTTGCAGAATCTCCAGGCTGAACTTTCCAGCGGGGGGATTATTGAATAGTAATTGGACATGTTTGATTCATTTTTTCCTGCCCTCTATAGCTCGAGGCATAGTGTCTAAGTGTAGTGCCCCATTCTCTCTCTCCAGCTCAGACCAACCAATTCAACAACAGCTCGAACCTGGAAAACAGCCTGATCCGAATGACTCGGTACTCCACCAGGTGGTGCTGTTTCTCACTGGGGAGCAGTTACAACCAATTCCAGTGTTTCAGGCAAAAAGGATTGAATATGTGAAAGTTGTAAATTTAATTGAAATACCTTCTATATATTCAAATAAAAAAGTTTATGTCCTTTTCCAAATACCTGATTTGTTAGTGGTAACACACTTGGCAGCTTTACCTTTCCGTATCTCTGAGGCAGCCTCCCCACCGCTTCAAAGTCCCAGGTTCCAGTCCCTGGCTCCAACCTTCCTCCCAATGCCAGGCCCCGAGTTTATTTTCTTTTGCCTGTATGCTTTGCAGTGGTTCCCACATGTCAGTAACAGTTGGGGCAATTGCTCTCGAACCATTCTGTCAGTGACAGAAAGAGCTTCTGGTCCCAGCCCCAGACCCTGGCCCTGATCCTTGCTCTGCCCCACTCTGTGCAGTGCCTCCCCTCCCAGCACAAGCTTCCAATTTCTCTCATTCTTGTGTGTTGCTGTAGCTCTCAGGCCACTACCTCCTTTCTCCATCCAGACTCGCCCTCTCCCTGATTGGTCCTGCTATCAACATCTGACCCAGTCCATGTTGTCAGCCATTTTGGTGTTTGTCCTAGGATTTAAAGAAGGTTAAATTTACAGATTAAATAAATCAGTAAAGTGGCATGTACGAGAGGTATGCAAAAATGTGGGAGACGCACAATGGAAGGAAGAGAGAAGACTTACAGAATAGGTCAAAGCAAACCAATATATGTGGTATACTCTTATTTGCCAGTTTGTCAGTCTGTGCTTACTGCAAGATTCCACTGTAAGATTTATGTCTCTTTCCTCATCTATTACATTGGCACGGTGGTAAATCTGTGGCTCCATTTTGGTGCTCTGCTGTGTGTAATGATGTCCCCCTCCCAGTTCCATATCTGTTAACAAGAGCAAAATTATGGCTTCGTCATTTTCTCTCTAAGTTAGGGCAGTGGGTTTTAACTAAAAAGTTTCGTTAGTAGTCTAATAGAGGCATGGCAGGGCACCTCATTCCCGTCGAATGCACATCCTGTGCCATGTGGGAGGTCCAGGAAGCTTCTCGTGTCCTGGACAACCACGTGTGCAGGAAGTGTCATCAGCTGGAGGAGCTCAAGCTCTGGGTTTCAGAGCTTAAGCAGCGGCTGGCGTCACTGCAGTACATCCGCGAGGCTGAGAGCTACGTGGCTAGCACGTTTCAAGAGGTGGTCACCCCGCAGCTGAAGAGTTTGCAGGCAGATAGGGAATGGGTGACCGCCAGACAGACAAGGAGGACCAGGCAGGTAGTGCAGGAGTCCCCTGAGTGTATCTCACTCTCTAACTTGAATACTGGTGAGGGCGATGGTTCCTCTAGGGAGTGCAGCCACAGCCAAGACCTCGGCACCATGGCTGGCTCAGCTGTACAGGGCGGGAGGAGGAAGGTCAATAATGCAATAGTGATAGGGGATTCAATGGTATGGGGAACAGACAGGCGTTTCTACGGCCGCAGCCGTGATTCCAGGATGGTATGTTGCCTGCCTGGTGCCAGGGTCAAGGATGTCACTGAGCAGCTACAGGACATTCTGAGGGGGGAGGGTTGAACAGCCAGAGGTTGTTGTCCATATCGGTACCAATGACATCGGTAGAAAGAGGGATGTGGTCCTGCAGGCAGAATTTAGGGAGCTAGGAAAAAGATTAGTAAGCAGAACCTCAAAGGTAGTAATCTCCGGATTACTCCCGATGACACGCACAAGTGAGTATAGAAATAGGAGGATAGAGCAGATGAATACGTGGCTGGAGAGATGGTGCAGGAGGGAGGGCTTTAGATTCCTGAGGCATTGGGACCGTTTCTGGGGGAGGTGGGACCTGTATAAGCCGGACGGGTTGCACCTCAAAAGGGTCGGGACCAATATCCTTGCGGGGTGGTTTGCTAGTGCTATTGGGGAGGGTTTAAACTAGCTTGGCAGGGAGATGGGAATCTGAGCGTAGATTTAGTAGGGATAGAAGCAAAGCTGGAAATGGAAGGCAGTAAATTAGTAAGTGAGTTTGGAAGGCAGAGGCAGCAAAGGCTAGAAAATAGACAATGAAAGAGTTTGGCAGTGCTTAAATGCAAGGAATCTATTGAATAAGGCAGATGAGCTGAGGGCACAGATAGACATGTGGAAGTATGATATTATAGCTATTACTGAAAGATGGCTGAACGAAGGGCTGGAATGGCAGCTCAACATTTCTGGTTACAGGATTTTCAGACTAGATAGAGAGGGGGATAAAAAGGGAGGGGGTCACAATATTGGTTAAAGAAACAATTACAGCTGTGAGGAGGGATGATATGTTAGAAGGATCATCAAATGAGGCCATATGGGTTGAACTGAAGGATAAAAAAGGGGCAATCACAATGCTGGGAGTGTACTATAGACCCCCAAACAGTCAGAGGAAGATAGAAGAGCAAATAAGTAGGTAAATTTCTGAGAAGTGCAAGAACAATAGGGCAGTAATAGTAAGGGATTTCAACTACCCTAATATTAACTGGGATAGAATCAGTGTAAAAGGAATAGAGGGTGCAGAATTCTTAAAATGCATTCAGAAGAACTTTTTTAACCAGTACATAACAAGCCCAACAAGAGAGGAGGCAGTTCTGGACTTAGTTTTAGGGAATAAAGCCGGGCAGGTGGAAGGGGTATCAGTGGGAGAGCATTTTGGTGGTAGTGATCATAATTCAGTTAGATTTAGCGTAGTTATGGAAAAGGACAAATGTCAAGGAGAATACAGGGTAGGATAAGGAAAAAAAGGGAAGCTTTTGTCAGATACCGAGAGCTCGATACTACAGAAAGCCTAGAGGAGTATAGAAAGTGCAGGGGTGAAATTAAAAAGGAAATTAGGAAAGCAAAGAGAGGAATGAAAAATATTGGCAAGCAAAATCAAGGAAAACCCAAAGATGTTTTATAAATACATAAAGAGCAAGAGAATAACTATGGAAAGAGTAGGGCCTATTAGAGACCAAAAAGGTAACCTGTGTGTGGAGGCAGAAGATGTGGGTACGGTTCTTAATGAATACTTTACGTCTGTCTTCAGAAAAAAGAGAGGGATGATGCAGACATTGTAGTTAAGGAGGAGGAGTGTGAAATATTAGATGGGATAAACATATAGAGAGAGGAAGTATTAAGAGGTTTAGCATCTTTGAAAGTAGATAAATCACCAGGCCCAGATGGAATTGTATTCCAGGCTGTTAAGAGAAGCAAGGGAGGAAGTAGCGGAGGCTCTGACCATCATTTTCCAATCCTCTCCGGCTACAAGCTTGGTGCCAGAGGACTGGAGGACTGCTAACATTGTGCCATTGTTTAAAAAGAGATAGACCGAGTAATTACAGGCCAGTCAGCCTAACCTCGGTGGTGGGAAAATTATTGGAAAAAATTCTGAGGGACAGTATAAATCATCATTTGGAAAGTCACAGTTTAATCAAGGACAGTCAGCATGGATTTGTTAAGGGAAAGTCATGTCTGACGAACTTGATTGAATTTTTGGAGGCGGTAACGAGGAGGGTCGATGAGGGTAGTGCATTTGATGTAGTCTACATGGATTTTAGCAAGGCTTTTGACAAGGTCCCAAGTGGCAGGTTGGTCAAAAAGTAAAAGCCCATGGGATCTAAGGGAAAGTGGCAAGTTGGATCCAAAATTGGCTCAGTGGCAGGAAGCAAAGGGTTATGGTCGACAGGTGTTTTTGTGACTGGAAGACTGTTTCCAGTGGGGTGCCACAGGGCTCAATACTAGGTCCCTTGCTTTTTGTGGTATATATCAATGATTTAGACTTCAATGTAGGGGGCATGATTAAGAAGTTTGCAGATGATACAAAAATTGGCCGTGTGGTTGATAGTGAAGAAGGCAGCTGTAGACTGCAAGAAGATATCAATGGACTGGTCAGGTGGGTAGAAAAGTGGCAAATAGAATTCAATCCAGAGAAGTGTGAGGTAATGCATTTGGGGTGGACTAACAAGGCAAGGGAATACACAATAATGGTAGGATACTGATAAATGTAGAGGAACAGAGGGACCCTGGAGTGCATATCCATAGATCCCTGAAGGTAGCAGGGCAGGTAGATAAGGTGGTTAAGAAGGCATACAAGATACTTTCCTTTATTAGCTGAGCAATAGAATACAAGAGCAGAGAGGATATGCTAGAACTGTAGAAAACACTAGTTGGGCCACAGCTAGAGTACTGCGTACAGTTCTGGTCACCACATTACAGGAAAGATGTGATTGCACTAGAGAGGGTACAGAGGTGATTTACGAGGATGTTGCCAGGACTGGAGAATTTTAGCTATGAGGAAAGATTGGATAGACTGGGGTTGTTTTCTTTGGAACAGAGGAGGCTGAGGGAGACTTAATTGAGGTGTATAAAATTATGAGGGGCCTAGATAGAGTGGGTAGGAACCAGCTATTTCCCTTTGCAGAGAGGTCAATAACCAGGGGGCATAGATTTAAAGTAATTGGTAGAAGGATTAGAGGGGAGTTGAGGGGAAACTTTTTCACTCAGAGGGTAGTAGGTGTCTGGAACACACTGCCTGAAAGTGTGGTAGAGGCAGAAATCCTCATCACATTTAAAAAGTACTTGGATATGCACTTGAAGTGCCGTAACCTGCAAGGCTACGGACCAAGAGCTGGAAAGTGGGATTAGGTTGGGTAGCTCTTTTTCGACCGGCACGGACACAATGGGCTGAATGGCCTCCTTCTGTGCCGTAAATTTCTATGATTCTATTATTCTATGATTCATGTTAAATAATGATATATTTTCTGTTTTAGGTCTCAAAATATTTGATCTTGGCAATCCTATAAAGGTCGGCCCTCTGTGTGCTTTGGACTTGGAAAACAACATCATGGTGAAATATCGTCCTCATGGCCCACCAATCCAATTCAACACCATTTTGAGCCAGCACCTGCACTACATTTCAAATAAACTGGATGAAATTAAAGGAGGAAAAAATACAGTTATAGCCATCACCTTATGGGCCCATTTCACCACTTTTCCAGTGGAAGTGTATATCCGAAGGCTACAGTATATCCGGATGTCAATTCTACAGCTGCTAGGAAGGAGTCCGGATACACTGGTTGTAATAAAGACTGCCAATGTCCGGGACCTTTCACAAGATGTTAGTCTCTACCACAGTGACTGGTACTCCTATCAGCTTGATTTAGTGCTGAGAAAGATGTTCACAGGCATCAACGTGGCATTTGTGGATGCGTGGGAGATGACGATAGCACATTACCTGCCACATGATATACACCCCAAGCGAGTCATTATAAAGAATGAAATAGATGTGTTTCTTTCATATGTGTGTCCATAGAAAAGAGATAAATACTGTATTAGATCTAAATATTATTTTTTTAAATACTGTGCATCTTTAAATAAATAGATGGGGATAATCCTGATCATAGCTGCCATTTTTGCTTTGTTTCTGAGGTTGTGGGTTGAAGCATGATGATGTTCAGCCTCTTTCGGCAGGAAAACTGGGGAAGTTGCCCTAAAATCCACTGCAGCTCATCTCTTCTGAGCATATGTGGAAGAAATGAGCCACAGTGGATTATGGGGCTACTTCACAGCGTTTGTTTCCCAACCTCCAGAGTAAACATTGTGACAAGAGGCTGAAAAAGCTGATGTCCACAAGAAAAGTGAACAGATTGGCAGGTATGGGCAGAAGTTACTGCACGTCACTGCAACTCCATTGCTGGCAACCTGAGATGTTAATTGATTTGGAGGTGGTGTGGAGGAGATGACCGGCACTTGCACATTCTTTGAACCTGTTCTCAATTTTGAGTTTATTGGACTGTGATTTTGGAGGAGGTCAAGTCCGTATCACTCTTGGGCCCAATCCACTTAATTGCATTTTAGGGCTCCTTTTTCTAATTATGCTGCTTGTGATTCTGCTTGTGCTTTGTGGCATCTCGTACAAAAGATTGGAGAAAAAAGGTCTGAAAAGCATTCTGGATATGACTGCCTCCACGTACCGTCAGAGACAATGCCAAAAATGTGTGAGTTATTTTTCACCATAAGTTTATTTACACAGAGGAACTTGGCCTGAGAAAATATACTTACCACAAAAATGCACAACTCTACAGTATCTGTCGAATTGTCTATTATTGTGGTAAGTATATGATCTTCTCTCCCACCCTGCTGAGTCTTGATGGCTTTTCTCTCCCCGCCCACCTGTCTACGGGTGAAGTTACCTGTTGGTGTTAGTCAGCGTGCATTCTGCTCAATGGCACTCTAAACAAGGCCCTGTTTATAATTAGAGTTCTAAATTTAAAGTGTGGGTGAGTGAAGCACATAATGAACGTAACCCTGGCTCCAGTTATTAACTGGTTCTGTAAATCAGGCTTTCACTCCCAACTTTGCAACAAGCCAAACAACTATTTTAGTACATTCTAGACCCCTTCAAGTTGTAGATCACATTTTTCTTGTTCTTTTGATGAAATGCAAAAATAAAAATGACGAAGGAATTTACTTCAGAAAATGATTCTATGAAAAACTGACTAAAGCTAGCTTTCGCCCTCTCTCCATAAATCTTTTCTTCACTCTCTGTGAACCAAGTCATATGAATTTGATGATTTAATTAGAAACAAAAACTAATTCTAAACATTCCCACACACTGGTTAGGCCACAGTGTCATACTGCCATGTGTGCTAATACTGTGAAAATAAATGAGTTGAACTGAAAGCAACAAAACTGAAAACCATTTTGTCGAATTCCAACCCAATCATCCCAAGTGTTGACCAGTGCGAGAAGGCCTGTACTTCCTGCACCAGGCTCGTCAGCACTGGCAGATGTACTGGAGGACACAAGAAATCTATGATTTTTGCTATGAGGGACAGCTTATATCATGGACAACACCTCTAAAGTATATAATAGGAGTGTGAGCATAATCAGAGATGGGAGTGAAAGAGGACATTTTTCAGGAAACAAAACCAATATAAAGAAGGATATTTCTACTATGATAACAAGAGCTGGGATGACAATCAGTGCTTGAAATCATAACTTTCTTGTCCGTGTGCTTGAATGCCACTGAGATTGATCAAGAGTGCTTTAGACTATCCTTGGGGATGGGGTAAAATCAAAGGGGGGAAAATTAGCTCACGCCCCCTTTGGGGCGATAACTTCGCCGGGGCACTACTTTTAGCGCCACGAAAAAGTTAGCGCCCCTGCGCCCAAAATTCAATGGTAGCACCCCAAGCAGGAGGCGGGGGAAGCACTCCCCCGCCCTCTTGGGGCGCTCCCATTGAATATTGCGGCGCTATGTGCAGCGGCGCTATGTGCAGCAGCGCCACGCACGCCAGCACGTAATGCTGCGGTACTGCAGGCCTCCCTCCCCTAGCTGAACCACCGGGGTGCAGGGTGCCGGCAAAAGAGCCCGGCACTCAAGAGGAGTGCCGGGCTGACAGATTGTGGCTGGCACCGCGCAACAGGAGGCGAGAGGACGCAGGTGCTGGCCAGCGGTCCAATAAAAATGGCCACCCAGCACCTGCCCTTTAATTATCGCCACCCCGGCCGCAAAAACGCCACCCTGACCCTGTTGGACATAGCGGGAGGCGTTAGTGGCGCCGTGCCCAAGCGCTAGTTGCTTTGCACCCCGTTAGCGTCCCCTCGGGGCGCTAACGGGAGGCGCAAAGCAACTGAATTTTTCCTCCTAAGTGTTATGCATACCTGCAACATCTTTAGCCTTCCTGGGGACTCCTGCAGACCATCCAGGACAGGCCATTGCACCAAGGTTCGTCAGGCTCACATCCTCTAGGACACCCAAAGAGTGTAGAAAGAGGAAAAACAAGGCAGGAGCCTGCAATTGCCCCAGTCTGCCTTTTCCTTCTTCCCTGCTCCTGGGGGATGCTGATTCCCCAGACACAGGGAAGTGAAAAATCAACCCTGGAGCTTTCAGTCAGCAGACCTCAAGCAAAACACTCCGGACTTTAATACAAGGAAAATGAGCCAATCACAGAGACAGGCAAAACTATTGAATCACAGAGAATATAGATTCATACTGAGTGATCTATTGCAGCCGTCAGTTATCAATAATGATAAGCCAATTATTTTAATTAATACCTAAGTTGTCTCTAGGCAGTATTTCCATGACTTCCCACAGTTTCTGCCGCAATTCATATTGAGATAGAATAATCAATTTAGTCACCTTAAATTTCAGTTTATGGCCTTTGTCGACAGCATGGGATGCGAAACCGCACCAGTGCAGACAACCAGGCAGCTGAGGAATGCATTAATTGAACTTCAATACAACCAAATTAATATTAAGAAAATAAAAATCAGCTGATTTCAGTTGGTTCAAACTGTCGTATATATTGTTCTGACTTGTAGAATTTGATCCAAATTTAAGATTAAAAATCCTCTGGGGCACTGTGGTGATGCAACCTGTGGTGTGCAGGTACATTCTGTGTTATGGATGTGGGTAGCAGACCTTCCTGAGGTTCTGATGTCCTCTCATTAACATAAAGGTGGTGCACTCCCAGCAAACTTGGGCCCCATGCTGAGAATGTGGAGGTCTGGGAGGGGAGGGCTGTGATAGGCCAGTGAAGTGTGAAAGGTCAGGAGAGTGTAGAGTTCAGCACTAGAGGAAGTTCAGCCTTGAGGTACAGTTGGACAGGAGTGTATATTTTCAATAATTAATAGCTGTATGATGTGAATAAGTGTCGTTTTATTCTTGGGAAAGTCTGGTGTTAGTAGACGTTCAAACTAACACTGTTTGAGTTAGAAAGTTAGACACAGAGGGATGGCAGTGCAATGAACCCTCGCGATATGTGTGAATTGTGATATGTGGGCATTCATCGATCCTTGGTATATCGAGGGGCAGCTTATTTGCACTAAGTGTCGGTTAATACGCTTCAAATGTCAGTCCTTCCTTTCTTCCTTCTTTCCTCCATTTATCCATGTAGGCATCACCCCTTGGCAGCAGGGACACTGAGCCAGGAACTTCTACAGGATAACTTTATTCTCCAGGGTACAGGGTGCACGATGCCACGCAGGTGAAACTGAAGGCACCAATCAAGCAGCTGCTGACGTATGTAAATAGGAAGGGGTTCCATTCCCAGAACATCCAGCTCATCTGTGATGCAAGCCAGGCTGTGTCCTCACTCGCCGCTACAAGGGGTATCAGAGGGCTGATTCCGCAGAGCATCTGAATCAACTGATAGGCTGCAGTGGCAGCACCTCAGCCATAACTTCTTCTATGCACCCTACCAGATGACACCAACACAGATCTGTTTATATTGGTGTCTCAGTTGGTTACAAAAAGACCCGATAGTTCCTGTCTGATCCCTCTTGGAGGAGGGCTTGAAGGTTTTCATCAGAGAAAGCGGTTGTGCTTATTCTGCCTGCTGCCCTGGCGTGGTGCCCAGTGGGCTTTATGGTGCCAATCTGGACTGATGCTGTGGTTGAGAGAGATGAGCAAAAATACTTCTCTTGCTGTCAGACAATGTTCTGCTGCTGCCAGAAATCTGTAGAGTGCTTTTAAAAAGTTGCGCTGTTGTTGCACAGAGGTTTACTGGGTGGGGGCGGGGTTGGGGGAGGTCAGCAACATATATCGTTTCTACACTAAAGTTATACCAGAGTTAGAATCGGTTATTAATTGGTTAGCCCCCAAGTTGAGTGGAATGCAGGCAGCACGGCAACTTTGTGCTGCCTGCTAATTATAATGACTGCTGCGTGTAGCCAGCACTACCCATGCGGTTCATTGGCTGCACGCATCAGCAGGGGGCCCAATATCGTTAGTAACTTGCACTACTTAAAGGTGGTCTGCACTACTTAAAGCTAGCCTGCACTTCTTAAAGGGGAGGTGCATTATGGCTGCAACAGGTGCTGGGAATCATTCTGCAACTGTATCTGACCTAGGAAATAGAGAAGAATGGCTGACAATGGGAGCGAGCAGGCCAAGAGGTTTTTGGATGCTGCACGGGAGGTCTTGGAGGAGGAGGTGGAAAGGAGGAGTGATGTCCTGTATCCTCAGGGGGGCAGGAGGACCTCTAGACACACGATGAGAAGGCAGTGGGAAAAGTTAGCTGCGGAGGTTAATGCCAGGAATGTAGCCCCAAGGACCTGGATGCCGGAAGAAGTTTAATGAGTGGGCAAGGTCAGTGACTGCATCTTCAAATGCCATATCCTAAAACTGCACCACTAGCCTCAGCCATTGCTCAATTCACCACACCCCCATTACTCATCTACCAACAATCTCTATCAATAAGGACTCATACCTACATTATATTCTTCACCTCACCCTCACACACTTAGCACTGTTGCAAGCCTCACACCCACATCTGACAGCTTGCACACACTGCTAGCTATACAACCATGACAGCCACATCACCCAAACAGATTGCACGACACTCACTGACACACTTCCCTCTCTCTTGCAGGAAGGTGGTGCACAAACGAAGGCAGCAGGAGCTAACCGGAGAGGGAGAGGCGCACATGCATGTTCTAACCCCCATGGAAGAGATGGTGCTGGCCATTATCAGAAGGGCCATTGCTGAGGCCGTGGCCACCGGCGGGGCTGAATCCATTGAAGATAATGGTATCCTCATACCTCATCCTTAACTCGCTTCTGACTTACAAGCAGTTCTTACTTTCTCCTCTCCCCTCACCACAACCCAACCCTTGTCCCTTTTTCATTTCAGATACCCAAGAAATGCAACCTGCCCAGGCAGTGGTAGAAGAGCAGGAAGACAGTGATGATGAAGACACACCATCACTCGATTTCACAATTGCAGCCACCAGCTCAGATACTGACACTGCGTGTAATTTAGAGGACGGCACAGAGACTGGATCTGCATGTGATGAGACACTGGGCAGAAGTGTGCTGCAGCCAGGGCAGGGGAAAAGGAGAGCACAGCCGCCAGCTCGCCAGAGGGCGAGGTTGCACACAAATTCTGCTGCAAAGGACTCAGATAAGGACTTCAATAGGCAGGCTACAGAAAAAGGCTGATGAGTGTACACACCGAAATGTTTGGTGCATTGGGAAGCCTGCCAGAAAGCCTGCGTACAATGTCAAGGAGCATGGAGGAGTCCGGCACCAACTTGGCACAGGGCTTTGCACAGAGCTTGGAGCCCATCCTTTCCAGCATGGAACGGGTGGCCAACTCCATCAACACACTTGTGGAACCATCCATGATGCAGAGTCTGATGGGCGATGTCACAGCTTCTATTGCAGCACAAACAGCAGCCAGCCAATGTCTGAGTGCTGCAGTGGAAGCTCAGACTGCTGCCATCAAGGCTCTGGATACCAGTGTTCAAAGGGGCTTCCAGGGTGTCACAGCAGTCCAGCAATCTGTTCTCCAACAGATTACTAGGATTGCTGAGGCGCCGCCCCGGGTGAGTGGCAGTGGCTCCGTGGAGCACGAACCGGCCGTCCTCTCTCTGGATGACAGCATTTGTGCTCGCACGCCTGCAACTCCACCAATGCCCTTGCTGTAGCCTGTCAGCCCAGACTGCTGCCACCCATACCGAGGTGGTGCAGTCTGAAGCCCAGACTGCTGCCACCCATACCGAGGTGGTGCAGTCTGAAGCCCAGACTGCTGCCACCCATACCGAGGTGGTGCAGTCTGAAGCCCAGACTGCTGCCACCCATACCGAGGTGGTGCAGTCTGAAGCCCAGACTGCTGCCACCCATACCGAGGTGGTGCAGTCTGAAGCCCAGACTGCTGCCACCCATACCGAGGTGGTGCAGTCTGAAGCCCAGACTGCTGCCACCCATACCGAGGTGGTGCAGTCTGAAGCCCAGACTGCTGCCACCCATACCGAGGTGGTGCAGTCTGAAGCCCGGCCTTCTAGGCCCAGAGCTGCTCGACGTTGTCCTCCAAGGCCATCTGCAGCCTCCTCCACTGAAAGTCACCAGCTTTCCATCAGCCATGCTGTAGTCACTTGGGTAGCACATCATAGGAGCACTAGGACAGGCAAAGGCACACGGAAGACAGGCACTAAGGGAATGCACAAGGGTGATTAGTTTATTTTTGTATGCAATATGGCATGATTTAATTTACAAATTTGAATTGGAATGTGTATTTTGTATTGGCTTTTATTTTTGCATTGTGGCCAAGAGGACGATGTGATGGTCAGTGACAGAGGGAAAGTAAGGAGCATGGGACTGTTGGTGAATGGGGAATTGGAGTTGAGGTCACTGGTATCGCAGAAAGGGGCTGTCTAGGTTGCCTCCTCCCTTCCGTTTCCTCCACTTCTACCTCCTCCTCTTCTGCTCCTCCTCTTCCTTGTCCTCCTCATCCTCCTCCTCCTCCTCCTCGTGCTCCTGCTCTTCAGCTTCTCACCCCATAGGTGGTGGCATGGGCTGTTACCTCATGATGACAGGGTTGTGCAGCATGCAGCATACCACGACAAATCTTGAGACCCGCTCAGCCGAGTACTGCAGGGCTCCTCCACAGCGGTAGATGAGAAATAGGAGGGGGCCAAGGATAAATCCTTGGGAGACACCAGAGGTAACGATGCGAGAGAGGGAAGAGAAGCTGTTGCAGGTGATTCTCTGGTTACGATCAGATAGATAAGAATGGAACCAGGCAAGTGCAGTGCCACCCAGCTGGACAAAGGTGGCGACGCGTTGGCGAAGGATGGAGTGGTCAACCGTGTCAAAGGCTGCCGACAAGTCAAGAAGGACGAGGAGGGATAGTTTACCTTTGTCACAGTCACAAAGGATGTCATTTGTGACTTTGTTGAGAGCCGTTTCGGTACTGTGGCAGGGGCGGAAACCTGATTGGAGGGATTCAAACATGGAGTTGCGGGAAAGATGGGCACGGATTAGGAGGCAACAACACATTCAAGGACTTTGGAGAGTAAAGTCAGGTTGGAGATGGGGCGGTAGTTAGCAAGGACGGAGGGGTCAAGGGTTTTTTTTGAGGAGAGGGGTGATGACGGCAGATTTGAGGGAGAGGGGGACAGTACCCGAGGAGAGAGAACCGTTAACAATGTCAGCTAACATGGGAGCCAGCAAAGAAAGTTGGGTGGTCAGCAGTTTGGTGGGAACAGGGCCGAGGGAGCAGGAGGTGGGTCTCATGGACAAGATGAGCACAGTGAGGTCATGAGGGAGATCAGAGAGAAACTGGAGAAAGATGTGAGTTCAGGGCTAGGGCAGGGGGGAACCTTAGAGGATGTTTGACCCGGTGGGCTAGGGGAAGGAAGGGAAGTGGCAGAGGCAGCCGAACGGATGGTCTCAATCTTAGAGACAAAGAAGTCCATGAGCTTCTCACACTTGTTGTCGGAGGTGAGGGTGGAGGAGACAGGGGAGAGGGGTTTAAGAAGATGGTTAGCAGTGGAGAATAGACGCCAGGGTTTATCTTTGCATTCTAGAATGATTCTGGAATAGTGAGCAATTTTGGCAGACAAGAGCAGGATAATGCTTTATGCGGTCCAGCCAGATCTGGCGGTGAATGGCTAAACCAGTTGTCCACCATATCCGTTCAAGTCTGCGTCCCTTGGACTTAAGGGAGCAAAGATGAGGGCCATACCAGGGGGAATGGGCAGGGTGAGAGAGAGTAATTGTTTTAATCGGGACTAGGGCATCAAAGGTGGTGGTGAGGGTGTGGTTGAGTAGATCGGTAGCTGCAGAAATGTCCTGGTGAATGGAGGGCCAGAGGCTGGACAGTTGGGATTTCGTAAGTGCAGTTGTAAGAGAGTTAGGAGAGAGTTTTTCCAGGGGTGGACACAGAAGGATGTAGGGTTGGTGGGGGAGGGGGGTGGAGGGAGATGTGAGTGGAGAGCGATACGAGGATGTAGTCAGAGATGGCTTTATCTGCGATTGACACGATGGGAGTAGCGAGGCCACGAGAGATGGCAAGGTCGAGGGAGTGGCCGTGAATATGGGTTGGGGAGTTTACATGGAGGGAGAGATTAAGGGAGGATAAGAGGCTAGTGAACTCAGAGGAGAGAGAGCGCATGATGAATTGAGATGGAGCTTGAAATCACCGTGGATGAGAAATCGCTCGGTGCAGAGGCCGAGGGAGGAAAGCAGTGAAGATATCTTGGTAATAACATTTTTATGGCACTTGGGTGGGCGGTAGAGAATGAGAATTTTAAATGAGAGGTGAGAGGGATGGAATAAGGAGAGATGCTCAAAGGAGGAGAAAGTGCCGGAGGAGTAGGGGGACAGACCAAGGTGTTATTTGGTGATGAGAACCACACCGCCACCACAGTGGTCTGAGCGGGGCAAGTGCTGGAAGGTATAGCCAGGCAGGGAGGCTTCATTTAAGGGTAAGGTGTCATCGCCCCTCAACTAAGTTTCCGTCAGGGCCATGATGTGGATGCAATCATCCATGATAAGCTCATGGATGGCAAGGGCCTTGTTCGCAAGTGAACGGACATTCTAGAGGGGGATGCGGAGAGGGTCGACGATGGCTGCTCCACTGCCAGCATCCATAGGGTCAGCGCTGTGCAGGATTCATCACAAAATTCCGGGACCCCCTACTAAAGCCGAGCCGTGGTTCAACCCCAGAGACCCCACCGCTACCGAGGAGTCAGTGGTTAGACAGTTAACCCTGGCTTACCGGAACGGCAGAGGGGCAGTTGAGGCCCCACAAAAAGGAAAGGTCCACGAGATCCGGCCCAGTAATTCCAGGAGAGAATGGCACCAGGAAGGGGGGAGCCCTTCCGACTCAAGGAGTACATGCTATGGGTGCAGAAAAAGTGGACACTGGCGGAAGAATTGCCGAAATCCTTGGAAAGATAGGGCAGAAAGGGAATCCTCACCCTTGAAGGATTCCCCTGCCACAAAAGGTTTAACAGCCCCGGCTCTTGTGGCACACAATCCCTCTGGCAGTTTCGATGAGATCATGGCCGCGCTCCGAGCTATGATGATGGGCTCAGGGAAGGTAGCTGTAGCCACTGCCACTGGTGCTTTAACCCCATCTGCCCCACTCAACACAGACCTATGACTAGAACGCGCCCAGCCTGAGTGCCTGTGTCCGCTCACGTATGATGAGTGGGACAGGCCCTGTGTTAAGATGGGGGTGGAGACGGTGCAGGGGAGATATTTGGTGGACGCCGGAGCTTCCAGCACGGTGGTCCATTCGGAAGACCCGACCAATTCACCCAGGTCTAACCAGGTCCCATTTAGCCTAATGGGACTCACAGGGAATGAGCAGGCTGGGGCAATGTCCAAACCTTTGGCCATAGATTTAGGATCCCTCCATACCACGTGGGAGGGTAACCAAAAGGCCGACAAGTTGGCCAAGCAGGGGGCCAGGGAAGGAGAGTTCTGGGATCCCTATAAAGCAGGTCCGGTAGCCGCAATCCAGGTCAAGGGCCCCCAGCCGGCAGCCTCTGACTGTGGGGGAACCGCAGGGGTAGTGGGGGCAGATTCACAGGCCGTACAAGTAGGGGCCATGAGCTGCATTGCTGGAGGGGCTGTCCCACCTATAGTTTGGGACTCGTACGAGCCCCAGGTACTCGGAGGCCTTAGAAGGACCTTCCGCACCCCAGCAGCCCAGGTTCCCATGGTCCCCTACGCTACGATACAGACTGCTCCGTCCCGAGAGGGACTTCAGGAAGCAAAGACTGCGGAAGGCGGGAGACCGCTTATGGGCAAAAGGTCCAAGGCCTGCAGTGCCCGACTGTAGGGAACCGGCAGGGGAGGCAGCAGCCCCACCGGTCGTAGCCTCTGAAGGGAACAAGTCCACAACAGAGGTAACAGCCCCACCAGGCACTGAACCCGATATGGGAAGCCTGTGGTGGAAGTAGCAGCCCCACCGGACATAGGTTCCGACTATGGGGAACCAACAGGGGAGATAGTAGTCACACTAGCTTTAGGGTTAGACGTGGTTCACTGCATAGAGGGAAGGACCATCCCGCCTGTGGTATGGGACTCGGAAAACCCCCTGAGTACCGACCCCGTGAGAAGGAGTAGCCGACTCTCAAGGCCTAGGACGCCATGGTCCCCGGTACAAATGCTGCCCAGATACCGCAGAAGGCACAGGACATCCAGGATGTAACCTGGCCACCCGGAGATGGGTAGCGCTGTATATAGCTTTGGTTTAAGTTAGTATCTAAGTTAAAGGGGTTTTGAGTTTTAAGTTAGTAGTTTGGTTTGGCTGTAATTTTTTTTTTATGTAGAAGTGGTGTGTAACCCGAGTGTTTGGTTAATGCGTAACTGACCTCCCGGCTGTAAGGTACGCCGAGGGGAGTGTAAGTAAAATTGTGTGATGTTTGAGTCTACTCTGAAAGTTTGTAATGTACCTTAAAGAATCTGTGTTATATATGTACTGTATTCGTGAGGGAAATGTAATGTTTCGAGGTTTTTTTTACAATTACTAGGTAATTGAGGGAAGGTTCGGCTCTGGGATATTAGGAATTTTGTTCACCAACGGTGACACTATAAGGGAACAGTGTCAAAGGCGGGACTGCAGGATTCACAAAATTCCGGGACCCCCTACTTAACGGACATGTGTCTGGAATTTAAAAGGGGGCTGTGTTGGACCTCTTGGAGGAGAAATGTGGACAGAAATATCTCACTATCAGGCGCCTTTGGACTAAACTAGGGCCTATTGGATTGAGTTTGGACATTTTAAATTATATGCCGGGTCTGCACAGGAAAATGGGAATCCTTATAGGGCTGCTAACCCACCTGGGAGGCAGGCCCCCAGGGAGACATTAGCAGTCTAACAAAAGCCCACTTACCAGGGACCCAGAGACATACATATTTTTAATGGTTCTTAAAACGGCTATCCAGAAAAACCCTGGCATCAGCAAAACACACAATGGACAGTATCAAGACCTGATTACATTCTAAGAGCACCATTCAAAAGCCCCATCAACACCTTTGGGAATCTTGTATCATGCTAATGCTCAATCAGCCCACCAAAATTCTCACAAAGGGATCACGTCAGAGTTGATCAGCCTGCCAAAATCGCACAAAAGGGAGTCATCTAAAATCAATTGTGCACCCGAGTTTTGGTGCAAAAGTTTAAGCAGCCTCTCAGGTATAACTGGGGGCTTGCTAGTAGCTAAAGGGTACCCTGAACAGACGGGCTGAAGGGAGAGAGTGCCGGCAGCAGCAGCAGCAGCAGCAGCACTCTGGAGCAGAAGAAACGTACCCGAGAACACGCTGGAAAGGCACTTGGACTCTGGGCTTTTCGACTCTGGCTTTGAAACATCTAACTTGCCACACGAGGGTACAGCAACACAACAAGTAAACCTAACAAGAAGCCTCGGAGTCACTGAAAGATCAACCATCATCCAGCGCTGACTCTAGGAAAAACTTGTTTACCATCAAAACGTCGACCAGTGCGAATACCGAAGACACCACAACCAGCCAAGGAGTGCACAAGATTGAGGAGAGAGAAAGCAGTGTGCAACTGGTCTAAACTGTGGAGAAATCCTTTGGTGAGCATAGTCCCTGTAATTTCAGAGCCTAACTTAGTTAGTGTAGTGGTGGGAGGTGGTTTTATTTCGTTTTGTTTTTTCCTCTCACTGCATGACCTTTATACCCGTTGCGTGGGCGGTTTTGTTTAGTTAATTCATGTGGTGTACGATTTCTAAATAAAATATTTGTTCTTGCACCAAACAATTGTTTGCCTACATCTATCACATCCCCCAAATAATTCCAAGCTCCACAACCAGGGAGTGGGACGATTCGAACCGTCAAGGCCATTGTAAAAGGCCGACAAACCCACCACCCCCACCAGCTGGGAGGGGTGAGGTGGATGGGGAGGAGATTGGCAAGATTAGCCCCCAGTCAGCGCGCTGGGCGGGAAGGTCAGCGAGAGAGTAGGATGGGACAGTTGGGGTTGCTGCTCATAAGGAGGCAGCGACGAGTGCCTCGATGGGCCCGTCGTAGGATGCCAGTAGAGGCACAGAGGGAAGCTGTAGGCTTATCTAAGAGGGAGTCAAGCCTGGGGTGGCGGCAGGAGAGTAGGAAGGTCGAAGAGTAATGAAGGATTGGGGTAGAGATTTGGGAGGGCAAAGTATCCGAGAGAGGAGAGGTGAAAGCAGGCATGACAACAGGAGAGAGCGGTCAGGGAGGGATAGAGAGAAAAGGAAAAGGGGGGGAGAAAAAAGAAGAAAAATAAATGAACAGCTCGGGTCCGGAGTGGCAGCCAAAGTGCGCATGCGAATGGACACAGAGAAAAGCTCAGGTTACGTAGGCCTGGTTATGTAGTAATTAATGGGATACATATCTCCTGGTAGCAGGGAATAGGCTGGAGACAATAGTAGGGAGACCAGGGTCAAAGTCAGAGGTCCCATGGAGGGACAAAGCCGACATAAGCAGGATGGAGCCAGCACGAAGCATCGACAAACCGCTGTCCAAAGCCGGCAAGTGAAGTCCAGAAGCTATTTGAAGGGTAGAGAGTTCGAGGATGGAGGTTGTTGCTGTAGGAATGAGAGTTGGTAGCGGTGCAGAAAGATGACAGTGAAATTGACGCAAGTTGGAGGTCACTGTAGATCAAAGCGGAGGAGAAAATGTAAAACCACAAGCCGGCGACCAACAACGCTGAAAACCAGTAGAACGAGTCACTGGACAGCAAGTGAAACAGCAGCTGTTAGCCAGAAGCCAACAAAGCTGAAAAAACAATCGAACCAGTTCAGCAGAGAGACAGCCGCAGTTTCAAAGTTACTTAAAAAATCTTTTAGCAGCAGAGATAGAGACAGCAGGTAAGTCTTACAGTGTAAATTGTGGTCCAGGGCAGAAGCGTAGTGGTGTGATCCAGTGTAGTTCAAAGCTGCGATAGATAGATTTTTGGACTCTAGAGGAACCAAGGGATATGGGGGATCGAGCGGGAAAGTGGAGTTGAAGTCGAAGAAGGATTAATTAGGAATCTTGTTGTGCGAGGCCCCTTGGGGAGGAGCGATCATAATATGATAGAATTCTTCATTAAGATGGAGAGTGAAGTAGTTGACTCAGAGACTAGGGTCCTGAATTTAAATAAAGGAAACTACGATGGTATGAGGCGCGAATTGGCTAGGATGGATTGGGGAACATTACTTAAAGGTGGATAGGCAATGGCAAACATTTAAAGATCGCATGGATGAACTACAGAATTTGTTCATCCCTGTTTGGCATAAAAATAAAACAAAAAAGGTGACTCAACCGTGGCTAACAAGGGAAATTAAGGATAGCATAAGATCCAAGGAGAGGACACATAAATTGGCCAGAAAATGCAACAAACCTGAGGATTGGGAGCAGTTTAGGATTCAGCAAAGGAGGACAAAGGAATTAATTAAGAGGGGTAAAATAGAGTATGAGAGTAAGCTTGCAAGAAACATAAAAACTGACTGTAAAAGCTTCTATAGATATGTGAAGAGAAAAAGATTGGTGAAGTCAAGTGTAGGTCCCTTGCAGTCAGAATCAGGGGAATTTATAATGAGGAACAAAGAAATGGCAGATCAATTAAATACATACTTTGGTTCTGTCTTCACAAAGGAGGACACAAATAACCTCCCAGAGATGTCGGGGAACATAGGATCTAATGAGAGGGAAGAACTGAATGAAATCAGTATTTGTAGGGAAATGGTGTTAAGTAAATTGACGGGATTGAAGGCCGATAAATCCCCAGGGCCTGATAATCTACATCCTAGGGTACTTAAGGAAGTGGCCCTAGAAATAGTAGATGCATTGCTGGTCATCTTCCAAAATTCTAGACTCTGGAACAGTTCCCATGGATTGGAGGGTAGCTAATGTAACCCCACTATTTAAAAAAGGTGGGAGAGAGAAAACAGGGAATTATAGACCGGTAAGCCTGACATCGGTAGTGGGGAAAATGCTAGAGTCCATTATAAAAGATGTAATAGCAGAGCACTTGGAAAGCAGTGACAGGATCGGACAAAGTCAACATGGATTTACAAAAGGTAAATCATGCTTGACTAATCTACTGGAATTTTTTGAGGATGTAACTGGTAGAATAGATAAGGGAGAACCAGTGGATGTGGTGTATTTGGACTTTCAGAAGGCTTTCGATAAGGTCCCGCATAAGAGATTGGCGTGCAAAGTTAAAGCACATTGGATTGGGGGTAAGGTACTGACTTGGATAGAGAACTGGTTGGCAGACAGGAAGCAAAGAGTTGGAATAAACGGGTCTTTTTCCGAGTGGCAGGCAGTGACTAGTGGGGTACCGCAGGGATCGGTGCTAGGACCCCAGTTATTCACAATATATATTAATGATCAAGACGAGGGAACTAGATGTAATATCTCTAAGTTTGCAGACAACACAAAGCTGGGTGGGCGTGTGTGTTGTGAGGAGGATGCAGAGAAACTCCAGTATGATTTGGACAAGTTGGGTGATTGGGCAGATGCATGGCAGATGCAGTATAATGTGGATAAATGCGAGGTTATCCACTTTGGTGGCAAAAACAGGAAGGCAGATTATTATCTGAACGGCAATAGATTGGGAAAAGGGGAAGTGCAACGAGACCTGGGAGTCCTTGTGCACCAGTCGTTGAAGGTAAGCATGCAGATGCAGCAGGCGGTTAAGAAGGCAAATGGTATGTTGGCCTTCATAGCGAGAGGATTCGAGTACAGGAGCAAGGATGTCTTGCTGCAGTTGTACAGGGCCTTGGTGAGACCACAGTATTGTGTGCAGTTTTGGTCGCCTTATCTGAGGAAGGATGTTCTTGCCATGGAGGGAGTGCAGCGAAGATTCACCAGACTGATACCTGGGATGGCAGGAATGACGTATGAAGAGAGATTGGGACGATTGGGCTTGTATTCGCTAGAGTTTAGAAGAATGAAAGGGGATCTCATTGAAACTTATAAAATTCTAACAGGACTAGACAGACTAGATGCAGGAAGGATGTTCCCGATGGCGGGGGAGGACAGAACCAGGGGTCACAGTCTAAAGATAAGGGGTAAGCCATTTAGGACTGAGATGAGGAGGAATTTCTTCACCCAGAGAGTGGTGAACCTGTGGAATTCTCTACCACAGAAGGCAGTTGAGGCCAATTCATTAAATATATTCAAGAAGGAGTTAGATATATTTCTTAAGGCTAAAGGGATCAAGGGATATGGGGAGAAAGCAGGGACAGGGTACTGAATTTGGATGATCAGCCATTATCTCATTAAATGGCAGAGCAGGCTCGATGGGCCGAATGGCCTACTCCTGCTCCTATCTTCTATGTTTCTATCAGCCATGATCTTATTGAAGGGCCGTATGGCCTACTCCTGCTCCTAATTCTTATGTTCTTATGTTCCCACCAAACTGCTGACCACCCAACTTCCCTTCCTGGCCCCCATGTTAGCTGATATTGTTAACGTCTCCCGCCCCTTCAAATCTGCCATCATCACCCCATTCCTCATACCCTTGACCCCTCTGTCCTTGAAAACTACCACCCCAGCTCCAACCTCCCTTTTCCTCTCCAAAGTCCTTGAATGTGTTGTTGCATCCAAATCTTTCCCGCAACTCCATGTTTGAACCCCGCCAATCAGGTCTCTGCCGCACCATAGCACTGAAACGGCCCTTATTAAATCACAAATTACATCCTATGTGACTGTGACTGTGGTCAACTATCCCTCCTCATCCTTCTCGAATTGCCTGCAGCCTTTGACACGGTTGACCAGATCAGCCATTGTTTTTGGTCCCCGCTGCAAACTCCATTCCGTAGCCACTGACTCCATTGCTCTCCCTACCCATTGTCTAAGGCTGAACGAGACTGTTCACAACTTTGGCATCTTATTTGACCCTAAGCTGCATTTACGACTCCATATGTAGAATTCGCAAAATTATCGCGATTTTATAATAATGAGAAGGAGACAAAAAGTTTCGTACAAACAGCTTTATTTCAGCAGAATGCTGTCAGGTTTCAAAACGGACACAAACAGCCTGTAAAATGGCCGCCACGTCTCGTGGCAGAATGTTCTAGACTTTCAGTAGGCAGACAAGATGGCGTTTCAATAAACATTTCAGCGAGATCGGACAGGACTCAGCACATTTGAGATAATGACAAGACGCGATGGGTTTGCATTTTAAACATAAATACTGGAATCGGTCTTCCAGGTACAAACAAGGGCTATTGTACTGAGCGATCAAGGACCCATCCAAAGACATTAATATGCAAAATCCCCACGGCTCTACGATGAGAGAGCCGTTCGCGGGTACTCACAGCAAGCATTTGGAAGCCCCAAAACCCCTCCAGGGAGACTACTAGCCGGTTCCACAATGGGAGAAATATTAACGGGTACTCAGACAGTTACAAGTGTCACCGAAACCCATTAAAGACTGAGATCACCCCATACAAGAAGTTTTGAGCGCCAAAACATGACAAAAGATAGACATCAAGATTGGGCGGGAAAATAGGAATTACAGCACTATAACTGTAAAGTACAACCGTCCATCTCTCTCTTGCTGCTTTGACTCGCTGGAAGGCTGCTGAACTCTTATTCTCTTGCTTGATGACTCTGGACTCTGATCCGCCAGGATCAACCTCGTGGCTTGCCGCGAAGATCTGTGGAGAACTGGGCTGTGAAGGCCTGGAAGCGGGCGCACCATCCCGAGAAGTCGGTAAACGGTGTTGGAACCGAAGGCCCGAGAGGAGATGAGATGAGATGAGATGAGAAGAGAAGAAGACGACAATACGTATCGCCACGGTCAGTAAACCCCGACCGCGCCTCTAAATATAAGGACCATTTCTTCGAATTCTATCGGCTACTCCACAACTGGCCCAGGAAGACTGTTCTTTGAATTTTACAGGCAACTGGTGCCGGGCATAGGAAGACTCTTCTTTGAGTTTTATCAGAGTTCCGAGGACAACACAGATCTTCATGACAGCAGACGGTCCAGCCTGCTAGCCGGAGCAGAAGCGAGTAAACAAGTGGGGTACAGAGACCCCTAATCAACACGTGGATAGTCAGGTGCTGCGGTAAAAACATCCGAGCAGAGTTTCGGAATTCTCCGAGTTATTACGAGTGGTGAGCATGAGTCTCGATCCTACAAATCTAGATTAGGACAGGTATTGATAGGGGAGGGTTTAAGTTTTAAGGATAATTATAATGTGTGTCCCCTTTTACGATGTGTCGTGCGCTCCTCGTTTCCCTAAACCTAGTTGCATAAATGTATGTAAGTTTGTACTGTCATTAATCTGTGCTTATGACATGTATTTCGTAATCTTGAATAATATGCAATAAAGATTTTCCATTTCGTACTATTCAACCGGGTCTACCTGAGTTTTCTCTACATTATTGCTCTCGCACCTAAGTCCAGTGTCAGAACCGTAAGGGCGAGTGGGTCGAACCACTCACAGGTGTCTAGTGTCATCAGGCTGGCTGGAGACCAGAACAGGCAACAAGGCCTAACCCCGCACTAGCACCCAGGCTACGCACAGAGCAGCCTCTGGGCACCGAGCCGAGCACGGTATCCCTTACACATATCCTCTCCAACACCAGGACCGCCTAATTCCACCTGTGTAACATCACCCATCTCCGCCCCTACCTCAGTTCATCTGCTGCTGAAACCCTCCTTGCCCTTTTTACCTCTAGACTTCTTTCCTGGCTGGCCTCCCACCTTGCATCCTTCCTAAACTTTGCTCATCCAAAACTCTGCTGCCCATATCCTAAGCCGCCCCAAGATCCATTCACCCATCTGCCCTGTGCTCGCTGACCTACATTGGCTCCTGGTCCGGCAACGTCTCGGTTTTGAAATACTCATCCTTTTTTTCAAATCCCTCCGTGGCCTTGCCCCTCCCCATCTCTGCATCCTCCTCCAGCCCTACAATGCTCTGAGAATCTCGGCGTTCCTCCGATTCATGCCTCTTGCACATCACCGATTTTCTTCGCTCCACCATTGGCAGTTGTGCATTCATCTGCTTAGGCTCTGGAATTCTCTCCCTACACCTCTCTGTATCTCTACCTCTCTCTCCTTCTTTAAGACACTCCTTAAAATCTATCTCTGTCCTAATATCTCCTTATGTGGCTCGGAATTAAATTTTGTTTGATAAAGCTCCTGTGAAGCGCCTTGGGATGTTTCACTATGTTAAAGATGCTATATAAATGCAAGTAGTTGTTGTTTACTATTTCTTCCATTTAAAAAAAAATGTAATTTGGACAAAACCAGGAAGGGGGAAAAGACCCTCGACTCACCAGCACTGTTTGCCGACATTCCTCACTGGTGCTCCAGACAGAATATTGCAATGGGATACAGCAAAGGCTATGGGCCCCGACAACATCCCGGCTGTCGTGCTGAAGACTTGTGCTCCAGAACTAGCCGCGCCTCTAGCCAAGCTGTTCCAGTACAGCTACAACACTGGCATCTATCCGACAATGTGGAAAACTGCCCAGGTATGTCCTGTCCACAAAAAGCTGGGCAAATCCAATCCAACCAATTACCGCCTCATCAGCAAAGTGATGGAAAGTGTCATCGACAGTGCTATCAAGTGGCACTTACTCACCAATAACCTGCTCACTGATGCCCAGTTTGGGTTCCGCCAAGACCACGCGGCTCCAGACCTCATTACAGCCTTGGTCCAAACATGGACAAAGGAGCTGAATTCCAGAGGTGAGGTGAGAGTGACTGTCCTTGACATTAAGGCAGCATTTGACTGAGTGTGGCATCAAGGAGCCCTAGTAAAACTGAAGTCAATGGGAATCGGGGGGAAAACTCTCCACTGGCTGGAGTCATACCTAGCACAAAGGAAGATGGTTGTGGTGGTTGGAGGTCAATCATTTCAGCCCCAGGGCATAAGAACATAAGAACATAAGAAATAGGAGCAGGAGTAGGCCAATCGGCCCCTCGAGCCTGCTCCGCCATTCAATAAGATCATGGCTGATCTGATCCTAACCGCCAATCTACTATCTATCACAGAACCATCTCCTGCATCTAACAGAATTGCACACACGAAATAGGAGCAGAATCAGGCTACACAGTCCCTGGGCCCGCTCCACTACCCACAGGGCCATGACCGATCCGAACCTAGACTCATGTCCAAATTCCTGCCCGCTCCCCGTAACCCTTAATGCCCTTTACTTCTAGGAAACTGTCTATTTCTGTTTTAAATTTAATTAATGTTGTAGCTTCTACAGCTTTTTGTGGCAGCATATTCCATGGACCTACCACCCTCTGAGTGAAGTAGTTCCTCCTCATCTCAGTTTTGAAAGAGCAGCCCCTTATTCTAAGACTATGTCCCCTAGTTCTCGTCTCACCCGTCATCGGGAACATCCTCCCCGCATCCACCCGATCCAACCCCTTCACAATCTTATATGTTTCAATAAGATCGCCTCTCATTCTTCTGAACTCCAATGAGTAGAGTCCCAATCTACCCAACCTCTCCTCATATGACCACCCCCTCATCCCCGGGATTAACCGAATGAACCTTTTTTGCACTGCCTCGAGAGCAAGGATGTCTTTCCTTAAGTAAGGACACCAAAACTGTATGCAGTATTCCAGGTGCGGTCTCACCAATACCTTGTACAACTGAAGCAATACCTCCCTATTTTTATATTCTATCCCCCTAGCAATGAAAGCCAACATTCCATTTGCCTTCTTAATCACTTGCTGCACCTGCATACTAACCTTTTGAGTTTCGTGCACCAGGACCCCCAGATCCCTTTGCACTTCAGTACTCTCCAGTTTCTTGCAGGAGTTCCTCAGGGCAATGTCCCAGGCCCAACCATCTTCAGCTGCCTCATCAATGACCTTCCCGTCAACATAAGGTCAGAAATGGGGATGTTCGCTGATGACTGCAGTGTTCAGTACCATTCGCAGCTCCTTAGATAATGAAGCAGTCTATTCCCGCATGCAGCAAGACCTGGACGACATTCGGGCTTGGGCTGATAAGTGGCAGGTATAATTCGTGCCACACAAGTGGTAGGCAATGACTATCTCCAACAAGCGAGAGTCTAACCACTGCCCCTTGACATTCAACGGCATTACCATCGCCGAATCCCCTACCATCAATGTCCGGGGGGGGTCACCGTTGACCAGAAACTTAACTGGACCAGCCACATAAATACTGTGGCAACAAGAGGAGGTCAGAGGCTAGGTATTCTGCAGCGAGTATCTCACCTCCTGACTCCCCAAAGCCTTTCCACCATCTACAAAGGCACAAGTAAGGAGTGTGATGGAATACTCTCCGCTTGCCTGGATGAGTGCAGCTCCAACAACACTCAAGAAGCTCGACACCATCCAGGACAAAGTAGCCCGCTTGACTGGCATCCCATCGACCACCTTAAACATTCACTCCCTCCACCACCGGCGTACCATGGCTGCAGTGTGTACCATCTACAAGATGCACTGCAGCAACTCGCCATGGCTTCTTCGGCAGCACCTCCCAAACCCGCGACCTCTACCACCTAGAAGGACAAGGGCAGCAGGCACATGGGAACACCACCACCTCCAAGTTCCCCTCCATGTTACACACTATCCTGACTTGGAAGTATATCGCCGTTCCTTCATCGTCGCTGGGTCAAAATCCTGGAACTCCCTCCCTAACAGTACTGTGGGGGTACCCTCACCACACAGACTGCAGCGGTTCAAGAAGGTGGCTCACCACCACCTTCTCAAGGGCAACTAGGGATGGGCAATAAATGTTGGCCTTGCCAGCGACGCCCACATCCCATGAATGAAAAAAAATGGGAATGTGCGACCATTGAAAAATTACATTTCTACATATAACACAGTGCTTTCAACAGCATTGTGCTTTTTTTCCCAAGTTGACAGGTTGCAGATAGTATTGAAGTTAATGAAGCTACTAATAAATATAACCAAATGTATCTGAAATTGCATGAGGTCAGGTGCAGGACTGAATCGGAGCTACCGAAAGGATGAGCTCAATATCTTTTCTATTTCACCTCTTGTTATCTGAAATTTGAACACTCAAATGTTGGTGTATATGTAAATGGACAATCCAATGTTTAATCTCGGTCACCTTTCGAGTTGACGATATTAACTCATGGTGTGATATGGTTCCATGGTTTCTAGCCATTGCCCACGTCCCTTCCCTCCATCCAGTATTCCCTCCATCCAGTATCTCTTCCAAGTGGAGATTCTTGATTTGTGAGCCTAAACAGTGATTGCTGGCAGGTTATTTGATCTTGGTAGACATCACAGCAGATGTTCTCACCTGACCTCCACAGGCACAGTTTCCAGCAGAACTAGTGAATAGTGATCGGGGAAGGAACCCAAACTCATTTGTTTCGCGTTCCCTCGCCCAGACACCCTACTGGGCTGGATTTCCCTGGAACGGCTTGCCAGCAAGTTAAGTCACAATTTACACCTATCTTCCCATCGGCAAGTTAAGCCGATATTTCCTGGGAATCTCATTAGCACACGCTGGAAAGTAAAAACCAGCTTAAAACAAGTGGAAATCTTTTAAACAAGTGGGTCCCAAGGAAAATGCTGAACTTACACCATATTCCTTCTTTACGTCACTCTTTATTTATGAAAACTAAAGTTTGAAGCCATTAAACCAGTATTTATGCAAATTAGGAACAGCATGTTTAAGAAAATGCAATCCTGAAAAATTATCAATTTTTAATGTAACTCATGCCATAAAAACAATCAAAGATACAGAAGATGCTGTGCAGAACTCAATAAAGAGCAATTAAAACATGCTTTAAAAAATCTCAATAAAACAACAGAAATATAACTTTAGGACTTGTTGCTGCTAAAATTTTAGACGTAAATGTACAACCCGTACAGAACAAGCTAAATGCAGAAAATTCACGTGTGCTGCTCTTTTGCATGGGGGCGGAGCTATGTTAGTGATCGGCAGAGGCTTTCGGTGGAGGTGTTGCAGAATCAACGTAATACGAAAGAGCGAGGAAACTTGGGTACAACGTAAAAACCGGCGTCAGTCACTTACGCCTGGTCGTTTGCACTGAAAAAAAATCGTCATTTCGCCCCACTTACGCCGTTGTTTCGGTGCAATTTTCCAGGAAATTCCGGGCCACTGAGGCGGCGTGTAATTCCTCCACCACACACTCCGAGGACAGCTGAGCCCAGCCAACTGAGCCCAAACCAGGGAAGCGAACCTGTGACCTTTCTGGACTGAACCATGTGGTGCACTTGGTCACTGTGCCAGTGGGGCAGTCTTGCTTACACGCTGTTTGTCAAAAAAGTAATTTTAATGTCTAGTTGATGAGCTTCTATCTACATGATAAGTGCTCGGCGAACTTTTTTTTTGAAACTTACAAATATGACTGGATGTCCATTTTGGATAATTTTCTGACTTCGCGATCTTTGCGGAGAGACCCATGTGATTTCTGGGTGAGATGCTGTGGGCGATTGCCAGCTTGCCCAATTATCTGACCATTTAAATGAATGGCGAGAACCTCGGGCAGGTTCACGTCTTCCTCTGTCCACTGCCCATGGTATCAACAGCAACAAAATAAGGATTGCTGAACTCTTTAAATTTTCAGAATTAGCTAAATACCGAATTAAGTAACTGTTGAATTGGACAAACTAGTGGTTTTTTTTAAAGACTAACATCAGTTCTTAAATCATTGAATTACTGAACACGGGTTTCTTTCAGCCCATGGGAGTAGTAAGGGTGTGTATGAAACCACTGTCAAACGATTGGGAATTTCCAAAACGTCAGATCTCGAGGCTCGGAAGCAGAGGAGGTTTTTTTTCAGGCGTAACATGAGAAGTACGTATTAATGTTGGCTGGTTATCAGGGCAGGGAGGAGGTACAGAAGTCACATCAAAGCTCCTGGTTTATTTCCGATATTGTTAGAATTGAACCGGTCCTGGACAGCGATGAAAGAGAAATTATTATAAATTAGAGATAATTCAACACTGCTGGGGACACGTTGTTCAGGTTTCCTGACCTTTGCCCGAGTTAAAAAGGTAAGGTTTTAATTACTTTTTAAGGTGTGTATATATAACATATTCGTTGAAGATCACTTAAACTCGGGTGTCTCAAAACAAACCCTTTCGACCAAAAATGTCAGTTTGAGCTCTGGAGAGTTAATCGATGGACGAAGTGCCGGTTGATCTAAATATTACATTTAAGACAATATTTATTATTTAAGACAATATGTATTATTGAATACAATGTTTAAATCACTGGGCAGATTAAGCATCAATTTCTGAGTGTTTGAATTCAATCATTAACTTTTAATGTTTTAAGACAAAGCCCGAACTTTTTGTTTCTGATGTTTTTCAAATTAAGCACAACTTCCTGGTAGGTGGTGCAATTCAGTGATCAGAGCCCAGGAGGGCACAATTGTCTTCTAATCTTCAATCGTTTCTGCCTGGGGCTCTCCTGCCAATATTAACACAGTGCTGGGGTCGCCTGCAAGTATTGAAACAGCTCTTGCCCTAGCTTCTGAGAGACAGGGTCAGCTACTCAAAGGAGAATGGTGGAAATACTGTGGAAGACATGATTTGTCAGTGTACAGCTGTATGAATAATTTGTGAGCAAGTCAACAAATCTGATGACAGGCAGAAATCTGAGGAGGTCTGGGATTCCTTCACAGGCCTCCTGAGGTTCAGGGACTCCGGTTTGAAAATATATTGGCCCGGGATTTACAGTCAGCGGCGAAGCAAAGGCATTTGCTGCCGACCCCAAAGTAAGCTTCACACAAAGATCTCACAATCTCTCTGTGGAGAAGTTCGGGTTTTCCGACGTGTAGTTCAAATCAACGTGGTATTGTGGGGAGCCCCTAGTGCGAGTTACTGTGACATCAACAAATTGTCTAAGCAGCCAGTCAAAACACAGAATTCTCACAGACAACAAACAAGGAAGTGAGTAAGCTTGTAAAATTCTAACCTTTTAAAAATGTTAGAGAGAGCAAAACAAAGATTGGGGCTCTCACATGGGGAAAAGGCAAACCTGAAATAAAGATGAACAAACTTAAAAAAAAATTTAAATTCTTTTTAAAGTTTCTTGAGATGTCAGCCAGTGGCTCAGTGGGTAGCACCCTCGCCTCTGAGTCAGAAGGTTGTGGGTTCAAGTCCTACTCCAGAGACTTGAGCACAAAAATCTAGGCTAACACACCCAGTGCCGTGCTGAGGGAGTGCTGTAGTCTCGGAGGTGCCATCATTCGGATGAGACGTTAAACCGAGGCCCCGTCTGTTCTCTCAGGCAGACGTAAAAGATCCCATGGCACTATTTCAAAGAAGAGCAGGGGAGTTATCCCCGGTGTCCTGGCCAATAATTATCCTTCAATCAATATAACAAAAGCAGATTATCTGGTCATTATCATATCGCTGTTTGTGGGAGCTTGCTGTGCGCAAATTGGCTGCCGCGTTTCCCACATTACAACAGTGACTCCACTTCAGAAAGTACTTCACTGGCTGTAAAACGCTTTGGGACGTCCAGTGGTCGTGAAAGGTGCTATATAAATGCAAGTCTTTCTTTAAGATTTTAATTTTTATTAAAATGGATAAATTTGACACTGCACAAAATTATAATTAGTTTTTCAGGGCCATAACCTTTGTTGAGCAGTCAATACGCTGTTAAAACCCCAGTTACACCTAATCCCTTTGGGTTTAACTTTTAGTGGGGAATTTAGCAGCAGTATTACTGCGGAAGTGCCGAAGTTTTCATCAGTTTCCCTGATTTGAGATATTTCACTGATTGCTGGCTCTGTGGGGTCGGGGAGTGAGGGGGGGTGGGGGGGGGGGTGTTGGGGTGGTGGCCACAGAACAGCCTGTGGCGGAGCAGTGAATGACCGACTGCAACTTCAGGATTTCCACATTAGGCTGCACATGCGCTAAATCCTGAAGTTGCGGTCAGTTTCAAAGGCGGAATGGCGGCGAACGTTGCCAGTTTGCCATCATCGGGACCGCAAATTCCGCGCCATTAAAGTATACGCAAACTCCAAGACATGAGAGAGGTAAGAGCCCAGGCAGATACAATGTAACATTGTTATTCGTGATTTTAATAAAAAAAACTCTAGCACAGCATGATTGGAAAGGTCAACTCAAAGGGATGTGTGAATGAGCTCAGATGTAGGTTATCTCTATAAGCAACAAGCTCTTTGATGACATTTCTTTTCATTTTTGAAATGACGTTTATGAAAATGTCCTGGTAATGGTTTTTTTAATGCTATTTCTAACTGATTTATATTCCCTTTACTTTTCTCCCCTTGTCTCTTGAAGCTGCTGATTCTTGCTGGGATATGGTTTCACTGGCACTGGCTGCATTCTGGTCTTATCCAAGTGGCCTTTCTTCATACAAGAGCCTAACGAAGCAAAGGTTCTGACTAAAGTACGACAGGGTATCCCAAATTAAACGATAGCAAAATACTGCAGATGCTGGAAATCCAAAATAACAACAGAAAACGCTGGAAAAACTCAGCAGGCCAGGCAGCATCCGTGGAGAGAGAAACAGAGTTAACGTTTCAGGTCGAAGACCTTTCGTCAGAACTGTAAAAAAGCAGGAAATTAAATAGATTTTAAAGCAAGTTTAGGGCTGGGAAAAGGGGGAGGGGATGAAAGAACAAAAGGGAAGGTCAGTGATAGGATAGAAAGCAGGAGAGATTAAGAGACATTGAGAGACATTAAGAGATATTCAAGGCAAGAGGAGGTGGAAATGGGACAAGTTGAGGAACAAAGGATGGCTCAGATGAAGTGTGAATTGCGCTGGCAGAATGAAAGACAGCTGCCACATTCAACGGATCATCCTCCGCCACCTCCAGCGTGATCCCACCACCAAATGCATCTTCCCCTCACCTCCCCTTTCAGCATTCCGCAGGGACCGCTTCCTCCGCGACACCCTAGTCCACTCCTCTACCACCCCCAGCACCCCTTACCCTTTGCCCGGCACCTTCCCGTGCAAGCGCAGGAGATGCAACACATGCCCTTATACCTCCCCCCTTCCCACTGTCCAGGGCCCCAAACACCCCTTCCAGGTGAAACAGCGATTTACTTGTACTTCCTGCAATTTAGTATACTGTATTCGCTGCTCACGATGTGGTCTCCTCTACATTGGGGAGACCAAACGCAGATTGGGTGACCTCTTTGCGGAACCCCTCCGTTCAGTCCGTAAGGGGGACCCCGAGCTCCCAGTGGCCTGTCACTTTAATTCACCGCTTCACTCCCACTCTGACCTCACCGTCCTCGGCCTCTTGCATTGTTCCACGGAAGCTCAGCGTAAGCTCGAGGAACAGCACCTCATCTTTCGATTAGGCACCCTACAGCCCACTGGACTCAATATAGAGTTCAACAATTTCAGATCATAACCCCGGCCCTGATCACATATATATATATTTTTATTTTATCCACACTTTTGTTTGGCCTTTTTTTCTTCCCTGCCACATGGCAGCTGTCCTTCATTCTGCCAGCGCAATTCACACTTCATCTAGAGCCATCCTTTGTTACTCAACCTGTCCCATTACCACCTCCTCTTGCCTTGAATGTCTCTCAATGTCTCTTAATCTCTCCTGCTTTCTATCCTATCACTGACCTTCCCTTTTGTTCTTTCATCCCCTCCCCCTTTTCCCAGCCCTAAACTTGCTTTAAAATCTATTCCATTTCCTGCTTTTTTCCAGTTCTGACGAAAGGTCTTCGACCTGAAACGTTAACTCTGTTTCTCTCTCCACGGATGCTGCCTGGCCTGCTGAGTTTTTCCAGCGTTTTCTGTTGTTATCCCAAATTAAAACTGGCCACTTGCTTTGAGCAACTGGAGCAGAGAAGTCCTCATTTTATACAATCTGACGCAGGATATGAAGTGATAATCTGTTTTTTTAGTGATGTTGATTGAGGGATTAATATTGGCCAGGGCACCGGGGATAACTCCCCTATTCTTCTTTGAAATAGTGCCATGGGATTTTTTTTGTCCACCTGCGAGAGCAGATGGGACCTTGGTTTAATGTCTCATCTGAAAGACAGCACCTCCGACAATGCAGCACTCCCTCAGTACTGCACTGGAGTGTCCGTCTAGAGTCTCTAGAGTGGGACTTGAACCTAAACCTTCTGACTCAGAGCAAGATTGAGCCACAGCTGACAAAAATCCAGGTGACTAAATTTGCTGTTATCTACCTCTGACAAACATTAATTGAGTCACTGGTTTAGTTGATCCTTCAACCAAATTAACAATAAGATTGAGAGAGAGTGAAACACTTATGATTTCATCATTTTGGTCATTTGGCTGGAAGCTGATTCTACAAGTGCCAGCTAAACTATAAAATCAAAATGTCTGCCATAATATTAGATATTTTTGACATAATTGAGAACTAATGCAAAAAAACTTCAAATTTGCATACCTGCGTTAGGGATTTCACAAGTAGTAATCTGTTAATCAACTATTTAAATAATGGCCCGTATTTTCCGATCGCAGGCATCTGGAAAAATCTGCGCCCTTACCTGAGGGCTCCCGGGAGGCACACACTTTCGCTCCTGGGCCTCACCAAACACCAAATACGCAGGGCCCACGTATCCCAGGGGCGCATGTAGTTCACAGCGTCCCTGGGATCACGTGGGCCATGGGGAGCCAATCACAGAAGGGAATCTCCCTTCATACATTTGACAGGAAGACCTGTCAAATATGAATGGAGATCACCCCCAAAAACATGGTAAAACTTTAAATAATTTTTTTTTTAAATCACATTTTTAAAATGACTTGAAATTACAATAAAAGTTTTTTACGGGGCTAAAAATAAACTTTTTTTTAAAGTATTTTTAAATGATAAATCAATGAAAAAAATGTTTTTTTTTACTTTTTTCAATTCTTATCCTGGTAAAAGCAGGCCTTACGCCTGCTTTTACCAGGCGTAAGAATTGTAAGGGTTTTCTGCGGGCGGAGGGTCTCCAAAAAGCGGAACTATCTGCCCGCAGAGGCTCTTCTCCCGGGCAGCTGGAGGATCTGTCAAGAGGATTCTTGACAGATCGGAAATGCCGGTTTTCAGCGCATGTGCTTTGCATGCCTGAAACCGGCATTTCCGATGTCCCTACGGGTGGGTACACAGTCCGTACCCACCCATAGGGATCGGAATATCCGGCCCAATAAGTCCTTTGACTACTGACTAATGGTGCGTATGTTTTGCACAGTCGAGCTTCTGATGTAATTTTAGTGAAGGACTGCTGCATTTGTATTTTAATTTTAATGGCGTGGTGAATGTTTTTCACACATTGTGCTTTTCTTGTGAAATGCCTTACAATGAAACTCTTTAAGCCTACCTTCCATGGTGGTGTGGTGTAGCATGCTGTGGCACAGAGAGATGTGGCATGAGTTTGGACTAGTGATTCCCTAAACAGTGAGTTTCTGGCCTCCTGGATCATTGAATTTTACAGTATGGAATGAGGCCATTTGCTCCATTGTATCTGTGCTAGCTTTCTGAAAGACGTTATCCACTTAGTCCCATTCCCCTGATTTTTCCCTATACCCTTCTAAATTTTTATTTTTCAAATATTTATCGACTTCCATTTTTAAAAGCTTTCTGGATTCTGCTTCCACCATTGTTTCTGGTAGGACATTGCATGACCTAATAATCCTCTTTGCAATAAAAATCTAGCCTCTTCCTTTGTTCTTTAGGTGATAATTTTAAAAATTTGGTTAATGATTCATTCACCAATGGAATTTTTTTCCCCCTGATTTACTTTATCACTGGGGAATGTGCAGTGTGGTGCTTTGTTTGGTTCCCGAGAGACAGAAGGAAAGAGAAAAAGATGTGTTAATATATGCTGCTCTTCTGCATCTGGCTTCAAGGTGAGAGGCCTTGGAGAAGATTGCCTCCCATGCAGGATGGATTTTTTTTATTTTTAAGTGACTGGATAAGGAAACATTTAATCTCACTCTCAGACTGTAAATTGAGGTCTGTGGAGAGACTGATGCAAGTCTGTTTATAATACCTGGAACCACAGCATTTTGTGTGTCCTTAGCTTTTGTACATTTTTTGCAAAAATTTGTGTGAATTGTATATTTAATTATAGTGTCCCTTTAAATAACTAGTAAGCAGTAAATGATTGGGTCTCTTGCAAGTGAACTATAAGTTACAAGTGATTTATAAATCATACTCCTAGGGGGTGATTTTGTCAATGGGGGCGCTTTGGAGGCGGGACTGCTGCTTGTCGGGTTTTAGTCCCGCCTCCATCGACTTGTGGCCAACCCACGCTATTTTCTCTTGATTGACCTTGTTAAGCCCACCCAGACAGATGAATTGTCATCGTGTGACAGCTCGGTGAAGCTGTCAAACACTGATATTCTCTGTTGTTTGATGAGTTCTTGTATTCAAGACTCATCAAACCTCTTTTGTGAGCAGAAATTAGATGGCTGTTGCATCGGAGAATGCAGCAGCCATCTGTCATCTCTGCAGGTGAGATGCGAGACTCTCCGGTTCCCCAACTGTTGAAGCCTACAGGAAGAAACAAAGGTAAGTAAACATTTTCTATTACTTTTCACTCACCTCACATACTCACCTCTCCACACTTGCACTCATCACTTACCTCCACAACGCACTTTTGGACCCCCTCCGACCCCCGCAGACCAACTGCTCGCCTCGGTGACCCTGGCGGGGTTTCCCGACGTCGGGAAGCCCACGCCTCTGGTGGAAAAATAGGGATAATCCTCTTAACTGACTGTTAACTACCCCTTAACAGGCAGTTAAGTGGCTGTAATCCCCTTCCCGCCTCCAGGAGATGGGACCCAGCGCGGGTCGGCTACCCGCCTCCTGGGAAGATGGCACGAAGGCGGGTTGGGGGCGGGATGTGTACCTGCCCCCAGATTCTGCCATTTTCCTGCCTCCAAACCCACCTCCCCAGGGCTGGCAAGATCGCGCCCCTACTCTCCATCTGCCATCCCAGGCTTGAATCCCTCTTGGATAAGTCTACAGCTACCCTCTATGCTTCTCTTAGCTTTCTGTGAAGGGCCTATTGAGGCATCTATCACTGCCTTCTTACTAGAGTCATAACGGCACTTGACAGATGCAATTTCAATGGCTGACATCACCTGTATCCAAGGGATCCTTGATTGGCCTGCTAAGCCCGCTGGGCGGGCTTAACAAGGTCAATCAAGGGAAAATACAGTGGGTTGGCCACAAGTCGATGGAGGCGGGACTACAACCCAAAAAGTGGGAGTCCCGCCTCCATCACATCCCCATTGACAAAATCCAGCCCATAGAGTCATAATGGCACAGAAGGAGGCCATTCGGCCCATCGAATCCATGCCGGCTCTCTGTAGAGCAATCCAGTCAGTCCCATTCCCCCGCTCTATCCCCGTAGTCCTGCAAGTTTATTTCCCTCAAGTGCCCATCCAGTCTCCCCTTGAAAACATTGTGTGTGTCCACTTCCACCACTTCCGTCGGCAGCGAGTTCCAGGTCCTCACCACTCGCTGCGTAAAAAAGTTTTTCCTCACATTCCCCCTGTATCTCTTGCCCAAAACCTTAAATCTGTGTCCCCTAGTCCTTGTACCATCAACTAGTGGGAACAGCCTTTCCCCGTCTAGCCTATCCAAACCCGTCATAATCTTGTACACCTCTATCAAATCACCCCATAACCTCCTTTGCTCTAATGAGAACAAATCCAGCTTCTCCAACCTGTCCTTGTAACTAAGATCCCCCATCCCCAGAACCATTCTGGTAAATCTCCTCTGCACCCTCTCAAGGGCCTTCACATCCTTCCTAAGGTGTGGTGACCAGAACTAGACGCAATACTCCAGTTGTGGCCGAACCAGCGCTTTATAAAGGTTCAGCATAACTTCTCTACTTTTGTACTCAATACCTCTATTTATGAAGCCCAAGATCCCACATGCTTTGCTAACCACTCTCTCAATATGTCCTGCCACCTTCAGGGACCTATGCACATTAACTCCCAGGTCCTTCTGTCCCTGCACACTCTTTAAAACTGTGCCATTAAGTGTATATTGCCTCTCCCTGTTCCTTCTTCCAGTAACTAGTAGTAACTCCAACTGCCCCATCATCTCTTGCGATTCACAACCTTTGCATTGATATCATGGCTTTGACAGAAACTTGGCTCAAGGGTGGTGACACCCTGACCCTATTGAAATCTCCCTTACTGGCCATACTTTGCACCATCTGTCCCACCCAAACCGCCACAGTGGCGGTATGGCATTAATGACCAAATCACATCTTGGTTTCTCTACACTACTCTTCTGCTACTTTCTCCTCCTGCGAGCACCTCATCTTATTCCACCCTCATGCCTTTCCTTTAAAATCCTCATTCTCTATCTCGCCCCCCCCCCCCACAAGCCCCACCCCAAGTTACTCACTGACATATCCTCCCTCAGCCTCTGCACTGAGTGACTCCTCATCCTCAGTAATTTCAATCTCCATCTTAACTCACCTATTCCTCTCTCCTCTGATTCCACTGCTCTCCAATCCTTTGTTAACCTCTCCTGCCCATATTCACAGGTACCCCCTCAAAATTCCCATCTCATGTGGCCTCTCTACTTCTATTGTCTTGATCACAGACAAGGCCATTTCTGACCACTTCCCTGTATCCCACACCTCCCACATCCCACACTACCTCCTTCGAACCCCGCTTCCTTCTGAAACTCTACCGCAAGTCACTCCCAACTGTCTAGTATTTGGCCTTGCATTCACCATGATACTTCTTTAGCACTCGATCTGTTCAACCACTCCCTTATCTCCACCTTTGATGCTTTTGTTCCCAGTAAAATCTCTACTCTCTCCCATGCTAGTCACTCCCCCTGGTATGGCCATCATCTTCGCTCCCTCAAGTCTAAGGGGTGCAGACTTGAGCCTATCTGATGTATAACTGGTTGAGCCATTCATCACCGAATCTGGCTTGACCACATCAAGCATTATCAAATCTTGCCAAAACCATTTCAAATCTGCTGTCATCACCCCCCTCTTCAAAAGCCCTACCTTTCGCCCTCCTCTGTCCTTGCAAACTACCACGCCATCTCCAACCTCCCTTTTCTCTCCAAAGTTCTTTATTGTGTTGTCACCTCCAAATCTGTGCCCATCTTTCCCGTAACTCCATATTTGAATATCTCCAATCAGGTTTCCATCCCTGCCACAACACTGAAATGGCCCTAATCAAAGTACAAATGACATCCTCTGTGACTGTGACCATGATGCACTATCTCTCCTCATTCATCTCAACTTATCTGCAGCCTTTGACACAGTTAACCACATCATTCTCTTCTAATGCCTCTCTTCCATTGTCCAGGCCAATCAGATTGCCCTCGCTTGGCAACATTCTTATCTATCCAATCTTAGCTAGAGCGTCTCCAGCAATGTCTTCTCTTCCTGTCCCTGGATCATTACCTGTGGAGTCCAAAAACATCTATCCTTGGACCCCTCCTCTTTATCTACATATTGTCTCTTGGCAACATCATTCAAAGACCTGGGGTCAGCTTCCACATACACGCTGACGACACCCAGCTATACGTCTCCACCAGCACCTCTCGTGACCTGTCCACTGTTTCTGTGTTGTCAGATTGTTTACCCAAAATCCAGTCCTGGATGAGCCATAATTTCCCCCCATTAAACATTGGGAAGACCCAAGCCATCGTCTTCAGCCTCTGCCACAAACTCCGTACCCTCACCATCGATTCCTTCCCCCACCCCGGCCATTGCATCAGGTTGAACCAGACAGTTTGCAACCTCAGCGTCCTATTTGACCCCAAGCTGGCTTCCAATCCCTCTCCATTAGAAAGACCACCTACTTCCACCTTTGTAACTTTGCTTGTATTCACTTTTCCCTCAGCCCCATCTGCTGCTGAAACCTTCATTCATGCCTTTGTCACCTCCAGATTTGACTACTCCAGTGCTCTACAGGTCAGCCTCCCGTTCTGCACCCTCCACAGACTTCAGCTCATCCAAAATTTTGCGGCCTGTATCCTATTCCTCACTTTCCCCACTTCCTTCACTCCACCATCGGTGGCCTTGCCTTCAGCTGTCTAGCCCGTAAGCTCTGGAGTTCACTCCTTAAACCTCTCCACCTGCCTCTCATCCTTTAAGAATCTCCTTAAAACCCACTTCTTTGACCAAGCTTTTAGTCACCCCATCTAATATTTCTAACTTTGGCTCACTGTCGTGCTTTGTCTGATAATGCTTCTGCGAAGCAGCTTGGGCTGTTTTTCTACATTGCAGGTGCTAAATAAAAGTAAGTTGTTGTTGAAATCACTCCTGCGATAGTGTAATGTACTCTAGGTTTTAAGGTGGCTTAAAGTTTTAAGAATGAGCTAACAATTACATTTGTAGTGGTCAGTTGTTACTAGATATTGCTCAGGGTGATCCTCTTTGCCTATAAATTGGTCTGATACAGATAACTGAAAGTGGTGCACAACTAAGGTCAGACTGGAAACAAAAGAAGTGATTAAAGTAGTAAAATTGCTACAGAAAGTATAAACACTTTATATTTGAAGTAATGTTTAAAGGATATGGGGAAAGGGCCTCGGTAAATTGATCTCTGACAGCCTGAGAACATAAGAACATAAGAAATAGGAGCAGGAGTAGGCCATTCGGCCCCTCGAGCCAGCTCCGCCATTCAATAAGATCATGGCTAATCTGATCTTGGCCTCAACTCCACTTTCCCACCCGCTCCCCATAACCTTTGACTCCCCTGTAGCTCAAATATCTGTCTATCTCCACCTTGAATATATTCAATGACTCCGCCTCCGAATTCCAAAGATTCATGACCCTCTGAGAGAAGAAATTCCTCCTCATCTCCATTTTAAATGGGCGACCCCTTATTCTGAAACTATGCCCCCTAGTTCTAGATTCCCCCATGAGGGGAAACATCCTCCCTGCATCTACCCTGTCAAGCCCCCTCAGAATCTTGTATATTTCAGTAAGATCACTTCTCATTCTTCTAAACTCCAATGAGGATAGGCCCAACCCGCTCAACCTTTCTTCATAAGACAACCCCTTCATCTCAGGAATCGACCTAGTGAACCTTCTCTGAACTGCCTCCAATGCAAGTATATCCCTCCTTAAGTAAGGAGAACAAAACTGTACGCAGTACTCCGGATGTGGTCTCACCAACGCCCTGTACAGTTGTAGCAAGGCTTCCCTACTTTTATACTCCATCCCCCTTGCAATAAGGGCCAACATTCATTTGCCTTCCTAATTACTTGCTGCATGCTAACTTTTTGTGTTTCATGTATGAGGACCCCCAGATCCCTCTGTACTGCAGCATTTTGTAGTCTCTCTCTATTTAAATAATAATTTGATTTTTTATTCTTCCTACCAAAGTGAATAACCTCACATGTTCCCACATTATACTCCATCTGCCACATTTTTGCCCACTCATTTAACCTATCTATATCCCTTTGCAGACTATTTGTTTACTCCTCACAACTTGCTTTCCCACCTATCTTTGTATCATCAGCAAATTTGGCTACAGTACACTTGGTCCCTTCATCCAAGTCATTAATATAGATTGTAAATAGTTGAGGCCCCAGCACTGATCCCTGTGGCACCCCACTAGTTACAGTTTGCCAACCTGAAAATGACCCATTTATCCTGACTCTCTGTTTTCTCTTAGTTAGCCAATCCTCTATCCATGCTAATATATTACCCCCAACCATGTGAGCTCTTATCTTATGTAGCAACCTTTTATGTGACACCTTATCGAATGCCTTCTGGAAATCCAAATACACTACATCTACTGGTTCCCCTTTATCCTCCCTGCTCGTTACACCCTCAAAGAACTCTAGTAAATTTGTCAAACACTATTTCCCTTTCATACAATCAAGCAGAGTCAACATGGTTTTATTATGATTTTCTAAATGTCCTGCTATTACTTCCTTAATAATGGATTCCAGCATTTTCCCAATGACAGATGTTAGGCTAACTGGCCTATAGATTCCTGCTTTCTGTCTCCCTCCTTTCTTGAATAGGAGCGTTACATTTGCAGTTTTCCAATCTGCTGGGACCTCTCCAGAATCCAAGGAATTTTGGTAGATTATAACCAACGCATCCACTATCTCTGCATTCACTTCTTTTAAGACCCTAGGATGCAGGCTATCAGGTCCAGGGGACTTGTCAGCCTTTAGTCCCATTAGTTTGCCTAGTACTTTTTCTCTAGTGATAGTCATTGTTTTAAGTTCCTCGCTCCCTATAGCCCCTTGATTATCTATTATTATTGGGATGCTTTTAGTGTCTTCTACCGTGAATACCGATACAAAATATTTGTTCAAAGTCTCTGCCATTTCCCTGTTTCCCATTATTAATTCCCTAGTCTCATCCTCTAAGGGACCAGCATTTACTTTAGCTACTCTCTTCCTTTTTATATACCTGTAGAAGCTCTTACTGTCTGTTTTTATATTTTTTGCTATTTTACTCTCATGATCTATCTTCTCCCTCTTTATTTTTTTAGTCATCCTTTGCTGGTTTCTAAATATTTCCCAATCCTCTGGCCTACCACTAATCTTCGCAATATTGTATGCTTTTTCTTTCAATTTGATACCATCCTTAACTTCCTTAGTTAGCCACAGATGGTTCATCCTTCTCAGAGTCTTTCTTTCTCACTGGAATAAACCTTTGCTGAGAGTTTTGAAATATCTCCTTAAATGTCTGTTACTGCTTATCTACCATCTTACCCTTTAATCTATTTTCCCAGTCCACTTTAGCCAACTCTTTCTTCATACCTTTGTAATTGCCTTTATTTATGTTTGGGACACTAGTTTCAGACCCAAGTTTCTCACCCTCAAATTGAATTTGAAATTCTATCATGCTATGATCACTCTTCCCTAGAGGATCCTTTACAATGAAATCATTATTTAATCCTGTCTCATTACACATTACCAGATCTAAAATAGCCTGCTCCCTGGTTGGTTCCACAATGTATTGTTCTAAGAAACCATCCCGAATACACTCTATGAACTCATCCTCAAGGCTACCCATGCCAATTTGATTTGTCCAATCTATATGCAGATTAAAATCACCCATGATTATTGCAGTACCTTTCTTACAAGCCCCCATTATTTCTTGATTTATACTCTGTCCTACAGTGTAGCTACTGTTAGGGGGTCTATAGACTAATCCCACCAGTGACTTCTTTCCCTTACTATTTCTTATCTCCACCCAAACTGATTCTACATCTTGATCTTCTGAGCCAATATAATTTCTCACTACTGCACTGATCTCATCCTTTATTAACAGAGCTACCCCACCTCCTTTTCCTTTCTGCCTATCCTTCCGAAATGTCAAATACCCCTGACTATTCAGTACCCAGCCTTGGTCACCTTGCAACCATGTCTCTGTAATGGTTATCAGATCATACCCATTTATTTCTATTTGTGGCGTCAACTCATCTATCTTGTTATGAATGCTGCGTGCATTCAGACAGAGCCTTTAATTTTGTCTATTTATCATTTTTCTCTACTCTAACTCTATTTGCTGGTGCACTCTTAAGTTTGTACGCTCTGTCTCTTCCGGTCACACTCTGGTTATCATTGCCCCTATCGCTACCCTGCACTATTGCCTTCTCCTTTCTCTTTGACTATCTAAATTCCCCTTCACCTGAACCCACCCCCCCACTATTTAGTTTAAAGCCCTACCTACAGCCCTAGTTATTCGATTCACCAGGACACTGGTCCCAGCATGGTTCAAGTGAAGCCTGTCCCAACGGAACAACTCCCTCTTTCCCCAGTATTGGTGCCAGTGCCCCATGAATCGAAACCCATTTCTCCCACGCCAATCTTTGAGCCACGCATTCAACTCTCTGATCTGATTGACCCTATGCCAATTTGCTCATGGTTCAGGTAGTAATCAGAGATTATTATCTTTGTGGTTCAGCTTTTTAATTTGGATCCTAGCTCCTCAAACTCCCTCAGCAGAACTTCTTTCTTAGTCCTATCTATGTCGCTGGTTCCTACATGATCCTCCCCCTCCCACTCCAAGTTCCTCTCCAGCCCCAAGGAGATGTCCTTAACCCTGGCACGGGCAGCAACACAGCCTTTGGGACTCACGCTCTTGGCTGCAGAGAACAGTATCTATCCCCCTAACTGTACTGTCCCCTACCACTACTACATTTCTTTTTACTCCCCCAACTTGAATGGCCCCCTGAACCACGGTGCTGTGGTCAGTTTGCTCATCCTCCTTGCAGTCCCTGCTCTCGTCCACACAGGCTGCACGAACCTCGTACCTGTTGGACATGTGCAAGGGCTGAGGCTCCTCTAATGCTACCTTCTGGATCCCCATACCTGCCTTACTCGTAGTCACACCCTCCTGTCCCTGACCATGGACCAAATTTGAACTATTTATCCTAAGGGGTGTGACTGCTCTCAGCTCTTCTTAAATCAGCCTCTCCCGCTCTCGGCTCTGTTTAAATCAGCCTCTCCCGCTCTCGACTCTTCTTAAATCAGCCTCTCCCGCTCTCGGCTCTATTTAAATCAGCCTCTCCCACTCTCGACTCTTCTTAAATCAGCCTCTCCCGCTCTCGGCTCTTCTTAAATCAGCCTCTCCCGCTCTCGGCTCTATTTAAATCAGCCTCTCCCGCTCTCAGCTCTGTTTAAATCAGCCTCTCCCGCTCTCGACTCCTCTTAAATCAGCTTCTCCCGCTCTCGGATCTTAAATCAGCCTCTCCCGCTCTCGGATCTTAAATCAGCCTCTCCCGCTCTCGGATCTTAAATCAGCCTCTCCCGCTCTCGGATCTTAAATCAGCCTCTCCCACTCTCTGATCTTAAATCAGCCTCTCCCGCTCTCGATTCTTTTTAAATCAGCTGCTCCCGCTTTCCTCCTCACTGCTTTCCTGTGACGTCACACTTTGATGCTTTTCTTTTCCCCTTCACAGGTCCGTTTGCACCTTGGGTGCAAAGAGCTGAATAACCTCCTTCTGTGCAGTATTACATGTACAATAAATATAAGGATTTATTGGGTTTTTGAAACATCTTGTCTGGATTTAATCAGGTAAACTAAAACACCCACTTAAGATCAACAGCATTTATATAGCACCTTCAATGTACAAATAATCCCAAGCTGACCGATATATTGGTCAGAGAGGTGGACCTCTCTCTCCTTCTTTAAGACCCTCCTTAAAGCCTACTTTGTTGACCAGGTTTTGGCCACCTGTCCTGATGTCATCTTCTTTGTCTTGGTGTCAATTCTTTTTGTCTGATTACACTCCTGTGAAGCACCTTTGGAATGTTTTACTATGTTAAAAGTGTTATATAAATGTATGTGGTGGTTGTTTTAAGAGAGACCTTAAAGGAGCAGAGAGAGTTGGATCGGCAGAGTAGCGTAGGATGGTAATCTCTGAATCCCAAAGAGAGGGATCTAGGCAGCTGAATAATCCATAAAGCATCACAACCCTGTGATCTGATTTGCCTACCAGTATGTAACTAGATAGTGTTTCTTAGGGAAAAAAAAGGAAAAATTAAACTATATAAAATATCTCTCAAAAATAAACAATGGTACGAATAGAAAACCACACAAGCTGCTGTGATCATACAGTAGGCACTCCGTGGAGCCTTCAGACATTCCAATTTTAAAACCAAGTCAACATTCTATTAATTAATTGTTGTATACCTTTTTAACAAAAAATACATTAGTTGGCTGATTATTTTAATAAAGCTGTAATTGTGTTTGTACAACACAGTGATGCAGCAATAGTTTCTGCAAACAAACATCATAGGAAAAGATTTGCTTGCGATATCCATGAAAGGTGTGTGGTGTGAGAACATTTCTACGGGATTAAAGGGAAGAAAAACGATAGGATCAGGCTGAGTTGTGACACTCCTCACTGCCAGAAGGCCTGTCAGTAATTTCCTCAATGTCTGTTACGTCATTCATCAGCTAAGGGAGTTACATACAAGTTTCTTGGAGTAAGTTAATTTAAATACTTTTATTTAGGTAGATAAAGGTAGTGCTGTAGATGTATATAAGCATTTAATAAATAGCACATAACAGACTTATTCAGAAAATAGAAGCACATGGTATTAAAGGGACGGTGGTAACTGCTTTTTCCATTGCTTTTCTTGTTTATATATGAATGACCTGGACTTGGGTATAGGGAGTAGAGTTTCAAAGTTTGCAGTTGATACAAAACTTGGAAACATAGTAATTAGTGAGCATGATAGTAGCAGGATTCAGGAGGACGTAGACTGGTGAAATGGGCAAACACATGGCAGATGTAATTTAATGCGAATAATTGTGAAGTGATGCACTTTGGGAGAAAAAATATGGAGAGGCAGTATAATCTAAATGGTATTATTTTGAGGGGGCTGCAAGAGCAGAGGGACCTGGGGGTGTATTCTCACAAATCTTTGAAGGTAGCAGGGCAAGTTGATAAGGCAGTTAAGAAAGTGTATGGGATACTTGGCTTTTTAAATAGGTGCATTGAATACAAAGACCTTTTACAAATCACTGGTTAGGCCTCAGCTGGAGTATTGTGTACATTTCTGGGCACCACACTTTAGGAAGGACATCAAGGCCTTGGAGAGGGTACAGAGGGGGTTTATAAGGATGATAGCAGGGACTTCAGTTATGTGGAGAGATTGGAGAAGCTGGGATTGTTCTCCTTACAGCAGAGGAGGTTAAGGGGAGACCTAATAGAGGTATTCAAAACCATGAAGGGTTTTGATAAAGCAATTAGGGAGAATGAGGAGGGACAATACATGCTAAATGGTACAATTTTAAAGTGGGTTCAAGAAGAGAGAGACCTGGGGATGTTTGTGCTCAAATTTCTGAAGGTGGCAGCACAGGTTAACAAAGCAGTTAATAAAGCTTATGGGATCCTGGGCTTTATAAATAGAGGCATAGAGTACAAAAACCAGGATTTATGCTAAACCTATATAAAACACGAGTTCAGCCCCAGCTGGAGTATTGTGTCCAATTCTAGACACCACACTTTAGGAAGGACATGAAGGCTTTGGAGAGGGTACAGGAGAGATTTACTACAATGGTTCTGGTGATGAGGGATTACAGTTACGTGGATAGACTGGAGAAGCGGGGATTGTTCTCCTTGGAGCAGTGAAGGCTAAGAGGAGATTTGATAGAGGTGTTTAAAATCATGAAGGGTTTAGATAGAGTAAATAAAAAGAAACTGTTTCCAATGGCTGAAGGGTCGATAATGAGAGGGCACAGATTTAAGGTGATTGGCAAAAGAACCAGAGACGACATGAGGGAAAACTTGTTTACGCAACGAGTGATTAGGATTTGGAATGCACTGCCTGATAGGGTGGTGGATACAGATTCAATAGTAGCCTTCAAAAGGGAATTGGATAAATACTTGAAGGAGAAATAAAGGCAGGGATATGGGGAAAGAGCGGGGGAATGGGACTAACTGGATTGCTCTTCGAAAGAGCCAGCGCAGACTCGATGGGCCGAATGGCCTCCTTCTGTGCTGTACTATTCTATGATTCTATGAAACTGTTTCCTCTGGCAAGTGGGTCAGTAATCAGTGGTCATAGATTTAAAATAAATGTCCAAGGAACTAGAGGAGAAATAAGGAGAATTTTTTTTCAGAGGGTTTTGTTATGATCTGGAACATACTACCTGAAAGGCTGGTGGAATCAGATTCCATAGGAACTTTCAAAAGGCAATTGGATATGTATTTGAAGAGAACTAATTTGCAGGTTAGGGGGAAAAAGCTGGGGTGTGGGACTAAATTGGACCGCTCTTTCAAAGAGCCGGCACAGGCACGACGGGCCGAATGGCCCCTTCTGTGCTGTAAGATTCTATGATTTTGTACGAAATCTGTTTCTTTATATCTGTCCATGTTAACTCTATTGGTTATGGCTTTTTTATACATGTTTTTGTCGTACTTCTCTTTGCTGATCTACATTGTCTAAATTTAAACAGTTTATTTATTGATTATCTTTATCGTGGAGAATGTTGTTAAATATGCAAAGGTTTCACTACCTGTGTGAGCTTTCAATTACCCTTAAACCTAGCCATTTCGCAAAAATGGAGATAAAACAAATAAGCAGCTGGTACATTTATAACAATGAATGACGAGGGGTATATTGCAATATTTGTGGGCTGTTGTGAATTGACTGCATTACACTGTCACGCAAAACAGCAAGACCTACTGGCCTGCATCCAATAGGATACAGCTCTGATTTTCACCCTTGTGCCATGGTTATTTGATCTTTAGCTTTCTGGTAAGCCATAGAATTGAACTTGCCTCTTTGGCTGCTGCCAAGGCTATGGAGGTTTAGTTGGAATAGGATTCAGGAATGGTCCACTGGGTAAAAGGAGAAAATATGAACGGAACCAGCAGTTAAAAAAATTAATTTATTTTAATCAACTGTTCCACAAACAAACCCAGCTAATTTTTTGCCTGGTTTGAAATGTTACAGCCACAAGCCACATTTTAAGTACTTTTAATAAATCATAGCCCACTAATAAAATGGTGAGTAATTTAACAAGGTAATAAAATCATTATAAATCTCCTAGCAGGTAGCCAAAATAATTTCCTGTAGTTTTACTTGGAAAAATAGTAAATTGAACTGGTGATGTATCCTTTACATCCATAAATTATGCCGGTGCCAGTCACCAAAGGCCCATCAGCGCCTTTATTTAATCTAAGTGGGAGAGGTAATAAAAGTGGCATTATTGCAGAAGATTCATGGCTGGCATTAATATTAATGGGGTGGGACTATGATTAACTTCTCACTATTTTGCGAGAGTAATGGCAGAGCAACGCAAAAGTCTCAAGAAATTTTGGTGTGGCGTAAGTAATAGAAAACATAGACATAGAACATAGAAAAATAGGAGCAGGAGTAGGCCATTTGGCCCTTTGAGCCTGCTCCGCCATTCAATATGATCATGGCTGATTCTCTATCTCAATACCATATTTCTGCTCTCTCCCCATACCCCTTGATGCCTTTTGTGTCTAGAAATCTATCTATCTCCTTCTTAAATATATTCAGTGACTTGGCCTCCACAGCCTTCTGTGGTAGAGAATTCCATAGGTTCACCACCCTCTGAGTGAAGAAATTTCTCCTCATCTCAGTCCTAAATGTCCTACCCCGTATCCTGAGACTGTGACCCCTCGTTCTAGACCCCCCAGCCAGGGGAAACATCCAGTCTGTCTAGTCCTGTCAGAATTTTATACATTTCAAGAGATCCCCTCTCATTCTTCTAAACTCTAGTGAATACAGGCCTAATCGACCCAATCTCTCCTCCATAAGACAGTCCTGCCATCCCAGGAATCAGCCTGGTGAACCTTCGCTGCACTCCCTCTATGGCAAGTATATCCTTTCTTAGGTAAGGAGACCAAAACTGCACACAGTACTCCAGGTGTGGTCTCACCAAGGCCCTGTACAACTGTAGTAAGACATCCTTGTTCCTGTACTCAAATCCTCTTGCAATGAAGATCAACATACCATTTGCCTTCCTAACTGCTTGCTGCACCTGCATGTTTGCTTTCAGTGACTGGTGTACAAGGACACCCAGGTCCCTTTGTACATCGGCATTTCCCAATCTAGCACCATTTAAATAATACTCTGCCTTTCTGTTTTTCCTACCGAAGTGAATAACTTCATATTTATCCACGTTATATTGCATCTGCCCACTGTATTTGCCCACTCACTCAACTTGTCTAAATCGCATTGAAGCCTCTTTGCATCCTCCTCACAACCCCACCTAGTTTCGTATCGTTGACAAACTTGGAAATATTACATTTGGTTCCCTCATCCAAATCATTGATATATATTGTGAATAGCTGGGGCCCAAGCACTGATCCCTGCGATACCCCACTAGTCACCGCCCGCCACCTCGAAAAGACCCATTTATTCCTACTCTCTGTTTCCTGTCTGTTAACCAATTTTCAATCCATGCCAGTATATTAACCCCCAATCCCATGTGCTTTAATTTTGCACACTAACCTCTTATGTGGGACTTCATCAAAGGCCTTCTGAAAATCCAAATACACCACATCCACTGGTTCTCCCTTATCTATTCTACCAGTTACATCCTCAAAAAACTCCAGTAGGTTTGTCAAACACGATTTCCCTTTCATAAATCCATGTTGACTTTGTCTAATCCCGTTGATATTTGCTAAGTGTCCTGTTATCACATCCTTTATAATAGACTCTAGCATTTTCCCTACTACTGATGTTAGGCTAACCGGTCTGTAGTTCTCTGTTTTCTCTCTCCCTCCTTTTTTAGATAGTGGGGTTACATTTGCCACCCTCCAATCTGCAGGAACTGTTCAATAATCTATAGAATTTTGGAAGATGACAACCAATGCATCCACTATTTCCATGGCTACCTCTTTTAGTGTTCTGGGATGCAGATTATCAGGCCCTGGGGATTTATCAGTTTTCAGTCCCATTAATTTCTCCAACACTTTTTTTACTAATACTAATTTCCTTTAATTCCTCCTTCTCACTAGATCCTTGGTTCCCTAGCATTTCTGGGAAGTTATTTGTGTCCTCTTCCGTGAAGACAGAACTAAAGTATTTGTTTAATTGCTCTCATTTCCTTGTTCCTCATTATAAATTCTCCCATTTCTGACTAAGTGACTTACATTTGTCTTCACTAATCTTTTTCTTTTTACATCATAGCATAATCTACAAATAGCATAATTTCCTCTTTTTTGTATGTAAAATGGGACCTACAACGTAGATTTGCCATTACAGTGGTGCAAGTCTCCAGGGAATTCTGGACAATTTTATGTAACATCAGTAATTTGTTTTGAATAAACAACAACTTGCATTTATAAAGTGCCTTTTAATGTAGGAAAAAGTCTCAAGGCACTTCACTGGAGGAGAGAGTTGGCGATCCGGAAAGGTTTAGGGTGGGAATTCCAGAGTTTAGGGCCTAGACAGTTGAAGGCATGGCTGCCAATGGTGGGTCAAAGAATCCAGAGTTGGAGGAATGCAGACTTCTTGGAGGGTTGTTAAGGCTGTGAGAGGTTATAGAGATAGATGGGCGAGGCCATGGAGAGATTTGAACCCGAGGACGAGAATTTTAAAATTGAGGTGCTGGTGGACCGGAATCAAATATAGGTCAGCGAGCACAAGGGTGATGGGTGAGAGGGATTTGTTGCGGCTTAGAACGTGGGCTGCAGAGTTTTGGATGAGCTTAAGTTTATAGAGGGTGGAAGATGGGAGTCCTGCCAGGAGAGCATTGGAATAGTCGAGTCTGGAGGTAACCCAAGCATGGATGAGGGTTTCAGCAGCAGATGGGCTGAGGCAGGGGCAGAGACGGGCGATGTTATGGAGGTGAAATAGGCGGTCTTTGTGATGGAGAGGATATAGGGTCAGAAGCTCAGGATTAATTAGGATACCAAAGTTGCGAACAGTCTGGTTCAGCCTGAGACGGTGGCCAGGGAAGGGGTTGGAATCTGTGGAGAGGGAACAGAGTTTGTGGAATGAAGGAAGCCATTGTTGGAATAACTTGCAACATGAAAAATTTGGATTCTTTAGGTTTACTCGATGATTAGGTGAAGATGAGAAGAAAAAAGGTACATGCAGGAAATCTGAAATAAGAACATAAAATGCTGGAAATACACAGGAAGTCAGCATCCAGAAAGAAATGTTTGAGGTGTGTAATCCTGAGATTAGGGGTGTTTTATAATTCCTAATTTGGAGTTTAAACTTTTAAAAAAGCACATTGTTTAAAGTTAATAACAATTGAGGTAGAACGAAATATACTTTTTTTTCTTTTTTTTAAGGTTAGTATGCAGGTACAGCAAGAAATTAGGAAAGCTAATAGAATGCATTGTTTATTGCAAGGGGAATTGAATACAAAAGTAGGGAGGTTATGCTTCAGTTATACAGTTATACAGGGCATTGGTGAGACCACATGTGGAGTACGGTGTACAGTATTGGTCTCCTTATTTAAGGAAGGATGTAAATGTGTTGGAAGCAGTTCAGAGAAGGTTTACGAGACTAATACCTGGAATGGGTGGGTTGTCTTCTGAGGAAAGGTTGGAGGCTAGGCTTATATCCACTGGAGTTTAGAAGAGTAAGAGGTGACTTGTTTGAAACATATAAGATCCTGAGGGGCCTTGACAGGGTGGATGTGGAAAGGAATTTTTGTTCTGCCTAAATGTCATTTCAACCTTTCATTAGGGCCTAGAATAATACAAAAAGATGAACAGCTCCTCCCGCTTCTCTTCATCATTTCCAGTAATGTGGGTTTTTTTTTGCACTGTTACCGTAATCCCAGCCCCTTTTTTTGTTTTGACACGCCCCGATGGATGGGGACGAATAGGACGCGGCAGTGACATAAAAAATCACCCTGCCTCCGGAAGGGATTCTTTAAAGAAAAAGGTTGGGCCAGGTTCAGTGCCTCAGCAGTTAGCTGACGTGTCTCCAGTGAGCAGAGCGGCCACTTTTCACATTAACCATCTGACCTGGTCCCAACCTTCTCCGCCCACCCACCCACCTACCGGCTTACCGCACGCAGCCGGCCTTTTTCTGAAAGATGATTCTGGACAGAGGGAGCGAGAACATCAGCGATGGCGGCGACCAGGAGAGCTATCTGATGGCGAGCCCCATCAACCTGGGCTACTTTTACCAGAGTTCGCCCGCGGCCAGCGAGCCGTGCTCTCCGCCCGGCCCCGGCTCGCCGCAGTCGGACTCGGACTCTCAGTGCGGCGCCACCGACGCGGGCTGCGGGAGCGCACAGTCCACAGGTACACACACACACACACCCCGCCACCTTTCTCTTCTGCTTTGTCTTACTCTTTGAAAAAAATCTTATTTCCGCCTTTCCCGTGTCCACTTTTTTTTTAAATAACCTAACTTTTTCTTAAACTTCCACTTTTGCCTCAACTTTTTTCCCCTTCTATTATAAACTTTTCCCCTTGTTTAATGAGTGTGTGTTTTTCCCCTCTTCTGGTTATTTCGATGCAGCATTAGCGGGATTTTTCTTTATCTTCAGTTTTAATCAGTATGTGCCGTTGTGATGATAAAAGTATTTTTTTGGAGGGGGGAGGGGGCGTACTTGTTCCTCTGACTGCACCGACAATGTTTCTCACGATATTAAGATTTAAAAACCGAGACGAACCAAACCCTATCCTAGTTTTTCCAAAAAAAAACGTTTTTTTAACCCAAGACCGTTCAAAATCACTGAGTCCGAAATTGGGAGTCTTGAGGACAGCAGTGAGTTTTAAGTGTAAAATGATCATTCCGTGTGTTTTCCCTCTTGGCCGGTAGTTTCGGCTGAGCACAACTTGCGCTTTCATTCCCTCACCTGTTTCTAAAGATTGGGTGAGTAATCTGCGGCGGGTGGATTTTCCGCTGCTTTTCTTCCGCGTGTTGGCGCTATGTTGCAGTTATTCACTTCTCTTCCTTCCCAACAGCTTACTCTGGCACAAGGTCTCCGAAGCGACCCTTCCAAGGAGTTCGAGTGAAGAATCCCGTCAAGGAGCTTCTTAACCATTTCAGGAACACCCGCTTAGACCCCAACCTGGAAAATTACCTGGTAACTGACTCCATCCGATTTTGTTCAGTTTTTTTTTGTAAAAATGTAGTAGATGGAAATTATAAAAAAAACCTGTTTATCTTGATATCCTGTTTAAAATAAAACTTAAAAGGGTTTGTTTGTGTTATGGTCAAATTTACTTTTAACTTTAAAAAAAAATCTAATCTACAGTAATCTTTGACTAAACTCATCAAACAGATTATTTAGACCAAATGCAGAAGTGTTGCAGAAATGTAATCTATATTGTGTGTAAAACAGAACTTTTCTTCTCTTCAATTTAGCCCCAGTCGAATTCATCAGAAGAACCGTTTTCTCGTAAGTAAATTCCATGCCGATTTGTAATGATCTTTATTGGGCCAAAATGCTCCATTATCCACTGTACAGTATTAATAATCTGTTTTTGATTTTAGCAGAAATAAGAAATCTCCTGGGTGGGGGAAAAAGATCAGCTTTGGAGAATCTGACTGATGCACCTCCTTATAAACAATCACCGGCACTTGCATCGTCTTATCTGCTGGTAAACATATCCAATATTCTTTCTTTTCAAAATGTAGTTTTAATTTAATTAGCTCTGGATTGTTTCTGTGCTGTTGTAGATGGGTTGCAGATGACACTAATTGATTGGATGCCCTCAGGAATCTGATGGGGACTAACTGGCATTGTCATTTTATCAAAAGACAATGAAAACAATGGTGAAACCTATTTTAGAGGAATTTCAGACTTGTTACTTTCTGCTGGATCAGTAGTCAGATCTGGTGTGACCGTCGATTGTGCCAACAGAAAACCATTTAAATACCTTTGTTATTTGACTGATGTCCATATCTCTTTTTTTCCAATTTCAATAGACTCCACCCCAGACTCCAAACTCTGTCGAGAATTCAGATGGAGCCCATAAAATTGAACCAAGGAATGATGTAAATCCAGATGTTCTTCAGGACATCATAAAAATGTTGCAGAATGACACCCATCAGATCTCTCTGAATACAGTCCAGGTCAGCTGGGCCAGTGTTGCCAAGAATGACCAAGTTTTTCAGGGAGAAAGAAAGTTGCACAACAACAGTTGTATGCAGGACCTACAGCACAGCCAACTGTCCCCTGGACAGCCCCAGGACTGTCAGCAATTCCAAGTCCATAGTCCACCACAAGTCACTGGGCAGCATAAGGGGTTTCAGCCGTTTCAAGATATAGACCATTCGCCACCTGTCCAGCAGGTTCTGCCCAGTGGACAGCTCCAAGATTTTCAGCAGGTGTCTGGTAATTTTCCGCAGTTTACATTTGACTTTCCAGTGCACCCAACTCCTCTGTCTGAAGGGTTCCCGATTCCTCAGGTTGATATCCAACCTATGAGCATTCAACCATCATCTGAATTTTATATGCCAGGTTGCAGCTCTCTGCAATCCAACACTCAGGAAGAAATATCCCAGCCTGCCTCTATGTACTATTCATCACAATCTCAAGGAAAGTCTTTCTTTCAATGGCAACTTGAACAAGAGGAGAAGAAGTTGTCCCACCTTACTCAAGAGCAACTCCTTTCCAAAGACTCTGATGGTGACACGTAAGTATTACTAAATCTTTGTTTTCATTCAACACTGGATATACCAAAACACAGTTTATGTCCTTTTCCCACCCTAAAGGCTTGTTGCATCATGTTCCATAGCTGGAGGTCTGTTCCTGAGCCTCTTCTAATGCTGATTTCTAGCTGGCCCCTAGAAGGTGTGCGAGAATAGTTCTGGATGACTGACCCTACAACTTTCCCCTCCCAAGAAGTAATGTTTAGTCTTTGCAAAAAGCCTCCCAGCAGCATCACTGTTGGCATTGGGATATTGCCTATGGAAATTGTAGATATGAAACTGCAGCCTTTACTTTGTGGTGCACTGTGTTGGAGTTCCAATGCACAGAGCCATCCTAATACTGTCTCTAGTGTACACTGAAAATTCCCTCTTTTCAATGTTAAATAGTGCATTGATACCTATCCCTATTTATATCCAGAGTCTTCACAAGTTTAAGGTTCAAATCTGGTTGTGGTCTGAGAAATAGTCAGTACCAGCAATTGTTCACCCCAATAGTAATTTATTGAGAATAGGTGTCCTGGTTGGTGCTACTTTATTGAGCATCTTCTAGAGGATATGCACACTATTTTACAATTGGGTTACCAAGTTTCTGCATCAGAAGTAGCAGCCCTACAGTAGAAATGTAGATTAGGCTAAAATGCTCCAGAACATATGGCTTCATTTTTGAAAATTAAGGATTGAGTATAGTGGCTGGGATTTATTCAGCAAAGGGACTAAATGATTATAGTGTAAACCCCTTTATTTTATAACCTTAAAGTATGTTACATTTATATTTTCTAGTCTACTACACATTGCTGTTGCACAGGGCAGACGGGCTCTTGCATACATCCTTGGGAAGAAAATGGCTGCTGTTAACATGGTGGATGTTAAAGAACACAATGGCCAGGTAAGGATAGACACATTGACACATCAAGCATTTACTTGACAGTCAGGAATTTGAGTTTTTTTTGGCAACTATGATGTAAGCAGAAGGTCCTTGACAATTTTTAGTTTTTAAATCTTGTTTTTCCTCTGTGCATGGATGGTATTGTGAGTTGAAACAGTATGATTTTAGATCAAATTGTTAATGTTAACACTTTTGAACTAAGGGGTAGATCTTTAATTAAAGCCTTTTTTGCATTGCAGGCAATGATCACTTAATGTGCACAGTCTTGCTAATGTTTAACTTAAATTGACTTGTTTTTCAGTAACTGTCTAATTTGCATTTACGAAATGGCTGATAAGCTGTTTACTTATTACACTGGTTGCTTATCAAAAAAGCCCCTGTTATCAGTTAGCCATTGGCCTTTCTTTATTTTTGTCATCAATTTCCTGGTACAGGTTGATCATTTGTCAAACATTACTGTAACTTTTTTCTCTCTCTTTTGTATAGAGTGCTTTGCAGGTAGCTGTTGTTGCCAACCAGCACCTGATTGTTCAGGATCTAGTCCGCCTTGGAGCACAGGTGAACACTTCGGATCGCTGGGGCAGAACACCGCTGCACGTGATTGCAGAAAAAGGTCATGTTCAAGTGCTTGTGGTAGGTATTTTTACTTGTTGAGAAACCTCTTTTTTTTTATTCTTGGCATTCTATAGAAGTCTCAATCTCAGGTGGTCGTTGTGACCTGCTTCACAAATGACCAATTTCACCATAATTTCCCAAACACCAAACGAAAGTAACATCCATGGACAGAAGTGCATCTTTTGTAGATATCACATTGCAAATATCAAATCCAGTTTTAAGATGTGTACCATTATAGCCTAAAGGCTAGTCTGAAAGATTCTTGCATGATTTTGGGATCCCTATTGGAACTTATAGGATAAAGTAGTCGAGAAGACAATTTAAAATGAATTAACTCGCACCTTCACGTCACCATTCACTATGGAAAGCCAGCATGCCCCTCATGGTCCACTTACTAAACTAGACTTTTACTTGGGGCAGTAAAGCAGCATTTTTTATGTACCTTCCTTAAACCCACCTCTCTGATCAAGCTTTTTGTCACACCGCCTCCTATCTCTCCTTTGGCTCAGTGTCTCATTTTCTTAAAAATTACATCTCCTGAAGCATTTTCTACATTTAAGGTGTTGTATAAATGCAAGTCATGTCATAGTTTTTTAAATCCTTTTTATAAATCTATTCACTAAACCAATGACATTTCATTTCAGTTGTAATATTAAAATAAATTAACTCGTTTACCTAATCTGCCATTTTTATTTATTTGCCTGTCATTTATTTACATATCCTTTTATGTTTCTGTGCAGGCCATTGAAAAGGGGATGGCACTAAATTGTCAGCATCTCAATCTTGAAGTTACAAACTTTGATGGTAAGAGCAATTGTTATCTCTTTAGTAATGGCATAAAGGATATTCTGATAATCCCATGTCCAAATTACTTATGAAAGGAAAGTGATTATGGACAGAAGTGCACCTTTAGTAGATACCACTTTTTTACATTTGGATTATGCCTATAATAATTTTGAACAAACCAGTCAGGAATTTCTCAAACTTTATTCAGTAAAAGAAAAGGCAGTGCAAAATGGGGGTCTTGTAAATTTATGTGCATCAAAAAATTTGCATTACATTTTAATGTAAACTTGTTTACATTCACTGCTAGCTGTAAATAACTATTCATAATGTTGAACTTTTCCTTCCATGTTTAGGCATGACTGCTCTACACTGTGCTGTTCTGGCCCAGAACCGTGTGCTGCATGAACTACAGAATAAAATTCATCAGCAGCCTCTATCTGTTGAGGTGCAGGAACTGGCCGTGAAAAACAAGAGTTTGTTGGATACAATTAAAACCTTTTTGCAGATGGGAGCATGTATTGAAACTCGGGTGAGTTCAGATCTGGTGCAGGTAGTGATCAAGCCATATAGGAGAGCAAACACCATTAAAATGGTTTTGGGTGTTTTAATTTAATTGCAAATACTGCATTATTGTTTTTCGCTGTAAACAAATCTGAGTTGACCGTTGGAATTCTCTAATCGATATTTCAATTTTCCCTAGGATCGGAAGAGTGGTCGTACACCTCTGCACTTAGCTGCTGAAGAAGCGAATGTTGAACTTCTGCGATACTTTCTTGAGCAACCAAACAGTCTCGGTGTTGTAAATGCTAAGGTAAGATGTAACCCAGGCAACTGTCAACCATTCATTTGATGAAAGGGATTTGTTGCAATGAGCATAGTATTTGACACCTTTTTAAGAGTCATTTAACATTGGCTTTGCCAAGATTCTTGGTAATACTGCAAGCCTTGTAACTTCTCGATATGAATATATCTTGATGTGAAAATACAAATAAAATTCACAAATCAACCAAATAAGCTTTTGAAGGAAAGAGTGCGGGTGCGTGACCCTGCCTACGTCATCGTTATGGTGGCTGATCGGGAGAATGTTCGAGGAAATTCAGTGTTGATATTTTTGTTGTTGATCAAGAGCTGTTGTTCATCTTGCAGGCGTACAATGGTAACACTGCTCTTCACATCGCAGCTGGCATGCAAAACCGGGTAAGTCAGGTAGACGCAGTCCGGCTTCTGATGAGAAAGGGAGCCGATCCCAGTGCCAGAAACCTGGAGAATGAACAACCTGTGCATCTGGTGCCAGATGGTGCAAGAGGAGTAGAGGTGAGTGAGACAAACTAGTCTATCCATTTATCAAAAAAGTATCCAGAGTTTTGACAATGGATGAAACCTAGAAATTATTTTATAGAAGAGAAATCAATGGAAAAGAATAGAAGCAGCTTCCTTATAAAATAAGATTGAATGAAGCAAAAATAATATTTAAACCCATTTCTTTAATAATCACTGACGATCACTTTTATTATTTGCAGGTGAAATGCATTTTGAAGGGGAAAGCTGTCCAGTCAAGAATGCCTCTCTTCTGACTTCCTGTTTTGGGAAATTTGCCTGTCACCCTCACTGTCAGTTAGGCAGTCCTATTAGATTTGTATAGAGATATTTGCTAGTTACTGGCAAATGTGTGTTGTTTCTTTGAAAGAAACTTTCATTGTTGACTACTGTGTAGTATTTAGTAAAAATAATGGTAGTATTAACCTGTATCTTGTTTTAAACTGTGCGCATTATCCATTTTGTGAAGTAAAAACGTAAGGGGCTTCAGCTGACTTAAGATGCATTCTTTTTCAAATGTATTTCAAAGGATCGGTGCAACAAAGTGTAGTTACGATCAGGTGCATATATCTACTTGTATATCTAAATATGATAGAGACTTTTTTTTTCCTGAACTCTGTGCATGCCATTTAGGCATAACATTCAAATCTACTTGAAAACTGTTCTGTATAATTTTAACTTTCGGCTTTGCTGCTGTAGGAAGGCTGTGAAAGCTCAGATGTTCAAATGCAATAGGTTAGAATGATCTCATTCCAATTCCTTTTTGCAAATGAAAATCCGAAAGGATTTATTGCACAAACCTGTGCATTCTGAGTGGGACGTTTTGGAAGGAAATGTCCAGATGAAACAATAGATAGGATTTGAAATACAATGGATAAGATTTGAAATTAGTTACTTTCAGTTTTTCAACACTGACACATAGATATTTTCCTTAATCCACATGAAGAGCTTTCTCTAGTCTACTCACAAGCAGGTACATGTGCTTTCACTGCTTTGATAGTAAAAACGTACTACTGTAAATGATTGTGGAATTCTTCTACTTGCCAAATGAATATACTTTGATTTAGTGATGTATGCATTCCTTTAACACGAGGGCTTTGCTTATTCTCGTACCAGATTTATTCACCAGAGTATTTGTATCGGGCATCCTGAGATTGGTGGATGTACCAATTGAAGTAGAAAGGGTCAATTAAACAGTAAAACAGTAGATAGAAAGGTGAGAGTGGGGGGTTGCACAAGGTGCATTTGTGGGGGGGGTGGGGAGTAAGCAAAGTGATAATGCCAAGAGCAGGTACCTGACGGGGAGAGGTTAGATGGAAATAGGATGTAAGGAAAAAGTTGAAGAAAGTCACTTGCAGATTAGGGAATTTTGGTTGAAGGGAGAATAATTTTACAAGAAGCCGGATTTATAATGCATGCTGCATTCATGTTTTGAAACAGAGTGATAGGAAATGGAATAGATTGGATGAAAATACAAATTGGTAGAAGTGCTAATGCCTGATTTGTAAGTTAACTGGAGGTGTAAATATTATGTTATGTTATTGGGTATCTGTTTATTTCTACAGGTATATAATTGTAGTTCTCACCAGCAAGGAAGATTTTATGTTCTCAAATATTTTTGTGTATTTTATGTTGGATTTAAGAAAAAATCCTTTGTGCTTCACTATAATTGTCAAAAGTGATCATTCTATGCATATAATTGTTTTTAATAATTGATTTTAAGAGTATAACAGTTAGTTTTTAAAATTTAGATTTATGTTCATACTGAGATTTAGTTGCACTTATTACATATTTAGTAACTTTTTAATCAAGTTAAATGTAAAAGTATGAACTATACAGCCTTAAAGTGCTAATAAATCAACTATTTTAAAGGTAGTTTGTTCAATCATGATATTTTATAAAGTATGTCTTGTAGACAGATTTTCACTGTTATTTGAGGATAACATTACATTAAATATTTGATGCATTAACTGTCTGGTGTTCAGTATGTATCTTTAGAGTTTCAATATTCTCTCTTTGGTCTAACAGTGGTTCTCATACTAGTAAGATGGGGGGAGGGATCTACAAGAAATGAAACTAGCCTAAATATAAACAAAACAGGAAAGGAGAGAGTCATAACGGCACAGAAGGAGGCCATTCGGCCCATTGAGTCCGTGCCGGCTCTCTGTAGAACAATCCAGTCAGTCCCATTCCCCCGCTCTATCCCCGTAGCCCTGCAAGTTTATTTCCCTCAAGTGCCTATCCAGTTTCACCTTGAAAACATTGAGTGTCTCCGCTTCCACCACTTCCGTCGGCAACGAGTTCCAGGTCCTCACTCTCTGCGTAAAAAAAGTTTTTCCTCACATCCCCCCGTATTTCTTGCCCAAAACCTTAAATCTGTGTCCCCTAGTCCTTGTACCATCAACTAGTGGGAACAGCCTTTCCCTGTCTAACCTATCCAAACCTGTCATAATCTTGTACACCTCTATCAATGACAACCTCCTTTGCTCTAATGAAAACAAATCCAGCTTCTCCAGCTTGTCCTTGTAGCCAAGATCCCCCATCCCCTGAACCATTCTGGTAAATCTCCTCTGCATCCTCTCAAGGGCCTTCACATCCTTCCTAAAGTGTGGTGACCAGAACTGGACGTGATACTCCAGTTGTGGCCGAACCAGCGCTTTATAAAGGTTCAGCATAACTTTTCTACTTTTGTACTCAATACCTCTATTTATGAAACCCAAGATCCCATATGCTTTGCTAACCACTCTCAATATGTCCCGCCACCTTCAGGGACCTATGCACATTAACTTCTAGGTCCCTCTGTCCCTACATACTCTTTAAAACTGTGCCACTAAGTGTATATTGCCTCTCCCTGTTCCTTCTGCCAAAATGCATCACCTTACACTTCTCTGTATTAAATTCCATCTGCCACTTGTCTGCCCATTCTGCTAGCCTTTCTATGTCCTGTTGCAGTCGATTGGTATGATCATCACTGTTTGCCACTGCCCCCCAAAGTTTGGTGTCATCAGCAAATTTAGAAATTCTACTCTATTTTATATATACCGCAGTGGCCCTAGCACTGACCCTTGGGGAACACCACTGTCTACCATCCTCCCGTCTGAAAAACAGCCATTTACCACAACTCGCTGTTTTCTGTCCTTAAGCCAATTCCTTATCCAAGCTGCCACTGACCCACCTATTCCATGAGCCTCACTTTAATCAGCCTTCTATGTGGTACTTTGTCAAACACCTTCCGAAAATCTATGTAGACAACATCCATTGCATTACCTTCATCAATCCTCCCTGTTACTTCATCAAAAAATTCAATTAGATTAGTCAAACACGATCTGCCTTTTACAAATCTGTGTTAGCTCTCATTATTTAGCTTAAACCTCTCCAAGTGCCCGTTAACTTTTTTCCTTGATTATTGTTTCTAAAACTTTACCCACCACTGATGTTAAACTGACCGGCCTGTAGTTACTAGGATTGTCCTTTATACCCTTGAACAATGGTGTCACATTTGCCACTTTCCAATCTTTAGGCACCTCCCCTGCATCTAGGGAAGATTGGAAAATTATGGCAAGCTCTTCCGCTATCTCCTCCCCCAATTTCCTTAGCAACCTGGGGTGCAAGCCATCTGGACCAGGCGACTTATCCACTCTAAGCATACCCATCCTTTCTAGTGCATCCTGTCTATCAATTTTCACCCCTTCCATTGCTTCTACCTTTTCCACTTCTACTGATATTTTGTCAGCATCCACCTCCTTAGTAAACACTGATACAAAGTACTCAGTATTCTAGCCTTGCCCTGCGCCTCTAAGCATATATCACCACCTTTGTCCCTAATAGGCCCCACCCTGCCTCTTACTACCCGCTTACTGTTTACATGCCAGTAGAAGATTTTGGGTTCCCTTTTGTGTTAACTGCCATTCTACTCTCATATTCTCTCTTTGCCAATCTTAGGAAAGAATAAAGTAAGGGAGGGCATTGATGGTCAGGGAATAAATAGTTATAGAACAGGAGTGTAAAAGTTGGTTAAAAATAAAGTGAAAGGAACTGCTATTAATGAGTTAAACTGTACAGCAATGCACACAGCGTCCATAATAAAATGGAGGAGTTGGAGGCAATAATAGGTTGCAAGGAACCAGACATAGTAAGGATTACTGAGACATGGGGCGTGATCTTGCCAGTTCTGGGGAGGCGGGACTGCCAGGAAAATGGCAGAATTTGGGGGGTGGGTGCCCAACCCGCCTCCGTGCCATCTTGCCAGGAGGCGAGTAGCCGTCCCGCGCCGGGTCCCGTCTCCTTGGAGGCGGGAAGGGATTACAGCCACTTAACTGCCTGTTAATAGGCAGAAAATAGGATTATCACCATTTTGCCCACAAGTGCAGGCTTCCCGAAGGCTCCGAACTCCGCCAGGGTCACCGAGGCGCATAGTGGGTCTGCGGGGTCAGAGGGGTGCAAAAGTGCGCTGTGAAGGTAAGTGATGGGTGCAAGTGTTGAGAGATGAGTATCTGAGATAAGTGGAAAGTGTTAGAAAAAGTGTACTTACCTTTGTTTCTTCCTGCAGGCTTCAGTCGGTGGGTATGCGGAGAGTCTCGCACCTCTGCGGTAGAGATGACAGATGGCCGTTGCATTCTCCAATGCAACAACCATCTAATTTCTGCAAAAGAAAGAGGTTTGATGAGGACTTGAATTCAAGACCTCATCAAACTACAGCGAATGTCAGTGTTTGACAGCTTCACAGAACTGTCAAACGATGACAATTCATCTGTGAAAAATTTTTGACAGGTGAAACGTCATACACTGACGTTCTCTGCAACTGGCTTTCCCTTAATTGGCCTGCTAAGCCCACTGGGCGGACTTAACGAGGTCAATCAAGGGAAAATAGCATAGGTTGGCCAGAAGTTGATGATGGCAGGACTAAAACCCGACCAGTGGATTCCCGCCTCCAAAAGCACCCCATTGGCAAAATCACCCCCATTGCTACAGAAAATTAAGATTGGGAATTAAACATTGCACGGTATAACATATTTAGAAACGATAGAGAGGGGGAAAAAGGTGAGGTGGAGCAGCTGTACTTATTAGGGATAACATAATGGCAGTAGAAAAAAGTGACGCAGCTATCAGCAAAACAGAAATAGAATCCATGTGGATAGAGATAAAAGATAAAAAAGGATCAATCACACTAATAGGTGTAGTCTACAGACCACCTAATAGTGGAAGGGTGGTGCAGGAAGAAATACGCAAACAAATTAGGGAAATTAGTAAAAAACATAGAATAATAATCATGGGGGATTTCAACTACCCAGATATTAATTGGACAGAAGAGTTAGGTAAAGGGGATAAAGGAATGGAGTTCCTACAATGTGTACAGGACTCCTTTCTAACCCAATATGTAAAAAGCCCAACAAGGGAGGATTTGCTATTGGATCTAGTAATGGGGAAAGAACCAGAGCAGATAATAGAAGTAAAAGTAGGGGAACATCTAGGCAATAGTGACCAGGGTATTAGATTGGAGAAAAGCTGATTTTGAGGGGCTGAGAATAGAACTTGGGAAAATAAAATGGACAACAATATTGGCAAACAATGACGTAAAACAGCAATGGGAAATATTTAAAACGGTGTTCAACAGCGTTCAGGAAAAATATATTCCGCTTAAAAAAAAAACCAAATTAAACACTTAATGAGACATCATGAATGAATAAAGTCATGAGGGTAAGGAAAGAGGCATACATTAAGTACATGGACAGCAGAGGAGAGTATGGTAAGGGAGAGTACGAAGTGATTAGAAGAGAAGTCAAAAAAAAATTAGGAAGGCAAAGAGGAACTATGAAATTAAATTATCAAGGGACATAAAGCAAAATAGTAAAATATTTTACTGGCACATAAATAAAAAAAGGAAGGTCGTGATGGGAATAGGGGCACTAAGGGATGGACAGGATAATACCACAGGCAGGGAAAGAGAGATGGCAGAAATATTAAATAATTACTTTGCTTCAGTATTTACCAGGGAGATGGAACAGGTGGACATGACATTGGATACAGAGAGCTAACATAATACCTATATTTAAGAAGAGAGAGAGAACATGTCCAGGGAACTATGGACTAGTCAGCTTAACATCGGTGGTAGAAAAATAATGGAATCCCTACTAAAGGAGAAAATTAAACATCTAGAAACCAAAAATATAATGAATAGTCAGTATGGATTTCAAAAGGGAAAGTCTTGCTTGACCGACCTCTTTGAATTTTTTGAAGAGGTAACAGAGAGTAGACAAGGGTAATGCAGTAGATGTAATTTATCTAGATTTTCAAAAGGCCTTCGATAAGGTACCACATAATAGACTAATGAATAAAGTCAGAGAATGCGGAGTTGGGACAAGTAGCAGAATGGATAGCTAGTTAACTGGCTTCAAGACAGAAAGCAGAGAGTAGGGGTAAAGGGTAGCTATTTACAGTGGCAGAAGGTGGGAAGTGGTGGTCCATAAGGATCAGTGCTGGGACCACTGCTGTTCACAATTTATATTAACGATTTAGACTTTGGAATCCAAAACACAATTTCTAAATTTGTGGATGACACCAAATTTGGGGGGATCGTCAATACTGAGGAGGACTGCAACAAATTACAAGAGGACATTAATAAACTTGCAGAATGGGCATATAATTGGCAAATGAATTTCAACACCGATAAATGTGAGGTATTACATTTTGGTAGGAAGAATAGGGAGGTCACTTATCACTTGGAGGGTGCGAGTCTTGGTGAGGTAGAGGAGCAAGGGGAACTCGGAGTACAAATAAACAATCACTAAAAGTAGTGACACAGGTTAACGAGGCCAAAGAAAAAGCAAACCAAGCACTAGGGATTATTTCTAGAGGGATAGAATTGAAAAGTAGTGACGTTATGCTAAACTTGAATCATCTAATCTTGGTTAGACCACACTTGGAGTACTGCATACAATTCTGGTTGCCATATTATAAAAAGGATATAGGGCCACTGGAGAGGGTGCAGAGAAGATTTACAAGGAGGATACCAGAAATGCGAGGGTATACATATCAGGAAAAGATGAATAGGCTGGGTCTCTTTTTTTCTCTTGAAAAAAGGCTGAGGGGTGACCTAATAGAGGTCTTTAAAATTATGAAAGGTTTTGATAGAGTTGATACAGAGATTATTTCCACTTGTGGAGAAGAGCATAACTAGATATCAATATATGATAGTCACCAAGAAATCTAATAGGGAATTCAGAATAAACTTCTTTACCCAGAGACTGGTGAGAATGGGGAACTCGCTATCACAGGGAGTAGTTGAGGCAAATAGTATAGATGCATTTAAGGGGAGGCTAGATAAGCATATCAGGGAGAAGAGAATAGAGGGTTATGCTGATAGAGTTAGATGAGGAAAAATGGGAGGAGACTCGATGGAAGCATAAATGCCGGCATGGACTGGTTGGGCCAAATGGCCTGTTTCTGTGCCGTATATCCTATGTAATCCTTTGTAATAAGTGGACTTTCTGATTTGTGGGCTGAAGCTGTGGGGGGAATTTTAACATGGGTGGGGGGGTTAAATGGGCAAAAATTCCAAGCATGTCATAAAGCCGGCTCCAACCCCCTGACTTCCGGGTTTTACTGAGGCGGGACAAGGGACGGGTGGCCAACCCACTCCCAGGAGGCGGGTTGGCATTTAAAATATGTTAAATGACGCTGGAAGCCTCGGATTTAACCTGCTTGGCCTCGGGGAAAGCCGGCAGCTGCAGCGAGGCGAGGATTGCCTCGGGGAGCACTCCTTGTGAGCCAGGAGGCTCCCAACCCCACCCTTGGGATCGGACCTACTTGGTCCTCCTCCGGAGTGCTCCCCGCCTGACTGGAAGCCAAGCCTGTCAATCAAGCTGACTTTCGGGCGGGGGACCTATCGAGTTTCCCGCTCGCTACCAGAGCCACCTGCTCCCAGCATGTTGGGAAGTAATTTCTCCCCCCCCGCCCCCGTTGTCTTTTCTCTCTGCTGTGACAGAGGTGCACACCTGAGGGGTTAACAATTATCCCACTTACAGTGCGTTTACCCGATTTAAGAGTCTTGTGTTAACTACCAAATTCTCTTTGAAATGACAGATATTACTGCATATATCAGATTTAAAGACTAAAGTAACTGCTATCATTATTTAGGAACAGGAGTAGGCTATTCGTCCCTCAAGGTTATACCACCATTCTATTATATCATAGATGATGTGTACCTCAACTCCATTTACCCGCCTTTGGCCCATATCCTTTGATACCCTTACCTAACCAAAATCTATCACTCTCATTGAAAGTTTCAATTGACCCAGCATCCACAGCCATTTTGGTGGAAGAACGAGTTCCAGATTGCGACTAACCTTTGTGTGAAGAATGCTTCCTGATTTCACTCCCGAATGGTCTGCTTATAATTTTAAGGTTATTCCCCCTTTCCAAGAGGAAAGTTTCTCTGTATCTACCTTATCGGAATACTTTTATCATTGGATAAAATTACTCCTCAATCTTCACTACTCAAGGGAATACAAGCCAAGTTCATGCATTTTTGAATTTCTTAAATGGATGGTTTGAAGTGGATTCTGCTTGTTTAATCGTCTTGGTTGTACTGGAATGGGATCGCTGTTAACAAACTGACAGAACCATTTGATCTTGTGATTGACTGAGGTTAGCAAAAAATTGACCAAAGAATCTCCTGCTATCTTTAAGACAACAATCTGGAAAAATCTTGTAGTTGGACTAATTAAGAGTCAATAAAATTTTGGACAACACTTAAATAAATGCTTTAACAACAATTGGAGTTTAATCTGAAGCATTTGTACATGTAAGTGTAACCTTTGTATTTTAACATCTTTACTTCTTGTATAACTGTAATAAAATATATATACTTTGGACCAAAGGTCCCTCTAGTCTTTGAGTACCAAGGACCGAATCTAATATAAATTACTTAGTGACTTCATCCAACAGCGCCTCCAAACAAGACCAGGTAGCCACAATTCACTATTGTTCAGCTCACCTTTCTGTCATGACCACATTCAAAGTACTCTGATTCTGATGTGCAGCGCTACTATATCAATTTGTGCAGCTATGCCAATCAGTTCCAATCAATAGTTTCAAAGCAATTTCGATCTCAAGTGTAAACAGAATAAAAGCAATCCAGAACAGGATGGCTGTGCCATTTCCCATTTATGCTACCCATTTGTTCTGATGCTGCCTGTATAGTACAGCTCACATTACATTTCATCTTGCCTTGTTTCTGGCCATCCAATGTTTTCACTGCAAGGTCTCTACCTACAGTAAATATTCAACTTTCATACACAGAATACATTCAACAGTCACATTTCTGCACTTCCTGTGCTTAAATATGTCATGACATATGTGTATTAATGTCGGTTGTGTCAGGAAGCTGAGAAATATAACTACAGTAGTGAGAAATTTAATATTACAAGGCAGCATAGGAACTTAATCCTGCTTAAAAAGATCGATCTCGTTTACGGAGATTAGAACTTACATAGAAACATAGAAAATAGGTGCAGGAGTAGACCATTCGGTCCTTCGAGTCTGCACCGCCATTCAATGCGTTCATGGCTGAACATGCTACCTCAGTACCCCATTCCTGCTTTCTCACCATACCCCTTGATCCCCCTAGTTGTGAGTATTATATCTAACTCCCTTTTGAATATATTTAGCGAACTGGCCTCAACAACCTTCTGTGGTAGAGAATTCCACAGATTCACCACTCTCTGGGTGAAGAAGTTCCTCCTCATCTCAGTCTTAAATGGCTTCCCCTTTATCCTTAGACTGTGACCCCTGGTTTTAGTTTTCCCTAACATTGGAAACATTCTGCCCGCATCTAATTTGTCTAAACCAGTCAGGATTTTAAACGTCTCTATAAGATCCCCCCTCATTCTTCTGAACTCCAGAGGATACAAGTTCAGTTGATCCAGTCTTTCTTGATATGTCAGTCTGGCCATCCCAGGAATCAATCTAGTGAACCTTCGTTGCACTCCCTCAATAGCAAGTTAGGAGACCAAAACTGCACACAATACTCCAGGTGTGGCCTCACCAAGGCCCTGTACAACTGTAGCATCACCTCCCTACTCCTGTACTCAAATCCCCTTGCTATGAAGGCCATCATGCCATTTGCTTTCTTGACTGCCTGCTGCACTTGCCTTCCCACCTTCAGTGACTGATGTACCATGACGCCCAGGTCTCGTTGCACCTCCCCTTTCCCTAATCTGCCACCATTCAGGTAATAGTCTGCCTCCCTATTTTTACCACCAAAGTGGATAACCTCACATTTATCCACATTGTACTTCATCTGCCATACATTTGCCCATTCACCCAACCTGTCCAAGTCACTCTGTAGCCTCCTAGCATCCTCCTCATTGTTCACACTGCCTCCCAATTTAGTGTCATCCGCAAATTTGGAGATATTACAATTAATCCCTTCGTCCAAATCATTAATATATAATGTAAACAGCTGGGGCCCCAGCACCGAACCCTGCGGTACCCCGCTGGTCACTGCCTGCCATTCTGAAAAGTACCCATTTACTCCTACTCTTTGTTTCCTGTGTGCCAACCAGTTCTCAATCCACGTCAACACATTACCCCCAATCCCATGTGCTTTAACTTTGCACACCAATCTCTTTTGTGGGACCTTGTCGAAGGCCTTCTGAAAGTCCAAATACACCACATCTACTGGTTCCCCCCCGTCCACCCTATTGGAAACATCCTCAAAAAATTCCAGAAGATTTGTCAAGCATGATTTCCCTTTCACAAATCCATGCTGACTTGGACCTATCATGTCGCCACTTTCCAAACTTGATATCATCTTGAGTCTGGGTATAACAAGGTAAATTTTACTGTCAGTTTAAAAGTGGTATTGGAAACTGAACAATGATTACATTGTTAGCATTAACATTTCGTAATAATGATTTCATACTGGAATTGTATTGCATGGAAAGTAATGTCAATGGTTACCAAGCAATAATCACAGTGAGGGTTTCAGAATACCACAAGAAACCACAAGAACAGACTTTGAGTGGTTTGTAACAGTCATCTGACCCCAGAGATAAGACTACTCTTTTACAATTGCTTCATGGACTCATATTACTATGGAGTTTGTGGGAATGATTTTCTTTGCCACGGTCAGTTTTATGCTCTCCGTTTGGTTAATTCACAGTGAAGAATTAACGATTTTGAGAAATTACTGCAGGTTTGAATGCTGATCAGTTACTCCAAGGTGATTGCAGCGGGATAATGCAGTCAGCATACAAGTCCAAGTGGGATAGTAGACACAAAAATTATGGCTTGAAACATATGCTACTTTTGGTACAATAGTGGAAATATAATAAACTTTTGACAGCTTCGGTGTAGCTTGGTAGATTTTGGTTTGGGGTCATTTAGTGGTTAAATGATTAAACCTTTGTGTACTTTTGTAACACTGTTAAAGTAAATTTTAGCAAAGTCATAGGCCACGAAATTAGGCACCTTAGCGCTGGCAGATAAGGCAGGTTTGAAGAAACAAATGGTGGTCGCCTCGCTTCCGGCCATTTCCGGCGCACTGTTCACCATCTTGGTGAGGGAGATAGCGCGACCCGCGCTGTTCACCATCTTGGTGAGGGCGATAGCGCAGGCGGGATGTGCGGGCGCCGGCAGTAGGCAGATCGTGACTGACGCTGACCTGTCATTTTGGGCGTCGCTGTCTCCTAAACACGCAAAGCAGAATGTGCGTTCAGCTGCACGAGGGACACCCCACCTGCGCTACTTAAACCAAATTTATTAAATAAACGATAAGTCAATGTGTAAAAATATAACCGATACAAATATTTGCAGTAGAAATTCTATCATTTATCTCCTTGAAGAAAATAACAAAAGGTCACAAATCTAAAAACAGTAGTTGTAGACTCCTTCTTGTCTGTGAGAGCTTACTAAAATTAACCTGCCACTCAATGATGATCTCAATTTATTTGAGTTTATCACTGTTGTCAGTTTATTCCTCTTTATAGCTCTCAAACTTTTGCCGAGTTTCATTAGCAATTCATAACTGATTCATAACCTAATTCACAAATTAACAGGCTGTCATTGATAACTGACTTAATCATGATGTCTGTATATATTTGTAACTCCTGCATTAAACTGCCTCTCAAGCCTGTTACCCGGAAGCATAGAACAAAAAAACTTCTCAACATAGGTAGCAAAATAGGTTTGAGGCTGCACATGCCTTTTTAAACTCGCAGATATTGCGCCTGATTTAAAAGGATAGCTACCAGATCAAAACTGCTTCATTATGTCACAGAGGATTCACACGCATGCAGTGCCCACTTTGACAATGCAGTGCTGGGGTTGCCCATACAGGAAGTGTGGGTAAAGACTGTCCTATATAGGACAGGAGAGCACCCTCACAAAAAGGATTCACAGAGCACCCGTGATAGGAAATAGCAGATGGGACCGATGCTGTCTGTGTGATCAGATCCAGATGAGAGAGAAGATGGCAGACCAAGAGAAAGCTGTCAAGATAAGGCCACCGAATAGCTTTCTATGCCATGTAGCTGACCATGTATGCATGCACAGTGTGTTCATAACATGTAAATCATTTACTACTGCCCCATCTAAAGCATTCAATCAAACATATCCTGTGTAATGCTGCCAAAGGACAAACAGCCCTTTGAATGTGTGCCGTGCACGGCAGCAGCTTAGAGCATACTGAAATTTTATAGAGCTTCAGAAAGCAAATCCTTGTAGGACAAGCTAGCTGCATGATGCATGTTTATTTACTGTCATACAGGATGGATTGCCGGGTGGGAAGATGTCTGTTACTGTATATGCTTCCTAAACTTGCAATATCTCAAGATAAGTTCTCTGCTTGCAGGACTGGATGGCAAAGGGAACAGACCCAAACTGGAGGAGGGCCCAGAAATTACAAGCCCTTGACTCCCCTTGAGAAAGCCTGTGATTTTGTTTTTCAAATTCAGAAGTTTTGCAACTGAAAGCCTTCAGGTGTCCAAAGTTTGTCTCCACAATGGTAGCCTGCAGCCACTGGCAAGGAGTCAGTCAGAGGCAGTTCTGTGTACATATGGTTGAAGTGTTATTTTCACACCAAGTCACAAGTGCAGCCAAACTCATTAAAGAGCGGCAGTCATTCTACCATTAATAAGTGCAGATGTAGATCAGAGAGCTCACTGCCAGCTTAAAGGATCCCATATTCCTTAATTTTTAAATTATTTTTTATAATTTAATTTTAATGTGGCTTCATCCTTTCTGAAGGGTTAGGGAGTTAACCCAGTTGCAGTGAAGTACAGTGGGAGATTGTTTAAAGGTCAACATGTGCCTGCACAATCACATTTGCAGGGTGGGGTGGGGCTGACTGTTATTTTATCTTAAAGAATAATTTACAGAATTCCCTTTAAAACATGCTGACAAATTGCCTTGTGATGCGGCGAGAGTAGATTTCTTCTGGAGGCTAATAAAATCACTGACTGGTTTAAGTTCCAAGTTATACATGTGAGAATGTTTTGAGGGCGCAAAGTTTCATTTATCCCAAGAAAAGAATCAACTAGTGTTAGCTATTTCATTTTAATTATAACTATCAGGCTGCATTGAGCACTCGGGGACTGTTCGGTTATCTTTGTACTAAATCTGACAATGGCGCAATTAGAATTATGGGAACCTAGGTGTACCCAGTAGAAAAAGAGTACCTAATAATGTGTGTATTTAGTGCGAGTGGTACAGCACATTGTGCCATTGTGTACTGGTTCACGTCTGCATGCCATCAAGGGAGTACAAGCCAGGTGCTTCCCCACAGGCATGGAATGAGAATCAGAGTGCCACCACTGGATGCTTGCATGTACCCAGAATGAGCGGTGGCAGAAAATCACCTGACTGCTGTCGTAGTTGGGAAATGATGTGTGGCAAACTAAAGAGAGGAAGAGCGGAAAATGCAGAAAAATTTCACAAAGATAAGTACAGATGAAGATGAAATGAAAGAACCTGCATTTATATAGCACCTTTCACATTCTCAGGATGTCCCAAAGCACTTCACAGCAAATGAGGTACTTTGAAGTGAAGGCACTGCTGTAGGGGTATATGACAGCCAATTTGCATACAGTAAGGTCCCACAAACAGCAATAAGATAAATGACCAGATAATCTGTTTTAGTGATATTGATTGAGGGATAGATGTCGGCGGCCATTTGGCCCATTTAGCTCATTCTTACATAGAAACCTACAACTCCCTGCAGCACACCATCTAACTAGAGCTTTTGCCTCCACTACCCTGGAAGACCACTCCAGATATTATTCAGTCTTTGTGTAAAGATGTGCTTCCTGACATCAGTTCTGTTATTTGTTTGTACCTAAGGTTCCTTCTCATTCACCTCCTTTCAAGGCTGAGTTGGTGTGAGCCCTGCTGAGACCCCAGGAAAGACCCCAGACCTTGCCAGAAGTATGGTAATTGATCCTTGAGGGGAATCAATTACCTTATGCTGCCAAAGTTATGGCTCCCATTGGAGCTGAAGAACTTTCAATGCTGATTTAAGAACATAAGAAGTAGGAGCAGGAGTCGGCCATACGGCCCCTCGAGCCTGCTCCATCATTCAATAAGATCATGGCTGATCATTGACCTCAACTCCACTTTCCCGCCCGATCTCCATATCCCTTGATTCCCCTAGAGTCCAAAAATCTATCTATCTCAGCCTTGAATATACTCAAAGACTCAGCATCCACTGCCCTCTGGGCCAGAGAATTCCAAAGATTCACAACCCTCTGAGTGAAGAAATTGCTCCTCATCTCAGTTTTAAATGGCCTACCCCTTATCCTGAGACTATGCCCCCTAGTTCTAGACACTCCAGCCAGGGGGAACAACCTCTCAGCATCTACCCTGTCAATCCCCTTCAGAATCTTGTATGTTTCAGTGAGATCACCTCTCATTCTTCTAAACTCCAGAGAGTACAGGCCCATTCTACACAATCTCTCATCATAGGACAGCCCTCTCATCCCAGGAATCAATCTAGTGAACCTTCGTTGCACCGCCTCCAAGGCAAGTATATCCTTCCTTAGATAAGGAGACCAAAACTGTGCACAGTACTCCAGGTGTGATCTCACCAAGGCCCTGTACAATTGTAGCAAGACTTCCTTACTCTTATATACTCCAACCCCCTTGCAATAAAGGCCAACATGCCATTTGCCTTCCTTATTGCTTGCTGTACCTGCAACCTAGCTTTCTGTGTTTCTTGCACGAGGACACCCAAATCTCTCTGAACACCAACATTTGAAAGTTTCTCACCATTTAAAAAATATTCTGTTTTTCTATTCTTCTTACCAAAGTGAATAACCTCACATTTCCCTATATTATAGTCAAACTGCCACCTTACTGCCCACTCACTTAGTCTATCTATATCCCTTTGCAGACTCTTTGGGCACGATCTTGCCAGCCCTGGGGAGGTGGGTATGGAGGCGGGACTGCCTGGAAAATGGCAGAATTTGGGGGCGGGTGCCCAAACCACCTTTGTGCCATCTTGCCAGGAGGCGGGTAGCCGTCCCGCGCCAGGTCCCGTCTCCTTGGAGGCGGGAAGGGATTACAGCCACTTAACTGCCTGTTAACAGGTAGTTAACAGTCAGAAAATAGGCTTATCATTTTGCCCACACAAGTGCGGGCTTCCCGAAGGCTCCGAACCCCGCCAGGGTCACCGAGGCGAGTAGTGGGTCTGCGGGGGTCTGCAGGGGTCCAAAAGTGCACTGTGAAGGTAAGTGATGGGTGCAAGTGTGGAGAGGTGAGTATCTGAGGTAAGTGGAAAGTGTTCGAAAAAGTGTACTTACCTTTGTTTCTTCCTGCAGGCTTCAGTCGGTGGGTATGCGGAGAGTCTCGCACCTCCGCAGTAGAGATGACACATGGCCGTTGCATTCTCCAAAGCAACAACCATCTCATTTCTGCAAAAGAAAGTGGTTTTATGAGGTCTTGAATTCAAGACCTCATCAAACTACAGAGAATGTCACTGTTTGACAGCTTCACAGAGCTGTTAAACGATGATAATTCATCTGTGAAAAATTTTTGACAGATGAAACGTAATAGGTTGACGTTCTCTGCAACCGGCTTTCCCTTAATTGGCCTGCTAAGCCCGCTGGGCGGGCTTAACAAGGTCAATCAAGGGAAAATAGCATGGGTTGGTCAGAAGTTGATGGAGGCGGGCCTGAAACCCGACAAGTGGGAGTCCCGCCTCCAAAAGCTCCCCATTGGCAAAATCACCCCCTCTGTGTTCTCACAGCTTACTCTCCCACCTAGCTTTGTATCATCAGCAAACTTGGATACATTACACTCGGTCCCTTCATCTAGGTCATTAATATAGATTGTAAATAGCTGAGAGCTCAGCACTGATCCTTGTGGCACCCCACTAGTTACAGCCTGCCAACCTGAAAAAGATCTGTTTATCCCTACTCTCTGTTTTCTTTTCAGCCTGTGAAGGGCCTCGGAGGTGAACTTAGTGGAGTAGTTTCCAGCAGGTGAACTGGGACAGGTGTCTCTGATGTACCCTTACAAGCGCCGGCCACCTGCTTTGAAAATAATGAGGACCTGTAATTCGGGACGGGGTTGGCGTCCTTCCAGTTGGGTGGTTATAAATTCCCTCTTTCTCACTTGCGTTGGCGGAGTGGGCCCTTTGAGAATTTTGGACCCACAATTTTTAAACAAATTCTGTTGAGCACATAGTGAGGCAACCTCTCTTTTCTATTTTCAGAAGGTGAAAGATCTGCTGTGTTCTTCTACAGTTGCTTGCAATGACTGCCGTTATATTATGGTCTATTTGAATGAGTGCTATCAGAAGATTTGCAACATGCAATAAAATCACTTGTTGTCAGATCCAAATCCACTTGTGTAAATAGTTGGGTAGATTTGCTTGTTCAATCTCTGTACATGATAGTTACATATCGCTTCCTGGCAACCAAGTTGATGACCAATCAGCTGAAGACATTTATGGTCTGCCGTTACTTGACACCACAGGTTGCATGTTTGTCAACTTTAAGGATTTTCTATTGACAGGAATAAGAGATTTGAATTTTGAATAGAATAGAAAGGTATACATCTGAACTGCTTAAAAAACAAAGCTTGTGAACACAAAAGTTAGGAACAGGCTGAGCCAAATATCAAATCTGAAACCGAAACAGAAAACACCCGAAACTCAAAACTGATCAGGCAACAGTCGGCCTTTCGGGCTGAGCCTTTCTATTAGAATTGAAAAATAAAAGATAAACAAGCACTTTAATAGAATCAGAAACAAGGGGAAATTGGGAAACAAAGTCTGAGAAGAAGTATTGGCGCAGTGACCTGTAACCTGCTTAAAAGAAAAAGAAAAGATTGTTAGATGACTGACATGATCTTTACATCAGGCAATGCTTTCATCCCTGGGCCTTGCCCCTCCGGGAGAAATGCCAGGCTGCACTGAACAGGAAATTGGTTTGACATCAAGGTGCAGATTCTAATCTTGGTGTAAAGTTAAAGAAAAATAATTTTACTTGAACTGTTGTGGTTTATAATGACTGTTTAACAAATTATTTTTAACTTTACACACATAGACAAATATACCCCTACATACTGTGCTAAAGTATTGAGTATCTTGCATATCAGTACATACAGTAAAAGGCCACCTCAATTAATGTCAACATTAATAATTTTTAAGTAGGGCTAAAGTTGTTTATCAAGATAAAGAGCAACAGTGGTCAAATTAAACAATAAAGTAGCCATATTTAGCATTTAGCAGACAGCAGGCCTAATAAATCAGTTAAAATAACTGTAAACACACAAATTCTGTACTCAGATCCACATGCAGTACCTTTTCTACTCTACAATCAAACATTTATTGTTTAGTGACCCCCTCAAGCCAGTCCATCTCCCCTTTTTGGTATCTCATGACTACACTTATTAACAATTCTACCTTTAGTAGTACCTGTGCAGCTGGAAAGATAGACAAATAGACTGAGCTCACTGATGTGGGAGTGGGGGGAAGAGAGAAGGGGTTTGCATTTGCAGTTACACACTGTGGCCTGTCAATCAAAATCTATGAGGACAGACTTCATTTACAGAACCTTAACAATGGTGTCTAAAGTTGTGGTTCTGGCTTGACTCTCTGAACCCTGTGTGGAAGGGGATGTAACATTTTACCTGTTACCTCCATTAAGTATCTGTGTACTACTGTAATATATCTCCAGTCCATGACATGTAGGAATTTACAAGACTAGTGGAGACCATTGTGGTCCATCTGACCAGTCCCAAGATTTGAAAAATATTGTACACTACTCCAGCTCTTATACTGCTCAATCAATTTTTCTGCCAAATATCTATCTGGTTTCTTCTTGTATTTGGTAAAGTCGATGCTAGCATTGTATTTCAAAGAAACTTGTACCTACTTGAGCATTTCCCTTTTATGTTTGTTAGATGTGAAGTTGGGGCAGTCTGTAATGTGAGCCTCTTGTTTTGGGTACACATTTTGAGTGGGGGAGTGTTGGGAATCAAACAGAGAGAAAGCATTACCCGACAGGAAAGGAGAGACAAAAAACCGGGATAACAAGTCACCCAGACCTTTTCCTGCGTGCATCCCATTACTTGGTTTAGGAGGGGTGGCAATGACAGAGTTGCAGTAACAGGTCCTGCATTCTCGGGAACAGTATGTGGTGTGGTAAGAACCTTAAAAAAAGAGAAAAAGTAAAGTAAAAGTAAATGGGAAAATATGAAGCAGAGGCAACAACCTCACTATGCACATAGAATCATATCACACAGCACAAAAGGGACCCATTCAACCCGTCGTGCCTGTGCAGACTCTTTGAAAGAGCTATCCAATTAGTCCCACTCCCCTGCTCTTTCCCCAAAGTCCTGCAATTTTTTCCTGTTCAAGTATACATTCAATTCCCTTTTCAAAGTTACCAGTGAATCTACTTCCACCACCCTTTCAGGCAGTGCGTTCCAGATCATAACAACTCGCTGCGTAAAAATTGGTATAGACATATTGATATAGGCATTATGCTTTTCTGCCGCCTCCTGGATTCTATAAAGCAGAAAAAGTTTTGGTCTTGCCTGTCAAATGTGATGACAGATCCCCAAATGCTGACCGCTCTGTCTGTTAATGAAACATTCCTCAAGCTGCATTACGTAGCAGCAAAATGAAGAAGTAAAAGCAGCGTTGGTCGACATTTAAAACAGTGTACTTCTCATCTTTTGTTTCGTAGGGCTCAATCTCAATGACATGTCACTGTAATTTCCTGTCTATTTTTAGCGGCTGAACCCAGCTGTTGCTGCAACACTTCTCTGTTTATTCACAGCAAAATAGCGAATGGCTATTTTAAAACTAAAATAGTAAGAGGCAAAAGCAGAACAAAGTGACATTGCTTGTACTTAACCAAGCTGGCTCTTCAACTGAAATATCCAAGTATCAGTGCAAGTTTCTATCGGTACTGATGCAATATGAATACAGAAGAAAACATATCTCATACTTTATTAAAATAAAATGAATCATACATGTGCTTCCCAACATTTGTCACTTTCAGATTGCCTGTCACTGCCGTGATGCCTTTGTCATTTGGGTACCGATGGAATCTAAAGTTGCCCCATTGTTAAGGAGGTCTTTTGGCTCATTGCAAGGACAGATATTTGCAGAGATGTAATATATAGGGGTCATTTTTATCATCAAGGGAAATCAAGACCTGCTGTTACAAAGAATCTTATGATGTCTGCATGACTAGAATCCTGAAGAGTTCTGTAGAATGTTTGTAGAGGTTCAACTCATTGGGATGAAATTCCTCATGGGCTTAATGCAAAACAGGCAATAGTGAATCAGCAGCCCATTTTATATTCGGTTCGATTTTCTTTTCCACAAAGTCATTTTCACCCCCATCATGTCTGGCTTACACAAGCTTTGAGATTACTGTCAATACCATTTCATGATTGGCTTTGAGTTTGATGTAGTTCAGCTATGAACTAAACAAAACAAAATCGGGCTAATCAATTTATTAAAAAAATAACCACGCATGATCTAAATCAATGATACACAGTTTCAGTGGCTTCAGGAGGAAGATTTAAACTGCTGGCTCAAAAAAAATCAAAGGTGGAAGTATCTATACATTGTAAACATAAGTCTTTTTCAATCTCGTTTAAAGTATTTTTGGGACACTTTCCAAGGAGCAATGCCAGTCTTTCACAAGTCACTAAACACTTTGAAGTGCTTGTCTGTTTCAAGACTGGACAATGAAGACTTGGATTTTCCTACATTGAAGAATGATGGCACGGGAATGTGAGAAGGGCACTGGTCTGACTGTGAAAGTTCTTGGGGGAAAAATTGGGTTCGTTTGCGCCTCTCGTTAGTGCCCCCTAGCACCTGGGTGCGGCGCCGCTAACGCCTCCTGCGAAATTCAGTGGGAGGTTAGCGGCAGTGGCAGCCGGTAGCGCCCTGTGCCGCTGTGCCACCAGCGAGGACGTCATCGCCGTGTGCAGTGCCCTGCTTGCGCCCCGGCTGCAAACTTCCCATGCGCCCCCTGACCTATTGCCGGACGATATGTCCGACAGGATCAGGGGGCATTTTTACAGCGGCGGTGACGCTACTTAAAGGGCAGGTGTCAGGCGGCCATTTTTATTTTGGCTGACTGCCAGCACCTGCCCCCTTTCACCTTGTATGCGGGGTGCCGGCCGCGATCGCTCAGACCGGCACTCCTGTTGAGTGCCGGGCTGTTTTCACGGCACCCCGCTCCCCGGTGATCCAGCAGGGCCCTGGTGCGTGCAGCGCTAGGCCCCTCCCCTTTAATCAGGGGAGGAGGCCTGCAATGGTGTGGCCCCACGTAGCGCTGTGAAATTCAGTAGTAGTGCCCCAAGCAGGAGGTGGAGCGCTTCCCAGTAGTGCCCCACCTCCTGCTTGGGGCGCTACTTCTGAATTTACGGCAGTGTGGCACTAACTTTCCGGGGCACCCTGGCGACGTTAACGCCCCAAAATGGGCGCCACCCAATTTTTCCCCCCTTAACTTTAATTGCAGTGGGCAGGGCGCAGGTGTGTGGGTCGGGGGAAGGGGGATTCTTGTTCTCTGGTAGGGATAAAGGTATCTGTTGCACAGGAGAGGGACCGACAAATTTCTTCAGAAGCTGCCAAGGGAGCTTATGGTTGTTTCCCCTCATCTGCCTCCAAATAAACCAATCTGCAAAAGAAGAGGGGAGCACAGTACTGAACATGGCCTGCATCGCTAAGGGTAAAGGACTAGCAGAATTTTACAAGTAAAAAAGCAGCAAAATCATTTTTTACTAACAATAATCAAAAATCAAGGTCTTTCTTGTCCCTTAAGGCAGGTGGTAGTGGAAAGGATGTGTGGGGTTGGGGGGGGTGGGGGGGGTGGTGAGGAAAAAGGATTCTTCTCTTCACTAGGGAATTCTGTTGGGGTGGGACTTCTACCTACCTCTCTGTATCTGTCCCAGCTTTGACCCCTTCTCCTGGGTCTGGGCTCATTACATATACATGGTGGGCTCCGGTTTGGATGTCAAAAGGAAACCCACCAGTGCAAAGCAGAAGAATCCCGGGGGTATTGCAGCGAAAACATGCCTTTGTCACCTCCAGACTTGATGATACCAATGCTCTCCTGGCTGGCCTCCCATCTTTCACCCTCAATAAACATCAGCTTATCCAAAACGATGCTGCCTCTATCCTATCCAGCATCACATTTCACTTGCCCATTACTCCTGTCCTCACTGACCTGCTGGTCCCCAGTCACCTAACACCTCCAATTTAAAATTCTCATCTTTCTGTTTAAATCCCTCCATGGCTTCAACCCATTTTCCTCCAGCTCTACAGCACCATCCCTCCAAACTGTTCCTTCCTCTGATTCTGGCTTCTTGTGGATACCCCATTCCTTTATCCTACCATTGGTGACTGTGCCTTCAGACGCCTTGGCCCCATGATCTGGCATTCCCTCCCTAAATCCCTCTACCTCCCTAAACTTTTTTATAAATTCGTTCATGGGATGTAGGCGTCGCTGTCAAGGACAACATTTATTACCCATCCCTAATTGTCTTTGAGAAGGTGGAGGTGAGCTGCCTTCTTGAACCGCTGCAGTCCGTGTGGTGAAGGTACTCCCACAGTACTGTTAGGTAGGGAGTTCTAGGATTTGGACCCAGCGACGATGAAGGATCGGCGATATACTTCTAAGTCAGGATAGTGTGTTACTTGAAGGGGAACTTGCAGGTGGTGGTGTTCCCATGCGCCTGCTGCCCTTGTCCTTCTAGGTGGTAGAGGTCACGGGTTTGGGAGGTGCTGCCGAAGAAGCCTTGGCGAGTTGCTGCAGTGCATCTTGTAGAGGGTACACACTGCAGCCACGGTGCGCCGGTGGTAGAGGGAGTGAATGTTTAAAGTTGTGGATGGGGTGCCAATCAAGCAGGCTGCTTTGTCTTGGATGGTGTCGAGCTTCTTGAGTGTTGTTGGAGCTGCACTCATCCAGGCAAGTGGAGAGTATTCCATCACACTCCTGACTTGTGCCTTGTAGATGGTGGAAAGGCTTTGGGGAGTCAGGAGGTGAGACACTCGCGTCAGAATACCCAGCCTCTGACCTGCTTTTGTTGCCACAGTATTTATGTGGCAGGTCCAGTTAAGTTTCTGGTCAATGGTGACCCCCAGGATATTGATGGAAATCCCTCTACAACCTCTCCTCCTTTTAAACCCTCCGTAAAACCCACACCTTTGACTCAGCTTCTGGTCATCCCTCCTCAAGAAACCGTTCTTTGGCTTAGTGTCCTTTTTTTTCCTTACACTTCTGAGAAGTGCCTTGACAGTTTTTGTATGTTAAAAACGCTATGCAAATGCAAGTTGTTGTTATTGCTGCTGCTGTTACATTAACATGTGGCGTACGGGTCAACTTGGAAGTGCACAGCCTTCAGAAAGTGCTTTCTAATTCAGTGCCAGTTGTACTTTGGACAACTGGTGAGTGGCATGGGATAATCTGACTTTGAGCAGTGCAGAAATAAATGCTAGATTGAGAGGGACCCTGCATTAGTACACTACACAAGGGAACTCTGTGGGACACAAAGGGGAAGTAAATGGGGGAAAAACCAGTGCATGTGAAAGTGGAATTTAACTACAGTGCACTCACAGAGAATAAACTGACTACATTCGAGTTGGGGTTTCTTTTGTTTGTTGGTAGCAGATATTGACATTTTATAGACTACGGGTTGGATTCTCTTCTGAAGTACCTCCCATATTGAGGTGGATTTGAGGCATAAAATGGAGCAAAATGGATTCCTAAAGGTTACTGCCACAAAACTGCTGCAGAAAACAGCATCAGAATTTTTTTTTTATTCATTCATGGGATGTAGGAGTCAGTGGCAAAGCCAGAGAGTATTCCATCACACTCCTGACTTGTACCTTGTAGATGGTGGAAAGGCTTTGGGGAGTCAGGAGGTGAGACACTCACTGCAGAATACCCAGCCTCTGACCTGCTCTTGTTACCGCAGTATTTATGTGGCTGGTCCAGTTAAGTTTATGGTCAATGGTGACCCCCAGGATATTGATGGTGGGAGATTCGGCAATGGTAATGCTGTTGAATGTCAAGGGGTGGTGGTTAGACTCTCGCTTGTTGGGGATAGTCATTGCCTGGCACTTGTGTGGTGCAAATGTTACCTGCCACTTATCAGCCCAAGCCTGAATGTCGTCCAGGTCTTGCTGCATGTGGGCATGGACTGCTTCATTATCCGAGGAGTTGTGAATGGCACTGGACACTGTGCCATCATCAGCGAACATCCCCACTTCTGACCTTATGATGCAGGGAATGTAATTGATGAAGCAGCTGAAGATGGTTGAGCCTAGGACACTGCCTTGATGAACTCATGCAGCGATGATTAACCTTCAACCACCACAACCATCTTCCTTTGTGCTAGGTATGATTCCAGCCAGTGGAGAGTTTTTCCCCCAATTCCCATTGACTTCAGTTTTACTAGGGCTCCTTGATGCCACACTCGGTCAAATGCTGCCTTGATGTCAAGGGCATTCACTCTCACCTCACCTCTGAAATTCAGCTCTTTTGTCCATGTTTGGACCAAGGCTGTAATGAGGCCTAAAGCCGAGTGGTCCTGGCGGAACCCAAACTGGGCATTGGTGAGCAGGTTATTGGTGAGTAAATGCTGCTTGATAGCACTGTTGATACCTTCCATCACTTTGCTGATGATTGAGAGTAGACTGATGGGGCGGTAATTGGCCGGTTTGGATTTGTCCTGCTTTTTGTGGACAGGTCATACCTGGGCAGTTTTCCACATTGTCGGATAGATGCCAGTGTTAGAGCTGTACTGGAACACCTTGGCTAGAGGCATGGCTAGTTCTGGAGCACAAGTCTTCAGCACGACAGCCGGGATGTTTTCAGGGCCCACAGCCTTTGCTATATCCAGTGCGTTCAGCCATTTCTTGATATCACATGGAATGAATCGAATTGACTGAAGACTGGCTTCTGTGGTGGTGGGGACCTCAGGAGGAGGCCGATATGGATCATCCACTCGGCACTTCTGGCTGAAGATGGTTGCAAACGCTTCAGCCTTGTCTTTTGCACTCACGTGCTGGGCTCCACCATCATTGAGGATGGGGATATTCATGGAGCCTCCTCCTCCCGTTAGTTGTTTAATGGTCCACCACAATTCACGACTGGATGTGGCAGGACTGCAGAGCTTTGATCTGCTCCGTTGATTGTGGGATCGCTTAACTCTGTCTATAGCATGCTGCTTCCACTTTTTAGTATGCATGTAGTCCTGTGTTGCAGCTTCCCCATGTTTGCACCGCAATTTTAGATACGCCTGGTGCTGCTCCTGGCATGCTCTTCTACACTTCTTATTGAACCAGGGCTGGTCCCCTGGCTTGATGGTAATGGGATATGCTGGGCCATGAGGTTACAGATTGTGGTGGAATACAAGTATGCTGCTGCTGATGGCCCACAGCGCCTCATGAATGCCCAGTTTTGAGCTGCTAGATCTGTTCTGAATCTGTCCCATTTAGCACGGTGGTAGTGCTACACAACACGATGGAGGGTGTCCTCAGTGTGAAGATGGGACTTCGTCTCTACAATGACTGTGCGGTGGTCACTGCTCCCGATGCTGTCATGGACAGATGCATCTGCGACAGGTAGATTGGTGAGGACGAGGTCAAGTAGGTTTTTCCCTCATGTTGGTTCTCTCACCACCTGTCGCAGGCCCAGACAGGCAGTTATGTCCTTCAGGACTCAGCTAGCCCGGTCAGTAGTGGTGGTATCGAGCCACTCTTGGTGATGGACATTGAAGTCCCCCACCCAGAGTACATTCTGTGCCCTTGCTACTCTCAGTGCTTCTTCCAAGTGGTGTTCAACATAGCGGAGTACTGATTCATCAGCTGAGGGAGGGCGGTAGGTGGTAATCAGCAGGAGGTTTCCTTGCCCATGCTTGACCTGAAGCCATGAGACTTCATGGGGTCCAGAGTCAATGTTGAGGACTCCCAGGGCCACACCTTCCCGACTGTATACCACTGTGCCGCCACCCCTGGTGGGTCTGTCCTGCCAGTGGGACAGGACATACCCAGGGATGGTGATGGAGGAGTTTGGGACATTGGCTGAAAGGTATGATTCTGTGAGTATGACTATGTCTGGCTGTTGCTTGACTAGGCTGTGGGACAGCTCTCCCAATTTTGGCACAAGTCCCCAGATGTTGGTGAGGAGGACTTTGCTGGGTCGACTGGGCTGGGTGTGCCGTTGTCGTGTCTGTAGCCGGTGCCGAGTTCGATGCCGGATGGTCTGTCCGGTTGTATCCTCTCAAAAATCACCAGTCTCCTTTAAAAGGCCCATTGGTAGTCTGACCCAACACATGTAAACAATGTCAAGGAGAATTGGCCAACTCCTCTGGCCCATTTTTCCCAACTTCCACCCCAAACCCACCCCAAATAATTACCCCTATTATATAAGTGGCAGTACAAACTGTAGTAAGATATCCCTGAGGGGGATACCACATTGAGGAGGCCATTTTTTGCATTGCTGCTGATGGTTGGTGTTATTTTACCTGCATATTGATCTCTTTAATACTTTCAGGAGTCTTGATTTTAGTTTTAGCCATCTCTACTCAAATTATTGCTTTGCACTAGGGATGTGGGTTTCACAATGGGAATCCCTCTATTCTTATGAAATGAAAAGGAGGAGAATGAGGACGTAGAAGAAGCTAAATTGGAGCTTCTCAATGGAAGGCATCATAAGAACATAAGAACATAAGAAATAGGAGCAGGAGTAGACCAATCGGCCCCTCGAGCCTGCTCCGCCATTCAATGAGATCATGGCTGATCTGATCCAACCTCAACTCTAAAGAACACAAGAAGCAGGAGCAGGACCAGGCCACTCGGCCCCTGGGCCCGCTCCGCCACCCACAGGGCCTTGACCGATCCGAACTCAAACTCATGTCCAATTTCCAGCCCGCTCCCATGGAAGGCTCTTTTTCCCTACATGCACACACCCAGTCATCAGGATCTATGGACCAAGAAGGTCTTATTAGATTTGTCTGACTGTCACTGCCTCAGAAGGCTGTGCTTTCCCCCCAACAGGGGCTACTGGGGAATATGTCAAATGTTGGCTAAAGCCCTGCAGCTCACTTCCACCTGGGGAACAGCATTGTCTGTACCAGTCAAGGTTACTTCTGCCTTGAATTTCTCTGCCATTGGATCTTCCAGGCAGCAGCAGATGAACTTTGCCACATCAGTTAGGCAGCTGCTCACCACTGCATTAAGAAGGCTACTGAAGCTCTATTCAGGAGGGCTGCTGAATTTATATCCTTCTCAATGGGACCTGTAAGGGGTTTCGGTTCGTAGGTGCTTGTATCGCAGACGGTGCTGGTGCGAGGTTAGGCCTTCGTTGCCTAATACTATTGCTTGCTCTGGTCTCCGGCCAGCCTTGTTGCAATAAGCACCTGTGAGTGGTTCGACCCACTCGCCCTTACGGTTCTAACACTGGACTTAGGTGCGAGAGCAGTAATGCAGAGAAAAACTCAAATAGACCCGGTTGAATAGTACGAAATGGAAATCTTTATTGCATAACGTCCAAAATCATGAAGTACATGTCATAGGCACAAATTAACGATAGTACAAGTATACATACATTCATAAAGCTTGGTCTATGGTAATGAAGAACGCACGGCATATCGTAAAAAGGGGAACACATTATACTTTATCCTTAATAAAACCACCCTCCCCTATTAATACCTACACTACATCTAGATTTGTAGGATCGGGAAACATGCTCACCACTTGTGATACTTCGGAGAATTTTAAAATGAGGCACTCGACTCGTTTCGCTGCAGCGCCTGACTGTCACGTGTTTGAAGGGGTCTCTGTACCCCACTTGTTTATCTTCGCTGCTCCGGCAAGCAGGCTGGGCTCCCCGTTGTCATGAAGAACTCGACAGTGCTCGGACACGGTTGTAGAAGTCCAGAGAGACAATCCAAAGCTCACCAGTCAAGCGAGTCCATGAAGCGGCAAGCGAATAAGAGTTCAGCAGTCATCAGCCAGATAAGAGAATAATAAGCAAGAGTTCAGCCCGAGTCAAGAGTCAAGAGACCGATGGACATTTGTTCACTATAGTTATAGTGCTGTGTTCCCTTATCTCCCGCTCAAATCTTAATGTTTGTCCTTTGTGAAATGCTGGTGCACAAAACTCCCAGCATGGGGCGATTCTTTCCTTTAATGGGTTTCGGTAGCACCTTAAACTGGCCAACTATCCGTTAATGTTTTCCCCATTGTCGAACCGGCTAGGAGTCTCCCTGACTGGTTTTGGGGCCTCCTCGAATACTGACTTAATCACCCGAGAATGGCTCTCTCATTGTAGAGCCGTGGGGAATTTGCGTATTGATGTATCTGGATGGGCCTTTGATTGCCCAGTACAATGGTCCTTACTTGTGCATGGAAAACGATTCCAGCACTTATTTCTTGCTATTGTGTCGAATGCAGACAGGTTGCATCCTGTCTTTATCAGTGTTTGCTGCGTATTAACCAATCTTATACTGAAATGTTTATTCGAACGCCATCTTGTCTGCCCACTGAAAATTCTGGAAGCTTCTGCCACGAGGCGCGGCGGCCATTTTACAGGCTTCTGTGTCCTGTTTAATCATGACAGCATTTCGTTGAAATAAAACTGATGAAACGAATCTGCTTTATCTCGTTATTTCGAATCGCGATAATTGCGAATTTTACAGACCAGAGAAACAAAGCGAGAGAGAACTATCCATTTCTACAGACAGAGTCCTCACAGGTGCTAGGAGAAATTGATAGAATGCATGTGCCATTCAAAGCCCCACCCAAGAACCCCCCTCAATTTTATTAACACGAAAGGTGTTCATCCTATTAATATCCAGTTAGTCTGTGATGCCAATTACTTTATGCTTCACATGAATGTCAGATATCCAGGAAGCTGTTATGATGCTTTCATCATGCGACATTCCCACATACCAGAGATGACTCAGTGCTGTATACCAGGATCCATCCCATGCAGTCATGGGTTATGACTCCAGTAAGGCTGCTGGAGACAGAGGGGGACAATAGATATAATGTGACCCAGGCCATTCCAAGAAGCTTCACAGGTACTTTAAGTCTCAAGTCTCGTTTTAGGTGCCTGGATAAGTCTGGTGGACTCTTGCCCTTAGTAGTGCTGTAGATATGGTCCACGATTTTCCCTACCTCGGCGGGTCTGTGGTGGGCGATGTCGATGGCGGGTCCCAGCCCCACTCCTGTCTCCACCCTGGCCTCCGACATGACCTTCCCCTGATTGGGCTTATTAAGCCTGCCCAGCGTGTTTCCCAGCCAGTTGAAGGAAGCGGGCCTGAGAACATCATTTGATGACGCGTCATCAGCCGGTTTCCTTAAAGGGACCATGCACAAATATCTTTTGACATTTGTGCTGTCGGTGTTCTACAGCATTGAGGTGCTGCAAACACTGATAAGCACTGCACAAAGGTGCAGGACTGCACCCAGGCTCTCCCATGACTCCCTCCATATGCTTATGGAGGGAGTCACAGCACACAGGAAGGTTCTCTTCCCTTCCAATTGGCAGAAGAGACCTCCTCAGGAGACCAACGCAGCTTGGCTGCACATTGCACAGGAGGGCACAAGCAGGGATATCATAAGGAGGACCAGGCTGCAGTGGCGCAAACCTTACTGCAAAGCCACACTCAACCTCATCCTGCTGTGCCTCTCATCACATCCCCATCACTCTGCCTTCCCTACCCTGCTCCTGCACATCCTTACTCACACCAACTTGCCTTGCACCTCCACCCATCCCACTCTATCTACATTATCACTTCTCCATCTCACTAGCCACCCCTCACACTCACCCTCATCCTAGTTCAATCATACCAACTAACAACACACAAGGACAAACACTTGTGTATTTTAGCCAATGTTCATGTGAAGTTTCTGTTAATGTGCTGTCAAACATTGAAATCTTTATTTTCAACACTTTGCATTCTTGGGCAGATTTGTGTGCACTTTTGGAAGTGGCTTCGTGAGTTGTAGTGAATGGTGAGACATAACAGTACCTCTCGCAATGCTGATCAGTGTGAAAGGACTGGCTTGGGCATCGTAGGGATGCTTTATGGTTTCGGTGTGGGTGAAGCCAACCTGGCACATCATGTTGCAGCCAGGGTGTACAGCGTCAAGTGAAGTAAATCTGGCCATGGTGAGGCCATCCCTGGCCTCCCGGGCAGCAATGTGCTCAGGTGCTGATGCCCTGTGTCCTGTGCAGCATCAGTTGATTGCGGCGAAGGTTGGCGTTGTTGTTGGTGTGCCTGGTGCTGCTGGTGTGCAGCACTGTTAAGTGGCTGTAAACAAGCCACTAATGATTTTAATTGCCTCCCCCGCCGCTGCCTGTCGGGTCTGCTCAGCACTGGCAGACCCGACATCGGGAAAGTCCAGTGTGCGCATTTTGACAGCAGGTTCCTGACCTGCTGTCAATCATTTTCAATTTAACAGCAGACCCGCCACCCATTCAGTCTGCTGAGTGCCGGTAAAATTCCAAACAGAGAGTCAGAAGCTCAGCTCGGGTCAAATTGGACACAGAGACTGTGAACAGTTTCATTCAGTCTGAGACAATGATCAGGGAGGGGAACGGAATGGGTGACAAATATACGGAGCTCGTGGTGGAGGCAGAAGATAGTGGCTTTGGTCTTCCTAGTGTTTTGTTGGAGGAAATTGTGGCTCATCCAAAACTGGGATGCGGGTAACTAGTCCGACAACAGAAAGGTAGTGGAGGGGTTGAGAGAGATGGCGGAGAGGGAGAGCTGGGTCATTAGCGAAAATGTGGAACTTGAACCCATGTCCGTGGATGAGGAAAAGGAAGAAGTCAAGGATGGATCCTTGGGGGATTCCAGAGGTAACAGTGCAGGGTAGGGAAGAGAAGTCATTGCTGGAGATGATGTAGCAAAGATCGGATAGGTAAGAGTGGAACAAGAGAGCAATCCCACTGAGTGGGACAATGATGAGAAGTTTTGGAGGAGGATGGTGTGGTCATGTCAGCTGAGTAGATTAGGTAGGTGATTGAAGGAAGGTGGACTAAAAGCATATGAGTTCAAAACGGGCACATGGGATTAGGACTATTGCCCGTGTGGAGAATAAACATCAACACGGATTGGCTGGGCCGAATCGCCTGTTTCTGTGTTGTAATTTCTTGCAATTCTGTGTAATTTGCAGAGTAACTCGTGCCTCCATATTGTGATTGTGGTCTTTTCTCCAGCACAAAAGATGATCCTGCCCTGCAGCCTCTCTGTAACACATGTTCACAAATATATGCCGGGCCTCATATGTGAAACAAGACGTTTAAATTGTAGCTCAGTCATTTTGCAAAAATATTTCACACTTCAGAGCAGGATTACTGTATATTTTGTCATTCATAGCGGCTGAGTGGTTCATTAGCTTCTTTGAAATGTGTTAATTGGAGGTGCATCGTGATTGGCTGTTTTTTCTGTTGGCATCATCAAAACTGCATTCAAATAAATTGCACATTTCAAGTCTAGGCATCTGTGTTATTTTGTTAGAAGGCTGTGAGCAGCAATAAAAAAAATGGAAATATAGGGGTAAAAATTCACTTGGTTGCGCCTCCCGTTAGCGCCTTAAGAGGGCGCTAATGGGGCGTTAAGCCGCTAACGCCCGGGCGCAGCGATGTTTGCGCCGCTCGAGAACTTAACTTGAGATTGTGCGGCGGCGCTAAAACTTACCACTGCGACCACCTGCGCGCGCAGATTGTGACGTCATTCCATGGTGCAACGCCCTTGTGGCGCCCCGGAGCGGAAATTGAGTGGCGCCCCCTGCCTTACCGCCTGGCGCTTCCAACGACCAGAAGACTGGAACGCTATCAATCGCTGTGGGGCTGGGGGGGGCGCTATTTAAAGGGGGCCTCTTCCTGTCTTTTATTGTTGGTGGCATTTTTGAATTACGCATTCTGAGAGAGAGAGGGAGAGACTTCTGGAGAGATTCAATGTTGTGTGAAGGAGTTTTGGGTACTGAGCAGCACTTTGCAGGTTCATTTTGATTTGCCATTCCTTGTATCGATTTAGCAGAGACTGTGGGAGCTGCACTCTGAGCTCTTTGCCTGGTACTCTCCATTGTTCTTTCCAGCACATTTGATGTGCAAGTCTCTCCAGGCCGAGATTCAAGGCTGCAATGAACAGGATGTGATGGAAAGCCAGATTAACCATCCCCTTTAAGAACTGGCCCGTGCCATTGTGTGTGTGTTCCATTGCTGACTGACATTACATGAGCTTCGCCAGTGCTCTGAGTTAGCGCCTCACTCCTCGGCCTTTGCGCCTTAAGACAGGTGTGCAGCGCCTGCTTTAGCGCTCCACTCACCTCCCGGGGCGGTAAAAGTGAAGTTTCCAGTCAGTGCCGATAATTAGCGCCAGGCGCTAATATTTGCGTCCAGACGATATTTGCGCCCCAAATGGGGCGCGACCTAATTTCTACCCTATAGCCTTTACTGAAAATAATTTGCCCTGCATTCCCTCTGAGTCATACACCATTCCTTGACCAAAATGTTGGGCAGATGGCTTGCTATCATACCTCTGCCAGTGCCTATCTGTATGGAGATGAGTCACAACAGCCTGGCATCGCTTGCCCTCGCTGTCAGGAAGAGGTTGGCCTTGATTTGGTATGGCCAAGATCTGGTGCCCTGATGGAAATCATTGGCATAAAGTGTATCATATCATTTTATGGTGCAACATATTTACATATCAAAAGTGCACCACTGCGCTGCTGCTTCAGTCTCTGTTTTCTTCGGTCATCAGCTGTTGATATTGCATATGATTCTGGCCCCGATTTTAACTCTGAGCGGGTTTGGGAGGGTGGGTGGCGAGGTGAGTTGGAAATGAGGCCGGAGCTATTTTAACTTCCGGGCCTCATTAACCTGGCACCAGTTGGAAAACAGGTTGGAAAATCACACGGCCCAGAGGCCACCCGCCGACACAAGAGATCGACTTCCAGAGGGCATCTCATGGGGATTGTGTTTGGAAGGTTGCGGGGGGCTGGCAGGGAGGGGAAGTCCAGGGTAGGGGAGGCCTAAACTTCACTAATGAATTCTACATCATTTAATTCGTTGTCAACTAAAATATTTTCAACTAATTAGCTTGCTAATCAATAAAACTCCAAATCCAATGACACAGCGTCTCGTGCCGTGTACTGGGGAAATCCTGTGAACCTTTGGTTATTTTTAAAAGGCACCTTTGAGATGACTTCAACATCTGTATCAGTCAAGTGACATGGGGGGATCCCCTGTAACTTAATGCATAAGGAAACCCCAAAGTCATATTAGTGCATGAATTGTTACATGTAAATATATTTAATCAACTGTAATAAACCATGAGCCACATTGGTGAAGATACTTCTTTTCGAGTTCATTATTCAGAGTATTGACATATCTCAGTTTGCTGTTGGGATTGCCAAATGGTGTTTTTCTATGAGACAAGCAGCCTTTGATGTATATATTTGAACTTCTGTTTGTGTCAGGCTTCCCAGAACAGATATACTTCCTTTATACTGTGACAGTTCCATTTTTTCATACGTTTTGACACCAAACATGAGCCACTTTTGCACCAAATGCAATTTTCTGGCAGGTTTTTTAGACTGGCCTGAAGCACTCACAGTGAAAATGAGCCATAGCTTAATTTTAATATCATAATATAATTAAATGGCGCCTTGTTCCATCTTCCTTATACTTAGACTGGGATAGATCTGGGAGCTCATTTCTCCCATTTGGAATGGGTCTAAGGGTGACTTCATGATTGATGGAGTTCTTCAAAGCCCAAGGATGGGTTTTTTTGGTTTTTGTAGTACGTTTTTGAAGTGCAGGGTTGTAATACTAATTGCTGTCTGCATTTTAAGAAAAAAGACTTCCTTCAAAATTTTTTTTGAGAATTTTAGTTCCTCCTAAAAGTATATTTTGTGGAACTTAAACTAGCCGATGCTAATTCACCCGAAGGTCAAATGTAACTGAAGGATTTATATGACTTTAGCTGAACAGTGTAGAGTTTCGCAATTATCGCGATTCAAAATAACATGAGAGAAGCAGATTCAATTGATCAGTTTTATTAAACGAAATGCTGTCCTGATAATAAAGGACACAGAAGCCTGTAAAATGGCCACCGCGCATCGTGGCAGAAGCTTCCAGAGACACAGTGGGCAGACAAGATGGCGTCGAATATACATTCAGTATGAGATTGGATCATACTCGGTACACATTGATAAAGACAGGATGCAACCCGTTTGCATTTTGAACAATAGCAATGATATAAGTGCTGGAATCGTTTTCCTATGCACAGTAAGAATCATTGAACTGGGCAATCGAAGGCCCATCCAGACACATCAATACACAAATACCCCCCCCGGCTCAACAATGAGAGAGACATTGGCGAGTGATTAAGCCAGTATTCGGGGGGCCCCAAAACCAGTCGAGGAGACGATTCATACACATCCTGGCTGGCTCAACAATGGGGAAGACATTAACGGATAGTTGGCCAGTTTCAGGTGCTACCGAAACCCGTTAAGAAGATAATCGCCCCATGCTGGGAGTTTTGAGCGCCAATATCACACAAAGGATAAACATTTAGATTTGAGCGGGAGATAAAGCGGACAGAACGGTATAACTATAGAGGACAAATGTCCATCGGTCTCTTGACTCGGGCTGAACTCACTTAACTCTGGACTCGAACTCTTGGCTTGCTGGCGCTTGACTTTTGGGCTCTTGATTTTTCTCTGGACTCTGTTGACTCTTGACTCTTAGCCGTACTGGTCGGTTATTCGAGTGTTGGGTGGAGCTCAATCGGAACGAGCCGCCTCGACAAGGGCAAGTAACAGGGTACACCATCCCGAGTGTCGGTAAACGGTGTCTGGACCTGGAGGCCCGAGTGACGAGAAGAAAGACGAGAAGAAAAACGAGAAGAAATTCCACGTGCCGCCACGGTCAGTAAACCCCGACCGCGCCCGAAAATATAACGACAGAACTTTCCTTTGAGTTCTACCGACTTCTACATGTACCGTAACACAGGAAGATTCTTCTTTGAATTCTAAGATGGTTTGAGTCCATCGACTGCTTCATGACATCAGGGAGTCTGGCTTGCCTTTCGCGGCAGCGAGAGTAAACAAGTGGGGTGCAGAAACCCTTCCAAACACGTGACAGTCAGGCGCTGCAGCGAAACGAGCTGAGTGCCTCATTTTAAAATCTCCGAAGTAAGCCGAGTGGTGAGCATGTTTTCCGATCCTACAAATCCAGACGTAGTTTAGGTATTGTTAAGGGAGGGTGGTTTTTAATAAGGTTAAGGTATAATGTGTTCCCCTTTTTACGATGTGCCGTGTGTTCTCCATTTCCATAGACCAAGCTTTATGAACGTGTGTATACTTGTACTCTCTTTGATTTGCGCCTATGACATGTATTTCATGATTTTAGACGCCATGCAATAAAGATATTCATTTCGTGCTATTCAACCGGGTCTATTTGAGTTTTCTCTGCATTACTGCTCCTTGCATCTAAGTCCAGGTGTCAGAACCGTAAGGGCGAGTGGGTCGAACCACTCACAGGTGCTTATTGCAAAAAGGCTGGCCGGAGACCAGAGCAAGCAATAGTATAGGCAACGAAGGCCTAACCTCGCACCAGCACCGTCTGAGACACGCCCCCTTACAACAGAGAGCTAAAAAATAGGGAACACAATAAAAAGGAGCTCTTACAATACTTACTTTCATAGAATAGAATAGAATCATAGAATCCTTACAGCACAGAAGGAGGCTATTCGGCACATCAAGCCCATGCCGGCTCTCTCCCGTTTCATGGGAAGTCAGGGAGCAACAAGGCATATAAATGAAGAGTGACCTCCTGGTTGGCAAATTAAGTTCAACTTAGTGACGGGTTTAGCATTGAAGCAATCCAAATACAATGGGGTAGATTTTCATCTTCACTGCCTGGGTAGTAATCTGGCGGAGTGGATCCCCCACTCATTATAGAACCCGCCTGATTTATATTCCATTACTTTCCAGGTACTGAAGATGAAAATCTATCCCACTGTATTTTATGGTTGGAGTGATACAAGGTAAAAGAAGGCATGCATGCCAGGGAGATCAGCAGTGCCTAACTGCCTATATTCACCATAATGAAAGGACTGCTCCCATCAACGGGATAAATGAAGAGCAGTGCTCACTCTTGTAGTGATGTCACTGAAGCGTTTCATGCACTGTATCCAGGTCCTGGGGTTGGCATTCCTGGAGCTGACGACTGCTGCACTCTTTCTCCATGCATGGTGGAGAACGTATTTTTCAACCAACCTCACGTTGCTGAGGAACAGGAATTGCTTTCTTGCCCTCACCACTTCCACAAGCACCTCCAGGGAGGCTTCGGAGAACTGCCTGCTACTCGTTTGTCCGAGGATTTTTTCTCAACCACCTTGGAAACGAAAGAAGCCACAAGGGAAAGCAACCTCCCTTTAAGACGTCCATTCCCGCTTTAAACGGGGCTCTCGCTGTCCTGCTGGAAATTGCTCCCCCCAGAAGTGGGCGGGTTTCCAGTTGGGTCAGCCAATTCAGTGGGACTTCGCCGGTGAGATTATAATGAGGCCCGGGAGTTAAAATATTCCCAGTCTGTTGTAGCTGCAGCGGGTGTGCTCTAAACTAAAATCAAGGAGGAAACTTTAAGCCAACCCGCCTGATGGTAAATGGACGCAGTCAGATCGGCCGCCCATTTTATACGCCGCCTGATTTTACTTTCCAAGGTAAAGTTGGCGAGGTGTAAAACAGGCAGGTGATTGAATTCCATCAGTTTCCACCAGGTGGCTTAAAATTATGGCCCCCACCCCAGAGTTAAAATTGGGGCCTTGGTTCCTGCCTTTGGATTCAATGGGCTGGATTTTACCAACCTCGGCGGGTCCGTGGTGGGCGATGTCGGTGGCGGGTCCTCGCCCCGCTGCTGGCTCCAGCCCGCTGTCCTAAATGATTTTCCCCCCTGATTGGGCTTGTTAAACCCGCCCAGCGCGTTTGCCGACCAATTGAAGAAAGCGGGTCTGATGATGTAATTTGATGACGCATTATCAGCCCGTTTCCTTAAAGCGACCATGCACAAATTTACTTTGACTGTCAGTGTTCTACAGCAGTGAGGTGCTGCAAACACTGACAAGCACTGCACAGAGGTACACGGCTGCACCCAGACTCTCCCATGACTCCCTCCATCTGCTTATGGAGGGAGTCACAGCACGCAGGGAGGTTCTCTTCCCTTCCAATAGGCGGAAGAGACCTCCCCAGGAAACCAACGCAGCCTGGTTGTACATTGCACAGTAGGGCACAAGCAGGGATGTAGTCAGGAGGACCAGGCTGCAGTGGCGCAAACCTTTCAATGATCTCAGTAGATCACGAAACGTTACTGCAAAGCCACACTCAACCTCATCCTGATCCTGCAGTGCCACTCATCACATCCCCATCACTCTGCCTTTCCTACCCTACTCCTGCACATCCTTACTCACACCAACTTTCCTTGCATCTCTACCCATCCATCCCTCTCTATCTACATTATCATTTCCTCATCTCACTAGCCACCCCTCTCACTCACCTTCATCCTCGTCCAATCATACCAACTAACAACACGCAAGGGTAGGCACTTGTGTGTTTTAGCCAATGTTCATGTGAAGTTTCTGTTAATGTGCTGTCAAACATTGAAATCTTTATTTTCAACACTTTGTGTAGACCTTTGGAAGTGGCTTAGTGAGTTGTAGTGAATGGTGATACATAACGGTACCCTCTGCAATGGTGATGAGTGTGAAAGGAATGGCTTGGGCATTGTAGGGATGCTTTATGGTGTTGGTGTGGGGTGGTGCCAACCTGGCGCATCATGTGGCAGCCAGGGTGAACAGCGTCAAGTGAAGTAAATATGGCCATGGTGAGGCCATCCTTGGCCTCCCGGGCAGCAATGTGGTCGGGTGCTGATGCCCTCTGTCCTGTGCAGCATCAGCTGATTTTTTAAAAATTCGTTTATGGGATGTGGGCGTCGCTGGCAAGGCCAGCATTTATTGCCCATCTCTATGCGAAGAAGGTTGATGTTGTTGTTGGTACTGCTGGTGCACCTGCTGCTGCTGGTGTTGGGGGGATTCTGAGGACCAAGGTGAGATAGTTTCAAGGGCAACGATGCTGATGTAATAGATGGCAGGTGAACTTGAGATGACAGAAGCGATCTGTCAATGGTGTGAGAGGTTGTTCCAATGAGGTGACACTGGATAGAGAGTTTACTCCAAACACTTGCAACCTGCATAAAGCTCAATCTGTCTTCCAAATGCAGTAAGCAACAGCTTCTGAGCTTGGAAAGTGAACAGCTGTGAGATGGGAGCTTTTATAGCACAGGTTTGTAGCTGCCAAGTAATGAGATGATTCCATGGTCATACAACTCCCGACCTGCTTACCTGATGTGATCCCCGAGCAGTGTGACCCTGTGGGTGACCTTGTAAAATGTAAAGGTGAGCTCAAAATACTTCTTAATGGGCTGTTAACAAGATCATAATGACCTGAATTGCCTCCCCCGCTGCTGCGTGTCGGGTCTGTTCAGCATTGACAGACCCGACATTGGGAAAGGTGCGTGGTGGCGGATTGACAGCGGGGGTCCCGACCCACTGTCAAAAAAAACATTTTCCTACCCGACCTGCCACAAAACGTGCCTGCTGACCCCCCCCAAAAAATTCCTCCCAATATGCCTGCTTCTATGTTTTACCAGACACTTTCATTATTGCTGCAAACTATCTTTGGAAAAGATGAAATATTTTATTTACAACCTTTTAAAGATTAACAAAATGTCTGTCCCTATATGTGGACACTTACCTTCACGTGGCTACATCCCTTTTAATTTTCCCAGCAGCCCTTTGAAGGTTGCCACACATAATTTCCCCCTCTCTGATGAGCTCCCAGGACTAGGCTCATCATGCACCGCAAGCTCTTTCGCCTATTTGATTGGGACTGATCTCAGGAAATCCCATGAGATTGGCCCAGCTGGAAAGTAGGATGTGCAAAGCTTGCTGATCCATCACAGTTTGCATATTTTTAAACCCATAAAAAATCTACCCTGTTCTGTTTCCATGATAACGCTCAGTCTTAAATATTCAGCAGTACAAAACACATCTTTTAAAATCTGCAATTGCATTAATTCTTTTTAACAATTTCTACATTCATATTTTTTGTTAATTATTTTTATGCTCAACAAAAGGAGGGACGCTAGGGAATGGAGAAATGTCGAGGAGTGGAGTCCAGTGTCACTGACAGGTGCCCCAGGTCAGGCATAACAAAGTCAGATGCTGAGAAAGATTTCCTCTACTCAGCCTGAAGAATGAGGTGCTTTGGATTTTGTGTCTGGTGACAAGTCGTGTGAGGGGCAACACGGTGGCATAGTGGTTAGCACTGGTGCCTCACAGCGCCAGGGACCCGGGTTCGAATCTGGCCTCGGGTGACTGTCTGTGTGGAGTTTGCACATTCTCCCCGTGTCTGCGTGGGTTTCCTCCGGGTGCTCCGGTTTCCTCCCACAGTCCAAAAATGTGCGGGTTAGGTTGATTTGGCTATGATAAATTGGCCCTTAGTGTTAGGGGGGGATTAAATATGTGGGGTTACGGGGATAGGATGGGATATGTTAGGGGGAATTAAATACGTGGGGTTACGGGGATAGGGTGGGATATGTGTCGGTGCAGGCTCGATGGGGATTCTGTGTGAGAAAGCAGGGACAGGGTACTGGATTTGGATGATCAGCCATGATCGTATTGAATGGTGGAGCAGGCTCGATGGGCCGAATGGCCTACTCCTGCTCCTAGTCTCTATGTTTCTATGTTTCTATCTGGACACATCTATGGTAAAAACTGATCTGAGTTCAAGATGCAGATAAAGAATATCGATGTGACTTGCTTAATGTTGAAGGTTTTATGTAGAGATTTTTGAAAAATGGGGGAAAAACCCTTTGCTACCCACAACATCTATTTGAGCTTCCATTACACATGTTGTATAATAGATTGCTCGGTTGACATTTAGCAAAGGGCAATTTTTACAAGTGTTCATTTTTTGTTAAATTATTTATGAAGTTATTATTACTCATTCAAAACAATCTTTCAATGGAAGCCATGGTGAAATTAAACAACTAATTAGTATATTCTAAACACATTGCTCAGATGTCCTTAATCGAAAAAAGGCCAATGTACCCAGCAGTGAAATAGTTAAGATACTCACTCGACAGGTTTTACATGTCTGAATAGCTGCCCCATCTTCCCAATTAATGAGACAAAATAATTGCTTAGTTTTTATTTTCCAAATTAATCAAATCTTGTTCAAATACAGCTAGCATCATGTAGCAACTCCATTCAGCGGTTTATACAACTTCATCAAGTCCCTCCTCAAAAAGCCCACCCTCATCCCTCGGTCTTTGCAAATAACTGCTCCATCGCCAACCTCCCTTTCCTCGCCAAAATCTTTCAATGTGTTGTCACCTTCCAAATCTCTCCAATTAGGTTTCTGTACCTGACCCAGCACTGAAATTAAAGCCACAAGTGACTGGCATCCTCCGTGACTGTGACTGTAGTGCATTATCCCTTTTCATCCTCCTTGACCTCTCTGCAGCCTTTGCACAGTCGACAAAACCATCATCCTCTAATGCCTCCCCTCCATTGTCCAGCTCAATCAGACTGCCCTCGCTTGGTTCCATCTTACCTATCCATTCCTAGCCAGAGCATCTCCAGCAGTGGCTTCCATTCCTACCCCCGCAACATTACTTCTGGAGTCCCCAAAGGATCTATACTTGGCCCCCTCCTCCTCATTATCTACATGCTGCCCCTTGGTGACATCATCCACAGACATGGGGTTAGGTTCCACGTGCATGCTGATAACACCCAACTCTACGTCTCCACCACTTGTTCCAACCTGCCTAGTGCCTCTGTGTTGTTACAGATGAGCCACAATTTCCTTCAACTAAATAATGAGAAGATCAAAGCCATCATCTTCAGTCCCCACCACAATCTCCGTCACCTCACCACAGATTCTATCCACCGCCCTGGCTGCCATCTCAGATTGAACCAGACTGTTTGCAACCTCGGCACCCTATTTGACCCTGAGCTGAGCTTCTGACCTCATATTCTCTCCATCACAAAGACCACATACTTCCATCTCCGTAACATCGTCTGCCTCGACCCACCTCTATCTGCTGCTGAAACCCTGATCCATGCCTTCATCACCTCCCGACTTGACTTTTCCAATGCTCTTCTCCCACCCTCCATAAACTTCAATTCATTCAAAACTCTGCTGCCCTTATCCTATCCTGCATCGTTCTGCTCACCCATTACCCCTATGCTCACTGTTCTACATTAGCTCATGGTCCCTAACACCTCCAATTTAAAATTCTCATATTCATATTTGAATCGATCCCTTCATGGAGTCACCTCTACATAGAATTACATAGAGCGTACAGCACAGGAACAGGCCATTCGGCCCAACTGGTCCATGCTCCAAACGAGCCTCCTCCCACCCCTCTTCATCTAATCCTGAATTCCCTACCTATCTCTGTAACGTCCTCCAGCCCTACATGCCTCCGAAAACTCTGCGTTACTCTAACTGTGGCCTATTGTGCATCCCACCATTGGCTTTCAGCCGTCTAGCCCCAACGCTCCGGAATTCCGTCCCTAAACCTCTCTGCCTTTCGACCTTCCTCTCCTCATTTAAGAACCTCCTTAAAACCTACCTCTTTGAACAAGCTTTTAGTTACCCCCCTCCTACTATCTCTTTCTTTGGCTCAGTGTCATGTTTTGTCTGATTACATATCTGTGAAGTGTCTTGGGATGTTTTACTACGTTATATCAATCTAAGTTGTTGTTGTAGTAATTACAGCATCACCGCTGAATTCAAATTCAGTATCAGCAAAAAAAAAAATCTCTTTTTTTCTCTAAAAATTGCACGTGAGACTAAAACTCAGGTGGTCACCATCACTGGATAGTCTAGTGAAATGGGTAAAGGAACTGCTTGGGGTGGTACTGAACTATACAGACCAGCAAGGTGCCTTTTTCAATCTTCAGTGCAGGGTAGCCTATGTCAGGCAGGGCGCCCATTATTACAATAATGCCCCCAGGGCAGGGAGGAGAATAAACTCACTACATTTCCTGTTTCTGATTCCAACCTGAAACCTGATTTGGGTGAGGTACTGAATGCTCGTCATTGCCCATGATTTCCTGCTTCTGACTCACTTATCAGAATATGATCATTATCTCTCAGGAATGCTGATATCTGATATGAATCTCCGCCGCCCCCCCCCCCCCCCCTGCCCCAATTCTGTTTCAGGTATTTCTGAATTGTCCAGCACTTTGACCAGGGAATGAATCACAACTGTGGGGATTTTACAGAGATAGGAGAAAATAAAAAATAAGTCAAAAATAGAGATTTTTTTATGTTAAAAATATAGAACATGCAGAAGACAAACCTCACACGGTGTGGATGTAGATTCCCTAATGAGGTTTGAATGAGTCGTATTGTGAGGGGTAATGTAAGGGGGGCTCTCACACCAGACTTATGTCCAGTTCCTGATTTAAAAAACATTTATGGGGTGAAATTGAACTGTACAATATTAACCTATGCATGGTTAATGTATTCATATGAAATTCCTTAATCTGGACTAGTAATCCAGCGAATGTCATTTCAAATCCCACCATGGCAGTTTGAGAATTGAATTCAGTTAAAAAAAAAACTCGAATAAAAAACTGGTATCAGTAAAAGTGAAAATGAAGCTGTCAGATTGTCGCTAACAACCCAACTGGTTTGCTAATGTCCTCCATGAAGAAAAACTGTCGTCCTTACCTGGTCTGGCCTATATGTAACTCTAGTCCCACACCAACATGGTTGACTCTTAACTGCCCTTTGAAGAAAGCCACTCAGTTGGCCCACCACCACCTTCTCAGAGCAACTATGGATGGGCAATAAAATGCCAACCTTGCCAGTGACGTCTACATCCTGAGAATGATTTTTTTCAAAATGTCTTCCTGTGACTGGAATGATATGAAGCTCTGAGCCACAGAAGCCTCCACAGTTACCATCAGAAATATCATTTTATAACCAATCAAAATCCTTCTGTGGGAAAGCATAGTCCTGCTATTTTTTGACACCTTAATTGATACATGAACCAGCACAAATTACCCAGTAAAAGGATTGTGATTTGGGACAGTCAATAGTGGGATTGGTATTTAAACTCAGTTTCTGACATACCAGTCCTCAGAGTGTGAAGCACAATGTGTGTCAATATATAAAGAACATAAAGAGAAGAAAACATCCATTCTCTAAATCAACAACCCTTGAATGACAAAATAGAATTGTCTGATTCCGCTCACTGGTCCACTATCAGTAATTAGAACCAGCAGAGCTATTCACTGAAGTGTCGTTATGTTACATGGACACTACACCCAGGGAAAGTTAAACAGATCTAAAAATGTCTCTAAGTGCACTAAAGAAAACTCTACAAATGCCAGTTGACACTAATACAGGCTGTCATCATTATATTGCATAGTAAGCTTGAAGGTGAGCCTAACCAAATTCATCGAATACTGTTAACATTCGAAGAACTGACAGAAAATAGGCCTGCCCATCCCCTCAATAAATCATCAACAGATCAAGGTACTTTTGTGGGAAAGAGATTAGTAAGTAGTCCTGGTAACTTTTGCTACAACACCGTTATCTAATGCCTGATTCAAGAACCAGAACAATTTAACAAATGAGAGGATTTTGAGAGGATGACAGTCAATAGTGGGATTAGAACTTAAACTATCAACTCCTGGGCTTCCCTGCGACATACCTGCAACATAACTTGTTCACATTGCCACAAGCCTAAAAGAGCCATAGAGATCTCACTACAAGCATATATTGTAAGCATCATATCGCTGAAAAGAATTATGACTTAACTCTAATATCTTTGTTTATCCGTTTACTTTAGATGCAATACACTAACCTCCTCCATCATGGTCCTGATGATGACCTGAAGGTGAGTCAGTATGGGAGAAACCATCTTCGGACAGACTATCCTAATATAGTTGATTGGGAATTTCCAAGATACCATTGTGGGAATTGTTACTTATTACTAAAAGCGTTGACTCATTGGTGTAGTAGGATTCACAAGTGCTGGATGCCCTTTGGTATCTGTGCATAAATGGCCATTATTCGTAAATGAGCCTTTGCAGTGAATGTGCAAAGACAAATTTGACTGTGGGTGACATGACAGCCACGCTCGATCCAAAGTCCACAAATGTGGGCTTCTAACAGTGGTCACTGAATAGTGATCAGGAGTAAAAACCCTGACTAATTTTCCTCTCCCTCATCTGGCTACTGAGGCCGATTTGAGCGCTCTTAGTCCTGATCAGCTGAGATCAGCTAACTCAGCACAGTTTGGGTAATAAACCTGGCGCCTTTCCAATCTGTACAGCTCAGCATCTCACTTTCGTAATCAGCTGAGCCAACAGAAAAGCTTAAATTGCCTCTTTTAACTGTATGAAGCCTATTGGAAAGACTTGGTCAGTGAGATTCAACTTCGCCAAGAGTGCAAAACTGGCAGTAGCAGATCAGCTGCCTATTAAACACCCTGCCCGATTTACCTTTCCACTGACTTATCACCACCGACGTTGAATTTCACCCTCTTGATTTTGTGTATCATTGTAATTGTTTCCAAATGGCAGGCCTGTATGATCTAGAGCATGGCCTATGGCCTGGTCACACTAAGTGATCATCTGCTTCTTGTATCTCAATAACTAGTTTTATTTTATTTTCTACTAGGTAGTACTCAATTTGAATTTGGCAAGGAAAGGTCAGAGCCTGCGCATGATTGGAGTGAAGTCCTTGGAGTGAGTCCATCATCCCTGTGCACACTGACCATCATTGGCTCCCGGTCCGGCAACGCTTCGATTTTAAAATTCTCATCCTTGTTAACAAATCCCTCCATGGCCTCTATTTAGATAGAGTAAATTGTAATGGAATATTAGCTTTTTGCGTTTTTTAGACACAGATGCTGGTCCCAGTCAAACATCTCCCAGGGACACAAATTGCCTTCTTGCAAACTTGGCAAAGCACAGACTGAGAGAACGAGGTATGGTGAAGCGCGGCAGACATCTGCCCACTTCGTTCCCTGCTGGTGAAAGCTTCTTTCTGCCCAGTGTTCAGCCTTTTTAGCCTGATTACTCAGGCTGTTAGAAATTTTAGGAACATGGGGAAGGAAGATGGAAGAGGGGGAGATTACTTCTAGAAAAGCCTCAAAATAAGCTGCTCAAGAGGAACATGAATAGAAAAGATGCCCTATCATCAAACTAGAATCTTCCCACGTCATTCAGTAACATGCATGTTCTCCAGCAGCAGGCAGGAAAGAGTGGGGGCAGCAGCAAAGGAGCAACTTTCACAGTTAGCAGTAGGCTTGAGCTGATAGAGTATCAATTCTGGCCCGACATTTAGGTTTCTTGTGTTGTGGTAGACAGTGGCAGGGGGCGGGGGTGGGGGTGGGGGCGGGTGCGGGCAGCAGCAGCAGTGGAACATTATTTACAACCAGTAGCTCTCCTGCTCTGGGCTCAGGGTAAAATTAATTCTCTCTGGCAGTGTGTGTTGAGAGTTCGTGGGTGGCTTCTTTCAGCCCATGCCTCAGTCGCCCACATGAAGACCTGCAGCAGGACGTTAGAGGGTTGGAAAATAGCAACTTGTCGTGAAGTAGAGTACTGTCAGCAGGTTTACTCAGAATTTCTTCTCAAACCACGCATCATAACAAAAGTCTTGCGCTCCTGCTCCCACAGGACTTCTGTGACCCACTGACATTTTCAGAGTGGAATAAGTGGTTGAAGTGGCCATTTTAAATGTGAACTTTAGCATTATTTAAATACAAAAATTTTCAAAAAATGCAAATTTTTGACAAGATGCACACCTCTGCTCACAAGGCCCAATGTCACGATGGGGACTATCAAAGTGCGTTTCAACTCACAGGCTACTGGATTGTTTACAGATCACTTTTTTTAACATTGTATAATTTCTCATGATTGGCCGCGATTTTGCCGGCGCTCAGAGGGCGGGTTTGGAGGCGGGTCAGGAGTGAAAATCTAAAGGATTGACTGCGGGTTACGAACCCGCCTCCACGCAACTTTGCAAAGTGTCGGGTCTGCGAGTCCCGATCAGACCCGACACCAAACGACGGGAGAGGCACTTAAGACTGTTAACAAAAGGGTGAATGCTTGGCCCCCTCCTCTTCCTCATTTACATGCTGCTCCTTGATGACATCATCCACAGACATGGAATCACCTTCCATATGTGCGTTGACCTATCACCCCATCGTTGCTGACCTACATTGGGTCCTAGTCCTCAATGCCTCCAATTTAAAATTTGCATCCTTATGTTTAAATCACTCATGGCTTTGCACCACTTTATCGCTGTAATCTCCCGCAGTCCTCCCCAGAACTCTCTGTTCCTCTGACTCTGGCCCTTTGTGCATCTCCCCTCTCTTCAACTCACCGTTGGCTGCCGTTCCTTCAGCTCTCTAAGTCCCATGCTCTGAAATTCTCTGCTTAAGCCCCTCTGTCTCTCCACTTCCCTCTCCTCTTTTAAACCCACCTTAAAACCCACCTCTTATACAGTGTTTTGGCCATTTTTCTACATTAAAGGCACTATATAAATGGAAGTTTGTTGTGGTTGGTGTTAATATCTCCTTGCTGCCGACAAAATACCGTGAAAACCTAATTGCCAGAAGGAATAAAAATAAAAAGTATGTTTAAGACTTGGCTGAAATGCTTTAATACTGCTGTGTCCTGTCCATAACTTTTCTTATACTTACCATTAACTACCAACTCTGGACTCCCATTTCACAGGTGCATGATTATAAAAGTACATTATGCATGCTCGAACACTATTTAATGTTTGCTGCACCAAATTCTCCATTGGTACTTGTTGCTCCCAATTTGAATTGGAGTTAGTAAAATATATTTGCGCTCACAAATTGAGCAATCCCAGTTGGAAAAGTGGGCCTAGAAATTCAAGTGTGCAGGCAAAAAAACGTGTGCTTAAGGGTTCAATATGGCGGGCAGAATGCATGGACTCATTCCATGCCAGAGGAGCACTGCCCACTGTATTGGATCGGGCTCCTCTGTAGGCACCCAGAGCACGCACCAGAAGTATTTAAACGCTCATCATTGATAGAAAGGAAAACGGTGGAGTGACGTGTGGTGCAGTGATTATAGGAGAGTGAAGGGAAATGGGGGAGGTGAGTGCAGTGAGTAGTGTGGCTGCAGGTGGAGCAGGCGTGACGAGAGAGTAATTGATGTGCGAGGTAAGATTCTTACCGTGACAACTTTGGTGAGGTTATTACACTTTTTCTGGCATTTCTGGGAGCGACGATCCTGGCATTGACCTCCTCAGCGGTGGCAGTGTTGCCAGGAGGGCTTTCTGCCCCACACCCTCCACTCACCCCCACCCCGGGAGGAACAGAATCTCCCTCCTCTTGTCGACAGCCTGGACCAAAAGTTGCATCCGGGAACCCGGGTGCCCTCTCTGTACCTCTTCCAGCCATTTTACCCCTTTGAGAACGTGTCCCTGCTGTCTGCAGACAGAGTGCACGTCCCCTTTAAGAAGTGCTGGCTGCCTTTAAGTGGCATCAGTCAAGCCTGAATTCCCACCCCGCCTCCCCCCAAACAGGCATGCAGTGAATGAGTAACGCTGCTTCCATATCTGACTCATGATAATGAGCTGGCAGCACCAATTTTACGTGGTCCCTGCGACGACATGAACAGGCGCGTGCAGCTCGAGCCCTGCCCCCTGCACTCCCATTTTCAGCGGTGATCGAATTTCTTTACTCCCATCTCCATCCACTTTGTATCGCGTGCAATTTCCTGTGGGCAGGGAAGGGCAGCATGTGAAGCACCAGCCTGAAACAGGTGAGAACTTTATTTAAATATTAACTTGGGGGCAGGAAGATCCCGCATGCCATTTCCTGATCTTCAGACATACAGGATATCTGGTGTCACTAAGACATGAGGAGAACAAGAAAAGGCAACAACATCTATCCTCAATGTATAAAGACCCCTTGTAGCAGCAGAACAGTGGCAGTAACAGACTGGTGGCTTCTTCTGCCGAGCTGGCTGTGATGACTCTGTCTTATTCGTCTCGCTCAGTGAAAGCACACTTGCCTCTGAGGTGGTAGGGTTTTGCTTCAAATCCCATTCCAGGACTTGAGTACATAAACTGAGTTTACACTTCAGTGTAGTACTGAAGGACTGCTGTATTACTGGAGGGACTGTGTTTCAGACAATGGTTTTATTCAACAGGGTGTTGGCCTGGCCTTCATTCTCCCTTCAACCCCCAACACCATTAGAAACAGATTCGCTTCTCATTCATCCCGTTTATTGTTCATGTGTAAACCTATGCAGTAAGTTATTGCCAGGTCATTCAACCATGGGAGCATCACAGCTAAACCTAATCCTGTCCTCACCCAACTTTCGCACACAGTAACCAGGTACAGGAACCCTGGTTGATTTTTTATTTCTCCCCTTACCTAACCCAGGAAAACTGAAGCCAATTCTAGTGCGCCCTATCAGCTATCGCAGCATACACTGAGGAATGAACCTTACTGCCCTACACAGCTCAGTTCCACTCCAAGTCAGTTGTATTTACCAACTGCTCCATCAGGAGAGCCATAGACACTAGCTTTAGCTGTGCACTGTTCAATCTCACTACTGAATGAGTGTTGTACAAGAAAAATATTCAGAAACAGCAAACTCTATTTTTAAAGTGCAAAAATAGCACGAGATATCCGTTGTTCTTCCCTTTCCTTTGGGTTTCCCATAATGTGCGTGCTGTCGTAATGTTTTTGTTACTTCATTTTGAAACAATTTCAGATATTTTATTGCAACTTACAACCACATTACTAAATCTGTGAGAGACTGGCCCAGAATTTGTGGTCAGCGGCGAAAGAATGGACCTCACTGTTCATTACACTTACACTTGCACACAGACTTTCTGTGGGCTTTTACACTGGAACTTGCAGTGATTAGAAACAGCGCGGCACCCTCTACAGGGGATCTGGGACCTGTGTGAACAGGACAAGAACCTGTGTAGCTCCTTAACCAATCAGATTGAAAAATTCTTACTGAAACACACAAGGGGCAATTTTAATCTCCAAAACGTTCGGGTGGGAAATTAAAATGTTAAAAATCTGATACAGGAACCCAACCCGCCTCGAACCCGCCCACTTATGGTTTTAACGGAGGCGGGATGAGGGGCAGGCCACCAATCCATACTCAGGAGGCGGGTCGGTCGTTGAACTCTTTCAAGGAGTCTGCGTGCCTTCATTTTAACAAGGTTTCAATTTTTAACCACTGAGGGCCGGATTTCTCTGGCCTCGGAAAACCTGGCAGGTAAAAGGAGGCAAGAGGGGCCGGATCCATCAAAAAAATGCCTTTACAGCCCTGCTTGTGGGCCAGGAGAAGCAGACGTGTTTCCTCCAGGCCCAACAAGCTAACCTGTAAATCCCACCCCACCTCCACGATCTCCCCTGACACCACCCCCATGACTGAAACCCCATCACCGACCACTGATCTCCCCCACGATCTCCAACTCTCCCCCGACCCCCCATTTCTGCCCCCGATCTCTGACCCCCTCTGATCTCTCCGCGACCCCCTGTGATCTTCCACCTCCCCACGATCATCCCTGACCCTCCGAACCACACTCTACCTCACCCCCACGACCAGGCTGGCTTCTGGGCAGGTAATCTGTTCAACAAAAAAAACACATGCCATGGAAAATCATAAACTCCATCGCCCTGCTCTGAAATCCCACCCCAGTAAGTATTGGGGCAGCAGAGTCTGAACCAGGAAGAGTAAATGAGAACATTTAATTCAATGTAAAATCATGTATAGAAACCGAAATAAAGAGAGGGAAAAAGATGGGATTAAGAGAGAGAGATAAAAGAGACAGAAAGAAAAAGTTAAAAACATTTTTATTTAAAAATTTTAATTTTTTATAATCTCCAACAACAATTAGAATCCGAAGGAATGGGACTCCACACTTGTAAATTTAATTTTCAGTGCCAGAGAGGTTATTTGGCAGTAATTAAGACTTATTACACCATTAAACATTCACTTACAGTTAAATGGACAAGCTCTAATAGTTTAGTGGGTATCTATCATGTAAGTACCCCAATTTCACACCCTTCCATGTATTTGAATGCCAAGTCTCTCGGCGAGACTCTGCTACAGCGAAGCTTCTGGAGGAACAGGGCAACTCGGACAGCAACTTCCTGATTTCCGTGTTTAACTGCACATGTATGGTCAGCAGAAGTTGCTGTCCGATTTACACTTTAATAAAGATGAGCGCTGTTAGCTTCACCATTATTTTTACTGCAAAATCTGGGCCAATATTGTTAAAAAAAGAAAATCTGTGAATTAAAAAAAAGGAACTTAACAATATTAATATTACAGTCTTCTGCTATTATTAGAGATATCTGTAAACACTTTGTTGAGATCAGTAAAATTTCATGATATTGTTTGTGATTTAGTGAAAGTTTCTGTGCTTTTTCGGATGAAGGGAACATTTATTTTGAGCACTGTTCTGTCATTCATCTTATATCTTATCTCAAGGAGGTGATTAAATTTTGAATAACACCAGAAAATGTTGGAAATGCACAGCAGGCATGTAGACAACAGAAACAGACATTAATGTTCAAAATGTTACGATATTTCCAGCATTTTCTGGATTTGTTCCAGATTTCCAGCAGACACAGTTAAAAAAAAAAATCTGATAGCATTTTAGATGCTTTAAGTCTAGTGGCATACACTGTGTTGCAAAGGATAACATAAGGACATGCAAAACATGAACACTTTAAAAATCCATTTAAGAACTTAAGCAAAAATTAAAGATAAGCAAAAGCTGTTGGGAGAAACTTTCAACTTTGGCGGGGGCATCCAACAGGTGATTGCAGATTGGCTGCCCGCAACGCATCCCGCCCAATTTTCCTATCATTGACTTCAATAGAAAGGCAAATCAGACAGCGTGTATAATGGATGATCCACTACCACCCATTTTACGTTCCTACCCAAGTTGAAAGTTTTGCCTATTGATTATTAAAAGAATTTTCTGATAGTAATTACTTTTTCAGTGTTAATTTCTGCTCATGCGAGAGTGAAGTTGAATGACCTTCCATCAAATTAAAGACCCGGACTCTGAACCCCCTCGGCCACTGATCCCCCCTCCCCGGCCTCCAATCCCCCTTTGGCCTCCGATCCCCCTTCGGCCTCCGATCCACACCCCTCCACCCAGCCTCCAATCCCCCCTCGGCCACTAATCCCCCCTTGGCCTCCGATTCCCCCCTCCCCAGCCTCCAATCCCCCCATGGCCTCCGATCCCCACTCCCCGGCCTCTGTTTCTCTTTCCCTGGCTCTTACATACCTCAGCGCCTCTGCGACGCGAGAACTTCATTTACTTTTTACTGGCTGGCTGTTTGCACCATTAATGAGGCCCGAGGCCCAATATCGGGGGCACCTCAGGGTTCATCATTCAGATGCAGGGATCTTACTCTGCGCACCAGCGTGCCCAAAAATGTGCGAGCCTGAATTTCTGCTCTTACATCTTTGGGATGACATTGAGAAAATTCATGAGCAGAATCTTTCAAAGAACTTATGCTATTATTAACCAGCCTGTTCAATAATAGGGAGACCCTTATTCTATTTTATGCTAGAACAACATTTAAGGGCCTTTAAGATTTAGCTGTTGATTAAAATGCTGAAAATTAATGATGTCCACTTTACATACACGAGATTCGGACAGCCTGTTCTGAGCCAAGGACTAAGATCACCTCAAAATGCCTCAGTCCATTCAGATAGGAGAAAGTTGTAAATGAGCTGATCAGCAATAAGAAGTCAAAATGAAGGAAGTACAACAATTGCTGGCACTGCCGAGGTTACATGAGTGATGTGTCACCGTGTGTGTGCGCGTCATGATACCACATAGCTTGTACGTCAGGATACCAAGGTCATTTCTCCAACTAGCACATCTTACTTGTCTGAACAGGATGTGGTTTCAACAGTTTAAACTGCAACTTACTTAGGCCAAGAAAAATTGAATATACTCATAATATTGGTGGTGTCAGTTCTCGTATCATCAAGAAATGAGCTCCTTAATGGCACTCTAATATTTCTGTATAGGAAGCACTGAATTAACTAACAAGTCTACATCAAATTTGATCAGAAGTACCTGGGAGAAGAATAAGATTAGCTCGCAAATACAGTCAGGGTCCCTTCCTTTTAATTGTCATAGTGTAAATATGTCTCATGATATTTGTGGTGGCCCACATTTAGAACGAGAATAGTCCACTCTCCAGGTTAATGGGAGGTGAGATACTTTCCAGCTTTGACCAGCAAAGAATCAGAGAAACTTTCCCAGGTTTCATGATGTTCACATGTTTCATAAATGATATAGAGGAGGTTATTTGAAATATAAAATTTGCTGTTGGCACTAACCTATGTAGTGGGCCAATGAGCATAAGAGAGATGGATAGCATTGAAAGAGACATGGGACAATTAAGGGGATGGTCTAGGGAATGGTAGATGGATTTTTATATAGCAAAATTTAAGTTAATGCATGTTGGAAGAGGAAACATAAAATGAAGGGATCCTATTTAAAGCAGGTCATTGGGGATATAAGGCAAGGGAACCTAGCCCCACAGAGACACAGTTTAGTGTCACACCTTAAAGAGGTGATACAACAAATATTTCTTCAAGTTGATGAAGTGATCCTATTTTGAAGTAGAAACATAGAAACATAGAAAAATAGGAGCAGGAGTAGGCCATTCGGCCCTTCGAGCCTGCTCCGCCATTCAATATGATCATGGCTGATCCTCTATCTCAATACCATATTCCCGCTCTCTCCCCATACCCCTTGATGCCTTTTGTGTCTAGAAATCTATCTATCTCCTTCTTAAATATATTCAGCGACTTGGCCTCCACAGTCTTCTGTGGTAGAGAATTCCACAGGTTCACCACCCTTTGAGTGAAAGTAGGCCAATGTACTTGTGAGGTTAGGAAAATGAATCTCTCCAGAATACAAGCAAGTACCTCCCTTAAAAGGGGGGACACCACTAAATAACATGAAAGAGTCCTTTTTTTCCCTAGGCCAGTATAAAATTAGAACCACATAAACCTAACATCACAGGAACATAATCAAAGGGTGACAGCACTAATATTTCTTCAAGATGATGAAGGGTGCTGTTTTTAAGTAGGACAGTTTAGGTGTAGGACCAGGCTAGCCTGGATTTCTGGGTTCATTGTGAAAAATTGTGAAAAATAATAGCTGGAAATTGCTGTCAGCGATGTTACTCACAGGATCGTACACGGTCGCATAATAGTTATGGATGAGGAAGGCCATTTGGCCAATATTAGTTCATTCATGTCGAAAGATCCTAAAGTCCTTCCATTTCAGCATCCAATTATTTCTTAAAAGATTCTAGGGTTTTTGTCTCCGGTACTCATTCTGGAAGTCTGTTCCATAAATTGATTACCCTTTGCGTGAAGAAGAATTTCCTGACATCAGTCTGAAATTTACCTTTTATTTTTTTGAATCTATATCCTGTTGCCTTAGATCTTTGATATTAGGGATCAGTCTTGTGGCTCTGCCCGGCACTCCCTCTAATGAGTTAATGTCTCTGTTTTATCTTGGTGCAGCACTGGATGCAGAACTCATCCACTTTAATTTGGCAGTGAAGTGATTTCATGGAGTCAGCCATTATTGAAAGAGTTAAAAAAAAACATTTTCTCAGCAAACTGAATGTCACCGATATTAAATAATCTGCATTACCATTCTTTCCATGTTTCTTGCATGACTACAGATTCAAAATACAATGTTCTGAACAAAATTAATACGGATTACAGAGAGAGTTAATATAGCACGCCCTAGCCACAATTATTGACTAAGCAGACTGCTCCATTAGACTAGAGAGTGGGTTTTTATAATGAGAACCAAAATCCAGAAACTTAAGAAAATATTGAACTAACTGTTTTTTTTTACCAAGAATTCCTCCAACTGGACTTATTATTATCAGCCCCAATTTTGTGAGGTCCCGTTCCACCAGCAGACCCTTTGCACTCAGTGGGCATGTGTCATAAAATTGGATGGGTGGCCTAGCATACCTGATTTGCAAAGCATGAATTGGTGGTTTTCTGAGACTGTGCAGACTAGCTTGTGCACGCCTCATATTAATAAGCTAATGAAGGACATCAGGTCTCATGACAAATTTCACAGATTTGGGTAAGGATCTGCCCAACACTATATTGTTGCCTATAAAAACTGGATTCAGCAGTGATGCAGTAGGCAAGGGCTGCTCAGTAGGGTCACTCCTCAAAGCTAGTTTGTTGGGGGGGTCTTTTGGCTGAATTTTCAATTCTATTCTTTTCCTGAGAACCTTTTTGAAGGTTGTTGGGGTGATCATTTCATAATCTTTTGGGATTATATGGTGCATTTGCATTTAAAGTGGCGATTATCTGGAGCAATCTAAGTAGCATCTGGGAAGTTTGTAATGATAGGACTTGCTGTGCCAACTCTCATGCTGGGGCATATCAGATAAGACCCGCCTACAACATCTCAGTTTCACTGAAGAGGCAGTGACTGAGTTCTCTCAGCTACTGCAGGCTGACTTACAGACAACATCAAAAAACTGGAACTGGTCTTCCTGTAGCTGTCCCGGCCACCACAGCACTCTTGCCTGGAATTTCCTCAAGGGTTCTCCCGATCAGCTGCCATAACATAGGCAGAAGATCAGCGGAAACTCCGGGACAGACGGATCAATGGGGTTTCCGCCAATCTTCCACCAAAGTCACGGTGGTCAATCAGGAGAATCCCCGAGGAAATTCCCAGCGTATGTTTCTATGTCACAGGATTCTTACAGGTCATTGCAAGAGACATCTGTCAGATAAGTCAATCATATAAACAGGATAAATTGGTGAATAATTTAACACCAGCAAACTTCCAACTTTGGTGGCAATATAAAGATTTGTAGCTTATCTGGATATGTGTTTTATCAGAGGCTATTATGCACCAAGAATGCCAGCTACTATTTTAATGAATAAGACTCGTTCTTCACCTCCTGTCCATTAATCTGAAAAAACTGAATCGTGGCATGTCATTTACCATGCATTAAACTGAACCACTAATGCCAGTAAGGTTTAAAAGAAAAATCAACATTTCTGTGGTGTTTAAATGGGAAGTGGAAATAGAAAGTCAGTGCCTGCAAGTATCTTGTGACGAGGGTGAGTCATATTGAAAGTTAACTACCACAGAGACTCAAATTCAACAAAACAAAAACAAATAACAGCAGTACCATAACTACCAGAGCACCCTTAGCATTCTGATTAACATAATGATTAACATACCATTAATTTGTCACCAATTCCATGAACACATGCCAAGTGACCCCGAATTCACTAGTTGTATATTATTTCTAAATGTACAAGAACCTGCATGGTGTGCATTTCATCTGTGCACCCTCAAGGTGAAGCGCAATGCAGTCAGAACAGTTTTGTAATTTAGCAATTTATAGGTACATAGTGAGGCAAAAACGATCGGATAAATATTATCAAAAATTGGCCAACTGATTGAATCAATGCATGTTGGGCAGACATCCAAGGAATGGTCCCACTATCTTTTTTCGTTTCATTTTCATTAGGGGAAAAGAGAAAGGGGGCTAAATTCGATAGCACCCAAAAACGGGCATGGGGATCACACCAACGTTGTGCTGCCTGCTAATTTACATGATTGGTGTGTGCAGCCAGTGCTAACTGTGAATGGCTGCATGCCTCAGCAGGGGCCCCAAGATTGTGCGAGGCTAGCACCACTTAAAGCTAGCCTGCACTACTTAAAGCCAGCCTGCACCTCTTAAAGGGGAGGCGCATTGTGGTTGGACCAGGTGCTGGAAGTGGCTGTGGAAGAAGACATACTAATGGCACAACTGTGGAGAGAACGGGCTCCAAGATTTTCCGACACTGCACTGGAGGCCTTGGTGGAGGAGGTGGAAAGGAGAAGAGATGTGCTCTATCCACATGAACCAGGAGGCCCTCCAGACAAACTTTGTAAAGGCAGTGGGATCAGATAGCTGTGGCGGTCAATACCAGGAGTCAAGCTCCAAGGACCTGGATGCAGTACCGCAAAAAGTTCAATGACCTCACACGAGTGGTCAAGGTCAGTGACTTCATCTTCAAATGCCATATCCCACTAACTGCACCACTAGCCTCACACACTGCTCAATGCATCACACCCCCATCACTCACCTACCAACAATCTCTATCAATCATGACTCATACCTAACATTCATAGCTTCACCTCACCCTCACACACTTAGCACTACTGCAAGCCTCACACCCACATCGCACACCTTGCACACACTGCCAGCTATTCAACCATGACAGCCACACTCATTGACACACTTCCCTCACTCTTGCAGGACAAGGTGTCAGCAGGCGCTAACCAGCAGGGATCAGATGTGGCTGCACGTCCTTAACCCACGGAGGAGACGGTGCTCGCTATCATTGGAGTGGCCTTCGCTGAGCCTGTGGTGGGGCTGAAATGATAGAAGATGAAGGTATCATCATAACTAATACTCGTTCTCACATCCCACTTACCCCCACCCCACAGTCTCTGCTCATTTACAAGCTACAGATGGTGTAAGCATGCACCTCATACTGACACTGCGCATAATTTAGAGAATAACATAGAGGCTGCTGATTACAGTGTTCAAAGGGGCTGGCAGGGTGTCACAGCAGTCCAGCAATCTGTCCTCCAACAGATTACTAGGATTGCTGAGGCTCCGCCCCAGGGTGTGGCATTGGCTCCATGGAGCACAAACCTGCTGCCCTCTCTCCAGATGACAGTATTCGTGCTCGCACCACTGCCACTACACCAGATCCCTTACTGTTGCCTGTCAGCCAGCCAGCCCAGACTGCTGCCGCCCATGCTGAGATGGTGCAGTCCGAAGCAGTGCCCTTTAGGCCCAGAGCTGCTCGAGATCGTCCTCCAAGGCCACCTGCAGTCAGCAGCCTTCCACCAGCCATGCTACAGCCACTGGGGTAGCACTGCATAGGAGCACTAGCGTAGGCAAAGGCACATGGAAGACAGGCACTAAGGGAATGCACAAGTGTGATTCATTGACTTTTGTATGCAATATGTCATGCTTTGATTATAAATTTGGTTTGGAATGTTTATTTAATGATGGCATTTATTTTTGCATTGTGGCCAAGCAAACGCTGTGATGGTCAGAAACAGAGCGAAGGTGAGGTCTGGGACCGTTAGTGAATGTGGAATTGGGGTTGCGTTTACTGGTATTACATTGGGATGAGTCATTCACGGAGAGCCTGGCCAGAAAGGAGCTGTCTAGGTTCCCTCCACCCTTCCTATTGCTCTTCCTCTTCCTCCTCCTCCTCCTGCTCCTCCTGCTGCTCCTTAGCTGCTCACCATATAGCTGGTGGCAAGGTCTGTGCCCTCATGGTGGTGAAGCATTGTTTCAGCACGCCAATGGTCTGCTCTATCACATTTTGTGTGGTAGCATGGCTTTCGTTGTATGCATGCTGCCCACGTATGCGTGGGTTGCGTACCAGAGTCATGAGCCATGTTGTCAACATATAGCCCTTGTCACACAGAACATAAGAAATAGGAGCAGGAGTAGGCCATTTGGCCCTTTGAGCCTGCACCGCCATTCACTAAGATCATGGCTGATCTTCTACCTCATCTTCACTTTCCTGAACTATCCCCATATCCCTTGATTCCCTTAATATTCAAAAATCTATCGATCTCTGTCTTGAATATACTCAACGATTGAGCCTCCACAGCCCTCTGGGGTAGAGAATTCCAAAGATTCACCACCCTCTGAGTGAAGAAATTTCTCCTCATTTCTCCTCATTTCAGTCCCAAATGGCCGACCCCTTATTCTGAGACTGTGATCCCTGGTTCTAGACTCCCCAGCCAGGGGAAACATCCTCACTGCATCTACCCTGTCAAGCCCTGTAAGAATTTTGTATGTTTCAATGAGATCACCTCTCATTCTTCTAACCTCTAGAGAATATAGGCCTAGGCTACTCAATCTCTCCTCAGAGGACAATTCCCCCATCCCAGGAACCAGTCTGGTGAACCTTCGTTGCACTCCCTCTATGGCAAGTATATCCTTCCTGAGGTAAGGAGACCAAAACCGTACACAATACTGCAGGTGTGGTCTCACCAGGGCCCTACATAATTGCAATAAGACGTCTTGGGGGAGAAGTTTGGTATCGCCCCGTTTGGGGCGCAATTATCGGCCGGGCGCAAAGTTTAGTGCCTGGCACTAATTATCGCTTCCGACTGCAAACTTGACGTCTATCGCCCCTGGAGGTATTTGGAGCGCTAAATCAGGCTCTACACACCTTTCTTAAGGCACTAACGCCGAGGAGCGAGGCGCTATCTCAGAGCGCTGGCGAAGCTCATGTGATGTCAGTCAGCAATGGAACACAGACACACTGGCGCCAGCAGTTCTTAAAGGGGAGGGTCGATCTTGCTCTTCAACCACACCCTGCTCATTGCAGCCTTGAATCTCGGCCTGGAGAGACCTGTACATTAAATCTGCTGGAAAGAACAATGGAGAGGCCCAGGGAAAGAGCTCAGAGTGCAGCCCTCATAGTCTCTTCTAAATCGATGCAAGGAAGGTCAAATCAAAATGAACCTGCAAAGTGCTGCTCAGTACTCAAAACTCCTTCACACAGCATTGAATCTCTCCAGAAGTCTCTCTCTCTCAGAATGCGTGGTGCAAAAATGTCGCTGACAAAAATAGGCAGGAAGCGGTTGCCTTTGAATCGCGATCACCCAGTCCCTTCCCGACTGCAAAACGCTCCCCTCAACCTGTCGTTGCTAGCGGCAGGCGATAAGGCAGGGGGCGCCACTCAATATCGGTCCGCGGCACAACCGGGGCGTTGCATGCTCGACTGACGTCACGAGCTGCGGGCGTAGGTGATCATGGTGGTAGTGTTTAGCGCCGCCACAAAATGTCTGGTCAATTTCGCGAGCGGCGCAAACATCACCGCGCCCGGGTGCTAGTAGCTTTGCGACCCGGCTAACTGGTCTGTGGTTCCCCGTTTTCTCTCTCCCTCCTTTCTTAAATAGTGGGGTTACATTTGCTACCTTCCAATCCGCGGGGAACCGGTCTAGAATCTATGGAATTTTGGAAAATGACAACCAATGCATCCACTATCAATATAGCCACCGCTTTCAAAATCCTAGGACGTAGGCCATCAAGTCCAGGGGATTTATTGGCTTTCAGTCCCATTAATTTCTCCAGTACTATCTTTTTACTAATACTAATTTCTTTCGGTTCCTCATTCTCGCTAGGCCCTTTGTTCTCCACTATTTCCGGGAAGTTTTTTCCATCTTCTTCCATGAATATAGACACAAAGGCTGCGATTTTATTAATGGAGGCGGGTTGAGTGCGGGACAGCTGGTTTCCAGCTTCAAGTCCCGCCCCCAGCTGCATCTGCTCCATAGACGTGATTTTGCCTTGATTAACCTTGTTAAGCCCGCCCTGCGGGCTTGCCTGCCAATTAACAGGAAGCGGGTCTGATGACGTCATTTGATGATGCGTCAGCTGCCGGTTTCCTTAAAGGGACCACACACAATTTTATTTTGACAGTTGATTTCTCAGTGTTTGACAGCATTGAGGTGCTGAAAACACTGACAATCACTGCACAAAGGTGACCTCTTGCACCCAGGCTCTCTAATGACTCCCTCCATAGGCTTGAATAGATGGCAACTGCAGGTGAGGTGACAGAAGTGATCTGTCACTGGTGAGAGAGGTTCTCCCAATGAGATGGCACTGGACATGGATTTCAAACCTTGTAAGCTAAAGAAATCTGTAAATGTATTAAAAATGCAGTTCCCAACATTTTCTTTGCTCTGAAACTCACCATGTGCAACATTGGATCCTTCACACCACTTCTGCTGCTGTCATCATTCCACAAACATTACAGCAGACTCACAGCACGCCACACTTACCTGCCGTGGTGTCTGGACATTGGGAAACCCGACCCAGAAGCGGGAAAATCCAAAAATAAGCTAAAAACTACTGGCAAGTACCTGTTAATAGGCAGGTAATCGTCTTTAATCCGCTTCCCACCGCCAGGTGTCGGGTCCATTCACAAATCGGGGACCCGACACTTGGGAAAGCTGTTTGGAGGCGGGTTGACGGCGGGATCGGAACCCGCTGTCAATCAAAACGAATTTAACCTCTGACCCGCCTCCAAACCTGCCCTCTGAGTGCCGGCAAAATCGCAGCCAAAGTATTTGTTTAATTTATCTGCCATTTCCTTATTCCCCATTATAATTTCTCCTGTCTCAGCCTGTAAGGGACTCACATTTACTTTTGCTAATCTTTTCCTTTTTACATACCTTTGGAAGCTTTTACAGTCTGTTTTTATGTCTCTCGCTAGTTTACTCTCATATTCTATTTTCCCTTTCTTTATCAATTACTTGGTCCTCCTTTGCTGAATTCTAAAATCCTCTCAATCCTCAGGCTTACTACTCTTTTTGGCAACATTATAAGCCTCTTCCTTTGACCTAATATTATCTTTAACTTCTCTTGTTAGTCACAGTTGGACCACTTTTCCTGTGGGGATTTTGTGCCTTAAAGGAATGTATATTTATTGTAAATTATGTATTAATTCTTTAAATGCTACCCATTGCTGCTCTACTGTCATACCTTTTAATGTAGTTTCCCAATCTACCTTAGCCAACTCGCCCCTCATACCGATGTAGTTTGCTTTGTTTAGATTTAAGACCCTAGTTTCGGATTTAACTAAATCACTTTCAAACTCAATGTAAAATTCTATCATATTATGGTCACTCTTCCCTAAAGGCCTGTTTACTACAAGGTTATTAATTAACTCTTTTTCATTGCACAGTACTAGATCTAAAATAGCCTTTTCCCTAGTTGGTTCCTCAACATACTGATCTAGAGAACTGTCTTGCATACATTCCATGAATTTGTCCTCCACACTATTACTGCAAATTTGGTTTGCCCAGTCTATATGTAGATTAATGTCCCCCATGATTACTGTATTACCCTTGTGACATGCGTCTCTAATTTCCTGATTTATACTCTGCCCTACATTACAACTACTGTTTGGGGGCCTATAAACAACTCCTACCAATGTTTTCTGCCCCTTAGCCACCTTTAGGTTTGTCATGGTGGCTCAAATGCAGATGGCACCGCGGACTGCCACAGAATGAAGGCAGCAGGACTGCCACCAGGCTATCGGGCATTGACCTGCATGATTCGTTAAGTATGGTCGCACACCAGCTGGACCACCAGAACTCTGGAAAGCACCAATCACTTGTGCAGTCGTAGCAAGAGCCAGTAGAAATCAACCAGCAACTAACCTGAAAGTAGTTGATGATCCCTTTAAATAGCGCTGGTGGGGGATCTTTCCTGCTGCTGTGTTCAGCTGTGCGAGTTTAAGAGAGGATATTAGCTGGAGCTTTGAGCTCCAAAATGGCAGCGCTGTCATCAAAACAGCATTGCACGCTGATTGACGTCACGATCTACCTACTCTGCATACTTTCGGCAGATGCTCACTGCATGCGTACTAATGCCCTCACCAAGATGGCGCCAGATGCAATTCGCACCAGAACTGTGCGTGTGTGCCGCAGATGCCATTTTGGATGCTGAAACAACGGGCACTAAGGAGCCGAATTTTGCAGCCATAGGGGGGGAAAATTGGGTCCCGCCCCCTTTGGGGAGATAACTTCGCCGGGGCGCTAAAAGCAGCGCCCTGAAAAAGTTAGCACCCCCATGCCTGAAATTGAATGGTAACGCCCCAAGCAGGAGGCGGGGCGCTACTGGAAGCGCTCCCCTCCCACTTGGGGCACTACCATTCAATATCATGGCACTTCGCGCAGCAACGCCATGCGCGTCGGCACATAGCACCGTGGTACTGCAGGCCTCCCTCCCCTGATTAAAGGGGAGGGGCCTTGCGCAGCGCACACCGGGGCCCTGCTGCACGACCGGGGAGCGGCGTGCCGGCAAAAGAGCCCGGCACTCACGATCGCGGCTGGTACCCCGCAGGAGGAGGCGAGAGGGGGCAGGTGCTGGTAGGCAGCCCAAAAATATGGCCGCCCAGCACCTGCCCTTTAATTTGCACCACCCCGACCGCAAACGCGGCACCCTGACCCTGTCGGACATAACGTAGGTCAGGGGGCATGAGCCAGGTTTGCGGCCAGGCCGCGAGTGGGGCGCTGCGCACAGTGATGACGTCATCGCTGGAGGCGCAGTGCCGCGGGGGCACTATCGGCTACCGCCACGGCAAACCTCCCGCTGAATTTCACAGGAGGCGTTAGCGGCGCCACGCCCGGGCGCTAGGTGCATTGCGCCCCATTAGCACCCCCTCGGGTGCTAACAGGAGGCGTAAAGTAACCACATTTTTCCCCCATAAAAATGTTTAAAACATGGTGACAATCAAATGGAATGAGATGACTCTCATTTGAAGGTGGGCCCTACATCTCCAGCACGTTGCTAATATTGGACACACATATGTAGAGTACATACAGCACGGATATATGTATTTTTTCACCAGCTGTACACCAACATCAAGCCGAGTCATGGCACTTGTAAGTAGCTACAATATCAAAGTCCAGAGCCTGTCCTTTCTCAGTACAGTTGTTATAATATGAGGTTTTTAGGTAACCTACAAAAGGCAAGACTTTTATACAGTATTATCTTTGGGCTGCTGCCGGTGAGGTAAGTAGCTTGACATCGGTGACCCGTAATGCGCTAGCTGGCTGTGGGAGTAGCGACAGCTCACGCGTAAAATGCTAATGAAACCAAAGGCCCAATTTCAGGCTGGCCTTGAGTCTCTTGCTTTGGGGCGCGCACTGCCTTTGCAGCATCGAGCCAAGGCCTGATAATGGTCCCAGATGAATTTCTACACCTTCCTGTTTTAATGTTTAACACAAAGTTGTGCAGTGCAGCTCAACAATATTTTTTCTTTCGGATCACCCTGTACACAGAGGAAGTCCTCTCCCATGAGCCGAAAGCCCTTGAATGTTTTTAGAACAGCTACTTCCTGCATCACAAAATGTATCTCGAGAGTTCTACCCCAGGTGGTGGTGTAGGATCCCAGCATGGTACCACGCAGGTACAGAATGTAATCTTTAACACTGCTGTAAACAATAAAGAATTGAGCTGTAAATATATACTTAGGTGAGTTTAGGATTAACTAAAGTCTCACACAGCAAAAACAAACTGGTGCAAAATATTTCAAGCTCCAGCTGCTGACTAAAAATATTTATTCAAAACTTGTTTTATAAGAGAACAGTAGTGGATTAATTACATTCTTGGCACGCTTCCCGTGACCGGCAAAGGACTCTGGAATTCCCCACTCTCTGAGATCACAGCTGCTGTCACGCCGCCAGCTCGTGAGTCACATCAGCCTTTACTTTAAAATGCTTTCAGTCAAGTTCATCTCTTTTATGGAATGAACACAATCGCGATGTACACAAATTGAACCCCACTCTGTAAAGAAAAAACAGCAGTAAAAATCTATAACAGGCTTTCTTTTTGGTAAACAAACTACTTCATTTTCAAAATATTAAATTTAAAATTGCTGTTGCAAAAGAACAGTCTCTGGCATCGGTTCTGTGGTAAAATTGTGCAATTCGTGGAAACATCTGTTCATAATCTAAACTTTAATAATAATAAAAACTTTCTCCCACCCTTTCTCCCCCAAGAACTGCAGGATTTTCCTTTCCCCACCCCAGCAGGGTCAGGGTGGGACTTTCACTTGCCACCAGCTGATTTTCTTGGGTTGGGGGTATTTATCCCTGCAGGACGGACTGCTGATGGGGTCCCTGTCAGAAAGTGGGAGACCGCCACTACCAACTGGGAGGATTCAGGTGCTGCTGTTGTGGGGGCCACCGCTGTAGCACCCACATAGGTGAAGCCCAGCTTAAAGGGGAAAGATGGGACAAAAGAATAGAGGGCAAGCGTGATGTTAGGCCTTGGGGACTGAGGAGAGGGGGAGGTGCCCACTTCTGGGCCTTCTCCCTCCAAAATGGGGCTGCTGCCCTAGCGACTATCACCAGCCCCCTCCTGGCGCTCCCTGGGGTGGCAGTGGAATGGGCAGACGGCAGGGAATTTGGGCAGCTTGCTGGGACCCGCCTCCCCGCCATCATTTACACGTAGCAGATGAGGCAGGGGCAGTTAACCCAGTGGGGACGGGGGAGGAAAATTAAGGTTGGGGCAGTGCGACCGTGGCAGGCCTCACTGCCACATTTTCCTATTGTTCCCAATTTAGGGCAGGATAGTGGAGGAAGTTCCAGGTCCTAAAGTCTATTGCTATTTGGATTTTGGCATAGGAGAATTGACTTTTTTGAACACACGGTGGCTTTGAGCAGAAGGTTAATCTGTAAGTGCTCAAATCTCAGTGAACTTCACGAAAGGATTCTGTGCACACTATGGGCTGGATTTTCATTGACCCGTGGAGGTGGGTTTGGAGACGTGTGGGGGGTTAAAATTGTGAAAACTGGCGGGCCCGCCTCCACGCAATTTTCATTAAATCGTGTCTGCTGGTCCCGCCTCCATCCCACCTCTAAGAGGCGGGATAGACTGTTAAGGCCCTTAACAAGCACTAAATTGCCTCGATATTGCCATTTTGAAAGGCCTTTGTGATTTTAAACCTTTTTCTACGTGAAGCACGCCTGTTCTGAACCACGAATTTGAAACCTGGCGGGAGCACATTTGTTTGGCTGGCTGGCATATCTGGATGGATGGATGGATGAGGAGGAGACATATCTGGATGGATGGATGAGGAGGAGACATATCTGGGAGTGGTGGTGCAAAAATATCTGGGAGCAGACTTAGGGCTGCTGCTGCTCATTTTGCATTCAGGTCCTCTCACAGCAAAGGCCAGGCAGTCTTTGCAGACCTTCAATGCAGCAGCAATGATGACATCATCAGAGGCGACTTTCAGACTGAAAACACTAATTGGTTCATGGGTTCCCACATGCTGGAACTCAATTGCCCAATTAGGTGAAAATTGCATCAATCTCCCACATCCAATTGCAGTCGGGTGGATAACACGACCCCAACCCGCCCCAGTATCAAAATCCAGCCCTATGTCAAATGTCTGACCAATGCACTGATAAACATGGTTTATAGAGACAAGGGGCAACATTTTATTCAATTTGTGTTGCAGCGAGAATTAACTTATGGGGAAATTCATATCAGAAACACATTTTGCTGAGGTGCAAGTAAATGGACCTATGCCTGCTGATTACTTAGGAGGCCTGTGCCAAAGAGCTGAGATGTTTGTCCCCCAGTCTGCTGCTGAAGAGTGCAGGCTGACCTGTATTTTTTTAAAGGCTGCAAATAAGTTTCCAGGCAGTTCAACTGCTCACACTCCTTTTACACAGGTTTTACACCAATGGCTGCACCAATGAGAAACTCAAATGAGCTGAGTCAGAAAACCTGCGTCTACCTTCCTCTACAGGCAGCCTGAAGGTGCAATTTTAAAGGGCAACAATGGTGTAACTCACTTCGGGCCTAGAAATTCGAGTAGACTGGAAACCTGCCGGAAACACTGCTGGCCAAGACTAACAGCCGCCTGTAAAAAGAGTGCAGGCAGTATTTTGGTGCTGCCTGCTAATTCACATGAGCAGACTTCCAAACTTTGCATATTATTTTATCAGTTCCTAAATTAGAAAACCCCAATGTATAAAATTTAAGGAAATGCAGCTTTGATTTTTTTCCCTGAGATTATTACAACTGTCGTACAGTACAGTTTATTTTAAAAGTATTTACCTCCTGTAATGTTTAACTGACCAGGCGGGAGATTTGATGCATCTCAATGGAAGCAGTTTTCACTCCAATTACACAGTCTGAGATCTCCATAGTTAACAGTTATCCCAGCAGCTGTTTACTGTACGGGTTCTGGCTCACCGCCGCTTTCTCCCGCCTCGCCACGCTGTCAACGGCAACACACACGGGCGTGCTTTGGAGAGGGCGGTAAGAGGAGCAGCGAGCTCCAAAATGGATGAGCGTGCGTCAATTCAGCGTTGCAAAACGATTGACGTCACGCTCCTGCTAATTAAAATACTTGCCGTGAGTGCAGGCAACAGGCAGCGCTGTCAACCTGCCAAAAATGGCGGCCGCCGCGGGACCTGCCAGAAGCAGGCAGAAGTGAGGCAGCTGCCATTTTTTTCACCAAAACGGGCCTTAATGGCCTGCGCTAAAACCTCCAATTTCTAGGCCAAACTCTTTTGATTGCCAATTAGGATGACTGTCATCAATCAAGAGCAATTTAACAAAAGTGTCCCCTTTTTAAAGGGGTACCAACAATAAACTCCAAATTATAAATAAAAACAGAGAAAATCTTAATAAATCAGAATATTATTCCCTCCGGTGCCCACCGGTCATGGAAAGCCTCAAGCGGACACCGCGTGCTACCTCTCCAGGGCCACTGTAACTCACTTCTAGGAAATTCTAGGCCAAAGTATTTAAGACTTAAGAAACAAGGTGCTTTCAAGGTCACTGATTTTTTTTATTAGGTGACAAGTCTAAATATAGATAATTATTAGTTAAACATATACATTATATCCTCATTTGACAAATAATTGAAGCTGAAACATCTATGAAAGCTACAAAATTGCTGTACACCATACAGGAAAAATGGCTAAGTACAATTGTGAAAGCATATATCTGACATAAATTATGGAATGCAATGTCAGTCTTATCCATTAACCAATATTGAAATCCAGGATTGTGGTGGTGATTGGACCCAGTACAACGTTCTACTCTGTACTGAGATTATGTTGTGATGAATTTGCCAGGACTGAAGCAGGAGACAGGACTCTGCTCCCTATTTCACAATTGTGGGCCTGTTGAAAGGCCAACAGGGAAGAGCTGGGTGTCTTTTGTTACTTTCTAAGACTGATTTTGAGATCCTGGAGCAGTCGGGTTCTGGGTGTAGTTGAAGGCACTCAATTTGCCTCTTTTACATTGTTGGCAGCAAGTGGTGGGTGTATCATGCTTCTGTCCCCGATTGCACATTGTGAAAGTAAAAAAACTTCCATACAACTCACTTCTCATTTATATCTGAACAGGTGAACAGCTACTGAGTAGTCTGAGATCTCTAAAGTTGATGCCCCGGACATTAAATACTCAATTTTTCCCTATTCTGCTATGGGGCAAGCACTAATTGCCTGGGTGCTAATATAGTTTTTTACCTATTGGCAAAGGCAAAAAAATGTCTTTATTCCAGAACATCATCTTTGTTTTTTGCTTATTAGGTGTGTGCTAGGGTGCTGTGCTTTGCGAGGAGGATAATCAGTAAAGATTGTGGTCCCAAAGTTCATTTAGGGTACTTCTGCCGTAACTTTGGCGGGGGTCCGTTGGAAAAGCCAGAAGCGAGAGTCCTGGCTTTGTATGGAGGTATCTGTGATTGCCTGTTGGGGCAGAGCCTCCACTTGCTACATCTGAAGGCTGTCATACCCATCTGCCCATTTTCAAATGTGTTTTCACTGTTATCTCAACAGAATCCAGCAAGTGATCTGGCTTGTTCTTATAATGGGCCCCTGTGTATAGGTTCATCCTGTGAGATGGGAATGCAGAATATATTGCGAGATTTTATCTTTTCATATACATTTTTAAGTGGGCCAAGACATTAGGATGTTAAAATGGAGCTATGTCAGCTAACTGCATTTAATTAAAGAAATGATTGGCTTCTGAATAGTAAGGGAAGGTTTCGCAATCAACTGAGATCCAAATCTAATTCAGTCAAAATCTTACTTGGTTAGGCTCATTGTTTATTGACATTTTTACATCTGTAAATTTCTTTATCTCTGATATGTCACTGCAGGAAGTAATCTGAAGTGGAGTATTTTTGATTAACTGTAAAGGATACTTTGGCATGCACTAGTTTAGACATTGCAGAAAAGAAACCTATAACTAGATTGATGGCCCATTTTTTTTACAGTTTCCTATTTTGCAATGCCACTATAATGTGTCGGGAGCTGGGAGCTAATAGGAGCTCTTCATCACAGACGCATGCTAAAGTTACCGAATAGAACTGCTACGTTTCAGAACTTTTATTACTGTGAAACAGTTTCATGTGCCAGTGAAAGTCAGGACTATATTATTATATTTCTGTGTAGATTCTTCCAACTCTTTCCCACATTAAATAATTCTTGGTTGAACTTAAAATATTTGGTCTGCTAGTGTGGCATTTTTCTACTTAGTGGAAAGATTAATGCCGGAACTTTGACTTCCATTGGCTTCAATGGAAAGGAAATTTGGGCAAGGTGTATAACAGGCAGCCGGTCTAATCGCACTCGTTTTACAGCCCTGCCCAAGTTAAAAGTTCTGCCCCATGGGTATACGTTGGGCAATCCATACTATGGGAGTAATTTTCCGACTGTGCTTCTGGCAGGGAGCCTCGCCTGCTGGCAGTGCATGTTGGAAATTTGGGCGCATGCTACGTACAATTTTCCGATCATTAATTTAAATGGTCAGAAAAATCATGAGCAGCATACACTTGAGAATCTGATAAGTGCTGCCGGTGAATAAGGCTCTCACCAGGAGTGCAAAGTCAGACAATGACGCCTTATATTTGGTATAACCCAGCGGTAAAACTTTAATGAGCGCTGCATCCCACTCACTACATGCACAAGATTGAATTTCAGATCATAAGAGGTACTTATGAAAGCTGCTTTTTCTGTGGGTATGAGTCACTATGTTAAAGGTGCGATATAGAGTAAGTTGTTTGTTTGTGAAGACAAATACTCATCAAAGGCTGATACATCAGCTGTGTGATGTAAATAGCCTCACCCCCTGTATTTACAAGCTATGTTTTGCTAAAAGTGCCTTTATATTAACAGCATGGTGTTGACTGCAGATATGTGTTGTTCCCACAATTATCAGCACTCTTTGATATAAATGAACTCCAGAGACCTGACAGTATCTAAGGTATCAGGAACTGCACTTGGGCCTCCAGTTAAAACTAAAAGTGCAGAGCCAGATTCCCTCACTTTTAGCAATGGAAACTGTGCATCTCTGACCTTTCTTTAGGAAGAATAATGGGAAGAAAATACTTAAGGGTCTCTGTTTGGTGACCACTCTCCTGGCTACACTTAATATTATGTAAAAGGGGTATAAATTACTCAATGACCTGGCTACCTAACTATTCTTAGGTATATTCTTTGAATATTTAAATAACTGCATAGGGTGGATTATTTGCTAACATTTTCAAAAATTCCCATTAAATTGTGTGCTAAGATTTATTGATAATCAACAGATGTTTGTATATTTGTAGTATTGATACAATGCATATAATGATACACCTTAAACATTCACTCCCTCCACCACCAGCGTACCGTGGCTGCAGTGTGTACCATCTACAAGATGCACTGCAGCAACTCGCCAAGGCTTCTTCGACAGCACCTCTTAAACCCGCAACCTCTACCACCTAGAAGGACAAGGGCAGCAGGCGTATGGGAACACCGTCACCTCCAAGTTCCCCTCCAAGTCACACACCATCCTGACTTGGAAATATATCGGCCGTTCCTTCATCGTCGCTGGGTCAAAATCCTGGAACTCCCTCCCTAACAGCACTGTGGGAGTATCTTCACCACATGGACTGCAGCGGTTCAAGAAGGCGGCTCACCACCACCTTCGCAAGGGCAACTAGGGATGGGCAATAAATGCTGGTCTTGCCAATGATGCCCACATCCCATGAATGAATAAAAACAAAGAACTAATTGGTAATTTTTTTCATAGCTTTTATTGCTATATTTTATGATAGATTTTATTAAGGACATTACATGTAGGATGTTGATTTGTATTTTTCCAGAACCAGCTTCACATTTCCCAGAGTTTATGGGTTATGATTAATAAAAAACAGCCAGTGACTCTTGCAGGAAAGTGGGTGGATGTTGGGTGAGGACAGGAACAACCTTGGCTATGTTGGTCTCTGTGGTTTAACAACCAGCCAGCATTCACTGCCTAGGCTTGCACAAGAATGTCCATTTATGCAAAGTATTGAAGGCAGACTCGTGCCTATGGAACTGTACCCCAGCAGAGTCAGTGCCTGCTGGACAGGAGAGGAGAGGAGGAAAATGGGGGGCGGTTGGGTGGGGGGGGATTGTACATAGAAAATTAACAGTGATGGTTTTTACTTAGTGGAACAATTTGTTAAATTGACTTTTTAAATTAGTTCTGGGCTTCAACAGTCTATGTAAAATTCGTATCATGATTTATCTTTTCAAATCTGACCATTGTTTGAATGCATAGATGGTTTTGGAAAACTGTTGTACAGGAAAACATTTTAAATAGATGTAACCTCACCGGAGGTGACAGTTAACTGTGGTAAAATTGTGAGGCAATGTTCTGGGTGTTTCTGCCTGGCGCCATCTATTCTGGTATTGCAATGGTGTCCCTGCTGGAAAGAACTTGGAAATGCTCCCTTTGCAAGTGGGCCAAATGTAAATAATTAAAAAAAAATTGTCCTTTTCTTTTCATGGGTCCAAGTCAGCCTACCAGCCTGGACTCTCAGTTGGGCTCCACTTCTGCCACTTGGCGGAATGGCATACTGCCGCTGATGAAACACCAGGATGCATTGAGAGCTGAACCGTGGCAATTTCCATTGTTGGGAGTCCCTGTCCTGGCTCCTTACCCTCTTGTGTTGATGGGAGAAGGTAAATCTGGAAACATTGTTACAGGGAAATGCTGTAAATGGAAGATTGCCTTAAAATAAAAGTATCATGGCTGCAGCCTGGGAATAGGGCATTGTATAATCTTTTCACTGACCACCTGGAGATTGATGGAGTGGAAGCCTTTCTAGTTCATGAACACCATGGCCTTGTGTCTAGGAGTCAAGATGGCCAAATGGATGAAAACAGTATCCCTCTGGACTTTGGAGAATCCTGTGATGAATTGCACTGCCCCATCATTTTGCTGTTGTTTTTCCATGGGTAAAGCAACAAAGGTGCCTCCCATGGTAGTCTAGAAGAATGCAGAGGCACAGAAGTTGAGCATGGTTGTGACCCTGTAGTAGTGCTATCTCTGTGGTGCACCTCAGCTAGCAACATATGACACAATTCTATCACTGCCCCCAGTGAACTTTACCCTGCAAAAGCAGGTCCCCGGCAATCAGGAAGTGACTGAGTCTTGTATGAGATGTGGGTCAGAGGTATTTAATTCTGTCACCTGGCAGCTGTGAGTCCCAGTCACTCCATCTCCGATGGTCAGGAACGCAGAGATGCCATTGATCTCCATGGCCTCTTTCTCTGCAGCTGTCAGCTGCACAATGTGTGGTGGACCACCTCCGGTCCTCTCCCTAGTGTTCTGTGTTCTCTAATCCTGCAACGGGGAAAGAACAGATCTATGAGTGACTGTAAGGGCATGTGTTCATCTGATGGACGCAGTGCATTCAGTGAGGGTGACTATCAGACAGATGCATCACATTGCATAAAGATTGGGGTGAGTGACAGTGGTGGATAGATAAATAGGGTGTGAGGAAGTGCATAGAAAGCGAACGATGAGTGTGCTTGAAACGTAAGTGAGTGTGGGGAGTGATGTGAGTACACTTGACAAGATAGAGTGGGGGTGGAGGGTTGGCGGAGTGATGATGTGCACAACAAGATGAAGCTGAATCTCACCTTTCCTGACCTGGTTAGGTCATTAAAGCGCTTCCTGTACTGGATCCAAGAATGAGTCACAATGCTTCTGCTGCTGACCTCCTCAGCCACCTCCACCCATGCCTTCTTGGTGACAGCAGCAGGTTTCTTTCTCCCATTGCCAGGGAAGATGATCTCCTTCCCTCTCCTCGTTGCATCCATCAATGCATCAAGTGATGTATTGTTAAACCAGGGCGCAGCCCTTGACCGTCCTGAGTTCATCTTTAAACTTCCCCATCACGTTGCACAAATCCCTAACTCTTCCAAATGCCATCTTTGAATTAGCCCTTTAAATAGTTGAGTTGAGATCACATCACGCAGGTGGGCACCACACCCTCTGCCGTGCTTTGGAGACACGAAACATGGAAGTAAAATTAGAATTAAGTATCCATGTTATAATCAGACATTCCGACATGCCAAAACTTCTTCCGAATTTCGAGCTGGCTATCGCCCCCCCCCCCCCCAACTCCCCCGCTCAGAACCCACCTCTGGGTTATTATCGGGCCCATACTGTCCATTCTGGAACGTTGCAGTATCAGGGTGTGTGAGCTGGGCTTTTCAAAACCTAGTCAGCCTGAGGTGCTGGAATTGCTTGGAGTTGTTGGCATTCTAGGGTTAAATTCTTCTAGTTATTATTTAATTGATAATCAGTGGGCAGTGACAGAAGACACCAAACAGTTGCTATACCGTAATAAAGACTGAAATTTCATTTTTTGTTTGCTCCATTTTGCATTAATTTGTAATTCTAACAGGAAAGCAGATGGAAACTCACAGAAACTGAGGGACAGGAAAAACTTACCTCACCCTTAATGCATGTGATTTAAGAGTTGTTGCCAGTAACCAATCCAAGATTTACATCAGTGTTTCTGTGATTCCAACACTTCTGTTTAATCATTTTCTTTTTGGATTTTTTCGTGTATTTTCTTTTTTCCATCCATCTCTCTTTCTCCCTGTTGCTTTCTCAGTTATTGTAATGCATCCCTTTAAAAGATACCCTTGAGATGGTATTGGGCCAGAAATTCGGCTCTCCGGCTTCCTGCGGGTGCAAGCATCGCGCGCGTACTTACCTACCGCGCCAGCTGTTGTGCTTCGGGCCCACGTGGACTTCGGCTCCTGGGCCTCCTGCAGCTGCCGGCGCGCAGTGCTTGCGTATCCCAGGGGCGCAGTTAGTTCGAAGCGTCCCCTGGGATCACGTGGGCCATGGAGAGCCAATCCTAGCAGGGCATTTTCATTCATAGATTTGACAGGAAGACCTGTCAAATCTATGAATAGAGATCGGCCCCAAAACCACACTTAAACTTCAAATAATTTTTTTTTTTAAAATAACTATAAGTTACATAAATGAACTACTTTAAACAAAAATTTAAATTTTTGAAAAAATTAATTATACTTTTTAACGGTGCTAAAAATAAACTTACCTTTCTTTAAAGTATCTAAAAAAGATAAACCTGTTGAAAAAATGTTTAAATTGTAATTAATTAACCACTTACCTTGTTAAAAACAGGCCTTGCGCCTCCTTTTTAAAAGTGCAGCTTCTCCATACTTACCCTCCCGGAGCAACCTGAAAAAAAAAACGAAGTTCGCTGCGTGCGCGCAGCCTCTACTGCGCACGCGTTCGACTTCTGAACCCCTCCCTTCAGGGGAACGGAAGTTCCGGTTTCCCGCGCATGCGGGAAACCGGCACTTCAGGAGGCCTTACGGGTGAGTACACAGCGCGTACTCACCCGACAAGAGCCGAATTTCTGGCCCAATATTTAACGGGAATGGTAGCATAGTGGTAATGTCACTGGGCTAGTAATCCAGAGGCCTGGACTAATGATCCAGAGACGTGAGTTCAAATCCCACCACGGCAGCTGGGGAATTTAAATTCAGTTAATTCAGTAATGGTAACCATGAAACTATTGGATTGTTGTTAAAAACCCATCTGGTTCACTACTGTCCTTTAGGGAAGGAAATCTGCCGTCTGGCCTATATGTGACTCCAGACACACATATATACTCTGAAATGGCCTAACAAGCCACTCAGTTGTAACAAACCACTACGAAACACAATAATAAGAATGAAACCAGACAGAACACCCGGCTGTCCCACAGACTAGTCAAGCAACAACCTGACATAGTCATACTCGCAGAATCATACCTTTCAGCCAATGTCCCTAACTCCTCCATCACCATCCCTGGGTATGTCCTGTCAACTCCTCAGATAATGAAGCAGTCCATGCCTGCATGCAACAAGACCTGGATGACATTCAGGTTTGGGCTGATAAGAGGCAGGTAACATTTGTGCCACAGAAGTGCCAGGAAATGACTATCTCCAACAAGCAAGAGTCTAACTACCTCCCCTTGAACATTCAACGGCATTACCATTGCCGAATCCCCCACCATCAACATCACCATTGACCAGAACCTTAACTGGACCAGCCACATAAACACTGTGGCAACAAGAGCAGGTCAAAGCCTTTCCACCATCTACAAGGCACAAGTAAGGAGTGTGATGGAATACTCTCCACTTGCCTGGATGAGTGCAGCTCCAACAACACTCAAGAAGCTTGACACCATCCAGGACAAAGCAGCCCACTTGATTGGCATCCCATCCACCACCTTAAACATTCACTCCCTCCACCACCGGCGTACTGTGGCTGCAGTGTATACCATCTACAAGTTGCACTGCAGCAACTCGCCAAGGCTTCTTCGGCAGCACCTCCCAAACCCGCGACCTCTTCCACCTAGAAGGACAAGGGCAGCAGACGCATGGGAACACGTTCCCCTCCAAGTCACACACCATCCTGACTTAGAAGTATATTGCCGATCCTTCATCTTTGCTGGGTCAAAATCCTGGAACTCCCTCCCTAACAGCACTGTGGGAGTACTTTCACCACACGGACTGCAGCGGTTCCAGAGGGCGGCTCACCACCACCTTCTCAAGGGCAATTAGGGATGGGCAATAAATGGTGGCCTTGCCAGCGACGCCCACATCCCACAATACAAAAACAAAATGTAAGTAAACACTTTGGGCAGGATGTTGCTACCTGTGCTAATGTTTGACCTTATTTGCACAGAGTGGCAACTTGTGGGTGTTATTACCCAAATAGATGAATGCCTAATTAAACTTGGAACAGTGTCAAATTAGTCATTATTTTCCATCGCTTCTTCGAGAACTAAAATGGGTGCTATTCAAGAGCATTTGAAGTAGCATTTGACTCCTATTTTTGGGAGCTGCAGTGATTCTGAACACATTGGGTTGGCCATACCTAAAAATCCCCTAATATTCCAGTAATAATGCTGCTCAGATGCCAGGAGATCATTCACTGAAACTTTCCAGTCAAAGTAAAGCCGTCACTAATAAAGGTCTGTGGTGAGACAACTTTCAGTTGCTGCGGCTGATTTCCTGCTCACAGGAATATACAGTGTGCACTCTGCAGACCTCACCAGAATTGCAAGGTCATCTAACTGAAATCGCTCCGAAAGCTTGTGATTTCAAATAAAACTGTTGGACTATAACCTGGTGTTGTGCGACCTCTCAATTTTGTCCTCAGACGCAGGGAGTGGTCTGCCAGCTAGTTGGTCGGGAATGAGGAATGTAGCAGTTCTTTGTGGTCTGGTGATTTTGTGGGCAGGATCAGTGTGGATGTGCTTGGCTGGCAGGACAGAATGGCTGGTAACAGACTTGCTATTTCCCCATCTCCAGGTCCCTCTGTTGCTTCCTCTGCCCTCCTACCTGATTTGGGGCAGGATAGCGGAGGAAAATCCAGGTCAGATTTTTACATTATTGCCTCATTATGAAAATGATACACAACAGTCTATCTAAATTCCCAATATGGCATGTGAAGCTCATGCTGGGAGTGTGAATTTGGAAAATGACCCCTCATATCTCTCAATGGCTTCTGTCTCCAGAAACTGTTTTATACTGTACACTATAATAGCCTTTCCCGCCAACTTATCGCACAAGCTCATCACACTTTGTGTAAATTGTTTCTGTCTGACATCCCTTCTTAATTTTTAATGATCATCATCTGGAATTTGATTCATTCACCATCCTGAACAATTAGCCGACATCAACTTTGCAAAACTTTTCATGTTTTTGCAACCTTTAAAGCCTAACTCTATACCACTGATTAGTATATATTTGTGTTAAACATGATCGATTTTTGAACCACATACAGCTAATTAGCTAATAACAGTTTAGTAAAATAACATTTCTTTTCACTTTAAACATAGAGGAACTTTGGCCATGTTGTGTGTAAACGAGAGGAACTGTCGCCTATTTTCCCTGTGTTCTCATTAGGGGTGATTCTGTGATCCGGTGCTTATAGGGAGTGAATCGCAATGAATCGCACGCTCCCTGCTAGGAGTGCTGGACCACAGAATCACTAATGTTCATTAAGAAAAAATTACAGATAATCTAGAGATTGGGGAAAACAGGTGGAGTAAGAGGGATGTGAGTGATGGGGAGTTTTACTAAACACTGACAGGTTTGTGATGGATAATATGAAAATAACATCACTTATTAGTTTAATATTTATTAATTAACACTGAGAAGTTATCTATATAAAAAAGAAAGACTTGCATTTATATAGCACCTTTCATGACCACCGGATGTCCCAAAGCGTTTTACAGCCAATGAAGTACTTTTTGAAGTGTAGTCACTGTTGTAATGTAGGAAACGTGGCAGCCAATTTGCACACAGCAAGCTCCCACAAGCAGCACTGTGATAATTACCAGATAATCTGTTTTAGTAATGTTGATTGAGGGATAAATATTGGCCAGGACACCAGGGATAACTCCCCTGCTCTTCTTCGAAATAGTGCGTGTGATTTTTTACATCAACCTGAGCGAGCAGACGGGGCTTCAGTTTAATCTGAAAGACAGCAGCTCTGACAGTGTTGCACTCCCTCAATACTGCACTGGAGTGTCAGCCTAGATTTTTGTGCTCAAGTCCCTAGAATGGGACTTGAACCCACAACCTTCTGACTCAGCAGCGAGAGTGCTACCCACTGAGTCATGGCTGACACACTATAGAGCCAATTAAGCATATGTGTAAATCTATAATTGTGACATTACAGAAGCTACACTGGATATTTCTTTAAAAAATCGAGTACATTTGATGACAAAATGTACTTATCACATATACATTTTCAAGCATAAAATTTGAGTCTAACTTTTAGTGAGTGCATTAAACTATGGCCCGGTTTTCGCTCAGCGGCGAAGGATGGCACTTGCCGCTGACCTTGAACAAAGCTGCCCACAAAGATTTAGCAGGCTCTAGAGCATCGATTTCCTCTGTTCCGATGTGACTTTGAATCTGGCATCATCTACATGAACATCCCATCCTCAATGATGGCAAAGCCAGCACATGAGTGCAAAAGACAAAGCTTGAAGCATTCACAAACATCTTCTGCCAGAAGTGCCGAGTGGATGATCCATCTCTCGGCCTCCTCCTGCCATCGCCAAATCCCACCCCCCCTCCCACCCATCAACATCCCTGGGGGGTCACCATTGACAGGAAACTTAACTGGACCAGCCACATAAACAGTGTGGCAACAAGCACAGATCAGAGGCTGGGTATTCTGTGGTGAGTGAATCAACTCCAGACTCTCCAAAGCCTTTACACCATCTACAAGTCACAAGTCAGGAGTGTGATGGAATACTCTCCACTGGCCTGGATGAGTGCAGCTCCAACAACACTCAAGAAGCTCAACACCATCCAGGACAAAGTAGCCCGCTTGATTGGCACCCATCCACCACCTTAAACATTCACTTAAACGGCGCACCGTGGCTGCAGTGTGTACCATCTACAAGATGCACTGCAGCAACTCGCCAAGGCTTCTTTGACAGCACCTCCCAAACCCGCAACCTCTACCACCTGGAAGGACAAGGGCAGCAGGCGCATGGGAAAACCATCACCTCCAAATTCCCCTCCAAGTCACACACCATCCTGACTTGGAAATATATCACCGTTCCTTCATCGGTGCTGGGTCAAAATCCTGGAACTCCCTCTCTAACAGCACTGTGGCAGTACCTTCACCATACGGACAGCAGCGGTTCAAGAAGGTGGCTCATCACCACCTTTTCGAGTGCAATTAGGGATGGGCAATAAATGCTGGCCTTGCCAGCGACGTCCACATTTCATGAACAAAAAAAAAAATCTATAGGGGATCTGCGGCATCCAACAACAGTGAAATCATCAGGCAGGCTGATCCGCCAGTCAGGTTAGAAGAATTCTCACAAACAGCAAAGCAGGAAGTAGAAAGTACAGATTATAATTCACTTTTTAGTTATTGTACCGAAAGCAAAATAAAGATTGGGACATACACATGGAATTAAGGTAGAAGCTGGAATATCATAAACAAACTTTAAGAGAAATAAAATAATGGAATTTTTAAATGTTCTTCTGAGGGATTGACATTCCACATTTTTAAATTTGTTTCTCAGGGCCAGAGAGGTTACTCAGCAGTAATTATGGCCGTGATTTTGCCGGAGCTCAGATGGTGGGTTCGGAGGTGGGTCAGCTGTTAAAGTTGTAATGATTGACGGCGGGTTGGAAACTCGCTGCGATCCCGCCTCCGTGTGAGTTTCAAGATTCTCGGGTCTGCAATTTCACAACAGACCCGACACCAAGCGGCGAGTAAGGGATTTAAGACACTTAACTCCTTGTTAAGTGCTTGTTAACTGCTACTTTGACCTATTTTCCTACATTTTCAATGGGTTACACGACATTCGGAGATCACGCCAGGTAAGTATGTCGGGAGGACCAACGAGTTGGATAGTTCACAGCTACAACTGCAGTTTAAAAGCTGCACTCTCACATCTGTTCAATGTCAAATGTCAGAGGTTGCTGATTTCACGATTTGGGAAACACATTGGGCTGGATTTTCTCAATGGAGACGTGTTGGAGGCGGGACTGCTGCTTGCCTGGTTTCAGTCCCGCCCCCATCAGCCTCTGGCCAACCAGCAGCATCTTCCCCTGATTGACCTTGTTAAGCCCGCCCGGTGGGCTCAGCAGGCCAATTAGGTGGAAGTCAGTGACAGAGCACGTCAACGTATGACGTGTCATCTGTCAAGAATTTTTGAAAGAAGAAATGTGATCGTTTGACAGCTCTGTGAAGCTGTCAAACACTGACATTCTGTGTAGTTTGATGAGTTCTTGTGTTCAGGACTCATCAAACCTTTCTACTTTGTAGAAATCAGATGACTGTTGGATCCTCCGATCCAACAGCCAGTCTGTGATCTCTACAATGGAGATGTCGGGACTCCGGCTCCACAGCGGCTGGAGGCTGTAGGCAGAAACAAAGGTAAGTGAACATTTTCTAACACTTTACACTCACCTCACATACTTACCACTCCACACTTGCACCAATCACTCACCTCTACATCGCACTTTCAGACCCCTCCGACCCCCGCAGACCTCCTATTCGGCTCCTACACCCTGGCGGGGTTCCCCGAGGTTGGGAAGCCCGCATTTCCGAACGAAAAATGGGGATAATCCTATTTTCTGCCTGTTAACTACCTGTTAACAGGCAGTTAATAGGCTTTATCCCCATTCCCGCCTCGAGGAGACGGGACCCGGGGCAGGATGGCTTCCCGCCTCCTGGCAAGAGGGCACAGAGGCAGGTTGGGGGCGGGTTTGCCACCTGCCCCCAAATTCTGCAACTTTCCCGACAATCCCGCCTCCATACCCGCCTCCTCAGGGCTGAGAAAATCCAGCTCATTCTGTCTTGAGGCTGTAAGTGTGTGGTGTTAACTCTATATCCACTGTCACCTCCATTGCTGGACATAAAAGGCGCCCTCACCCTTCACTGTGCCAACTCAAATTGTGACCACACATATGGCAATGATGTCAAACATTCATACAACATTAATTTATTCCAGCAGAATAAAAGAACAGAAACTTAACATTGATTTCTAGCAGAACACCCAAGTGAGTACCCTTGTGATTATTTATGCGTCAGCTTTCTCTTACGCGTGCTTCTATGTGGTGCTACTCCTGTGGCTTCAGCAGAGAGAGCAGCCTGCACACTTCCCTACTGCGCCTGCTTAGACGCCTTTGGCGGTCATCCTCTGGGTTTTGGAGCCTGTGAGGGCCCTGCCAAAGTCTGCTCCTCCTGCAGCTGCACAGGGGCAGACTCGGCCATCACTGCTCGAGGAGTCGTCTGGGGCTGTGACCGAGGGGTTGGCAAGGGAATGGAAGTTTGAGCGCTTGGAGAGGAGCCTCCACTTGCACGTCGCCTCCCACCATCATCCCTCTCATGGGCCACCCGCACTTCTCTGCTAGCAAGTAGCTGGAGAGCACCTTGCTGCACACCAGTGGGGCCATGTGGACCCGTCTCTGTACTGACAGTCCTCATAACCGGGATGTCCATGAACCTCTGGTTCTTCTCCACAATAGATGCCCATCTATCCTCCATAGCTGACCATCTATTTAGAAGAGTGACCATGTTGGTTTGTGTCTGGCGTTTTATGTCCTCCATGGAGGTTGCCATCCTTTCCATGGCGGCACCTATATTTGCCAATGCGTGCGCCACGGCATTGCTCATATTTGAGATGGACTCCTCCATTCTCTGCACACTCGCAGTCACCGTGGTTGCCAACCCTGTCAGAGACTCCTGCACTTGTTCCTGAAGCTCCAGCACCGCTCTTTTTCTGGATGGCCTCCGAGGCTCAGTGTCTACAGGCAGCTGAGCAGAGCTAGGAACATCCTGCGGCCTCCGACGAGGACTCTCCGCTGCTGTCCCTATCTCCACCATCTGCTCTTGCTCACTCGTGAGTTGTGAGACACCAGGTGACAATACTACTCTATCTGGCGAACGACCCACCGAGGTGTGTCTCTGCGCTGGTGCTGGGCGCGCTCATTTGTGCTGATGCTGCTCCCTCAGAGGATGCAGCATCCTCTGAGGACTCCTCCTGCTCTTCCTCCTGCACAGTAGGGAGCGGGGCTCTTGATGGTCCTGTGGGAGAGTAAAGACATGAGTTAGACATGTGATATGTAGATTGCAGACACATCCCATTTTGCACATGATGAGCATTCAATTTCTATTGACATCAGGTCCCATATGTGTCACTCATGAAAGCCAAATAAGATAGATGGAGAAGCATTCTGTCACCAGGTTGTTCTACTGAGCCCCTCTCTCCGTCCCCCACTTCGAGTTCTTCCACTGATCCCGCAATGTCGAGAGCGGCCTCCTCAGCGTGAGTGAGCTGTGAGTACGATGGTGATCCTCCTCCTGTTCTCTCCCTCTCCCTCTTATTGTGGGCTCTCTTTTCCTGCAATGAGGGAAAGAGGTGGAGTTTCAGTGAGAGTGATGGAATGAGTGTAAAGTGTTGGATAGCAAGATGTTTATAGGGAGACTGTGATGGAGTCGGTTCCCATTACCAAGTTCCCTCCTTTTGCGCTGTTAGTTGCTGTCATTGCATAACATTGAGTGTGGGTGTGAGGGATGCATAGTAAGATGGGGATGCGATTCTATGCATAGGGAGAGAGGGATGGGTGATGGTGCAAGAGATGTTGGGGTGTGTTAGGATGTGCAGGAGTAGGGTTGGCAATGCAGAGTGATGGGGCTGTGATGACAGGCACAGCAGAATTAAGGTAAGTGTGCTTTTATACTCACTTTTCCAGATCGCAGGAGATCATTGAATCTTTTCCTGCATTGGACCCAGGTGCATCTGAACACAGACCTGGCATTGACCTCCTCAGCTATTTGCAGCCAGGCTGCCTTTGTCTGCTGAGGAGGTTTCCTTCTTCCATCACCTGGGAATAGGACCTCCCGACGTCCTCTGACTCCCTCCACAAGAACATGGAGGGAGTCATCGTTGAAGCGTGGAGCATCGGGGAGAGCACCAGCACTCAGGAGCAGCAGAAATGACGTGAGATCTAATTGTGAAATGGCCCCCTTAAATACACCGGCTGCAAACCCGTCAGCAGAGCAGCTCAGCAGATCAGGGCGGGTAACGAGCCCAATTAACAGAAAATTGAGTCATCAGGCCGACTGGAGCCGGGAGCGGGTCCGGACCCGCTGACTAACATTCCCAACGCCAACCCACCTCCGATCAGAAAATCCAGCCCTATGACTTGGTACACCGTTAAAAACTCAGTTACACCTCATTCAACAAGGCTTAACATTTTCAATGGTTTTTACAGCGAGAATAGTGCGTAAAAATTCACTGATTCTGTGTTAATTACATCTGCGAAAACTGCAACAGCGCACCCTGGTGGGGAACAGGGTATCACTGACAGCAACCTCCGGATTTCCGCGTTTAACTGCACATGTGCGGACGCCAGAAGTTGCTGTCAGTTTTACACAGTGATGACGGCGAGCGCTGACAGCTTTGCCATCATTACAATCGCATTTGCAAAATCAGGTTTGATCATTATGTTTTGGCCTTATTTGCTGGAGCCTCGAGTTTAATATCAATCTAAGTTTTGTAATATTTGAACACATTACAATATGTCATCTATAAAGTGAGGATATTGGGCTTCCACCATGGTCACAAGTACATATAAATAGATAGCGCAGAGTTTTGTGATGAAATAGAAAGAAAAGCTGAGCAGATATGGTAAGGGAAAACAGAACTGTAGTTAGCTACGATGATGTTGTGATGCAGAACATCTCCTTACAGGCAGTTCCATAATTGATAGAATCATGAGCCCTGCTATTTCAGGGGAGGCATGGAGGGTACGGGGGAACGCGGTAGCGCTGGGAAACCCGGCAAGGCCGGGGAGGTGGAAGCCCTGCCGAATTTACCGGCAGGACCTCATTATAATTTTTTTCTTCTGTTTCCCGCCTGTCAGCGGCCAAATTGACAGGCTGGCCGACTGCCGGGCGGGAAAACCAATGGCAGGAGGCCGAAGCCGGGGGCCCTTGGGGACAGTCTCCGGCAATCGGGAGGGGGGACAGAACGAGTAATCAGGGAGTTGGGGGGTGGGGTGGGGTGGGGGGGGGGGAAGAGGCCATCGCGTGTGGGAGGGAGGGAAGGATCGGGGCTTGGGGAGAAAGAGAGGCCATTACGGAGGGAGGGAGGAAGAGATCGGGGCTGGAGGAGGGGAGCTCTGCGATCGCAGTGGGGGAAGAGAGAGGCCACAATCAGCAGCGGGGCGCCCAAATGCTTCTTTGAGGGGTCGGGGGAAGCACTCCTGCTCCCCCTGGCCCACAAGGAATTCTGTAAAAGGCACATACCTTCTTGAGGTGACAGCTCCCGCCTTCCTTTTGCTGCCGGGTATCCAGTTGCATTGTGGGAGCCTGATTTAAATATGTTAATGAGGTGTCACATCTGTCATGGGGGGTTTTAATATCGAGGCCATAGAATCATAGAATCATACAGCACAGAAGGAGGCCATTCAGTCCATTGTGCCTGTGCCGGCTCTTTGAAAGAGCTATTCAATTAATCCCACTCCCATCCCCTTTCCCCATCGCCCTGCAAATTTTTCCTTTTCAAGTATTTATCCGATACCCTTTTGAAATTTACGATTGAATTTTCTTCCACCACTGTTTCAGGGAGTGCATTCCAGATCATAACAACTCGCTGCATAAAAAAATTCTCCTCATTCCCCCTCTGTTTCTTTTGTCAATTATCTTCAATGGTTACTGACACTCCTGCCAGTGGAAAACATTTCTCCCTATGTACTCTTTCAAAACCCCTCATGATTTTCAACACCTCTATTAAGTTTTCCCTTAACCTTCTCTGTTTTAAGGAGAACAATCCCAACTTCTCCAGTCTCTCCACATAACAGAAGTCCCTCATCCCTGGTACCATTCTAAAAAATCTCTGCTGCATCCTCTCCAAGGCCTTGACATCTTCCCAAAGTGCGGTGCCTGGAATTGAATTTTACTCTTACCCGCCCCCCTCACCCCTCGGCCGCATTGTCCTCTCTCTGCCCTCCAGATGACCCACTCCCCACCTCAATGGCAGCCCAGAGCTTCCAGCCTGTACTCACTACCGGGGACTGTTCCCACAGGTCCACGGCCGCGGCCTCCTGCCGCTTGTCTGCACTCCTGCACACTGGACAGGCTGTTCATTTGCCCGGCTGTCAGGCAGGAGTCTGCAGTAGCTTACTTAAATGAGGCTCTGCCATTAGGATCGGCAAGGCCTCCATGTCCCCGGCCTTGCCAGGTTTTCCCCGTGCTATCGGGTTCCCCCGTACCCTCCCACCTCCCCGTTAATATCGGGGCCAATACTCCAGCTGAGGCCTAACCAGTAATTTATAAAAGTTTAGCATAACATCCTTGCTTTTGTACTCTATGCCTCTATTTATAAAGCCAAAGTATGCAGCTTTAACGGCCTTCTCAACTTGGAATTACTTATTTCATTTTTAATCCTTTAAACAGACAAACAGTTCTAATATTTTTAGCAACACCATGTGGTTAGGGCAGGGTGTGATGTCCAGTGATAGCTTTGCTTTTCAAATAAACATTATTCCACTATCAATAAGTTCTTATTACACGACCATACTATCAATAAGTTAGTATTTACTTGTCTTCTTGTGCTTTAAGATAGTTCTAAGCACACAGCATGACATGCAGAATTATGACTTGAAACTTGTTGATTGTGCCGGTAAGTGCGTGGAAACAACTGCCACACTGGACAGACTAACTTTAAAGAAAGAATAACTTACCACTTATAAAAAACAAAAAGCTGGAAATACTCAGCAGGTCAGGCAGTATCTGTGAAGAGAGAAACAGAGTTAACATTTCAGGTTGATGACCTTTCGTCAGAACTGGAAAAGGTTAGAGATGTAACAGATTTTAAGCAAGTACAGAGGCAGGGAAAGGGGGGAGCGGAGGAAAGAACAAAAGGGAAGGTCTGTGATAGGGTGGAAGTCAGGAGTAATTGTAATAGAGCCACCTGGTGGACTACTGATGTATATAATAATAAAGCCATATGCAGTACATGTTGTGCTGTTGTGTATATATATGCTGTGTCTCAAGCTATTACAGAATTGGTGATGAGGATGCGATTGCGGATTCCCTCGCTGAAATTTTTGTTGGAGGATAATCCTGCCAACCGACGGAGGGACTGTTAGAGGTTCTTCATTTTGCAGAAAAACTTAAAAAATCCGGGGTAAATTTCGAGCACACGTGGCTGAACTGTCGATGTTGCCAGAGTCCAGATGGGTGCGCCTATGGGAATAATAGGGCTCTTGGGTGAGTTCCATCGTGACCAAGAGACTTTCAGAGCGTATGTGGAGCGGCGAGAAATGTTTTTCACCGCGAATAGTATCGTCGAAGTCCCCGATGATGTAAACCGTAACCGGGCGGTTTTAGAAATGAAACGGGCTATTTTTTGTGACTGAAGCAGGCCCCCAGGTGTATGAAACCCTGAAAAATGTGCTTGTTCCCACCAAGCTGAAGGACACGCCACTGAAGAAGATCCTAACCAAGTTAGAACAGCACTACAGTCCTGAGCCCCTGGAAATTGCTGAAAGTTATCGTTTTGGAACACGTGATCAATTAAATGACGAGGGTATCAGTGAGTACATTGTAGCTTAAAAAAGCTATCCATTCACTGCCATTTCAGAAACTTTCAGGACCGAGCTTTGCGTGACCGCTTTGTTTGTGGGTTGAAAAATAAACGTATCAGAAGTAAATTGTTGACAACCCCTAACTTGACTTTTGACTTAGCTTGTCAGACAGCTATGTCGATGGATATGGCCGACCGATACTTCCGAGAGTTCCGCGCCATTTCCAGTCATCAGACAACCGAGGTGAATCAGCTGCAGGCTAAAAGTAAAAGACAGTTGGGCCCCAAGGCCTCAGCAACTGGCCACGGTAACAGTGCATTGAAGTCGTGCTATCGGTGCCTGGGACAACACATTGCTCAAAGCTGTCCATATGTGAAGGCAGAGTGTTTCTACTGCAAGAAAACGGGCCATCTTGCGAAGGCGTGCCGACAGAAGAGTAAACCGAACGGCAATGTTAGAATTGGAAATCGCCAGACACTACATACCGTTGAAGAGAAGCAGCACGTTGAGGAGTTTCTGGAGATTCACGTCATCAGGAGCACGAAGGTATCTAATAGTGATTCGCGAGGTATCGTCATCCAAGTAGATGTCGCAGGAACCAGGATACCCGTGGAAGTTGACACTGGTGCATCCATGACCGTAGTACCGGAATCACTATATCGCGACAAGTTGCGTGATTATCGACTAGAGAAATCAAAGGTAGAGCTGCGAGGCTACTCAAGAGAGCAAATCCCTGTAGTAGGAAGTGTCACCATACTAGTGAAATACAAGGATCAGTGTCAGAGCTTGCCTCTCATAGTAATGGCAGGAGACAAGCCTGCCTTGATAGGTAGAAATTGGTTAGGATCGCTGAAGCTGGATTGGAATGAGATTTTTCGTGTGGAAGTGAAATTTGCATTTAAAGATGATGTCATCAAGCAGCATCTGAAGGTGTTCAGTGAAACGGGCAGTCCGATCCAAGACTTCAAGGCGAGTGTCAGAGTGCAGAATGACGTAAGACTAGTTTACTGCAAGCCACGTCCTGTACCATACGCACTCAAGGAGAAAGTTGAGCAAGAACTCAAAGGACTAGAAACTGAGAACATAATCTCTCAGGTAGATCTGAGTAATTGGGCTACACCCATTGTTGCTGTACCTAAGTCAGATGGTAAGGTAAGGTTGTGTGATGATTATAAGGTAACCGTAAACCAGGTTGTAGAGTGTAATCTACCCAATACGTTGCCAAATGTGGAAGATTTGTTCACAACGCTGACAGGTGGCCAGATCTTTTCGAAGTTAGATCTAACAAACGCCTACCTACAACTTGAGTTAGATGAAGAGTCCAAGTCATGCTTGACTATAAATACTCACTGAGGCCTATATCAGTTAATAGGCTATGATTTGGAGTGTCTTCTGCCCCCGACATATTCCAAGGGGTGATGAACCAAATTTTGCAAGGGATTGAAGGGGTAGTGTGTTATTTGGATGACATAATCATTTCAGCACCAAACAGGCAAATCCATGATGAGGTGTTGAAGGAAGTGCTCAAATAGCTAGAGAAGCACGGCGTACGAGTGACAGCTCACAAGTGTGAGTTGTTTCAAAACTCAGTGGAGTACTTAGGGCACAGAGTAGACAAAGATGGTTTACATCCAACCAAGGGAAAGTTGGATGCAATCAGAAATGCACCCACTCCCAAGAATGTCTCTGAACTTCGATCATTTTTGGGTCTTTTGAATTATTACAGAAAGTTCTTCTCAAACTTGGCTACATTGTTACATCCACTGAATGAGCTGTTGAGAAAACAGGTCCCTTGGAAGTGGTCAAAAGAATGCGACACAGCATTCAAAGAGTGTAAAAGCCAGTTAGTAGAGAGTACCATGTTAGTTTACTATGATGTATCTAAGGAGATCAAACTAGTGTGTGACGCCTCTCCATATGGAGTTGGGGCAGTGATCTCTCATGTACTAGATAGTGGGGAGGAGAGACCAATTGCTTTTGCTTCACGTATTCTCAGTGTAGAGTTTCGCAATTATCGCGATTCTAATAATATGAGAGAAGCAGGTTCAATTGAACATTTTTATTGAACGGAATGCTGTCTTGAAAATAAAGGGTACAGAAGCCTGTAAAATGGCCGCCGTGCATCGTGGCAGAAGCTTCCAGAGACACAGTGGGCAGACAAGATGGCGTCGAATATACATTCAGTATGAGATCATACCTGGTACAAATTGAAAAGGCAGGATGCAACCCGTTTGCATTTTGGACAATAGCAATGATATAAGTGCTTGAATCGTTTCATACACACAGTAAGAATCATTGAACTGGGCCATCGAAAGCCCATCCAGACACATCAATACACAAATACCCCCCCCCGGCTCAACAATGAGAGAGACATTGGCGGGTGATTAAGCCAGTATTCGGGGGGCCCCAAAACCAGTTGAGGAGACGATTCATACACACCCTGGCTGGCTCGACAATGAAGAAGGCACTAACGGATAGTTGGCCAGTTTCAGGTGATACCGAAACCCGTTAAGAAGATAATCGCCCCATGCTGGGAGGTTTGGGCGCCAAAATCATACAAAGGATAACATTTAGATTTGAGCGGGAGATAAGGCCGACAAAACAGTATAACTACAGAGGACAAATGTCCATCGGTCTCTTGGCTCTTGGCTCTCTTGATTTTTTTCGCTCTTTGCCCTTGTCGTGCGCTGGTTCCTTCGGCGGTGCTGTGCTGGTCGGTTATTCGAGTGTTGGGTGGAGTTCAATCAGAACGAGCCACCTCGACACGGCAGGCAGCAGGGTACACCATCCCGATCGTCGGTAAACGGTGTCTGGACCCATCAGGGCAACACAGCGGTGTGTTCCCGAGCGAGGCCCGAGTGACGAGAAGAAAGACGAGAAGAAATTCCACGTGCCGCCACGGTCAGTAAACCCCAACCGCGCCCAAAGATAAACGGCAGAGTCCACCGGTTTGAATTCCACAAACTACTTCATGACATCAGGGAGTCTGGCTTACCCTCCGGCTCTTTGAGCGGGTAGCCTGAGCCATCCACGACGAACTTTACCGGGGCCGTCTCAAGTGGACCCATTTGCGGCAGCGAGAGTAAACAAGTGGGGTGCAGAAGCCCTTACAGTCACCTGACAGCCAGGCGCTGCAGCAAAACGAGCTGAGAGCCTCATTTTAAGTTTCCGAAGTGAGCCGAGTGGTGAGCATGTTTCCCGATCCTACAAATCCAAACGTAGTTTAGGTATATTAAGGAAGGGTGGTTCCTAAGGTTAATGTATAATGTGTTCCCCCTTTTACGATGTGTCGTGTGTTCCCCATTTCCATAGACCAAGTTTTATAAACGTGTGTATACTGGTACTCTCTTTGATCTGCGCCTATGACATGTATTTCATGATTTTGGACACCATGTAATAAAGGCATTCATTTTGTGCTATTCAACCAGGTCTATTTGAGTCTTTTCTCTGCATTACTGCTCCTTGCATCTAAGTCCAGGTGTCAGAACCGTAAGGGCGAGTGGGTCGAACCACTCACAGGTGCTTATTGCAAAAGTCTGGCCGGAGACCAGAGCAAGCAATAGTACAGGCAACAAAAGCCTCACCTCGCACCAGTCCGAACCCTTACATCAGTGCCAGTGAGCGGAATTATGCGCAGATCGAAAGGGAAGCTTTGTCATTGATTTTTGGGGGCAAGAAGTTTCACAAATACTTATTTGGTCATAAGTTTACCATAGTTACTGACCATAAGCCCCTGACAGCAATCCTCCATCCAAAGTCCCCAGTTCCAACCTTAGCTGCAGCCCGAATGCAGAGATGGGCTTTGATTTTGTGAGTGTATATGTATGACATTGAGTACAGACGATCAGCTGATCACAGTAATGCTGACACTATGTCCAGGTTGCCATCCTCATCACAAGTTACACCCAATAAGGAAGAAGTGTTCTATTTCTCATACATTGATGAGCGGCCAGTCGCAGCTGAAGAGATTGGCAGGACAACCAAACCTGACCCAATTATATCAAAGGTGTATGATTACATAGCAAATGGATGGTCAAACCAGGTATCAGAGGAAGATATCCATCCATACTTCGTTCATAGGAATGAATTGTCAGTGGATAAAGATTGTATCATGTGGGGAGCAAGAGTGGTTATCCCAAATATGTTCAGGTCTAAATTGTTAGGAGATCTTTATGACCAGAACCTGGGAATGTGCTTGACCAAGAGCTTTGCACACAGTTACTTATGGTGGCCAGGCTTAGATAAAGAGACTGGGGGAGAAATTCAGTATCGCCCCATTTGGGGCGCAATTATCGGCAGGGCGCAAAGATTAGCGCCTGGCGCTAATTATCGCCACCGACTGCAAACTTGACTTTTATCGCCCCTGGAGGTGATTGGAGCGCTAAATCAGGCGCTGCACACCTGTCTTAAGGCGCAAAGGCCGAGGAGCGAGGCGCTACCTCAGAGCGCTGGCGAAGCTCATGTAATGTCAGTCAGCAATGGAACACACACACAATGGCACGGGCCAGTTCTTAAAGGGGATGGTTAATCTTGCTTTCCATCCACATCCTGCTCATTGCAGCCTTGAATCTCGGCCTGGAGAGACCTGCACATCAAATCTGCTGGAAAGAACAATGGAAGTACCAGGCAAAGAGCTCAGAGTGCAGCCCCCATAGTCTTCTAAATCGATACAAGGAATGGCAAATCAAAATGAACCTGCAAAGTGCTGCTCAGTACCCAAAACTCCTTCACACAACGTTGAATCTCTCCAGAAGTCTCTCTCTCTCTCTCTCTCAGAATGCGTAGTTCAAAAATGGCACCAACAATAAAAGGCAGGAAGCGGTCACCTTTAAATAGCCCCACCCCTTTCCCTTCATGACTGCAGAACGCTCCCCTCAACCTGTCGTTGCTAGCATCAGGCGGTAAGGCAGGGGGCGCCACTCAATATCCGCTCTGGGGCGATACCGGGGCGTTGCGCACTCGACTGACGTCACGATCTGCCGGCGCAGGAGATCGTGGCGGTAGTGTTTAGCGCCGCCGCAAAATGTCTAGTTAATTTCGCGAGCGGCGCAAACTTCGCCGCGCCTGGGCGCTAGATGCTTTGCGCCCCATTAGCGCCCTCTTAAGGCACTAACGGGAGGTGCAACCAACTGAATTTTCCCCCATAGAGTACATAGTCAGTCAGTGTACAACATGTCAATCGGGGAGCAAGAAACCACCATCAGTACCATTACAGCCATGGAAATGGCCTCCCAGAGTGTGGCAAAGGTTACATGTAGATTTTGCTGAGCTAAAAGGGCAGCAATTGTTCATAGTGATAGATAGTCACTCGAAGAGGGTGGAGGTGTTTCCAATGCGGATAATAACAACAAGCAAAACACTAGAAAATTTGCGAAGATTGTTTTCTTCATATGGCCTCCCAGAAGAAATTGTGTCTGATAATGGGTCGCAATTTTGTTCAGAAGAGTTCACACAGTTCATGAGCAGAAACGGTGTGAAACATACCAAAGTTCCACCGTAGAACCCTGCTTCAAATGGTGCAGCAGAGCGCACAGTACCAATTGTCAAACGTGCCCTCATCAAGCAAATGTTGGATCCAAATCCAAAGAAATGTCAGTTGTCGTTGGACCACGAACTGGCAAATTTTCTGATTACCTATCGGAATACTCCTCATACCACGACTGGTAGAAAACCAGCAGAGCTATTTCTCAAACAACAGCCACGAACCAGGTTCTCATTGTTAAAGCCAAACTTGGCAGAAGAGAAACAATCAAGGCAGAAAGAGAGTCATGATAAAGGTAGAGTTAGAGAGAGAAGTGTGAAGTTGAACCAGAAGGTTAGAGTGAAGAACCATCACCATAAATGGTTAAAGTGGTTACCAGGAAGCGTAGTGAAGATATGTGGCCCTCGCACATATTTGGTCAAGATGTTTGATCATGGAATGGTTGGGTTTGTTCACATTGATCATATCTTACCTACAGATGTGGATGGAGTTGAAAGCTGGGATGATTCAATTTATTCTGATGAGTCAGATAGTCTTGTTACAAGTAGAGTACCAGTAGCAAATCCTACATCAGATGTACCAGAAACAAGTCCAAGACAAAGTCAGAATTTAAGTCTGAGCCCGAGTCAGGCAGACAAACAGTCTGAAAGTGTAGAGAGTCCAAATGTAGATCAAGGTCAGTCCTTGGAGAAAAATTCTCCGCAGGCTCAGCCTAGAATGAGTCAAAGTCCTACAACAAGATCTGAAAGTTCTGATCAAGAAAGAAGGTATCCTCTTCGAAACAGAAAACCAGTGGTTAAGTTTAATCTGTAAATTTGGAAAATAAGTTCATGGGGGAAAAATTCAGTTGGTTGCGCCTCCCGTTAGCGCCTTAAGAGGGCGCTAATTCGGCGCAAAGCAACTAGCGCCCGGGCGCGGCGATGTTTGCGCCGCTCGCGAAATTAACTAGACATTTTGCGGTGGCGCTAAACACTACCGCCACGATCTCCTGCGCCGGCAGATCGTGACGTCAGTCAAGTGCGCAACGCCCCGGTAGCGCCCCGGAGTGGATATTGAGTGGCGCCCCCTGCCTTACCGCCTGCCGCTAGCAACGACAGGTTGAGGGGAGCGTTTTGCAGTCAGGAAGGAACTGGGGGAGCGCTATTTAAAGGCGACCGCTTCCTGCCTTTTTTTGTTGGCGACATTTTTGAACCACGCATTCTGAGAGAGAGAGAGACTTCTAGTTTTGGGTACTGAGCAGCACTTTGCAGGTTCATTTTGATTTGCCCTTGTGTCGATTTAGAAGAGACTGTGGGGGCTGCACGCTGAGCTCTTTCCCTGGGCCTCTCCATTGTTCTTTCCAGCAGATTTGATGTACAGGTCTCTCCAGGCCGAGATTCAAGGCTGCAATGAGCAGGATGTGGATGGAAAGCAAGATCAACCCTCCCCTTTAAGAACTGGCCGGCGCCATTGTGTCTGTGTTCCATTGCTGACTGACATCACATGAGCTTCGCCAGCGCTCTGAGTTAGCGCCTCGCTCCTCGGCCTTCGCGCCTTAAGACAGATGTGTAGCGCCTGATTTAGCGCTCCAATCACCTCCAGGGGCGATAAAAGTCAAGTTTGCAGTTGGAGGCGATAATTAGCGTCAGGCGCTAATCTTTGCGCCCGGCCGATAATTGCGCCCCAAACGGGGCGATACTGAATTTTTCCCCCTTTTGTTTGTGTTACAGAATTCTATAGTAGAATTTGGAAACATAAAATGGGTTCCATTTGAGAATACCAAGAGTTGTGTGTACCATGCAAGTCATGTATAATGATTTCTGGTGTTATATCATTGCAGGCTGAAGCTGCTTCAAATAAAACTTAAACCAAGTTCTATAGAAATGAGATAAGTCTATCTCCCCAGACTGTTCAATTAATAAGGGCATTGCTCTCAGTGGAAGTGAACTACATAGGCCAAGAAGGCCCGAGGTTTGATCTCTGGTCTGTGCTGAGGTGGTTTAGTTCAACTTGAGTAATGGCAGCACTGAAAATGGCTTCGGTGCCTCGGTGCTAAAGGGGGAGAGGAAATCAGCCAAACTTCTTGTTCCTGATGCCTATCCGGGATCCTGCTGGGAAGTATATGTGGTGTGCGTGGGCATCAAGTGAGCACAAAATCAAGCTCTGGGATGATGCCTTCCACAGTTGAATAACACTCTAGATTTACACCTGCAGTACAACTATTAGGATGAGGTCGTGAAAAGCGTCTGACTCCCCATGCAACCCAACCAAACATGAATAACTGCTTTCAAGGGAGAAGGAGAGGAAATTGGAGGGGGGAAAACAAAGAAATTGGATAAGACAAGACTAGAGCTTCCCCATCGCCTAAATGAGGAAATACACTGCATGGTGTAGCACGAAAGCAAAGAGACTAGAGGGTCCCTGGTTTGATCCCTGCACTGAGTAGCTAATTTCAGGAGTTAGAGACCTGAGCATCCCTGGGCTACACCAAAAAAAAACCAACCAGAGCTCCTGCTCTTGATCACTGTCCAGTGACCCATGTGGGAAAGCGCGCACGTATGGTCATCGGATGAGCATGGGATTGAACTTGGCTGTGCTGCCCTCTATGGAAAATAGCCTGCTAACACACCATCTTCATTGAGTAATGCAGGGTTGTTGTATCTTCCTGGAACATTACTCCAGCAAGAGTCAACAGCTTCAGGAGAGAAAGGGAGACAATTGGGGAAAAAAGAAACTTCAATGAAACTGATATCATTCAAGACAAGAGTTTTTTTGGGTAGCCAGTTTGGAAATGAGTCAGAGCTTTGAGACTGAAATATGGGGCGGTATTTTTATTTAGAGCCAATTTAATTAGCAGTTCATAATGGCTCAATGCTAAAGATGCGCATTACGCAAAAGTGAAGTGGATTTTAGTGTTTCTGGATAAACAGTAAAATGTGAATATTTTTGTGGCCCACTTTCACACCACTACCAGTACGCAACAGAGAAACACCACCAATCAAGCTGGGGAATGTAATTTATTCAGAGCTACAGCAGCATTATCGTGCAGCTAGTGTGTCAGCTCTGGTTATCTTTATTGGTGTTGATATGAATGTGCTGCTGAAACAATGACGCAGAATTTGCTGGAGTGACGTCAGTTGGATTTTTTTCCAAGTGTAAATTGATGACAGCACAGCGAGGCCAACGGGGCATTTGGGACCTTGGTGAATGACAGGACCAATAGTCTATGGCTGCTAAATTCGGCTCTGCAGCGTGCAACGCTGATTTGACACCAGCTAACGCCCTCTCTTAAACACGCACAGCTGAGCACGCGTTCAGCAGCAGGAAGGACATCCCCACCAGTGCTATTTAAAGGGATCATCACCAACTTGCAGGTTAGTTGCTGATTGATTTCTCCTGGCTGTTGCTGAGTTTGTAGAAGCGTTTGCTGGTTTTACAGTTATTTCATGTTGCTAAAGTCTACAGGGGGTGGAGTGGCAGGTGCTGAAGATTTTTGTCCTGACTTCAAGGATTCTGCAAAGACCACTTGCTCCAAGACATGGGTGCACTAGTAGGCATTCCACTTGGCCTACAGCAGGGCAGGGAGAATGAACAGAGGTGACACAGAGCAGGACAAGCTGCAGGAAAAGGGAGGAGGAGCAGGGGGAGAAGGTCTCTCAGCAGGAGACCATATCCTCCCAGGGTGTTCAGGCGTAAGACTCCTACCTGAACCTCAGCGAGGAACAGTGCGTCAGACATCTGCGCTTCACCAACGACATCCACGCTGAAATCTGCCACTTGCTGCAGCCACAATTGCAGCCTCAGAGCAGGGCGAGGACCACATGGCCAGTGCCTGTGAAGATGACAGTGGCCCTCACTTCCCTGTTGGTAAGGATAGACTCCAAGCTCTGCACAAAGCCCTGTGCCAAGTTGGTGCCCAGTGGAGAGAGAAACAGAGTTAACGTTTCAGGTCGATGACCTTTCGTCAGACCTGAAACGTTAACTCTGTTTCTCTCTCCACAGATGCTGCCTGACCTGCTGAGCATTTCAAGCATTTTCTGTTTTTATTTCAGATTTCCAGCATCTGCAGTATTTTTCTTTTGTAAATTTAGGACTTAAATCAATTCTTCTTTACGTAAGGTGGATTAGAGCTACTAATAAATAATAACTAATTTTTATACAGAAAAAATACTTGCATTGTATTACAGGGGGTCCTCAGAATTTTTATAACATGGGAAAGGGAGCCTCGGAAGCAAAACGGTTGAAAACCCCTGCTTTATGTGACATATGCAGAACAATTATCATTAATTGCTAACTGGTTTCAAACTGGAAGCCCATTGCAAACATAAATTATCCCATTAACAGGGTTCTTAGGCTGTGAAAAAGCAGCCCTATCATTCTACGCTTTCTCCTCTCTCTCTCTTCAATCCTCTCTCTCCCTCTCCTCCTCCAATCCCCTCTCTCTCCCCCTTCGAACCCCCTCTCTCTCTCCCCCGTCGAACCTCTCTCTCTCCCCCTTCAATCCTCTCTCTACTCCCCCTTCAATCCTCTCTCTCCCTCTCCTCCTCCAATCCCCTCTCTCTCTCCCCCTTCGAACCCCCTCTCTCTCTCCCCCGTCGAACCTCTCTCTCTCCCCCTTCAATCCTCTCTCTCTCTCTCCCCCGTCGAACCCCTCTCTCTCTCTCCCCCTTCGATCCTCTCTCTCTCTCCCCCTTCGATCCTCTCTCTCTCTCCCCCTTCGATCCTCTCTCTCTCCCCCGTCGATCCTCTCTCCCCCCCTTTGATCCTCTCTCTCTCCCTTCGATCCTCCCTCTTTCCCCCTTAGATCCTCTCTCTCCCCCTTAGATACTCCCTCTTTCCCCCTTCGATCCTCTCTCTCTCTCCCCCTTCGATCCTCTCTCCCCCTTCGATCCTCTCTCTCTCCTTCGATCCTCTCTCCCCCTTCGATCCTCTCTCCCCCTTCGATCCTCTCTCTCTCTCCTTCGATCCTCTCTCTCTCTCCCTTCGATCCTCTCTCTCCCCTTCGATCCTCTCTCTCCCCCTTCGATCCTCTCTCTTCCCCTTCGATCCTCTCTCTCTCTCCCCCTTGGATCCTCTCTCTCTCTCCCCTTCGATCCTCTCTCTCTCCCCCTTCGATCCTCTCTCTCCTCCTTTGATCCTCTCTCTCCCCCTTCGATCCTCTCTCTCCCCCTTCGATCCTCTCTCTCTCTCCCCCTTCGATCCTCTCTCTCCCCTTCGATCCTCTCTCTCCCCCTTCAATCCTCTCTCTCCCCCTTCGATCCTCTCTCTCTCTCCCCCTTCGATCCTCTCTCCCCCTTCGATCCTCTCTCCCCCTTCGATCCTCTCTCTCCCCTTCGATCCTCTCTCTCCCCTTCGAGCCTCTCTCTCCCCCTTCGATCCTCTCTCCCCCTAGAATCCTCTCTCTCCCCTTCGATCCTCTCTCTCCCCTTCGAGCCTCTCTCTCCCCCTTCGATCCTCTCTCCCCCTTCAATCCTTTCTCTCCCCCTTCGATCCTCTCTCTCCCCCTAGAATCCTCTCTCTCCCCTTCGATCCTCTCTCTCCCCCTTCGATCCTCTCTCCCCCTTCAATCCTTTCTCTCCCCCTTCGATCCTCTCTCTCTCCCCCTTCGATCCTCTCTCTCTCCCCCTTCGATCCTCTCTCTCTCCCCTTCGATCCTCTCTCTCCCCTTCAATCCTATCTCTCTCCTTCGATCCTCGCTCTCCCCTTCGATCCTCTCTCTCTCCTTCGATCCTCTCTCTCCCCTTCGATCCTCTCTCCCCCTTCGATCCTCCCTCTTTCCCCCTTCGATCCTCTCTCTCCACTTCGATCCTCTCTCTCCCCTTCGATCCTCTCTCCCCCTTCGATCCTCTCTCCCTCTTCGATCCTCTCTCTCCCCCTTTGATCCTCTCTCTCTCCTTCGATCCTCTCTCTCTCCTTCGATCGTCTCTCTCCCCTTCGATCCTCTCTCCCCCTTTGATCCTCTCTCTCTCCTTCGATCCTCTCTCTCTCCTTCGATCCTCTCTCCCCCTTCGATCCTCTCTCTCCCCTTCGATCCTCTCTCCCCTTCGATCCTCTCTCTCCCCCTTCGATCCTCTCTCTCCCCCTTCGATCCTCTCTCCCCTTCGATCCTCTCTCTCCCCCTTCGATCCTCTCTCCCCCTTCGATCCTCTCTCTCCCCCTTCGATCCTCTCTCCCCCTTCGATCCTCTCTCTCCCCTTCGATCCTCTCTCTCCCCCTTCGATCCTCTCTCTCCCCTTCGATCCTCTCTCTCCCCTTCGATCCTCTCTCCCCCTTCGATCCTCTTTCCCCCACTTCGATACTCTCTCCCCTTCGATCCTCTCTCTCCCCCTTTGATCCTCTCTCCCCCTTCGATCCTCTCTCTCCCCCTTCGATCCTCTCTCCCCCTTCGATCCTCTCTCTCCCCTTCGATCCTCTCTCTCCCCCTTCGATCCTCTCTCTCCCCTTCGATCCTCTCTCTCCCCTTCGATCCTCTCTCCCCCTTCGATCCTCTTTCCCCCACTTCGATACTCTCTCCCCCTTCGATCATCTCTCTCCCCTTCGATCCTCTTTCTCCCCCTTCGATCCTCTCTCCCCTTCGATCCTCTCTCTCCCCTTCGATCCTCTCTCTCTCCCCCTTCGATCCTTTCTCTCCTTCGATCCTCTCTCTCCCCTTCGATCCTCTCTCCCCCCCTTCGATCCTCTCTCCCCCCTTCGATCCTCTATCTCCCCCTCAGATCTTCCCTCTTTCCCCCTTAGATCCTCTCTCTCCTTCGATCCTCTCTCTCTCCCCCTTAGATCCTCCCTCTTTCCCCCTTAGATCCTCTCTCTCTTTCGATCCTCTCTCTCTCCCCCTTCGATCCTCTCTCTCCCCCTTCGAGCCTCTCTCTCCCCCTTCAATCCTCTCTCTCCCCCTTCGAGCCTCTCTCTCCCCCTTCGATCCTCTCTCTCCCCCTTCGATCCTCTCTCTCCCCCTTCGATCCTCTCTCTTCCCCTTCGATCCTCTCTCTCTCCTCCTTTGATCCTCTATCTCTCCTCCTTGGATCCTCTCTCTCTCTCCTTCGATCCTCTCTCTCCCCCTTCGATCCTCTCTCTCCCCCTTCGATCCTCTCTCTCCCCCTTCGATCCTCTCTCTCCCCCTTCGATCCTCTCTCTCCCCCTTCGATCCTCTCTCTCCCCCTTCGATCCTCTCTCTCCCCCTTCGATCCTCTCTCTCCCCCTTCGATCCTCTCTCTTCCCCTTCGATCCTCTCTCTCTCCTTCTTTGATCCTCTCTCTCTCCTCCTTCGATCCTCTCTCTCTCCCCTTCGATCCTCTCTCTCTCCCCTTCGATCCTCTCTCTTCCCCTTCAATCCTCTCTCTCTCCTCCTTTGATCCTCTCTCTCTCCTTCGATCCTCTCTCTCCCCCTTCGATCCTCTCTCTCTCCTCCTTTGATCCTCTCTCTCTCCCCTTCGATCCTCTCTCTCTCCTCCTTTGATGCTCTCTCTCTCCCCCTTCGATCCTCTCTCTTCCCCTTCGATACTCTCTCTCTCCTCCTTTGATCCTCTCTCTCTCTCCTTCGATCCTCTCTCCCCCTTCGATCCTCTCTCTCCCCCTTCGATCCTCTCTCTCTCCCCTTCGAATCTCTCTCTCTCCCCTTCGATCCTCTCTCTCTCTCCCCTTCGATCCTCTCTCTCCCCTTCGATCCTCCCTCTCCCCCTTCGATCCTCTCTCTCTCCCCTTCGACCCTCTCTCTCCCCTTCGATACTCTCTCTCCCCTTCGATCCTCTCTCTCCCCTTCGATCCTCTCTCCCCCTTCGATCCTCTCCCCCTTCGATCCTCTCTCTCCCCCTTCGATCTTCTCTCTCTCCTTCGATCCTCTCTCTCCCCTTCGATCCTCTCTCCCCCTTCGATCCTCCCTCTTTCCCCCTTCGATCTTCTCTCTCCCCTTCGATCCTCTCTCTCCCCTTCGATCCTCTCTCCCCCTTCGATCCTCTCTCCCACTTCGATCCTCTCTCTCCCCCTTTGATCCTCTCTCTCTCCTTCGATCCTCTCTCTCTCCTTCGATCCTCTCTCTCCCCTTCGATCCTCTCTCCCCCTTTGATCCTCTCTCTCTCCTTCGATCCTCCCTCTCTCCTTCGATCCTCTCTCCCCCTTCGATCCTCTCTCTCCCCTTCGATCCTCTCTCCCCCTTCGATCCTCTCTCTCCCCCTTCGATCCTCTCTCTCCCCCTTCGATCCTCTCTCCCCCTTCGATCCTCTCTCTCCCCCTTCGATCCTCTCTCCCCCTTCGATCCTCTCTCTCCCCCTTCGATCCTCTCTCCCCCACTTCGATCCTCTATCTCCCCCTCAGATCTTCCCTCTTACCCCCTTAGATCCTCTCTCTCCTTCGATCCTCTCTCTCTCCCCCTTAGATCCTCCCTCTTTCCCCCTTAGATCCTCTCTCTCTTTCGATCCTCTCTCTCTCCCCCTTCGATCCTCTCTCTCCCCCTTCGAGCCTCTCTCTCCCCCTTCAATCCTCTCTCCCCCCCTTCGATCCTCTCTCTCCCCCTTCGATCCTCTCTCTTCCCCTTCGATCCTCTCTCTCCTCCTTTGATCCTCTCTCTCTCCTCCTTTGATCCTCTCTCTCCCCCTTCGATCCTCTCTCTCCCCCTTCGATCCTCTCTCCCCCTTCAATCCTCTCTCTCCCCCTTCGATCCTCTCTCTCCCCCTTCGATCCTCTCTCTCCCCCTTCGATCCTCTCTCTCCCCCTTCGATCCTCTCTCTCCCCCTTCGATCCTCTCTCTCCCCCTTCAATCCTCTCTCTTCCCCTTCGATCCTCTCTCTCTCCTCCTTTGATCCTCTCTCTCTCCTCCTTTGATCCTCTCTCTCTCTCCTTCGATCCTCTCTCTCCCCCTTCGATCCTCTCTCTCCCCCTTCGATCCTCTCTCTCCCCCTTCGATCCTCTCTCTCCCCCTTCGATCCTCTCTCTCCCCCTTCGATCCTCTCTCTTCCCCTTCGATCCTCTCTCTCTCCTCCTTTGATGCTCTCTCTCTCCTCCTTTGATCCTCTCTCTCTCCCCTTCGATCCTCTCTCTCTTCCCTTCGATCCTCTCTCTTCCCCTTCGATCCTCTCTCTCTCCTCCTTTGATCCTCTCTCTCTCCTTCGATCCTCTCTCTCCCCCTTCGATCCTCTCTCTCTCCTCCTTTGATCCTCTCTCTCTCCCCTTCGATCCTCTCTCTCTCCTCCTTTGATCCTCTCTCTCTCCCCTTCGATCCTCTCTCTTCCCCTTCGATACTCTCTCTCTCCTCCTTTGATCCTCTCTCTCTCTCCTTCGATCCTCTCTCCCCCTTCGATCCTCTCTCTCCCCCTTCGATCCTCTCTCTCTCCCCTTCGAATCTCTCTCCCCCTTCGATCCTCTCTCTCCCCCTTCGATCCTCTCTCCCCCTTCGATCCTCTCTCTCCCCCTTCGATCCTCTCTCCCCCTTCGATCCTCTCTCTCCCCTTCGATCCTCTCTCTCCCCCTTCGATCCTCTCTCTCCCCCTTCGATCCTCTCTCTCCCCTTCGATCCTCTCTCCCCCTTCGATCCTCTTTCCCCCACTTCGATACTCTCTCCCCCTTCGATCATCTCTCTCCCCTTCGATCCTCTCTCTCCCCTTCGATCCTCTCTCTCTCCCCCTTCGATCCTCTCTCTCCCCTTCGATCCTCTCTCCCCCCGTTCGATCCTCTCTCCCCCCCTTCGATCCCCTATCTCCCCCTCAGATCTTCCCTCTTTCCCCCTTAGATCCTCTCTCTCCTTCGATCCTCTCTCTCTCCCCTTCGATCCTCTCTCTCCCCCATCGATCCTCTCTCTCCCCCTTCGATCCTCTCTCTCACCCACTTCGATCCTCTCTCTCTCTCCCCCTTCGATCCTCTCTCTCCCCTTCGATCCTCTCTCTCTCCCCTTCGATCCTCTCTCTCTCCCCCTTCGATCCTCTCTCTCCCCCTTCAATCCTCTCTCTCTCCTTCGATCCTCTCTCTCTCCTTCGATCCTCTCTCTCTCCTTTGATCCTCTCTCTCCTTCGATCCTCTCTCTCCCTTCAATCCTCTCTCTCTCTCCTTTGATCCTCTCTCTCCCCCTTCGATCCTCTCTCTCCCCCTTCGATCCTGTCTCTCCCCCTTCGATCCTCTCTCTCCCCCTTCGATCCTCTCTCTCCCCCTTCGATCCTCTCTCTCCCCCTTCGATCCTCTCTCTTCCCCTTCGATCCTCTCTCTCTCCTTCTTTGATCCTCTCTCTCTCCTCCTTCGATCCTCTCTCTCTCCCCTTCGATCCTCTCTCTCTCCCCTTCGATCCTCCCTCTCCCCCTTCGATCCTCTCTCTCTCCCCTTCGACCCTCTCTCTCCCCTTCGATACTCTCTCTCCCCTTCGATCCTCTCTCTCCCCTTCGATCCTCTCTCCCCCTTCGATCCTCTCCCCCTTCGATCCTCTCTCTCCCCCTTCGATCCTCTCTCTCTCCTTCGATCCTCTCTCTCCCCTTCGATCCTCTCTCCCCCTTCGATCCTCCCTCTTTCCCCCTTCGATCTTCTCTCTCCCCTTCGATCCTCTCTCTCCCCTTCGATCCTCTCTCCCCCTTCGATCCTCTCTCCCCCTTCGATCCTCTCTCTCCCCCTTTGATCCTCTCTCTCTCCTTCGATCCTCTCTCTCTCCTTCGATCCTCTCTCTCCCCTTCGATCCTCTCTCCCCCTTTGATCCTCTCTCTCTCCTTCGATCCTCCCTCTCTCCTTCGATCCTCTCTCCCCCTTCGATCCTCTCTCTCCCCTTCGATCCTCTCTCCCCCTTCGATCCTCTCTCTCCCCCTTCGATCCTCTCTCTCCCCCTTCGATCCTCTCTCCCCCTTCGATCCTCTCTCTCCCCCTTCGATCCTCTCTCCCCCTTCGATCCTCTCTCTCCCCCTTCGATCCTCTTTCCCCCACTTCGATCCTCTATCTCCCCCTCAGATCTTCCCTCTTACCCCCTTAGATCCTCTCTCTCCTTCGATCCTCTCTCTCTCCCCCTTAGATCCTCCCTCTTTCCCCCTTAGATCCTCTCTCTCTTTCGATCCTCTCTCTCTCCCCCTTCGATCCTCTCTCTCCCCCTTCGAGCCTCTCTCTCCCCCTTCAATCCTCTCTCTCCCCCTTCGATCCTCTCTCTCCCCCTTCGATCCTCTCTCTTCCCCTTCGATCCTCTCTCTCCTCCTTTGATCCTCTCTCTCTCCTCCTTTGATCCTCTCTCTCCCCCTTCGATCCTCTCTCTCCCCCTTCGATCCTCTCTCCCCCTTCAATCCTCTCTCTCCCCCTTCGATCCTCTCTCTCCCCCTTCGATCCTCTCTCTCCCCCTTCGATCCTCTCTCTCCCCCTTCGATCCTCTCTCTCCCCCTTCGATCCTCTCTCTCCCCCTTCAATCCTCTCTCTTCCCCTTCGATCCTCTCTCTCCCCTCCTTTGATCCTCTCTCTCTCCTCCTTTGATCCTCTCTCTCTCTCCTTCGATCCTCTCTCTCCCCCTTCGATCCTCTCTCTACCCCTTCGATCCTCTCTCTCCCCCTTCGATCCTCTCTCTCCCCCTTCGATCCTCTCTCTCCCCCTTCGATCCTCTCTCTTCCCCTTCGATCCTCTCTCTCTCCTCCTTTGATGCTCTCTCTCTCCTCCTTTGATCCTCTCTCTCTCCCCTTCGATCCTCTCTCTCTTCCCTTCGATCCTCTCTCTTCCCCTTCGATCCTCTCTCTCTCCTCCTTTGATCCTCTCTCTCTCCTTCGATCCTCTCTCTCCCCCTTCGATCCTCTCTCTCTCCTCCTTTGATCCTCTCTCTCTCCCCTTCGATCCTCTCTCTCTCCTCCTTTGATCCTCTCTCTCTCCCCCTTCGATCCTCTCTCTTCCCCTTCGATACTCTCTCTCTCCTCCTTTGATCCTCTCTCTCTCTCCTTCGATCCTCTCTCCCCCTTCGATCCTCTCTCTCCCCCTTCGATCCTCTCTCTCTCCCCTTCGAATCTCTCTCCCCCTTCGATCCTCTCTCTCCCCCTTTGATCCTCTCTCCCCCTTCGATCCTCTCTCTCCCCCTTCGATCCTCTCTCCCCCTTCGATCCTCTCTCTCCCCTTCGATCCTCTCTCTCCCCCTTCGATCCTCTCTCTCCCCCTTCGATCCTCTCTCTCCCCTTCGATCCTCTCTCCCCCTTCGATCCTCTTTCCCCCACTTCGATACTCTCTCCCCCTTCGATCATCTCTCTCCCCTTCGATCCTCTCTCTCCCCTTCGATCCTCTCTCTCTCCCCCTTCGATCCTCTCTCTCCCCTTCGATCCTCTCTCCCCCCGTTCGATCCTCTCTCCCCCCCTTCGATCCTCTATCTCCCCCTCAGATCTTCCCTCTTTCCCCCTTAGATCCTCTCTCTCCTTCGATCCTCTCTCTCTCCCCTTCGATCCTCTCTCTCCCCCATCGATCCTCTCTCTCCCCCTTCGATCCTCTCTCTCTCCCCCTTCGATCCTCTCTCTCTCTCCCCCTTCGATCCTCTCTCTCCCCTTCGATCCTCTCTCTCTCCCCCTTCGATCCTCTCTCTCTCCCCCTTCGATCCTCTCTCTCCCCCTTCAATCCTCTCTCTCTCCTTCGATCCTCTCTCTCTCCTTCGATCCTCTCTCTCTCCTTCGATCCTCTCTCTCCTTCGATCCTCTCTCTCCCTTCAATCCTCTCTCTCTCTCCTTTGATCCTCTCTCTCTCCCCCTTCGATCCTCTCTCTCTCTCCTTTGATCCTCTCTCTCTCCCCCTTCGATCCTCTCTCTCTCCTTCGATCCTCTCTCTCTCCTTCGATCCTCTCTCTCTCCTTCGATCCTCTCTCTCTCCTCCTTTGATCCTCTCTCTCTCTTCGATCCTCTCTCTCTCCCCCTTCGATCCTCTCTCTCCTTCGATCCTCTCTCTCTCTTTCGATCCTCTCTCTCTCCTTCGATCCTCTCTCTCCCCCTTCGATCCTCTCTCTCTCCCCCTTCGATCCTCTCTCTCTCTCCCCCTTCGATCCTCTCTCTCCCCTTCGATCCTCTCTCTCTCCCCCTTCGATCCTCTCTCTCTCCCCCTTCGATCCTCTCTCTCCCCCTTCGATCCTCTCTCTTCCCCCTTTGATCTCCTCTCTCTCTCCCTTCGATCCCCACTCCTCTCCCCCACCCCCACATCTGAACCCCTGACCTTCTCCACACAGAGGTAAGGGAAGTGTGGCAGTGCAGGTCGCCATCGCCGCACCGTTTGGTATTGCGCATGCGCGACCGGATCAAATCCGCAGATAGAGTCAAAAATGCATTGCAAATAATCACTCCATTTAAAATGTGGTCTACAGGTACACACATCCTGGTGGATGTGGACACTGCGACTTTGGGAGAAATGGACTGCAGAAGACTTGGATAGGTGGCACTTTCTTTTTCAGTATCAATTAGCTGAAAAATAAAAACAGACAATATTTATTTATTATAACAACAACTTGTATTTATATAGCACCTTTAATGTAGTAAAACGTCCCAAGGCAATTCACAGGAGTGTTATAAAATAAAATTTGACACCAAGCCACATAAGAAGAAATTAGGGCAGGTGACCAAAAGCTTGGTCAGAGAGGTAGGTTTTAAGGAGCGTCTTAAAGGAGGAAAGAGAGGTAGAGAGGCGAAGAGGTTTAGGGAGGGTATTCCAGAGCTAAGAGCCTAGGCAGTTGAAGGCACGGCTACTAATGGTTGAGCGATTATAATCAGGGATGCTCAAGAGCCCAGAATGAGAGGAGTGCAGATATCTCGGCGGGGGGCGGCGGGGGGGGGGGGGGGGGGTGGCGGGGGGAGGCGGGAGGAGATTACAGAGAAAAGGAGGGGCAAGGCCATGGTGGGATTTGAAAACAAGAATGAGAATTTTAAAATCGAGGTGTTGCTTAACTGGGAGCCAATGTAGATCAGTGAGCACAGGGGTGATGGGTCAAAGGGACACGGGCATGAGAGTTTTGGATGACCTCAAGTTTTCGTAGGGTGGAAGATGGGAGGCCGGCCAGGAGTGCGTTGGAATAGTCAAGTCTAGAGGTAGCAAAGGCATGGATGAGGGTTTCAGCAGCAGATGAGCTGAGGCAGGGACGGAGACGGGCGATGTTATGGAGGTGGAAATAGGCGGTCTTAGTTATGGCGGGGATATGTGGTCGGAAGCACATTTCAGGGTCAAATATGACACCAAGTTTGCGAACAGTCTGGCTCAGCCTCAGACAGATGCCACGGAGAGGGATGGAGTCGGTGGTTAGGGAACGGAGCTTGTGGCGGGGACCGAAGGCAATGACTTCAGTCTTCCCAATATTTAATTGGAGGAAATTTCTGCTCATCCAGTACGGGATGTCGGAAAAGCCGTCTGACAATTTAGTGGTGGGGTCGAGAGAAGTGGTGGTGAGGTAGAGCTGGTTGTCGTCAGTGTATATGTGGAAACTGTGGAAACTGGTGTTTTCGGATGAAGTCACTGAGGGGCAGCATGTAGATGAGAAATAGGAGGGGGCCAAGGATAGATCCTTGGGGGACACCAGAGGTAATAATGCAGGAGCAGGAAGAGAAGCCATTGCAGATGATTCTCTGGCTACGATTAGACAGATAAGAATTAATAAAGTGAAACAGTGTCACAATTGCAAAGCGTGCATGCTTTTTAGACTGCGCTTAGCTTTTGACAACATACAGGAAAATGTCTAGAGCACAGGAACACTTTGGTAAAGGATTGGTCAGGACCTGGGAGCTATTCTGTTCTTCTCTCTGCCATAAAATCTGACACATCTTCACATCAACCTAGTGGTTAAACAAATGATCAAAAGGGGTTTGTTTTATCACCCTGTCAACACGGAACTGCCTGCATTTCAGACAATGATTAAATGGTGTTTCATGAGAGGTTTACAAACTCATCGCACATCAGATCACACCAAACCACAGCATCACATCACTTGTATATAGATTTATTATGATAAAAATAATACTGGGCGCTTGCTATTTTTCAACCTCCCAAAGAGGAACAGTTTGTCAAATACCTTTTCAAGAAGACAAAGCCTATTTCAAACTGCATCGTTACCCAGTAATTAAATTATTAGGAGGGATCTCAGCGTGAGGCCTGGGACATTTTAACTTCCGGGCTTCATTTAAATAATGCAAGACCATCTCCAGCCCGAAACCGGCAGGATTGACGTCAGGGCTGACAGGCGGGAGCGGGAAATCGAGTCGGGGGCTTAGGATTCAGGGGTCCCAAAGGAACTGACCTCGGCATAAAGTTAGTGCTGAGCAAGGGCTTTGGCAGTCGATGTCCGCGCACAGAGGGAGAGGCAAGGCGGGGGCCGGGGGTCCCAAGGACTCCTTGCGGGACCTGGGGGCAGCCCTCCTGCTGCTCCTGGCCCACAAGGATTTTGCACAAAAGTAATTTTGTAATTGCGGCCCCGTTGCCCTCTCTCTCCACCCCTGCCCCCACCCCCATGGGGGCCCACAGCTTCCATCTTGTACTCACTGTTGGGGACTGTCCCCACGGATCCCTGTCTGCGGCCTCCTGCTGCTTGCTTGCGTTCCCTCCCGCTGGCTAGGCTGTTAATTAGTACGGGAGTCTGCAGTAGATTATTTAAATGAGGCCCTGCGATTAGGATCGGCAGGGCTGCTATGTCCCCGGCCTTGCCAGGTTTTCCACGCACTACTGCGTTCCCTTCCTGCCTCCCCATTAATATCAGGGCCCATACTCCAGCTGAGGCCTAACCAGTGATTTATAAAGGTTTAGCATAACAACCTTGCTTTTGTACTCTATGGGCTGGATTTTCATTGACCCGTGGAGGCGGGTTTGGAGGCGTGTGGGGGGTTAAAATTGTGAAAACTGGCGGGCGGGCACAAGTCCGCCTCCATCCCGCCTCCACGCAATTTTCATTAAATCGTGTCTGCTGGTCCCGACTCCGTCCCGCCTTTAAGAGGCGGGATAGGCTGTTAAGGCCCTTAACAAGCAGTAAATTGGCTCTATAATGCCATTTTGAAAGGCCTTTGTGATTTTAACCCTTGATCTATGTGAAGCACGCCTGTTCTGAACCACGATTGTGAAACCTGGCGGGAGCACATTTGGATAGCTGACTATCAGCTACAGGTCCACTATTACAACGGAGATGTGATGAAGGTAGTAGTAGTATTAGGTCTGAAAGTCGCCTCTGATGCTGCTGCATTGAAGGTCTTCGGAGACTGCCTGGCCTTTGCTGTGAGAGGACCTGGATGGAAAAAAAATCTCTCTCTCTCTCTCTCTCTCAGAGCTGCTGCTCATTTTGCATCCAGGTCCTCTCACAGCACAGGCCAGGCAGTCTCTGACCTTCAATGCAGCAGCAATGATGACATCATCAGAGGCGACTTTCAGACTGAAACCACTAATTGGTTCATGGGTTCCCACATGCTGGAACTCAATTGCCCAATTAGGTGAAAATTGCATCAATCTCCCACATCCAATTGCAGTCGGGTGGATAACACGAAATGCCGATGACACGACCCCAACCCGCCCCAGTATCAAAATCCAGCCCTATGCCTCTATTTATAAAGCCAAGGGTCCCGTATGCATCTTTAACAGCCTTCTCAACTTGCAATTACTCATTTCCTTTTTGATCATTTAACAGACAAACATTTCTAATATTTTTAGCAACACCTTGTGGTTATGGCAGGGTGTGAGGTTCCAATGATAGCTTTGCTAAGGTGATGCAAAACATAAATTACCCCATTAACAGGGTCCTTATGCTGTGAAAAAGCAGCCCTATCTTTCTACGTGAGTTGAATTTGTTTTTGCAGTGCAAATGTAGCAAAAACTTGACACTCGGGGAGGTTAACGGCGAGCTCCGGTTTTTATGAGGCTGATTGCAGAGCAGCGCAAATCGTCCAGCAATTGGTGGCGATTCACAAGTCGGTGTGTATCTCTTCCTTGCCACAAATTGCCGGGCTTATTACACATTAATAACAGCGACGACATGAACTCGCCAATATTTTATCTGCAAATTCTGGGCCAATATATGTGAAAATAACAATACAAAAGGAATCAAATTTTGGCCACGGTTGCTGTGATTCTAATTCTACTCTACTGCCCTCTTCTGGATTCTAAAACACTTTCACCTTAAACGTGTTGGGGGAATTCCAATAATACCTGGTACTGATTGGTCCATTTAAAATGTGAGAAGTCGCACAACACCAGGTTATAGTCCAACAGTTTTATTTGAAATCACAAGCTTTCGGAGCGCTGCTCTTTCGTCAGGTGAAGTCACCACATCATCTCCACATCATTTAAAATGTGGTCTACAGGTACACACTTCCTGGTGGATGTGGACACTGCGACTTTGGGAGAAATGGACTGCACAGGACTTGGATAGGTGGCCCTTTCTTTTTCAGTATCAATTAGCTGCGACAAATAAAAACAGACAATATTTATTTATTATTCAGAAAAACTGTGTCACAATTACAAAGCGTCCATGCTTTTTAGGCTGTATTCGCTTTTAAGACTTAGCTCTGAGCATAGGCTTTGGCAGTCGATGCCAATGCACAGAGGGATAGGCACGGCCCGAACTGGGGGTTCCACTCCCAAGGACTCCTTGTGGGACCTGGGGGTAACACGCCTGCTCCTCCTGGTCCACAAGAATTTTGGACGGAAGTATTTTTTCAAAACCTACTTCTGGCCATCGGCGCCTCAAGTTGTGGTTCAGCTGTCGCGTTTGACACCGGACGGGCTTCCCCGACTCACTGTTAAAATTGCGTCGCGGCACCAATTACATCATCGGGCCGCGACTTTGGAATTTAATTTAGGCCCTCGCTTGCCACGGCCGACTTCATTGAAGATACGATTATGTTGTGAGGGGATGGTGCTGCCTCAGGCCGGTGGGTGCCCTCGGCCTAATCTTAACCCCTCCATCGCAAAATGGTTAAAATTGAGGCCATTATGTGAGGATGGTAATGGTCGGGGATTTCCTCAGATCTGCTTTTGCTCCACCAGTGTTATTTCACCAGCAGCGTGGCAGACTCTCTTTATATGCACGCAATCGGTTTCCGTCGTACTTCCGGCAAAGTTACACCAGCGGAGCGGGTTCGTTCCCTGTAAAGTATTTTCCCAGCCACTGAGGCAGGAGAGTGCAATCCTGGCCTACCAGCCTTAGTTTCCTGTGAGATGGTCATTGGACACTGCATTGTAGGTGTGCCCGTCAGAAGCTGGAGCAAGGGCCTGCCCCAGGACAGGTCTGCGGAGTCCCAGGGGCAGGCCAAAGCTGTTGGAGACAAGTTTACAAATATTTTTGTGACTATTCCACCCTGGAAAATCTAAAAGTCTCAAGGCCTTCTGGCTGCTGCTCTGATGCAGATCCCGGTAACAATGGCCAGGATTGCAGCTTCTGAATTCCGCAATACTCAGATGTGAGCTCCAGCGCGGGGCTGTATTGTGTCTGGAACGCACCCAGGCTGTACAGGTAGCCCGGGATGGGAAAAATCACTTGATAATGACAGGTGCAGTGTGTCCTTTTACAGTCTGCTCTGTTCAAATTATTGAACATTTTTCAGCAGAACAAACACACAATTTCAATATCGGTTGGCACGTATTTACATCAAAAACCTTCCCCAAGGTTCCTGCACATGGATTGTGTGCTTTCGTCACTGAACTTTGCTTCTTGTTCCAAGGGTCCTATGATTGCCCACTGTAAAACTGATGAGTGAAGACGAGCAATATAAATACACCAAATTGTACATTAACAAACTCACCTCTTCTGCCAAAACTTAAATAACTTAATGGACCAGAAAAAATAACGACATGTGAACGACGCACGCTGTTATTAATGAGCACATCGGCCAGCAACTTGTAGCGAGGAAGCTGTCATCAGGAGGGAGGCCCTGTTAGTTAGACTTGTTCGTGCAAGTTTAAGTTTTAAAAATATTTGCCCAGTGCTCCCCACATGGAGGTCTTTGGGTGTATTTCTTTCAGGGTCTGCATGATCATAATGGGCCAAAAATTCGGCACTTGCCGAGGGAGTACGCGCTGTGTACTCACCCGTAAGGCCTCCTGAAGTGCCGGTTTCCTGCATGCACTGCGCATGCGCGGGGAAACCGGAACTTCCGGTCTCGTGAAGGGAGGGGTTGAGAGGTGAACCACGTGCGCGGGAGAGGCTGCGTGCACGCAGCGAACTTAGTTTTTTTTTCAGGTTTCTCCGGGAAGGTAAGTATGGAAGAAGCTGTGCTTTTAAAAAGGAGGCGCAAGACCCGTTTTTAAGAAGGTAAGTGGTTAATTAATTATAATTTAAAACATTTTTCAACAGGTTTATCTTTTTTAGATACTTTAAAGAAAGGTAAGTTTATTTTTAGCACTGTTAAAAAGTATTTTAATTTTTTCAAAAATTTAAATTTTTGTTTAAAGTAGTTAATTTATTTAACTTATAGTTATTTTAAAAATGTGATTTTTTTTTAAAGAAGTTTAGGTGTTGTTTTGGGGCCGATTTCAATTCATAGATTTGACAGGTTCCTGTCAAATCTATGAATGAAAGGTGGTCTGCTGCCATTAGCTCTCCATGGCCCACGTGATCCCAGGGGATGCATCACACTAACTACGCCCCTGGGATACACAAGCACTGCGCACCGGCAGCTGCAGGAGGCCCAGGAGCTGAAGTCCCCGTGAGCCCAGAGGTCAACGGCAGGCGCGGTAGGTAGGTGCGCGCGGGATCCTTGCACCCGTGGGAAGCCAGGGAGCCTAATTTCTGTGCCAATGTTACCATCAAGTGATGAGAGGGCAGGCAGGTGCAGGACCCTGCACGAGTGATGTGGCAAGCATCTGCACTCATGATACTGTCCTCCCTCCTGATGACAGCTCATGTGAACTTATTAGACTGCCACCTCTGATGCCAATAAGCGAGCCTTTGACTTAATAGTAGCATTCCTGCCTCTGAGTCAGAAGGTGCAGGGTTTGAACCTGCTCCAGACAGTCCCAGTGAGTGGAGACTGGAGCTCCGGCTATGAATTCTGGTTTGACATTCAGCAGGATACTTGTATCCAGTGGCCATGGGTTGATGCCTCCCCCCTCCTCCACCCCACATCGTATAGGTTGTAGGAGCCCATAAAACCCTTCCGTCATATAGGACTAACCACTCTCTTGCCGGTATAAAAGATGGCCATGGAAAGAGTCAGACTGTTAATTAGTCTGCGAATCCTGCCACTACTTCACGCTCTTCTCCAAGAGAACAGTGTAAAGATACAAAAACAGCAACTACCACAGATGCCTGTTCATGTTGGTGTCAGGATACAGGAGCAGACCACTCATGCACCTGCAGTGGCAATGCAGCCTGCAGAAAAGTCCTACCAGGACTCAGAAGCCCTGATACGAGGGTTACCTTGGTCCCAAGAAAAACATGATACCACAGTGCAGCCAAGACCTGTGGCAATCCCGACCATCAAGCTGCACCCAGAAGGAGAACCAGGATAGGTTTGACAAGAGCACAGAGAGGCACCAGGGGGAAATATGGTAAGAAAAGAAAGCATTTGTGGTAAATATATATACAGTAAATAAGGAAGCTGTTGTTATAAACAGAAATGTGCACGGGGCAGATGTTACGAAGGTGGAAGTTGGCCGTCTTGTAAAGGAAGCTTGTGGTCATAAGCTTGTCTCAGGGTCAAATAGGATGCCAAGATTGCGAATGGTCTGGTTCCGCCTCAGACAGTGACTAGGGAGAGGAATGGAGTTGGTGGCTAGGGTGCAGAATTTGTGGCGGTGGCCGAAGTCAATGGCTGTGGTCTTCCCAATATTTAGTTGGAGCACAAGCAGCGTGGCAAATCAGAGACAGTGGAGGGGTTGAGAGAGGTGGTGGTGAGGTAGAGCTGGGTGTTGTCAGAGTACATGTGTAACCTGATGCTGTGCTTTCGGATAATGTCGTCGAGGGGCAGTATGTAGATGAGAACTAGGAGAGGGCCAAGGATAGATCCTTGGGGGACACCAAAGGTAACAGTGCGGGAGCAGGAAGAGAAGACATTGCAGGTGATTCTTTGGCTACGAAAGGATAGATAAGAATGGAACTAGGCAAGAGCAGTCCCACCCAGCTGGACATCGGAGGAGGGGCGTTGGAGGAAGTGGTCAACCATGACAGAGGCTGCAGACAGGTTGAGAAGGATGAGGAGGGTTAGTTTACCATGGTCACAGTCACATAATTTATGACTTTGACAAGGGGTGTTTCATCTGTGGCAGATGCAGAAACCTGATTGGAGGGGTTCAAAACATGGAGTTGCCGGATAGATGGGCACGGATTTGGGAGGAAACAAAATGTTCAAGGACTTTGGAGAGGAAAGGAAGATTGGAGATGGGGTGATAGTTTACAAGGATAAAGGGTCAAGGTTGGTTTTTTTGAGGAGAGGGGTGATAATGGCAGATTTTATGGGGAGAGGGACAGTACCTGAGGAGAGGGAACTGTTAACAATATCAGCTAACATGGGGGCCAGGAAGGAATCTAGGAACATAGGAACAGGAGTGGACCATTTAGCCCCTCGAGCCTGTTCTGCCATTCGATGAGATCATAGCTGATCTATGACCTAACTCCATATACCCGCCTTTGCCCCTTAATACCTTTGGTTAATAAAAATCTATCAATCTCAGATTTCAAATTAATAATTGATCTAGCATCAATTGCCGTTTGTGGAAGAGAGTTCCAAACTTCTATCACCCTTTGTGTGTAAAAGACTCCTGAAAGGTCTGGCTCTAATTTTTAGACTATGCCCCCTAGTCCTAGACTCCCCAACTAGCATAAATAGTTTCTCTCTCTCTACCCTATTGGTTCCCCTTAATATCTTGAAAACTTCAATCAAATCACCCCTTAACCTTCTACGTTCCAGGGAATACAACCTTAGTTTGTGTAATCTCTCCTCGTAATTTAACTGTTGAAGTCCAGGTATCATTCTGGTAAATCTACGCTGCACTCCCTCCAAGGCCAATATATTCTGCCTAAGGTGTGGTGCCCAGAACTGCTCACAGTACTCCAGGTGTGGTCTAACCAAGGCTTTGTATAGCTGTAGCATAACTTCTACCCCTTTGTATTCTAGTCCTCTAGATATAAAGGCCAGCATTCCATTAGCCTTTTTGATTATGTTCTGTACCTGTTCATGACATTTTAATGATCTATGACCATTTTGGGTCACTAACATCGCCTGGGTGCTAAATTTAGCGCCTGGCAAAAAATAGCACCGCCGATCGCTAACTTCGGTTTTAGCGCCCCAAGAGGGAGGTGGAGCGCTAATTCAAGCACTCCACTCCTTCTTAGAGCGCTAACCCCGAATATCAGGGCGGTGCGTTCTGCAGCGCTACGCACTGGGCCACGTAGCGCTGCCGCATGGAAGGGCTCTTCCCCTCATTAAAGGGGAGGGCCCAAGTCCACAACTCTGTGGTGCCCTAGCTGGACCACCGGGGAGCGGGGTGCCATGCCAGCAGCCCAGCACTCAATAGGAGTGCCGGGCTGCCAGATCGCAGCACGGACCCCGCGTTCAAAGACGCAACGGGCTGCGACAAGTACGTTGGCCAATTTTTTTTCTCCCCGCCCGCCACCTCCCCTTTAGTTAGAGCCCCGCGAGCCTCCTGCCGCTCCATTCCCGCCCCCTGAATCGGTCACTGTCATCGCCCAGTGCAGATTCAGGGGGCGCGGGCCAATTTTGCAGGCGGGGCAAAAACGGGGCGCTGCACACGGTGATGATGTCGTCATCGCCTGCGCAGCGGAACGGGGCACTAGCAGTTACTGCCGTAGCTAAACTCCCACTGAATTTAACAGGAGTCGTTAGCGGTGCCACGCCCTGGCGAAAAGTCATTGGCGCTAACGAGAGGCGCAAATGCACCGAATTTCTAGTCCCAAGTCTCTTTGGACCTCCACTGTTTCTAGCTTTTCACCATTTAGAAAGTCATCTGTTCTATCCTTTTTGGGTCCAAAGTGGATGACTACACATTTGTCTGCGTTGAAATCCATTTGCCACAGTTTTGCCCATTCACTTAATTTATCAATATCCCTTTGTACAATAGCAAAATACTACGGATGCTGGAAATCTGAAATAACAACAGAAAATGCTGGAAACACTCAACAGGCCAGGCAGCATCCGTGGAGAGAGAAACAGAGTTAATGTTTCAGGTCTGTGACCCTTCATCATAAAATATCCCTTTGTAATTTTATGCTTCCATTTACATTGCTTACAATGCCACCTATCTCTGTGTCATCAGCAAACTTGGATATGTGGCTTTCTATCCCATCATCTAAGTCATTAATAAATACTGTGAATAGTTGAGGCCCCAACACAGATCCTTGCAGGACACCACGAGTCACATCCTGCCAATTATCCCTACTCTCTGTCTCCTGCCACTCAGCCAATTTCCTAACCAGGTCAATAATTTTCCTTCAATTCCATGAACTTTAACTTTAACTTTAACAGTCTCTCTTGAGGGATTTTATCAAATGCCTTCTGGAAGTCCATGTAAATAACATCCATAGATATTCCCCTGTTCACTACTTTAGTCACCTCTTCAAAAAATTCAATCAGGTTTGTCAGGCATGACCTACCTTTCACAAATCCATACTGGCTCTCTCTGATCAGCTGAAATTTTCAAGGTGTTCAGTCACTCTATCCTTAACTCTAGTAATTTCCCGAAAACAGGTGTTAGGCTAACTGGTCTATAATTCCCTGGTTTCCCTCTCTCACCTTTCTTAAATAGAGGAGTGACATACGCAATTTTCCAAACTAAAGGAATAGTTCCCGAATCGAGAGAATTTTGGAAGATTATAGTCAGGGCATCTGCAATGTTCTCATCTACTTCCTTAAAAACACTAGGATAGAAACTATCTGGTCCTGGGGATTTGTTACCTTTTAGAGCCATTGGCCCAAAAATTAGTGCCGCTACGCGAGAGTACACACTGCGTATTCTGTCTCCAATTGCCGGTTTTCTGCATGCACTGCGCATGCGCTGAAAACCGGCACTTGGTGAATTCAAAAGGGGGCGGTTCCTAGGTGAACCGCGTGCGCGCTACAGGCTGCGCGCACGCAGTGCACTTAGTGCTTTGGACGCGCAGGTAAGCATGGAAGATTTTAGACATAAAGAAAGGAGGTGTAAGACCCTCTTTTAACAAGGTAAGTACTTAATTAAGTATTATTTTGAATTTTTTTAAACAGGTATATCTTTTTTAGAGACTTTAAAGACAGGTAAGTTTATTTTTATAACTTTTTAAAAGATTTTAAATTTTTTCAAAAATTTAATTTTTTGTTTAAAATGGTTAATTTATTTAACTATACTTATTTTATTAATGTGATGTTTTTTTTAAAAATTTAATTGAGGTTTAGCTGTTCTTTTGGGGGGTATAGTATTCATAGCTTTCACAGCCGTGCTGTCAAAGCTATGAATGAAAGATGGTGTGCTGCCATTGGCTCTAACTGAGTCACGTGATCCCACAGCTCGCACGAATTAACTACGCCTGTGGGATACGAAAGCACTGCACAGCTGCTGTCCAGAACATCAAGTTCGTGCGAGCTCGGACTGAAAAAGCCAGCGCGCAGTGAGAGATCGCGGGAAGGCCTTACCCTCGCACGAAGGCACACTCACTAATTTTTGGGCCAATATTTTCTTCATTACTGTTATTTTGCTTACGTTAATTTTGGTGAGTCCCCATCCCTGATTCAATATTAGTTTCCTTGAGATGTCCAGCATGCTATCCTCTTCCTCTACTGTAAATACTGACGTGTTTGATAAAGTGCCACCATAATAGGCTTGCCAGCAAAGTTGAAGCCCATGGAATAAAAGGGACAGTGGCAGCATAGATACGAAATTGGCTAAGTGACAGGAAACAGAGAGTAGTGGTGAACGGTTGTTTTTCGGACTGGAAGAAGGTATACAGTGGTGTTCCCCAGCGGACGGCACTAGGACCACTGCTTTTCTTGATATATATTAATGACTTGGGCATGGGTGTACAGTGTACAATTTCAAAATTTGCAGATGAAACAAAACTTGGAAGTATATTGAACAGTGAGGAGGATAGTGATGGACTTCAAGAGGACACAGGCAGGCTGGTGAACTGGGCGGACACATGGCAGATGAAATTTAATGCAGAAAAGTGCAAAGTGATACATTTTGGTAGGAAGAACGAGGAGAGGCAATATTTACTAAAGGGTACAATTCTAAAGTGGGTGCAGGAACAGAGAGACCTGGGGGTATATGCATACAAATTGTTGAAGGTGTCAGGGCATGTTGAGAAAGCGGTTAAAAAAGCATACGGGATCCTGGGCTTCATAAATAAAGGCCATGATGAGGAGATGCCGGTGTTGGACTGGGGTGGACAAAAGTGAGAAGTCGCACAACACCAGGTTATAGACCAACAGTTTTATTTGAAATCACAAGCTTTCGGAGCGGCTGCTCCTTCGTCAGGTGAAGTGAAGAAATACAAATCGGCACAGCATATATAGACAGAGAACAATGCCTGTGCAGAGTACAATGTCAGACGACTACAGTTAATCTTTCTGACTGCCTTTTATCACACCTCGGCAGAGAGACAATCAGGTCAGTCAGGAAGACATTACATCAAAGACATAGCAAAATACAACTAAGACAATGAGGTGGGGTCACAGGGGGTCTAATGTGTCAGATGCTGCAGTCTGTATGGAAAACCATAAACTTTAAACTTTTTACTTTTTTTACTGGAAATCACATCTGCGAACAAGCCAACGACGACTCGAGTCTGGATGACTCTACGTCAGGTGGGGTTACATGTAGCGTGACATGAACCCAAGATCCCGGTTGAGGCCGTCCTCATGGGTGCGGAACTTGGCTATCAGTTTCTGCTCGATGATTTTGCGTTGTCGTGTGTCTCGAGCAAGACTTCTTCGCTGCACAGGACCTCCAACCAACGCTGTACACCAGATACATCGACGACATTTTCTATCTTTGGACCCACAGCGAAGGATCACTGAAAAGACTACACGATAACATCAACAAGTTCCATCCCACCATCAAACTCACCATGGACTACTCCTCAGAATCGGTTTCATTCTTGGACACACGAATCTCCATCAAAGACGGACACCTCAGCACTTCACTCTACCGCAAGCCCACGGACAACCTCACGATGCTTCACTTCTCCAGCTTCCACCCTAACCACGTTAAAGAAGCCATCCCCTATGGACAAGCCCTGCGAATACACAGGATCTGCTCAGACGAGGAGGAACGTGATGGACACCTATGGACACTGAAAGACGCCCTCGTAAGAACGGGATATGACGCTCGACTCGTCGATCGACAGTTCCGACGGGCCACAGCGAAAAATCGCATAGACCTCCTCAGAAGGCGAACACGGGACACAACCAACAGAGTACCCTACGTCATCCAGTACTTCCCCGGAGCGGAGAAACTACACCATGTTCTTCGCAGCCTTCAACATGTCATCGATGACGACGAACACCTCGCTAAGGCCATCCCCACGCCTCCACTACTTGCCTTCAAACAGCTGCCTAACCTCAAAAGTACCATCGTTCGCAGCAAATTACCCAGCTTTCAGGAGAACAGCGACCATGACACCACACAACCCTGCCACGGCAACCTCTGTAAGACATGCCAGATCATCAACACAGATACCATCATCACATGTGCGGACACTACCCACCAGGTACATGGTATATACTCATGTGACTCAGCCAACGTTGTCTACCTCATATGTTACAGGAAAGGATGCCCTGGAGCATGGTACATCGGCGAGACCATGCAGACACTGCGACAACGTATGAACGGACACCGTGCAACAATCGCCAGGCAGGAGTGTTACCTCCCAGTCGGGGAACACTTCAGCAGTCAAGGACATTCAGCCTCGGATCTTCGGGTAAGCGTTCGCCAAGGCGGCCTTCAAGACACACGACAACACAAAATCATCATGCAGAAACTGATAGCCACGTTCCACACCCATGAGGACGGCCTCAACCGGGATCTTGGGTTCATGTCACGCTACATGTAACCCCACCTGACGTAGAGTCATCCAGACTTGAGTCGTCGTTGGCTTGTTCACAGATGTGATTTCCAGTAAAAAAAGTAAAAAGTTTAAAGTTTATGGTTTTCCATACAGACTGCAGCATCTGACACATTAGACCCCCTGTGACCCCCACCTCATTGTCTTAGCTGTATTTTGCTATGTCTTTGATGTAATGTCTTCCTGACTGACCTGATTGTCTCTCTGCCGAGGTGTGATAAAAGGCAGTCAGAAAGATTAACTGTAGTCGTCTGACATTGTACGCTGCACAGGCATTGTTCTCTGTCTATATATGCTTTGCCGATTTGTATTTCTTCACTTCACCTGTTGAAGGAGCAGCTGCTCCGAAAGCTTGTGATTTCAAATAAAACTGTTGGACTATAACCTGGTGTTGTGCGACTTCTCACTTTCATAAATAAAGGCATAGAGTACAAAAACCAGGAAGTTATGATGAACCAGGAAGTTATGATGAACCTTTATAAAACACTGGTTCGGCCTCAACTAGAGTATTGTGTCCAATTCTGGACACCGCACTTTAGGAAGGATGTGAAGGCCTTAGAGAGGGTGCAGAAAAAATTTACAAGAATGGTTCCAGGGATGAGGGACTTCAGTTATGTGGATAGACTGGAGAAGTTGGGGTTGTTCTCCTTAGAGCAGAAAAGGTTGAGAGAAGATTTGATAGAGGTGTTTAAAATTATGAGGGGTCTAGAAGAGTAGATAGAGAGAAACTGTTCCCATTGGCGGAAGGGTCGAGAACCAGAGGATACAGATTTAAGGTGATTGGCAGAAGAATCAAAGGCGACATGAAGGAAAACTTTTTGCACAGCGAGTGGTTCTGATCTGGAATGCACTGCCTGAAAGGGTGGTGGAGGCAGATTGAATCGTGACTTTCAAAAGGGAATTGGATAAGTACCTGAAGGAAAAGATTTTGCAGGGCTACGGGGAAAGGGCGGGGAGTGGGACTAGCTTAAGTACTCTTACAGAGACCGGCACAGGCTCAACGGGCCGAATGGCCTTCTTCTGTGCTGTAACCATTCTATGAAAGTAATTATTCAACATGTCCGTCATTGCCTTATTTTCATTTATAATATCACCGTTTTCAGTTTTCAAGGGGCCCACATTGCTCCTGACCACCCTCTTTTTCCTAATATAATTGTAAAAACATGTGTTGATTTTGATATCCCTTGCAAGTTTCTTTTCATACTCCCTTTTTGTAGCTCTTACTATCTGTTTTGTCATCAAGGGGAGTTGGGTGGTCAGCAGTTGGTGGGAATAGGGTGAGGGAGCAGGAGGTGGGTGCCGTGGCTAAAGTGAACTCGGAGAGGGCATGAGGCAAGATAAGAGAGACACTTGAGAAAGATACAAGTCCAGGGCATGGGCAGGGGGGAACCTATGGGGAAGTTTTGCTTGGTGGGCTAGGGAAGCAAGTGAAGCAGCAGAGGCAGCTGAACAGATGGTCTCAATCTTAGTGACAAAGAAGTCCATGGGGTAAAAATTCAGTTGGTTGCGCCTCCCGTTAGCGCCTTAAGAGGGCGCAAAGCCGCTAACGCCCGGGCGCAGCGATGTTTGCGCCGCTCGGGAACTTAACTAGAGATTGTGCGGCGGCGCTAAAACTTACCGCTGCGACCACCTGCGCGCGCAGATTGTGACGTCATTCCATGGTGCAACGCCCTTGTGGTGCCCCGGAGCAGAAATTGAGTGGCGCCCCCTGCCTTACCGCCTGGCGCATCCAACGACCGGAAGACTGGAACGCTATCAATCGCTGTGGGGCTGGGGGGGGGCGCTATTTAAAGGGGGCCTCTTCCTGTCTTTTTCTGTGGTCGACATTTTTGCACCACTCGTTCTGAGAGAGAGAGAGAGATTCGGAAAGAGAGAAAGAGAGACTTCTGCATTGACTCAACGCTTTGTGAGGTAGTTTTGCCTACTGATCCTAACTTCGCTGGTACTTTAGTTGCTGTTCTTCATTACTTTGCTTGCAAAGAGAATATGGGCGCTGCACTGATTGGGGGCGTCGTCCTGCTCCAGCTGAATCGGAGGATACAGAGACGCAGAGAGAGAGTGGCAATGATGGCCAGACGGAGGAGGGCCAACAGGCGTATGTACAGGAGAGCTTACCCTCCCAGGGTATATCGTGAACAGCTCTCCTACATTCATATGTCTGAGGAGCTGTGTTTGTGAAGGCTGCGATTCAGCAAGGAGGTGGTCACTGAGCTCTGCCACCTGCTGCAGCCAGATCTGCAGCCTCAACTGAGGTCCAGGACGTCTCTGTCGGTGGCAGTGAAGGTCACAGTGGCTCTCAACTTTTACGCTACTGGCTCATTTCAAGCTGCTGCTGGGGACCTCGCCAATATCTCCCAGTTCGCGGTGCATTGCTGCATCCGGCAGGTCACAAATGCCCTCTTTAAAAGGAGACGAGAGTTCATCTCTTTCCCCATGACCCCAGACAAGCAGCGTGACCGCGCTCTGGGCTTTGCGAGGGTAGCGGGCTTCCCCATGGTGCAGGGCGCCATTGACTGCACGCATGTGGCTTTGCGTGCTCCGCATGAGAATGCCGAGGAATTCCGGAACAGAAAGGGGTTCCATTCCTTGAATGTTCAGTTGGTCTGTGACCACAGACAGCTGATACTCGCTGTCAATGCCCACTATCCTGGCAGCTGCCACGATGCTTTTATCCTGCGCCAGACTACTGTGGCAGAACTTTTCGAGGCACCACATCAGCCAGTTGGTTGGCTTCTCGGGGACAAGGGGTATGCATTGAGCACCTGGCTGATGACACCGCTCCGTACGCCCAACACCCCTGCTGAGCTGCGGTACAATGAGAGCCATCAAGCTACCAGGAACATAATTGAGCGCACAATCGGCGTGCTGAAGCAACGGTTCCGCTGTCTCGACCATTCTGGAGGAGCCCTGCAGTACTCGCCTGAGCGAGTATCCAACTTCGTAGTCGTGTGCTGCATGTTGCATAACATGGCAATCCTCAGGACCCAGCCAATGCCACCAGGCCTTGGAGCACCACCAGAGGAGGAGGAGGAAGAGGAGGAAGAGGACGAGGAGGATGATCATCAGCAGCACCAAGGCGGGAGGGCGGCCCACAATGGTCAAACTGCAAGGGCCGTCCGTCAACGGCTAATAGCAAGCCGCTTCTAGGGCCCCTGCTGTGGAAATGGCTTCTGCCATTGCTAACAACATTAATGAACCCAGCACGCAACCCCTAAGCGGCCAAGGCACCAATAATTCCAACCACCAACCATGTATATTTTGAATACAGAAACTTATTTATTTTACAAACTCTGTGTGTGTCAATTCCTCATGACAAACTCATAGAAATAAACACAAAAAAACAGTCAATAACATAACTGGTTCTCACAACCTGGAGATAATGTCCAAAACACTAAACAAAAGTTGGACCATGAACCTCGACCTTTAATAAAAAAATGACCAGCATTTTGTCACACCTCCTACTTTTTGCCCTTCGAGGGTGATCTCCTTCCCTTGCGCACTTCCCCCCTTCTAACCCTACTGCTCCTCCGTAATGGGACCTCAGTGGCTGCAGCAAGGCTGGTGGAAGGCTGCTGCTCGTCAGACCCTGACACTGCAGATGCCCCTGAAGGACGGCCTCGACCAGTTCTGGGCCTGGAGGGCCCGGCTGCAGACTGCACCAACTCTGCATGGGCGGCAGCAGTCTGTCCTACAGGCGGTGGCAAGTGCAGTGGAGAAGTGACAGTGTTGGCAGCAGGAATGCTGTCATCGTGAGAGAGGACAGCAACTCCCTGCTCGCCCGACACACTGGCACTCCCATGGGGCAGCACTTCAGCATCCGGAGCAATCTGCTGGAGAACAGATTGCTGGCCTGCTGCGGCGCGGTGACAGCCCCGGGGACATGTGCACGAACCATCGAGGTTGGCAGCAGTCTGTGCTCGCGTGGCCTCAATCTGAGTCTGCATGAGAGCAGTCAGAGATGGGATCACGGCAGCCAGTGACTGAATTGCAGCACTAAGCGTTAGTGTGGCATCCGCCTGTGCTACAGCGAAGTGCTCCACACTCCTTGCCAATGACTCAATGCATTCGGGCACCCTTCCCACTGCACCCATGAGCTCAGTGTGCATGCCCACCGCCTGGGTGTTCATTTCTGCGATCAGCCGCTCCTCCTCTGCGTCCATTGCAGTAGGAGTGTCTGGCATACTCTCCCTCTGGGGAGAAGGCCCCCGTTCTTCCCTACCCCCATGGCGTTGCTGCAGCCCGCTGGGTCCTGGAGCTTCACCCTCATCAGACCCTTCCCCCCTGCTCCCCTCCAGGGAAGGCGTGTTCCCAGTGTGGGCATGGGCTTCCTCGGGAGAGGGTGGCACTGATGCTCCGGCTTCCTCTTCCTCCTCGGCTGCAGCATCACTCCCAGTGGCAGCTTCAGGGCCCGTCTCCTCAGCTGGTGAATCACCATCTGAAAGCAGGGAGGTACAAGAGTGGCTTTAGCATGAGGACAGGGTGGCAGTAAGGGAGGAATAAGTGCAGCAAGTTAGCAAGTTGGATTGAAAGTGTCAAAGGCTGGTGTTGTGAGGGACAAGTGGAAGGACAGAGGACAAAAAGGTGATGACCTTACCATTGCTGTCCAGAACGGGGTCGGCGTCTCCAGTGGCGACGGGACCGATCACCCGGCTTGCCACAATCCTGTGGACGCGCTCCTCAAGATCGCTGAGGGGTTGCAGCTGAGGCCGCCCTCCACCTGTCCGTTGCTGCTGTCTCCGATTATGCGCCAGCTTGGCCTGTAAGAAAATGGACAGCATCTGAGTAAATATACAGCCATGGTCTTGCCTGATGTGCCTCCCATAGGTGAATAGCCCTTACTGTATGCAGCCATGGTCTTGCCTGATGTGCCTCCCATAGGTGAATAGCCCTTACTGTATGCAGCCATGGTCTTGCCTGATGTGCCTCCCATAGGTGAATAGCCCTTACTGTATGCAAAGTGTGGAATGTGTGTGTGTGTTTCATGAAAGGGCCATAGGTGTTGGATGAGTGTTGTGCATTGGGGTTTTAAGACCCTCTGGCCATAGAGTGAGGTTGAGATGGAGGGATGGAGAGGTATTGAGAAAAAGCCACTCACCCTGACGACCCGAGTGAGGTCGTTGAACTTTTTGCGGCATTGAGTATGGGTCCTGGGCACCATGCTCCTGGAGGAGACGCTCTGAGCCACCTCCCTCCACACTCTTCTGAACTCGCGTGGCAAAGGCCTCCTGCCACTCTCAGGGAAGAGCATACATCTTCTGCGCTCCACCGCGCCAACCAGAGCATCCAAGGCCCGCTCGGTGAAGCGATGAGCTCGTTCTCTCACCCTCTCCATCCTTGGCAGCAAAATGGATTCACAGGTCTCTCCAGGCCGAGATTCAAGGCTGCAATGAGCAGGGTGTGGCTGGGGAGCAAGTTGGCCCCCCCCGCTTTAAGAAGTGGCCGGCGCCAGTGTGTCTGTGTTCCCTCGCTAACTGGCAGCAGCTGCGCTGCGCTCGCGCGCTGAGTTAGCGCCTCACTGCTCGGCCTTTGCGCCTTAAGACAGGTGTGCAGCGCCTGATTTAGCGCTCCACTCACCTCCCGGGGCGGTAAAAGTGAAGTTTCCAGTCAGTGCCGATAATTAGCGCCAGGCGCTAATATTTGCGTCCAGACGATATTTGCGCCCCAAATGGGGCGCGACCTAATTTTTCCCCCCATGAGTTCCTCGCACTTGGGGGAGGCGAGTGTGGAGGAGGCAGGGGCGAGGGGTTTCAGAAGGCGGTTTGTAGTGGAGTAGAGAAGATGGGGCGATCTTTGCATTCCAGGATGATCCTGGAATAGTGAGCAGTTTTGGCCGAGGAAAAGGGCCTGATTGTGCTTTATGTGGTCCAGCCAAATCTGGCGATGAATGGCGAAACCAGTTGTCCACCATAAACATTCAGGTCTGCGTCCCTTGGACATAAGGGATTGGAGCTGAGGGCCGTACCAGGAGAAATGACCAGGGTGAGAGAGATTAATGTTTTAGTGGGGACAAGGGCATCAAAGGTGGAGGTGAGGATGTGATTGAGCTGATCGGTAGCTGCAGAAATGTCATGGTGAATGGAAGGCCAAAGGTTAGAGAGTTGGGAATTTGAAAGTACCGTTGTAAGTGACTTGGGGGAGAGTTTCTCCAGGGGCGGGCGGGGAAGGAAGTGGGGTTAGGAGGGATAAGGGGGATGTGAGTGGTGAGGGATACAAGGAAATGATCAGAAATGACCTTATCTGTGATTGACATGATGGGAGTAGATAGGTCACGATCGAGTGGGTGGCCCTGAATATGGGTAGGCGAGTTTATATGGAGGGAGAGACTAAGGGAGGATAGGAGGGCAATGAACTCAGAGGAGAGTGAGCATGATGAGTAGAGATGGGGATTAAAATTACAGAGGATGAGAAGTCGCTTGGTGCAGATGCTGAAGGAGGAAAGGGCAACAACGCTACCATGGCAGTTTGGGCAGGCAAGTGGTGGAAGGTTTAGCCAGGTGGGGAGGCTTCATTAAGGGGGAAGGTGTCATCACCCGTTGTCCAATTTTCTGACAAGGTCATGATGTCGATGCAATCATCCACAATAAACTCATGGATGGCAAGGGCCTTGTTCACAAGTGAAGGGACATTCTGGAGGGAGAGACGGAGAGGAGTGGGGATAACAAATCTGCTGGCAGACTGCGCAGGTTCAGCTCTGGGAGGGGTGAGTGGGACGTAAAGGAGTTTGGCAAGATTAGCCCCCAGCGGGCGCACTGAACGAGAAGGTCGGTGAGAGAGTAGGATGGGGCAGTTGGGGTTGCTGGTTGTAAAGGTTAAGTGACGAGTGCCTTGATGGGCCCTTTGAAGGATGCCAAGAGAGGCACAGCCAAGGAACCAAGAATAGAATTGCACAACAAGGAGCTCCCCAGGGAGCTGCCAGCCCAGGAGCCATCTTGAATAAGGGCTCCTACGTGCTCTAACCCCTTACATACAGCTGCAACCGCCACCGTGTGGACTGAGAGACTGGAGTCACACTCTGAGACTACGAGCAGGACTAGAGGGGTCCGCGACTGTGAAGGAGCATCGCAGCTATCTGCGTCACCTCGGGTCCATCAACCACCAGTATGCGTTCCTGACTGAGGAGATGCACATGATAGGGCAGAATCTGGGCAACCTCTGCCGGGTTGTTGGGCAGTTGAATTGCTTCCCGCAGGCAATGCATTCCTTGCACTGATGCCCGTGTTCCTTCTCACAGCACCACCCGCTGTGTAGGCAGTCCTGGGCCATGAGGGACATGCTGCTGATGAGCAGGAGGGCAGTTCCTTAGGGCCACCCCCAGGCTTTGTGCCAGATGCACAGGTCTCGCAGGACCTGGCTGATGAGGATGACCCTCCAATGATGCAGCCAGCAGCTGTCCCATCCCAGGAGGCAGCTGCCAGTAGTCACAGCCCACCCTCGGAGCAACATAAGAACATAAGAAATAGGAGCAGGAGTAGGCCATTTGGCCCCTCAAGCCTGCTCCGCCATTCAATAAGATCATGGCTGATCTTCTACCTCATCTCCACTTTCCTGCACTATCCCCATATCCCTTGATTCCCTTAATATCCAAAAATCTATCGATCTCTGTCTTAAATATACTCACGACTGAGCCTCCACAGCCCTCTGGGGTAGAGAATTCCAAAGATTCACCACCCTCTGAGTGAAGAAATTTCTCCTCATCTCAGTCTTAAATGGCCGATCCCTTATTCTGAGACTGTGACCCCTGGTTCTAGACTCCCCAGCCAGGGGAAACATCTCCCTGCATCTACCCTGTCAAGCCCTGTAAGAATTTTGTATGTTTCAATGAGATCACCTCTCATTCTTCTAAACTCTAGAGAATCTAGGCCTAGTCTACTCAATCTAGGCCTAATCTACTCAATCTCAACATCGCAAACCCAATTCCCAACTCCCTGAGCCCGATGGACATGTGGAACACAGAGGCCGTGCCCTTGGCACAAGCTTTCATCCACGGAGAGGGGGGAGGCGCAGGTGCACAAAGAAATATGGTGTCCCTCTCATGCCAAGTCCACCTTCTCCTGCACAGTCCCGCCCTCAGCAGTCCCTCAGGCAAACTTTGGACTGCAACTGTAAATAGCTTTTGCAGTTGTTCTTGGTGTTGCTGTGTTGATATTTATTATACTTGGTGTTGTTGTTGGTGTTGTTTAATCATTTTATAAGAAGTTGTTTGAAACTATTTTGCTATGTTGAAAAAGTGTAATACTGTTGAACAAATTTACATTGAAAAGTGTTGTTACAAGAGAAATGTTGCACGACTTAAAAAACTAACCCTTACTTTTCAATTGACTACCTCAATACTGCGTAACCACTGTTGCTTAGTTCACAGGCAGTTCATTGTAGAATGTTTGCTTACTATGGTTCACAGGCAGTGATGTTCATTGTAGAATGTTTGCTTACTATGGTTCTGTAACTTACAATTTTTTGAACTACAGTGAAACCTGTATATTAGGGACACATAAGGGACTTGCATCAGGTGTCCTTTCTTTGCAGATGTCTTTATTTTCAAAATAGTCATCGTATGTACAGTAAACTGGATGAGCCAAATATCCAGAGATTGGTTGTATCTCCTGCAGCATTCCTTCTTTGTTTTGCCCACACCTGGGATCCTGACTAATTCTGGAGCCCTGCCAGCAGGATGTGATTTCAGTTCATTTTCTGCTTGTTGAGTTTTCTAGTTCATTGCAATTCAACGGTCCTTTTTTATCGAGAGAGGGAATGTCTTGTTCCTGGGACCTGCTGCATTGGCACCCTGCACAGGGCAAGGTAGCCGCTGTAGGGCCGGAGTGCCTGGGTGATCCCAGCCAAATTGGGAGGGAGGGATTAATGTCCTGCAGACCCCTGTCCAGGACCCTCTCCCTCGTGTGATGCAGCTGCTAATGTTTGAAGTGCCGGGGGGTGGGTAGGGGGCTGTTGAACTACTTGGGGAGTAGGGTTGCCAACTCTGGTTGGAGGCATTCCTGGAGGTTTGATCACACGATGTTCTGACCACCTTGCATCTGACCATGTGACATTGGATCACCTGACTTCTACAAATGCTATTGGATTTACCTTATAAAGGTTGGATCCCTTGTAGTTGAGAATCTTGTTTTGCGGTTTTGCGCCAGCAGCTGTTGTGTGAGAAGTTCCAAGAACCAGGAGGCTGCCCGAGAGCAGGTGAAGAGGGGAAACCATTCTTTCCATATTTAACCCAAGCTCCCAGTCTTCATCTCTGTCCCCCAGCCCCTATTCCCCAGTCTACTTCTCCCCCAACTCTTGAGCACCCCGTGATTTCAGGGCACTTTCCCCCACCGCGATTTCAACCCCCACCCCCCCACCCCACCCCCACCCCCACCCATGTGATACAGCACCTCTTCACAGGCCGTTCGGCCCAACTGGTCTATGCCATTTATGCTCCTCACAAGTCTTCTCCCACCCTCAACCCTATCAGCATAACCTTCTATTCCTTTCTCCCTCATGTACTTATCTAGCGTCCCCTTAAATGCCTCTATGTTATTTGCCTCAACTACTCCATGTGGTAGCAAGTTCAACATTCTAACCACTTTCTGGGTAAAGAGGTTTCTCCTGAATTCCTTATTGGATTTATTAGTGACTATCTTCTATTTCTGACCCCTAGTTTTAAGAACATAAGAAGTAGGAGCAGGAGTAGGCCATTTGGCCCTTCGAGCCAGCTCCGCCATTCAGTAAGATCATGGCTGATCTTCTACCTCATCTCCACTTTCCTGCACTATCCCCATATCCCTTGATTCCCTTAATATTCAAAAATCTAACGATTTCTGTCTTGAATATACTGAACGACTGATCCTTCACAGCCCTTTGGGGTAGAGAATTCCAAAGATTCATCGCCCTTTGAGTGAAGAAATTTCTCCTCATCTCAGTCTTAAATGGCCGAACCCCTATTCTGTGACTGTGACCCCCTGGTTCTAGACTCCCCAACCAGGGGAAACATCCTCCCTGCATCACCCCTCCACGATTTCACCCCTCCGTGATCTCAGCACCGCCCCCACCCCGTGCGATTTCAGCCCCCCTCCCATGTATTCAGCCCGCTTTTGCGATTTCAGCCACCACCCCCCTCCCCCAGCGTGTTCAGGCCATCCTCCCGTGAGTTCAGAGCCTCCAATTGCCGACTCTTACCCCTGCACCCCTGCCCCCCCCCCCCCCCCCCCCCACACACACCCCCATCGTCAGTTCCTGGCTTTTCTGTAATGCAGATCGAACAATGGGCTGCCTTTAAAGAGGAGATTTAGGTTCAGGTACAGTCGAGGTGCATTCCATGAGGGGGAAAGGTAGGGCAACCAAAGTCAGAGCTCCCTGGATGACAGAAGTAATAGAGAGTAAGATGAAACAGAAAAAGGGGGCGTTGACAGATGCCAGGTTGACAATACAAGTGAGAACCAGGCTGAATATAGAAAGTTCAGAGGGGAAGTCAAAAAGGAAATGAGGGGCAAAGAGGGAGTATGAGAATAGATTGGCAGCTGACGTAAAAGGGAATCCAAAAGTCTTCTGTAGGCATATAAATAGTAAATGAGTAGTAAGGGGAGGGGTGGGACCAATTAGGAACCAAAAAGGAGACCTACGCATGGAGGCAGAGGGCATGGCTGAGGTACTAAATGAGTACTTTGCATCTGTCTTTACCAAGGAAGAAGATGCTGCCAAAGTCATCATGAAAGAGGAGGTAGCTGAGTAGGCTGGCTGTACTTAAAGTAGTTAAGTCACCAGGACCGGATGGAATGCATCCTAGGATACTGAGGGAAGTAAAGGTGGAAATTACAGAGGTACTGGCCATAATCTTCCAATGCTCCTTAGATACAGGGGTGGTGCCAGAGGACTGGAGAATTGCAAATGTTACACCCTTGTTCAAAAAAGGGTGTAAGGATAAACCCAGCAACTACAGGCCAGTCAGTTTAACCTCCGGAGTGGGAAAGCTTTAAGAAATGATAATCAGGGACAAAATTAACAGTCATTTGGACAAGTGGATTATTTAAGGAAAGCCAGCATGGATTTGTTAAAGGCAAATCGTGTTTAACTAACTTGATTAAGGTTTTTTATGAGGTAACAGAGAGGGTTGATGAGGGCAATGCGGTTGATGTGGTGTACATGGACTTCCAAAAGGCGTTTGATAAAGTGCCACCTAATAGGCTTGCCCGCAAAGTTGAAGCCTATGGAATAAAAGAGACAGTGGCAACATGGATACATAATTGGCTAAGTGACAGGAAACAGAGAGTAGTGGTGAATGGCTGTTTTTCGGACTGGAGGAAGGTATACAGTGGTGTTCTCCAAGGGTCGGTACTAGGACCACTGCTTTTCTTGATATATATTAATGACTTGGATGTGGGTGTACAGGGCACAATTTCAAAATTTGCAGATGACACAAAACTTGGAAGTATAGTGAACAGTGAGGAGGATAGTGATAGACTTCAGGAGGACATAGACAGGCTGGTGGAATGGGCAGACACGTGGCAGATGAAATTTAACGCAGAAAAGTGCAAAGTGATAGAGTTTGGTAGGAAGAATGAGGAGAGGCAATATAAACTAAAGGGTACAATTCTAAAGGGGGTGCATGAACAGAGCGACCTGGGGGTATATGTGCACAAATCGTTGAAGGAGGCAGGGCAGAAAGCGGTTAAAAAAGCATACGGGATCCTGGGCTTCATAAATAGAGGTCATGATGCGGAGATGCCGGTGTTGGACTGGGGTGGACAAACTTGAGAGGTCGCACAACACCAGGTTATAGTCCAACAGTTTTATTTGAAATCACAAGCTTTCGGAGCTATCGCTCCTTCCTCAGGTGAAGGAAGGAGCGATAGCTCCGAAAGCTTGTGATTTCAAATAAAACTGTTGGACTATAACCTGGTGTTGTGCGACCTCTCAAGTTCATAAATAGAGGCATACAGTACAAAAGCAAGGAAGTTATGATGAACCTTTATAAAACACTGGTCCGACCTCAACTGGAGTATTGGGTGTGATTGTGCCAATGGGGAGCTTTTAGAGGCGGGACTCCTACTTGCCGGGTTTCAGTCCCGCCTCCATCAACTTCTGGCCAACCCACGCTATTTTCCCTTCATTGACCTTGTTAAGCCCGCCCAGCATGCTTAGCGGGCCAATTAAGGGAAAGCCGGTTGCAGAGAACGTCAACGTATGATGTTTCGTCTGTCAAATTTTTGACAGATGAATTGTTATTGTTTGACAGCTCTGTGACGCTGTCAAACAGTGACATTCCCTGTAGTTTGATGAGGTCTTGAATTCAAGACCTCATCAAACCTCTGTCTTTTGTAGAAATGAGATGGTTGTTGCGTTGGAGAATGCAACGGCCATCTGTCATCTCTACCGCGGAGGTGCGAGACTCCCCACATACCCAAGGATTGAAGCCTGCAGGAAGAAACAAAGGTAAGTACACTTTTTCTAACACTTTGGGCTGGATTTTCTGAATGGAGACGTGTTGGAGGCGAGACTGCTGCTTGTCGGGTCTCAGTCCCGCCTCCATCATCTTCTGGCCAATCAGCGGGATTTTCCCCTGATTGACCTTGTTAAGCCCGCCCGGCGGGCTCAGCAGGCCAATTAGGGGGAAGTCACTGACAGAGCACGTCAACGTCTGACGTGCCATCTGTCAAAACTTCTTGAAAGAAGAAATGTCAGCATTTGACAGCTCTGTGAAGCTGTCAAACACTGACATTCCGTGTAGTTTGATGAGCCTTTATGTTCAGGACTCATCAAACCTTTCTACTTTGTAGAAATCAGATGACTGTTGGTTCGGAGGATCCAACTTCTAGGGGGAAAAATTCAGTATCGCCCCCAAATGGGCGGGCGCAAAGATTAGCGCCTGGCGCTAATTATCGCCTCCGACTGCAAACTTGGCTTTTATTGCCCCTGGAGGTGAATGGAGCGCTAAATCAGGCGCTTCACACCTGTCTTAAGGCGCAAAGGCCGAGGAGCGAGGTGCTACCTCAGAGCGCTGGCGAAGCTCATGTGATGTCAGTCAGCAATGGAACAGAGACACAATGGCGCCGGCCAGTTCTTAAAGGGGAGGATTGATCTTGCTCTCCATCCACATCCTACTCATTGCAGCCTTGAATCTCGGCCTGGAGAGACCTGTACATCAAAGCTGCTGGAAAGAACAATGGAGAGAACCAGGGAAAGATCTCAGAGTGCAGCCCCCGCAGTCTCTTCTAAATAGATGCAAGGAAGGGCAAATCAAAATGAACTTGCAAAGTGCTGCTCAGTACCCAAAACTCCTTCACATAGCGTTGAATCTCTCCAGAAGTCTCTCTCTCTCGCAGAATGTGTGGTGCAAAAATGTCACCAACAAAAAAACGCAGGAAGCGTTTGCCTTTAAATAGCGCTCCCCCAGTCCCTTCCTGATTGCAAAATGCTCCCTCAACCTGTCGTTGCTAGCGGCAGGCGGTAAGGCAGGGGGCACCAATCAATATCCGCTCCGGGGCGCTACCGGGGCGTTGCGACTCGACTGACATCACGATCTGCCGACGCAGGAGATCGTGGCGGTAGTGTTTAGCGCCGCCGCAAAATGTCTAGTTAATTTCGCGAGTGGCGCAAACATCGCCGCGCCCGGGCGCTAGTTGCTTTGCGCCCCATTAGTGCTCTCTTAAGGCGCTAACGGGAGGTGCAACCAACTGAATTTCCCCTCCCCCCCAGTCTGTGAAATCTACAATGAAGATGTCGGGACTCCAGAACCACAGCGGCTGAAGGCTGTAGGCAGAAACAAAGGTAAGTGAACATTTTCTAACACTTTACACTCACCTCACATACTTACCACTCCACACTTGCACCCATCACTCACCTCTACATTGCACTTTCAGACCCCTCCAACCCCCGCAGACCTCCTACTCGACTCCTCCAACCCGGCGGGGTTCTTCGAGGTCGGGAAGCCTACAGTTGAAAAGGTAAAATGCGACAAATCCTTTTTTCTGCCTGTTAACTACCTGTTAACAGGCAGTTAATAGAATTTATTCCCTTTCCTGCCTCGAGGAGATGGGACCCAGGGCAGGACGGCTTCCTGCCTCCTGGCAAAAGGGCACGGAGGTGGGATGGGGGCAGGTTTGCCAGCCACCCCCACATTCTGCAACTTTACCGGCAGTTCTGCCTCCATACCCGCCTCCTCGGGGCTGACAAAATCCAGCCCTTTGCATTTACCTCATAGAAACATAGAATCCAGGAGCAGGAGTAGGCCATTCGGCCCGTCGAGCCTGCTCCACCATTCAATACGATCATGGCTGATCATCCAAATCCAGTACCCTGTCCCTGCTTTAATCCCCACAGTACACATATCCCACCCACCCTCAGATACTCACCTCTCCACACTTGCACCCATCACTTACCTTCACAGCACACTTTTGGACCTCTCCGACCCCCGCAGACCCACTACTCGCATTGGTGACCCTGGCAGGTTTCAGAGCCTTCGGGAAGCCCGCACTTGTGAGGGCAAAAAGGGGATAATCCTATTTTCTGCCTGTTAACTACCTGTTAACAGGCAGTTAAGTGGCTGTAATCCCTTCCCGCCTCCAAGGAGACGGGACCCGGCGCGGGACGGCTACCCGCCTCCTGGCAAGATGGCATGGAGGCGGGTTGGGGGCGGGTTGGGCACCCACCCCCAAATTCTGCCATTTTCCCGGCAGTCCCGCCTCCATACCCGCCTCCCCAGGGCTGGCAAAATCCAGCCCATTGTGTCCAATTCTGGGCATCGCACTTTAGGAAAGATGTGAAGTTCTTAGATAGCAGTACGGTATTCCGGTCTGTCGCTGTTGGGGTTGTCCATGGGGGTCCTGATGTTCCAGGTCCCGAACTTCATTTAAAGGGTGGAAGATGCCTGTGCGTGAATTCTTTTAACGTGGGGTGGCCGTTGCACACCAGCTACCACATGGGCTTGACAGAGCAAGGTCTTGGTCCAATGGCAAGGGGATCCAAGACCACTGGAGACCAGGCTCTGCTACAATGGCCTAGCACACACACACAAACATACTCCTACTGTCCTCCTCCCTCCTTCCCGCAGGTCCTCTGTGCCTGGGTTTTGTAGGATGCATTGTGGTCCTCCTGACCTCACTGTTAGCCTGTGCCGCACCTTCCCTGGGCCCCGACCCCGCTGCTGGTCCGCACTGCGCCACTCCTGGGCCCTGACCTCGCCTGCTTCACGACAACATGCAAGCCGTGATCCTGACCAACAGTTCTACCACAGACCCAATTCACGTACGGACCGGGGTCAAGTAAGGCTGTGTCATTGCACCAACGCTCTTCTCGATCTTCCTGGTTGCAATGCTCCATCTCATCCTCAGTAAGCTCCCCGCTGGAGTGGAGCTAATTTACAGAACAAACGGGAAGCTGTTCAACCTCCGTCGCCTCCAGTCCAGATCCAAAGTCGTCCCATCCTCTGTTGTCGAATTATAGCATGCAGACGACACTTGCGTCTGCGCACACTCGGAGGTCGAATTGCAAACCATCGTCAACACCTTCACCGAAGCGTACAGGAGCATGGGTCTTACACTAAACATCCGTAAGACAAAGGTCCTCTACCAACCTGCCCCCGCCACACAGTACTGCCCCCTGACTATCAAAATCCATGACAAGGCCTTGGACAACGTGGACCACTTTCCATACCTCGGGAGCCTACTGTCAACAAGGGCAAACGCCGATGACGAAGTCCAACACTGCCTTCAGTGAGCCAGTGCAGCCTTCGGTCACCTGAGGAAGAGAGTGTTTGAAGACCAGACCTCAAACCCAGCACCAAGCTCATGGTCTACAGAGCAGCAGTGATACCCACCCTGCTGTATGCCTCAGAGACATGGACCATTTACAGCAGGCACCTCAAAGCACTGGAGAGGTACCACCAATGCTGCCTCCGCAAGATCCTGCAAATCCATTGGCAGGATAGGTGCACCAACATCAGTGTTCTCGCTCAGGCCAACATCCCCAGCATTGAAGCTTTGACCACGCTCGATCAGCTCCGATGGATGGGTCACATCGTCCGCATGCCCGATACGAGACTCCCAAAACAAACGCTCTACTCAGAGCTCCGACATGGCAAGAGAGCCCCAGGTGGGCAGAGGAAACGCTTCAAGGACACCCTCAAAGCCTCCTTGAAAAAGTGCAACATCCCCACCGACACCTGGGAATCCCTGGCCCAAGACCGCACAAAATGGAGGAGAAGCATCCGGGAAGGCGCCGAACACCTTGAGTCTCTTCGCTGGGAGCAAGCGGAAGCCGAGCGCAAGCAGCTCACGTCAACCCAAGCACCCCACCCACCCGCCCCTTCAACCACCGTCTGCCCTACCTGTGACAGAGACTGTAGGTCCCGCATTGGACTCAACAGTCACCTGAGAACTCATGTTTAATGTGGAAGCAAGTCATCCTCGGTTCCGAGGGAATGCCTAAGAAGAAGAAGAAGGTCTTAGAGAGGGTGAAGAGAAGATTTACAAGAATGGTTCCAGGGATGAGGGACTTCAGTTACATGGATAGACTGGAGAAGCTGGGGTTGTTCTCCTTAGAGCAGAGAAGGTTGAGAGAAGATTTGATAGAGGTATTGAAAATCGTGAGGGGTCTAGACAGCGTAGGTAGAGAGAAACTGTTCCTATTGGTGGAAGGGTCAAGAACCAGAGGACACAGATTTAAGGTAATTGGCAGAAGAACCAAAGGCGACATGAAGATAATGTTGCACATTAATGCCTTGTTACTGTGGCGTACCTTCTCAGCCATTTCAGGCCCGTTATAATCCCCACACAGCAGTCTGACTAACGGAGTGGCAGATGTAACAAAAAGGTTGAGAAGCCAATAACTCAGTGTTACTGGACTGTGAAATGCTTTGTCACTACTAAATATTCTGATGATTACATCCTTCAAGCATGCGCAAGGGAAGATATGAGCAATATTCCCGCTCTAAAAAAAAGGTACGAAGGCAAAATTGAAGACTTTGATATAAATGAGATAAAGTTCTAGTCAAGCTGAAAATACTTAAAACAAATAAATTCTCAGAGCGTTGAGAGAGACCAGTGAGGAGATTTGCGAGACACTGACAATCATTATCAGGGAGTCAGTGGACACTGGAGAGCTACTATTAGATTAGAAACTTTTATGGCACTTCCCCTTCAGTAATTTTCCTTCATGCCTCGACTTGCCATTCATCATGAGCGGCTCCCTGTCTTTCTCCGCAATTAATCCAATTATCTGTGGCTAGACTAACTCTCTTGAACCTTCTTCCTACCTTCCATGTTTCAACATTCCTTACTTTTTTTGTTTTGAACGTACGGAATTAATCAGCAATTAAATCTATCCTTTACTTTCGTCTACCCCTCTATCTTTGGTTATTCTTTTACACTGTCTTGGCTATCCAATCCTCATTTCTCAAGGCTTTTACTTCTTGGATTCTCTTGTGCAGCAGGCACGTCATGATCAATACGATTGCCAACATTACCAATTAAGTAACTATTAGTCCCATTTGGACCAGTTTAGCCCAGGGATGTAATTCTACACTTGTCGCTAACTCCCACCATTCATGAATTCTTAATTCCTTGATTGCTTGTTCTATCTGTTTATTATCTTGTAGCATGTACACAATATGGGCTTGATTTTGATACTGGGGCGGGTTGGGGTTGTGTTATCCTCTTTTCGTGTTGCCCACCCGAATCTAGATCGATGTGGGAGAGTGATGCGATTTTAACTTAATTGGCCAATTGAGTTCCAACGTGTGGGAACCCATGGCCAATGAGTTATTCCAGTCTGAAAGTCGCCTCCGATGATGTCATCATTGCTGCTTCATTTAAGGTCTGCAACAAGCCTTGCTTCTTCTGCAGGCTGCCAAGCTTCTGGGCTTGTATCTTAGAGGCAACTGCAGGAGGAATGGCCAGCCAAAGACCCAGGTCTGCTCCCAGGTTCGATGACGTTGCCCTGCAAGCTTTAGTGGAGGGAGCAAGAGCCAACAGAGAGGTGCTCTTCCCCTCCTCAGGGAGGAAGAAGCCTCCCCAGCAGACCAAGGCTGTGTGGGTCCAGGTCGCCCAGGAGGTCAACTCTTTATCCATCACCCGCAGAACCTGGCTCCAGTACAGGAAGAGGTTTCATGACCTTCTACGCACTGCAAAAGTGAGTATGACTTTCCCTCCACCCTCAATCTGATCCCCATTGCCTCTCCTCACCAGCACTCAGCTTTAGCAACCTCTTCCTCCATATCCCACTTGACACTGACATCCATGCACCCTTACCCATTCCCTCTCCCTCTATGGTCATATTCACCTTACTATTCGACTATGCAGCCCTCACACTCCCTATCGCTGTTATGCTATGAAAACAACTTACAACACACAGGGTTTTGCCACCTTACACCATCTTTGTCTCCTTCTAAGCATCTATGCTATGGACTCTCTACATTCACTCCTTCAATCTCACTCAAACTCCACTTGTCTCCCTCATTGCAGGAAAAGAGAGCTCACAATAAAAGGGAAAGAGCCAGGACAGGAGGAGGGCCACCTTCATTAGCCCAGCTCACCCCCTGGGAGGATGCGGTCCTGGAGATCGTGGGAGTGGAGGACGATACACAAGTGGGGGACGGACAGACGAGTGCATCACAGCAAGCTGGTGACTGAATAGTGTTCCATCTCTCTCATTGACATTGCATGAGTCGTTGATAATGAATCTGAAGCTCTAACAGATGGATTAATGATCATCTGCAATATGCAATGTGCATGTAACCTTGGCATCACATCTCTGACTCTTTCCTTTACTCCCCACAGGACCATCGCAAGCACCCGTCCCCACTAGCCAGGAGGACCAGCCTGAGCATCCAGACTCCTCAGAGGAAGCTGCAACCTTTGAGGGCGCAGCATCAGCAGAATTCAGCGCACCCAGCACCAGCACAGAGACTCACACCTCAGTGGGACCCTCGGGAGATAGTTGTCACCTGGTGTATCACAGCTCACAAGTAAGCATCAGCAGATGGTGGAGACAGGGACAGCAGTGGAGAGTCCTAGTCGGAGGGCGCAGGACTCTCCCAGCTCGGCTCAGCTGCATGTCGACCCTCTGCCTCTGGGGCCATCCATAAGATCAGCGGTGCTGGGACTCCAGGAACAGATGCAGGAGTCTCTGACAGGTTTTGTCTCCAGGGTTGCTGCAAGTGTGGAGCGAACGGAGGAGTCCATAGCAAACATGAGCAGAGCCTTTGTGGAGTTATTGGTGCATGAACGCATCACCATGGAAAGGATGGCAACCTCCATGGAGGTGATAAGTTGCCAGAGTGCAGAAAACATGGTGAGTGCTCTGAATAGAATGACATCTCTGGAGGAGCGATGGACATCTATTGAACAGAGAAACCAGACCTTCATGGAAGTCCTTCTGAGTAGGACTGCCAGTGCAGATACGGGTCCCCATGGCCCCCCTGATGTGCAGCAAGGTGCTCTCAATCCACTTGCAAGCGCTGAGGTGGACCTGACCCATGAGAGGGATGTTGGTGGCAGACAACAAGTAGGGGGGGGCTCCTCTCCAAGCGCTCACACTTCCATGCCACTGACAAGTCCTCGGTCAGAGCCCCACCAGAGTCCGCACCCAACTGAGATCGGCATCTCAACCCCTGCCCAGCCGTAGGAGCAGCAGACTGTTGCCGAGCCCTCGCAGGTTCGCAACCCCAGAGGACGCCCGCCAAAGGTGTTGAGACAGGAGCAGCAACAAACTGAGCAGGGGGCCTCCACCTCTGCTGAAGCCACAGGGGAAGCACCACGTAGGAGCACGCGTAAGAGAAAGATACTGCACAAATAGTCACAAGGGTAGTCACTTGGGTGAAATTTGATGTTTAATGTAAAAAAGCCATCAGGTGTTAAGTGTAAATAAAAACTCTGATGGCTACAGCTGCAGTTGTGGCATCTGTCATTTCACTAATGGGTGAGCAGCAGCTTGGCACTCCTGTTGTTGCTGCTGCTGTTGTTCATGGTTCTGCTGGTGCCGCGGCTGGTGTTTGTCCTCATCTGATGCCCAGGAGAGAAGGAAATAAATGGCTCCCATGCTTCTGGTATATGCCTCAGTTGAGGAAGCGCTCAATGAGGGTGGCGAGAGGGGTTTCCCAGGAGGTCACACTGGAGATGGGTGTCAGGCTCCAAACTTCCAGAGTTGTGGTTATGCCTTCTAAAAGTTCCCCCAGACCTGTGACAACAAAGTTCTGCCACCTGCAAATGATGGCTGATCAAATCTCCTATTTAATGGTTGAGCTGCAGCTGAGAGTCAGCAATCCACTTGTGCTCTCACCAGGTTTCACTGGCGTGTTTCAGATCAGGCATGTTTCACATGGGAAAAGGGTTAAACTAGCAAAAAACTAGCAAAATGGCATTACAAAGCCAATTTAGGGCTTGTTAAGGGCATTAATGGTCTCTCCCGCCTCTTGGAGGCGGGACGGAGACGGGACCAGTAGACACGATTTCATCAAAATTGCGTGGAGGCGGGATGGAGGCGGGATTGGGCCCGCCCGCCAGTTTCTGCAATTTTAACCCCCCACACACCTCCAATCCCGCCTCAACGGCCCTATGAAAATCCAGCCCTATGTTTTTGTGAGGTTCTTTTTCTGTGGATTATGGATTTCAGACTGAGGGATAGAGGTCCGTTATGTGGGATTGCTTGGATCGCGCCATTCTCCAAGGGCAGTTTCACTTGGAGGTGAGTTACATTATGGGGGTCTTATCACTGATTCGAGTTTTTTTCATTTGGGATAAAGAGATTTGGTATAAAAATCATGAGTTGCTATTTTTTTCCTGACCTGACCCCTCGCTGACCTTTGCTCCCGGACAGGCAGTGTATTCGGCCGTCTGACTTCTGGGTAATAAAGAAAATACTAGTAGCTTCAACCACACAGAACAGCTGCATCACCAGCTGTTGTGATGGCAGAATATACATACTGTGATCGAATAACATCAATTAGAAATGATCTCAATTCGGCAAATTTCAGGTACTGGTAAATTAACATAAAATGAGGCCATTTCAAGTAATTTGGGTTGTGAATTTGATTAACTTCTAGCGCTAGCAGTAACCTCATAATTCATTGTTCTACAAATTTCCAATCTCAAAAATTCTCACTCTATCTCTTCCAAATAAAACTTGAGTTTTATATTTTGCAATTGTGAAATATAAAACTCAAGTTTTATTTGGAAGAATAATTGATTCAGCATCCACTACTCCAGGTACAACTCTTTCTGCAAGTTAACGACCTTAGCCTTAATTTTCAGCCCTTCCGGAAATGGCGAGTTAGTGCCCCGAAAACGGCAGGGCATGACACCATTGTTGCTGTGGGTGGCAACGCAATGTTCACTGGGGCCTACTGCTGAACGGCCAGAGCGACCTCCTGGAGTCGGGCAATAGGCCATTTAAAATGGAACTCAGGGTCCCATGACATCAATAGGCCCTTGATTCCCATTTTTGGACTGAACTGGTTGGAACATGTGCAGTGCTCGATCCGGCCAGTATCAATGGCTGTGCGACGGTGGATGATGTGGGGCCGTGGTGGTGGGGGTGGGGAGCAGTAGTGCTTCCCCCTGCTCCACAAACTTAGCCTGGGCTCCTACTTAGAGGATATTGTCGCCCTTTCAGACGTGTATCTTCCAAAGTAAAAGACTGCAGTACTGGAGGCTCGTTCAAGTCACTCAACCACGTTGCAAATGGTGAACAGTGCGCATGCACAGTCTTTGTATATCTGAGACATTCCAATCACACAGGGGAAACTTGATGGAAAACCAACTCATGGGAGACAGTATCTGACCTAACTCACGTGTCCCAGCAGCCAATCACAGGAGGCGGGGACGAAGATTAATACAGTAGGAAAAAAAATCATGAGTTTTCACAGTTGAATCATGAGATCACAAGTGTGGGTAAATTTTCATTAAAAATCGCATGTCTCACGATTAATTCACGAGAGTTGGCGATATTGAGTGTCCAACCCAGGGTTTTTTAAGGAACTCTTTTACAACATTTGTATGCTGTGAAAAGCCGGATATTAACTTTGCTGGTATTAACTCTGCTCTCTCCTGCACAATCTCTTTTTAAAAATCCTCAGAGGCAGTAGCAGCCATTGACTGCATCTGACCCACCTCATTCCAACAGGATTTTACCCGGTTCCAGACTATCTCGTCATCTACTGTTTCTGAATGAAACTCACAGCCTCTCTGTAAGTTTTTCTCTTGTCACTGGTAAGGACGGAGATCAGATTGGTCACACAGACCTTCTCCAATTCCTTAAGCAAAGTTTTCTCGACCTCAGTCGAGTTGGTCAAACAGACCTTCTCCATTTTTGGAGATGGTGTGTGATTTATTCAGTTATATCAAAGTGAAATGACAAGATAACTCATCCTAAAATGATCACCTCTATGGTTGAGATTACTCTTAACTGAGCCCCAAGGTTTCTAACAGATCAGCAAGTTACCACCAGCTGCCTGCCTCCTGTTAATGAGATGGGTTGCCAAGTGATACCAAACAAAGGGCTAGCTAAGTAGAAGTAAAGACAATAACAGGATTCACAAGGTCTCAAAGTCCTGCAACACTAGGTTAACTAATAATAACAAGAGTCATGGGATCAAGGAGGGTCTCGCTACACAAGTTATTTTTCTATGTATGTAAAGGGCAGGACTAGCATGGGGTATTTTAGAAAGTTCTCGGAGCGCGACCGTACCACTCAGGTAGTGCAGCAAGAGTCGAGATACTAATCACCTCACGGTCTTGTAGCAATGCTTTGCCTAGGTTGTATCTCTGCATACTGTGTTATCTTTTATATACTGTTTTACTAAAGGCTTGTAATACTTTGCGATAGAAGACCTCATGCCTCTATTATTGAAATTACCCAGAGGTATAAACTCTTCCTCAGAACTGCATCTAAAATGGAAGAGAAGAAGGGAAGGACACTTATTTTTGAGGAAGCATCTTGACATATGTTTCTCTTCCGTTTCTTTAAATCAGGATGAACAGAGTGCTGTCACATTGTCTCCAAGAAAGCCAGCACTCATAACACCCGTGTCACCCTTGCTATCTTTACCAAGAACCAGCACAGCTATACATATCACAGAAACTTTAGATGGTTTATTTGAGGAGGTGGCACTGGGGAAGTCACGACACACAGACGCGAAGGAATAGATGCTGGAGGTGGCTGAAAAAGAAACACCTGCTGCCTGCAGTGTTTCCGATACAAGGCCTAGGGATTCTGATCTCACAGGGCCTGTTTATAAAATTAGATGACTTTCTGAGTAGGATTGTCTACAGGAATCAAAATACACTTCCAGTTCTGGCAAAGGTTCTGCAGTCTACCATTGGAGCACTGTCAGAGGTTCTGTCTTTCGGATGAGATGTTAAACTGAGTTATAAACCGAAAATGCTGGAAATACTCAGCAGGTCAGGCAGCATCTGTGGAGAGAGAAAGAGTTAACGTTTCAGGTCGATGACCTTTCGTCAGAGGTTCGTCACAGATGTATTTCCAGCATTTTCTGTGTTTATTTCAAATTTCCAGCATCTAGAGTATTTTGCTTTTTATGTTAAACTGAGTCCCCGTGGATGTAAATAATCCCAATGGCACTATTCAAAAAAAAAGCAGGAAAGTTCTCCTGGTGTCCTACCTCTGCAGCCGACACCTCAGTGGTACAGGTCCTAAGCACAGTAGAAGCATCTCTCATCAATTGTCAGATTGTTACTATACAGCCTTGGGATCAACTCTAAAATTACCTCTCTTATCCAACTTCAACATGCTGGGTAATAAGATTGAGAGAACTTTCAGGCAGGAAAACAAAGCTCATTGCTTCCCACAGTTCTGCTCCCACATAAGACACTGGACATACTGAGGGAGTGCCCAGCAGTACCAGCTTAAGGGTAAGCAACCAGGGTAATTGCCTGTGGCCATGGGTGGGGTGGGGTGGGGGTGGGGGTGGGGGTGGGCGGGCAAAAGGCTAAGTTAGGGCATATTTACAGAGTAGTGAAAAACGGGGAGGAAAATTGGATACAAAGTCCTAGAATGACTCAAGACGAAGTAGGTGAAACTGAATTGGAGGGCAGCGGTAATTTAGAGGGCGCATAGACATTCAGAGTCTCACCTCCTGACTCTCCAAAGCCTTTCCACAATCTACAAGGCACAAGTCAGGAGTGTAATGGAATACTCTCCACTTGCCTGGATGAGTGCAGCTCCAACAAGAAGCTCGACACCATCCAGGACAAAGCAGCCCGCTTGATTGGCACCCCATCCACCACCTTAAACATTAAACGAGCCGCACCCAACCTGCAATCAGGAATAAGGCCAGTATGACCTCTGTAACAGAATGAGAGAGAGCTTTTGTAGACAGGAAATGTGTGTAGATACATGATTTTAAATCGGATATATACAGGTTGAGCGCCCAAAATCCGGAGTTCCGGAATCCGGGACGATTGGTGGCAGGGTCGTCCGGAATCCATAAAATGTTCCGGATTCCGGACACCCTGTTTCCGCCGCCAGCCGGGCCCAGGCATTTCCGGACTCGGAACGTGTTTCTGATGTCCGAAGTCCGGAAATGCCCGAGCCCAGGTTGCGATATTTCCGGACTTCGGACATCAGAAACACGTTCCGAAGTCCGGAAAAACCCGAAAATTGCCTCGGCCTCGATCCCGAGGTTGCCGGATTCGGGACGTTCAACCTGTATAAGAAATAATTACACTTCTGCTCTCTCACGCTAATTGCTAGTTTTTTTTAATAACGCTAACCAAAACTTCACATGAATGCACAATGAGGGAGAAAGGAATAGAAAGATATGTTGATAGGGTGAGATGAAGTGAATAGAGTGGGAGGAGGCTTGTGTGGAGCATAAACATTGCGTGGGCTGAATGGCCTGTTTCTGTGCTGTAAATTCAATGTAAAAAGACCTAAACAGGCAGCTTCTGTGAACCGGGCACCCTGCAACCTCATTCCATTTCCCCAATAACATAAATCACACTCCCATTCTGGGGTTTCATTTGTTGCAATGCTAATCTTCTGGTTATATGTAATTCAGTCACAGCCTCCGAATCATCAGGTTCATGTTCACTCTTGGCTGCAATGATTCCTGAATGATTCTAATTTTCTTTAAAGATTATCCTGCGTGGTAGTGAAATATCTTTTTCTTTTTCCATACTTTCTCATGCTCTTCTTTCTGTTTCACACCCTGGTATATGCCTCATTATGTTTCCTATTGGCAGCATTGCTGGATTTCTGGAAGGGTTTATATGGCGTGATATACCTGGTCTGCCTAGATTCCTGGCAAATAAGGCTGGAATGTAGATACTTAGGATGAATGTGTTGTGCATGCTGCTTACTGGCACTTGTCGATAGGGATATAGCTTTAAGAAATTGTATAAAATGTCAGAATGTCCAAGGCAAGGTGGTATAGCTTTAATAAATCGTTGACCTTAATTGCCTTTAATCAGGAATGACTTCCAGCCTGGGAGGATAAAAGCAGGGAACTAGGTCAGTTTAAGGAGGGAGGTTGGAGAGGAAGGAATTGAGAGTGAGACAGTGTATGCTGGAAAGTAATCGCTGTTACTGTTTTGTTCATCGCTGCACTTAAAGACACACCTGATGTTAGTGAATAAATCTCACTTGTTTTAAACATTAAGATCTAGTCTGTGTGTCTAATTGACCACTGGGTCCTGGGCCTCCTTCAGCCTGTTACACGTGGTGTCAGAAGAGGGATTTTGGCACTCTGAGAAAGGCCAAGACCTACCATCATGGAGGAAATGCTGAGAACATTTATGCAGGTCACACTGACACAACAGGAGCAGACTAACAAAAATCTGGAACCTCAACAAGAAACAAATCGGATCATGATGACTGAGGGCAAGATCCAGCATTTGATGCAGAGACTAGTGTCGGGAGGATCCAGGGCGACAGACCTGCAGCCTATCCGGCCTAGCTTGACATTACAAAAGATGACTCCGGATAACGTTGTTACCTTCTGGCCTCGGAACAATGTGAAGAGTGAGTAAAGTGGCCAAAAGAATAATGGGCAGGGTACATGGCTCCATTTCTGGTAGGAGATGCTCAAAAGGCAAAGTTTGACTTGGAACCGATGGATGCAGCTGATTACCAGACGCTGAAGGAGGAATTCTTAGCCTGTACTGGAGCAACCCCAATGGTGAGAGCTCAGTAGTTTCAAGCCTGGGCCTATGAGGTGGGGAAACCTCCAAGATCACAGATGTACGACCTGATACATCTGGCCCAGCAATGGTTGCAGCTTGAGACGAATAACCTGGCAAAGATCGTGGAGCTGGTTGTCATGGACCGTTTCATCCGAGCTGTACCCCCGAATGTCAGGAGATGGGTCAGATAAGGAGAGCCGGCAGACACCCAGGAGTTGGTGGCTGTAATAGAGAGACATCTGGAAGTGGAGGAACTGGCTCGCAATCAGGGAAACATCCCCTCCTGGACCCTATGGCGCCCTGCTTGTCTGAAGAAACGTGGTGATCCTGGTAAAACTGTATAGGGGAAGTGGGGTGCTGAAGTGCAGCAAGAAGCTGTGATGGGACTTTGTAACCTCTTTGATAACAAAATTAAAAATGTTAAATCTGGTAAGGTGTTATTGTTGTGATTGGGGAACCTATGGACTTTAGTCTGGGAAACCAGAACCCAGCACCTGGGGAGAATTATTTGATTGGCATAGTGCAAACCATGAGCCATGTGGAGGCTACCCATTGTTTTTTAAAGCCCATAAAACTAAACGGTAAAGCGTACACTGCGCTGACTGTTTCCAGTAGCGCCGTGACCTTGGTAGCTGCCAATCTGGTCTGACCTTCCTAGTTATTTCAAGGGTCCAAAACAGGGGTATATTGAATGCATGGGGATGTGCAGTATTACTCCACTAGTTTGCCCAAGTCTTGACACACTCAATGTCAATGTCTAAGCAATAGTCGTGCAGGGAAATAAATGACATTACCCTGCTTTTCCTCTGGGTAGGGACGTAACTTTCATTGACCTTTTCATTGTTGTCTCTCTCTACAAATTGTTAATGAGGCCTAAAATCTATATAGGCCTCAAGTCACGCACACCCATCCTTGTAATCGTGATGATTCATTATGGTGTGATAAGAGTTGATCAGAAATAACATCATCTGCTTGGAAGGAGGGAGAGTCAGACCAACATTCTACAGGATCAAGAGGTGGATGTTTTGGTGCACTTTCACAGGTGGGGGGAAGAATGAAGAAAAAAGCCAGAAGATCGTGGGGTGTGTGTCTCTTGATAATAACTAGGCCACACACACTACTAATAAACACCCCTCCCCCCCCCCATTGCCTGGTGCGGGACTGTGTGAAGTTTCCTTGCAATCGCATCGAGAAGACCTGGTGGAGGACTGTGCCTGGGCAGTTCCAACTGTCCCGGGTGAAGACATCTTCTCCCCCACCAGAAGATCAACATAATAGACTTTATATTCCATCGGAGAGTGCACCCCTGCAAACTCCCACCCACTGAGCTCCATCGGGAGTGGTGACCCCGCCCGTCGGCCTCCCTCCTTTACCCCTTTCTCTCTCTCTCTCTCTCTCTTAACATAGAAACATAGAAACATAGAATCTAGGAGCAGGAGTAGGCCATTCGGCCCGTCGAGCCTGCTCCACCATTCA